>CM076983.1:28860021-29041786 GCA_039105355.1 Benthosema pterotum | reverse complement strand
TACATAAACATATTTAGCATTTGTAATTATATTTATGTGTCTATGTGTCTAAGTCTATAGTAATATACAGCCTCTGATCATGAATTAACCATTCACCAATGACATGCAATCTAATGTATAACTATACTAAGGCATCCAGGTTCATTCATCTTGGTTTACTGTTGGCAACCTTCTAATTTTTATCATCACGTGGAAGAGATCTATGTAAAACCAACTTAAACCATCAACACCCCACATGGACAAATGGACAGCCCCATAGACTTTCTAGGATCTTGATGTCCTCAATGTGTATTGTTCACCAATATTTTGTAGTCACTGCGCCCTTCTAGATAATCTAGATAACCAAATCAAAGTAGTGCAGACATGACATTTACCGTATGTGTGAACCTGAAATAAAGGTTCTTCATTCAAAATGTACAGTAATAATCATACCTGATTGACCTCAGAATTACTATTACTAAACATCAGTTAATTCATGGGCTATACACTGCCTGTAGTCAAAACATGTACAAGAGACACGTGTGCATCACATCAAGGAAATGCCATGGGTGATGAATTATCTACACTAATGGTATGAATGGCAAACAAACCGGTGTAACATGGGAAGATTACATGAGGCGAGGTCATAAAAGGTCATGAGGCAGTAGGATATTGTCAGAACTGTTTGCAAGCAAACCGACACTGTGGGACCAATCTAAATCTATGGGATGTAGACACTTAAGAGCTCCATTTTCCTCACAACTAAGCCCCTATCCCTACACGTCTTGCCTATTAAAAAATATTTGTGTTAGTTATGTGGTGAAGATAGCTACTTAACTATGTTCAAAATGTTTGTTTTTGTTTAATTTTTTAATAAGGCAAAGAAGTTAAGGGATAAGGGGTTTAGTGGTGACAAAAATCTAGGCCATCAGGCTGAGAGTAATGTTGATAGCACTAGAAGGGGAAGGCATATATCATATTGTTCGTCTGATATCCATGAATGACAAAATGTGGGAATTATGAAGTACTGTAGCTGAATACGTCCAAAAAAACATCTCTTATCCAGAAGCATGATATACAAAATCCGCACACAATGTGAGTATGTGCACATAGACAAGCTATACTTTGCTTTGGAAAAGTCTGGTCCAGCATTTACAAGAGGTGGCACAAGTGCCTTTGTCATAGTTCAATATTAAGTCATTGTTTCTCTAGAACAGTGTGCACACATGCAATGCCAGAGGTTACTTTTGGTTGAAATATAGAGACTTCAGGTTGAACCGCCAGCTATTCTATGAATTCCCAGAAATACGACCTGGGCCATATAATAAGGACCTACTGAAATAGCCATGGCAATAGTGGAACCAAATACAAAATACAAAACAAAGGGAGAAAGCCAGGTGCTCGATGGAGATGTAGAAAGTTAAAACACGAAAAAAAGTTTTAAAAGGTGCTTCAAAGATCAAAACAGGGGACTAGAGCAGTGAAAAAAGGCAACAATCCGAGCACTCAAAAAGTTTAAAAACGAGGAGGGGAAGTATAAAAACAAGGTACTTTATTTAAGTAAAACAATTGCCAACATGTTTCGACTCCTCAGAGTCTTCCTCAGGGCAGGTGAAAAAAAAAACCTGCCCTGAGGAAGACTCTGAGGAGTCCGAAACATGTTGGCAATTGTTTTACTTAAATAAAGTACTTGTTTTTATACTTTCCCTCCTCGTTTTTAAACTTTTTGAGTGCTCGGATTGTTGCCTTTTTCACAAATCCAAAATACAATTGGCAATTAATATTAACTAATAATAACCTGATATTTGTGATTATCATGCAAAATGAAATAATACAATAATTGAGCTAATTTGTTGTTCCTACAAACTGTAATTGCTACATATTGAGGGCAAAGTCAACATGAAAAAAAAAAAAAAAAAAAAAACAAGGCCCAATATGCCATGTTTGTTAATATCTTGGATGAAAATGACCCTGACTTTGACCATTGGCTGAACTTGAATTGCTTCATTTGTACCATAAATGAACTCAGCATCCCATAAATCCTACACTGATAGCATAATTGCCCAAAGTGGGCCATCCATTCCGAGTTATGCCATACAGCATTTGTATTGTTTATTTTAAATATCAGATTTAAGGGCTGAAAACAAGTAGGCTAAAAGTAGAGCCTGTGACTAAGGCCTAACTGTGGTATAATAATGGGGAAATGAAAGGTCTGGTGATTTTAAACCCAGAAGCTTATTGGCCTGAAGTTCATAATTATATAAAATATATACACCACAATGCTTGTCAGTGTGTCATAGCCCATGACATGTACCCCCAAATGTCAGTCCATCAGACCTTGTGATGATTACAACACGGTCTCATCAAACCCATGGAGTAATATGACTTTGCACATATATTTTGCTCCATTCAGCATGAAAACATCAATTCATCCATGCATGAGTCCTGTCCTGTATTTTTAGCGTAACCTTATCCTCAGAGTGACTTCTCAGGGTATTTATTTAATATTTATTATAGTATGGCATCAAGGTATTTAAACACTGTATGTAAAGCCATCTGCCTGCTACATCTAGTATTTTATTTTGAAGTTGTAGAAAGACCAAGCCCATGATACCTAATCATGTGACCAAGGAAACAGTATAGCCATGTGACTTCGGCTGACCTTGGGTAATTTTTTGTTTTTTAATTCTGACCCCAAAAACAAAAAAATGAGCAAATTTCTGTCTGCTGGACTAAATCAAAATATGACCCATTTTTCGATTTTGTTCGAGCATTTTTAATGGTTCAGTTTTCACCAAAACACATAAAAAATATTCAATTTCTGTCTGCTGGGCTAAAACGGAATATCAGCCATTTTTCATTTTTTTCTCCAAGCATTTTTCAATGTTTCAAATTTCTTTAATAAAAATGAAAACAATCGAATTTCTGTCTGCTGGACTAAAAAACGAATATGAGCCATTTTTCATTTTTTTTCCCAAGCATTTTTCAATGTTCCAAATTATTTTTTAAAAAACGAAATTTGATCATTTTCATTTTTCAATGTTTCAAATTCTTTTTTACAAAAATGAAAATGACTGAATTTCTGTCTAGTGGACTAAAACGGAATATGAGCCATTTTTCCATTTTTTTTCCAAGCATTTTTCAATGTTTCAAAATTATTTTGAAAAAAATGAAATTCGATCATTTCATTTTTCAATGTTTCAAATTCTTTTAAAAAAATGAAAATGATTGAATTTCTGTCTGGACTAAAACGGAATATGAGCCATTTTTTTCCATTTTTTTCCTGAGCATTTTTCAGTGTTTCAATTTCTTTTTAAAAAAATGAAATTCGATCATTTTCATTTTTCAATGTTTGAAATTCTTTTTACAAAAATGAAAATGATTGAATTTCTGTCTGGTGGACTAAAACGGAATATGAGCCATTTTTCCATTTTTTTCCTGAGCATTTTTTCAATGTTTCAATTTCTTAAAAAAAATAAAAATCATATTTTTTTAGTTTTTTAATGTTTTCAGTTTGAAACGAAAAAATACAATTTGGCCAATTTCTCTTTGCTGGAGTCAAATTGGAAAGGGAAACCATTTTTAAACAGGTGCAATTTTTTTGAAAAATAGAATTACACTAAGACCCCCAGACCCTATAGCCTTACGTTCTTTCATCCTTTCGAGGATTTTCGAAAAATGACAAAAAAATGACGAAACCTGGCAAAATGCAAGGCTATAGCGTTATGGTCTTGCACAGCATGCTATTTTTCATCGTTTTGGAGCATTTTTGAAAAATGTCTTTTTGAAAAAACGCATGGCTATAGCCTTACATTTTTTCATCGTTTCGAGGATTTTCAAAAAATGACGAAACCTAGCTAAATGCAAGGCTATAGCCTTACGGTCTTGCACGCAGTCGTTTTTGTTTTGAGCATTTTCGAAAAATGTCGAAATTTTGAAAAAACGCAAGGCTATAGCCTTACGTTTTTTCATCGTTTCGAGGATTTTCGAAAAATGACAAAAACTGACGAAACCTGGCAAAATGCAAGGCTATAGCCTTACGGTCTTGCACAGCATGCCGTTTTTCATCATTTTGAGCATTTTTGAGCATTTTCGAAAAATGTCGAAAATTTTGAAAAAACGCAAAGGCTATAGCCTTACGGTTTTTCATCGTTTTGAGGTTTTTCGAAAAATGACAAAAAATAACAAAATCTGGCAAAAACGCAAGGCTATAGCATTGCGGTCTTGCACAGCATGCCGTTTTTCATCATTTTGAGCATTTTTGAGCATTTTCGAAAAATGTCGAAATTTTGAAAAAACGCAAAGGCTATAGCCTTACGGTTTTTCATCGTTTTGAGGTTTTTCGAAAAATGACAAAAAATAACAAAATCTGGCAAAAACGCAAGGCTATAGCATTACGGTCTTGCACAGCATGCCGTTTTTCATCATTTTGAGCATTTTTGAGCATTTTCGAAAAATGTCGAAATTTTGAAAAAACGCAAAGGCTATAGCCTTACGTTTTTTCATCGTTTTGAGGATTTTCGAAAAATGACAAAAAATGACGAAATCTGGCAAAATGCAAGGCTATAGCCTTACGGTCTTACACAGCATGCCGTTTTTCCTAGTTTTGAGCATTTTTGAGCATTTTCGAAAAACGTCGAAATTTTGAAAAAAAACGCAAGGCTATAGCCTTACATTTTTTTCACTGTTTCGAGGATTTTCGAAAAATGACAAAAAATTACGAAACCTGGCAAAATGCAAGGCTATAGCCTTACGGTCTTGCACAGCATGCCGTTTTTCCTCGTTTTGAGCATTTTTGAGCATTTTCGAAAAATGTCGAAATTTTGAAAAAACGCAAGGCTATAGCCTTACGTTTTTTCATTGTTTTCAGGATTTTCGAAAAATCACAAAAAATGCCGAAACCTGGCAAAATGCAAGGCTATAGCCTCACGGTCTTGCACAGCATGCCGTTTTTCATCGTTTTGAGCATTTTTGAGCATTTTCGAAAAATGTCGAAATTTTGAAAAAACGCAAGGCTATAGCCTTACGTTTTTTCATCGTTTCGAGGATTTTCGAAAAATGACAAAAAATGACGAAACCTGGCAAAATGCAAGGCTATAGCCTTACGGTCTTACACAGCATGCCGTTTTTCCTCGTTTTGAGCATTTTTGAGCATTTTCGAAAAACGTCGAAATTTTGAAAAAACGCAAGGCTATAGCCTTACGTTTTTTCATCGTTTCGAGGATTTTCGAAAAATGACAAAAAATGACGAAACCTGGCAAAATGCAAGGCTATAGTCTTATGTTCTTGCACAGCATACAGTTTTTCATCAATTTGAGCATTTTTGAGCATTTTCGAAAAATGTCGAAATTTTGAAAAAACGCAAGGCTATAGCTTTACGTTTTTTCATCGTTTCGAGGATTTTCGAAAAATGACAAAAAATGACGAAACCTGGCAAAATGCAAGGCTATAGCCTTACGGTCTTGCACAGCATGCCGTTTTTCATCGTTTTGAGCATTTTTGAGCATTTTCCAAAAATGTCAAAATTTTGAAAAAACGCAAGGCTATAGCCTTACGTTTTTTCATCATTTCGAGGATTTTCGAAAAATGACGAAAAATGACAAAAAATGACGAAACCTGGCAAAATGCAAGGCTATAGTCTTATGTTCTTGCACAGCATGCCGTTTTTCATCGTTTTGAGCATTTTTGAGCATTTTTGAAAAATGTCGAAATTTTGAAAAAACGCAAGGCTATAGCTTTACGTTTTTTTCATCGTTTCGAGGATTTTCGAAAAATGATAAAAAATGACGAAACCTGGCAAAATGCAAGGCTATAGCCTTACGGTCTTGCACAGCATGCCGTTTTTCATCGTTTTGAGCAGTTTTGAGCATTTTCCAAAAATGTCGAAATTTTGAAAAAACGCAAGGCTATAGCCTTACGTTTTTTCATCGTTTCAAGGATTTTCGAAAAATGACAAAAAATGACGAAACCTGGCAAAATGCAAGGCTATAGTCTTATGTTCTTGCACAGCATGCCGTTTTTCCAAGTTTTGAGCATTTTTGAGCATTTTTGAAAAATGTCGAAATTATGAAAAAACGCAAGGCTATAGCCTTACGTCTTTTCATCGTTTCGAGGATTTTCGAAAAATGACAAAAAATGACGAAACCTGGCAAAATGCAAGGCTATAGCCTTGCACAGCATGCCGTTTTTCATCATTTTGAGCATTTTTGAGCATTTTCGAAAAATATCGAAATTTTGAAAAAAAAAAAAAAAAAAAAAACGCAAGGCTATAGCCTTACATTTTTTCATCGTTTCGAGGATTTTCGAAAAATGACAAAAAATGACGAAACCTGGCAAAATGCAAGGCTATAGCCTTACGGTCTTGCACAGCATTACGTTTTTCATCGTTTTAAGCATTTTTTGAGTATTTTCGAAAATGACGAAATTTCGAAAAAGAAAAAAAAAAAAACGCAAGGCTATAGCCTTACTTTTTTTCATTGTTTCGAGGATTTTCGATTTTCGATTTTTTGAGCATTTTCGAAAAATGTCGAATTTTTGAAAAAACGCAAGGCTATAGCCTTACGTTTTTTCATCATTTCGAGGATTTTCGAAAAATGACGAAAAATGACAAAAAATGACGAAACCTGGCAAAATGCAAGGCTATAGTCTTATGTTCTTGCACAGCATACAGTTTTTCATCGTTTTGAGCATTTTTGAGCATTTTTGAAAAATGTCGAAATTTTGAAAAAACGCAAGGCTATAGCCTTACGTTTTTTCATCGTTTCGAGGATTTTCGAAAAATGATAAAAAATGACGAAACCTGGCAAAATGCAAGGCTATAGCCTTACGGTCTTGCACAGCATGCCGTTTTTCATCGTTTTGAGCAGTTTTGAGCATTTTCCAAAAATGTCGAAATTTTGAAAAAACGCAAGGCTATAGCCTTACGTTTTTTCATCGTTTCAAGGATTTTCGAAAAATGACAAAAAATGACGAAACCTGGCAAAATGCAAGGCTATAGTCTTATGTTCTTGCACAGCATGCCGTTTTTCCAAGTTTTGAGCATTTTTGAGCATTTTTGAAAAATGTCGAAATTATGAAAAAACGCAAGGCTATAGCCTTACGTCTTTTCATCGTTTCGAGGATTTTCGAAAAATGACAAAAAATGACGAAACCTGGCAAAATGCAAGGCTATAGCCTTGCACAGCATGCCGTTTTTCATCATTTTGAGCATTTTTGAGCATTTTCGAAAAATATCGAAATTTGAAAAAAAAAAAAAAAAAAAAAAAAAACGCAAGGCTATAGCCTTACATTTTTTCATCGTTTCGAGGATTTTCGAAAAATAACAAAAAATGACGAAACCTGGCAAAATGCAAGGCTATAGCCTTACGTTCTTGCACAGCATGCCGTTTTTCATCGTTTTGAGCATTTTTGAGCATTTTCGAAAAATATCGAAATTTTGAAAAAGAAAAAAAAAAACGCAAGGCTATAGCCTTACATTCTTTCATTGTTTCGAGGATTTTCAAAAAATGACAAAACCATGGCAAAATGCAAGGCTATTCTTACAGTCTTGCACAGCAGGCCGTTTTTCATCGTTTTGAGCATTTTTGAAAATTTTCCAAAAATGTCTAAATTTTGAAAAAAAACAAACAAAAAAAAACGCAAGGCTATAGCCTTACATTTTTTCATCGTTTTGAGGAGTTTCAAAAAATTACGAAACCTGGCTAAAGGCAAGGCTATAGCCTTTCGATCTTGCACAGCATGCCCTTTTTCATCGTTTTGAGCATTTTCGAAAAATGGCGAAATTTTGAAAAAACGCAAGGCTATAGCCTTATGTTTTTTCATCGTTTCGAGGATTTTCGAAAAATGACAAAAAATGACGAAACCTGGCAAAATGCAAGGCTATAGCCTTACGGTCTTGCACAGCATGCCGTTTTTCATCGTTTTGAGCATTTTTGAGCATTTTCGAGCATTTTCGAAAAATGTCGAAATTTTGAAAAAACGCAAGGCTATAGCCTTACGTTTTTTCATCGTTTCGAGGATTTTCGAAAAATGACAAAAAATGACGAAACCTGGCAAAATGCAAGGCTATAGCCTTACACAGCATGCCGTTTTTCATCGTTTTGAGCATTTTTGAGTATTTTCGAAAATTCTGAAATTTTGAAAAAAAACACAAGGCTATAGCCTTACATTTTTTCATCGGTTCGAGGCTTTTCGAAAAAAAAAAAATGACAAAAAATGACGAAACCTGGCAAAATGCAAGGCTATAGCCTTCCGATCTTGCACAGCATGCCATTTTTCATCGTTTTGAGCATTTTCGAAAAATGTCGAAATTTTGAAAAAACTCAAGGCTATAGCCTTACGTTTTTTCATCGTTTCGAGGATTTTCGAAAAATGACAAAAAATGACGAAACCTGGCAAAATGCAAGGCTATAGCCTTACGGTCTTGCACAGCATGCTGTTTTTTCATCGTTTCGATTATTTTTGAGTATTTTCGAAAATGTCAAAAAAAAAAAAAAAAAAAAAAAACGCAAGGCTATAGCCTTACATTTTTTCATCGTTTCGAGGATTTTCAAAAAATGACGAAACCTGGCAAAATGCAAGGCTATAGCCTTCCGATCTTGCACAGCATGCCGTTTTTCATCGTTTTGAGCATTTTCGAAAAATGTCGAATTTTTAAAAAAAAACGCAAGGCTATAGCCTTACGTTTTTTTCATCGTTTCGAGGATTTTCAAAAAAATGACAAAAAATGACGAAACCTGGCAAAATGCAAGGCTATAGCGTTACGTTCTTGCACAGCATGCCGGTTTTCGTCGTTTTGAGGATTTTCAAAAACTGTGTCAAAATCTCCAAAAACAGTAAGGCTATAGCCTTACCGTTTTTCATCGTCTTGAGGATTCTTGATGATTTTCAAAAAATGATGAAATCTGGGAAATCGCAAGGCTATAGGCTTACCGTTTTTCATCATTTCAAGGATTTTTGAAGATTTTCAAAAAATGACGAAATCTGGCAAAGTGCAAGGCTATAGCCTTACAGCTTTGCACAACATGCCGTTTTTCATCGTTTTCAGGATTTTTGAGGATTTTTTAGGATTTTTGAAAAATGTCAAAATCTCAAAAAGGTAAAAGCTATAGCCTTACCTTTTTTCATCGTTTCGAGGATTTTTGAAGATTTTCAAAAAATGACGAAATCTGGCAATGTGAAAGGCTATAGCCTTACAGTTTTGCACAACATGCTGTTTCCATCGTTTTCAGGATTTTTGAGGATTTTCGAAAAATGTCAAAATCTAAAAAAAAAAAAAAAAAAAAAAAAAAAATGGTAAGGCTATAGCCTATAGCCTTACCTTTTTTCATCGTTTCAAGGATTTTTGAAGATTTTCAAAAAATGACGAAATCTGGCAAAGTGCAAGGCTATAGCCTTGCGGTTTTGCACAGCATACCGTTTTCATCGTTTTGAGGATTTTCGAGGATCTTCAAAAAATGTCAAAATCTCGAAAAAAAAACGATAAAGTTATAGCCTTCGTTTTTTCATCGTTTCGGGGATTTTTGACCATTTTCAAAAAATGACGAAATCTGCAAAACACAAGGCTATAGTCCTACATTCTTGCACAGCATGCCGTTTTTCATCGTTTTGAGGATTTTTGAGGATTTCAAAAAATGTCGAAATCATGAAAAAACGGTAAGGCTATAGCCTTACGGTTTTTCATCATTTTGAGGATTTTTGAGTATTTTCAAAAAATGACGAAACTTGGCAAAACCCAAGGTTATAGCCTTACGGTTTTGCAGAGCATGCCGTTTTTCATCGTTTTGAGGATTTTTGAGGATTTTTGAAAAATGTCAAAATCTCGAAAAAAAAAATTATGAGGCTATAGCATTACGTTTTTTCATCGTTTTGAGGATTTTTTTAAGATTTTCAAAAAATGACAAAATCTGGCAAAAACGCAAAGCCATAGCCTCATGGTCTTGCTCAGCATGCCGTTTTTTCATCGTTTTGAGGATTTTGAGGATTTTCAAAAAATGACGAAATCTGGCAAAAAACGCAAGACTATAGACATGGTTTTGCACAGCATACCGTTTTTCATCATTTTGAGGATTTTTGAGGATTTTTGAAAAATGTCAAAATCTCGAAAAAACGGTAAGGCTATAGCTTTACGTTTTTTTCATCGTTTTGAGGATTTTTTAAGAATTTCAAAAAATGATGAAATCTTGCAAAAACGCAAGGCCATAGCCTCACGGTCTTGCTCAGCATGCCGTTTTTCATCGTTTTGAGGATTTTTAAAAATGTCAAAATCTAAAAAACAACAAAGACTATAGCCTCATGGTCTTGCACAGCATGGCGTTTTTCATCGTTTTGAGGATTAATGAGGATTTTCGAGGATTTAAAAAAAGTCAAAATATATATATATATATTAAAAAAAAAAAAAAAAAAAAAAAAACGGTAAGACTTACGTTTTTTCATTGTTTTGAGGATTTTGGGAGATTTTCAAAAATGATGAAATCTGGCAAAAACCCAAGGCTATAGCCTTACGGTCTTGCTCAGGATGCTGTTTTTCATCGTTTTGAGGATTTTTGAGGATTGAGGATTAGCTGCATCGCTGGCTGCTGCAATCTCCATGACAATTGCAGCTTGCAAACTGGAGTAGCCCTTCAGGAGCCACGGGGTCCAGAGTTGGAACTGGCTCATAACCATGAACACCAACTACCTATCCATAGTCACTGGGGTCCAGAGACATGATAAAAGGAGCCAGTCCCAAGTCCGTATAGGCACAGAGCAAATGTTGTGCTGCGGCACTCTCTGTTGGAGGTAGAGTCTCCGGTTTTATGATCCCAGACGCTGCCTTGTGTGAGAAGTTGCTGTATCGAACCTCACCCAGAGTAGTATCTGGTACATGTAGAGGAAGATTGTACCAGCCTTAATCACTGTATATGTCCCCTGCCCAAAACCTGAAGAGAATGCACTTGAAGGTTTGTTTAATTCAATATAAAAAAAACATTATGATATAAATATTAGTATTATTACCTGTCAAACAGAGTTGTTTTATCATGGCCAGCAATAGCAGAGACCATGTCACACCCAGTGAAGGCGTGACAGAAAACTAGGTAGTGTCTGACATCATAAGAGCCCTTTGATGTCTTGATGAAGAGTAGGTGTTTGGTGCCTGGGCTATGGTACAACCAACATTACAGTGTCTCTGTGTCAACTGCCCGGATCTGAAAATAGAATAATATATGCAATGCATGTCCAACTATGCGAAAATGAGTAAAACTAGTCAAAGCTCTTACTTTTAAGAGAGTCATAGCTAATAAAAGTAAAATATGTATGTTACTGACATGGCAGACAATTGCTCTCACAATTAAAGCGTCAGTCTCATTGTCACTTGGCTCCACAGTGATATTAAGCTTCCAAAATGTTGAAGAGAGGAGGTGAATGACATGGCATTTATCCAAGAAATTTGTTCTTGGTGTCCAGTGTATCAGATCTGGTGGTTGATTGTGGATGGTTTCTCTATATGGTGAGAACAAGGTCGGACTTGGCAGGAGATTGCCACCAGTTACCTAAGCTATACTTGCAGTATCTTGGCTGGAATTCTCATCATTGTGGTCTTTGATGGCTACAGCTTGCCAAAAGATCATGATCACATCCGCCATTGCAAGAAGTCATGCTATGATGACCACATTCGACCAGATCTTATACGCTGGGCACCAAGAGTGAAGTTCTTGGACAACTGCCACATAAAAGAGTCAGCTCATTCACCTCCTCTCTTCAATATTTTGGAAGCTTAACATCACTGTCGAGCCGACTGACAATGATGCTGACACTTTAATTGTGAGAGAGCCATGGTATGCTGCTACAGGTGGCTCTGTTGAGGACAGTACCATAGCCTACATATTTCATTTTCATTAGCTATGACTCCCTTAAAAGTAAGAGCTTTGGCTAGTTATATATATTTTTGCATAGTTGGACATGCATTGCATATATTACGTTTAAGTTTAGTTTAGTTTGTGTCACAACTGCGGGGCCTCCTGGTATGCCCAATGGTCAATCCAACCCGGCTTTGATGTACAAGTACACACATGATGCCAGTATGTCGCACTAGTATACGCCCAATTCAACCCTTGATGTTGAGTGACAAGCAGGGAGGCGTTGGGTCCCATTTGTAGGGTCTTTGGTATGACCCCCGGCCTGGAATCGGCCTGGAATAGGCCATAGGCTATACGTAAAGGCTATCATCATTAATGTTTACGATTAAACAAATAAAATGTAGCTTGATTGCAGGCTATAATATAGTTACAGTCTTATATGAGTCTGTACATGCATCAGGGCCTGCTGACGGAGATGATCGCATCATAATGCAATGAGTCTGCTGCTTCCTTTTCAACGGTAGCCTACACCTGTCGCGTAAATAATGCAAATAAATGTTGGTCAGATACCGTGGAAATGAATGTTGTTCCTGAGAACAGGGCCGGTCAGGCAGTAACGGTCTCACTAATGTTCATGACAAAAACGTCACTTTTCCCTAGTGGGTATGTGTCTTTGAGGCCAGAGAAACAACTTCACCCCTCCTTACCTCCTTAGAGATGAGTTACAAATCTAAACATTGCCTCGTCAATCTGAGTTCATTTTAAACACGCAGGGAGGCATTGGGTCCCATATGTAGGGTCTCTGGTATGACTCCCGGCCTGGAATCGAACCCTGACCTCCCAGTCTCAGGGCTGAACCTAACCACAACGCCACTGAGTTGGTGCCTATTGCTCATACCTACTGCCAATTCCCAGCACATTCCCAAACTATAGGCCATAGGCCTATAGTTTACGATTAAACAAATAAAATGTAGCTTGATTGCAGGCTATATGTCACAGCCTTATATGAGTCTGGGCCTGCTGACGGAGATGATCACATCATAATGCAATGAGTCTGACGCTTCCTTTTCAACGGTAGCCTACACCTGTCGCGTAAATAATACAACTAAATGTTGGTCAGATACCGTGGAAATGAATGTTGTTGAATGATGTTGAAATGATTGAGAACAGGGCCGGTCAGGCAGTAACGGTCTCACTAATGTTCATGACAAAATGCCACTTTTTTCCCTACTGGGTATTTTATTTCATTTGAGTCAAAATGTTTGCACATAGATTTCATATAAAGTACATTATTCATGACTTTTTTTGTTCTTTGTATTTTATAAATGTATTTATAAACATGGTAACTTTTACATGCATTCTTTTAATTTGTTTTAAAGTATAAACTATTTTCTGTATTTGTTTATTTTCTGTGTTATACTTGCTTTGAGGCTGGATATCTTTCCTGTAAGTTGTTACTAAGTATAAGTATAACTCGTGCATTTGTAAATGTAAATGTCACACCCTGCATTAGGTTATAGGATTGTCTTTAGTTCGAGCTGTCTCTTCTACTTTGGTGTCAACTCCTTAAATTGACTTTTTCACTGTGTGTTTGCGAATGAGCTAATTCAGTTCAGAGCTTTTCTTAAGTTTGACCAAAACCACCAAATCCCAAGCCCCAAAGAACAGCTCAAAGTCTTCATAAATCTGAAGACTACTGGCATGGAAACATCATTTCCCAACGTGTATGTGGCGCTGCGGATGTTTCTGACTCTGCCCGTTAGTAACTGTGAAGGGGAGCGGTCCTTTTCTCTCATGTCCAGAATCAAAAATGAACTGAGAACTAAAATGACCCAGAGACGCTTAAAGGCACTTTCACTGATGGCCATAGAGAGTGAGCTGACCCGTGGAATTAACTTTGATGATATCGTGGATGACTTTGCACGGACCAAAACCAGGAAAAGACACATTTAAGGTAAGACTATGATTCATTTAGGTTTTCCCACATTTTGTGTTGTTGTTTATAATTATTTCGGTAAGATGTGAAGTGGGCAGTGTATGGCCTATTTTGTTAAATTTGTGTTTGCTTATGTGTAAATCCTGTACAGTGGAAATACAGGTGCATTTATCTGGCTAGGTTTGGCATTGGCTGTTTATTTCGTCAATTCGATTTGTGTTGGCTTCAATAGTGTGTAAATCCTGTATAGTGGAGATACAGGTACATTTAGTTATTGTAATGGCTGTTTATTTCGTTACATCATTCAATGTATATTGGCTTTAATTGCATGTAAATCCTGTATAGTGGAGATCCAGGCACATTTTCGTTATAATGGCTGTTTATTTTGTTAAAACAATGTGTGTTGGCTTTAATAGTGTGAAAATCCTGTATAGTGGAAATACAGGTAGGCCTACATTTATTTGGTGTTTTCTAAGCAATCGGATAACTGTTGCGTGTGCACTATGTGCGAAAATTAGCGGGGGGAAAAAAAGCGTTGGTTGGGCGCGCGGGGGAGGGGGGGGGGGGGGTTCTCAAACATTGGTTCTCAAACATTTTCTTGTCAAGGACCCCCTAGCCTGGTCTAACTTGAAATGATTTTGGCCTAGGGGGGACGGGGTGCAGATGAGCTAATCTGATTTGATCTCACCAACATGTCATCATGTTATCATGATTCCATGTAAACCCAGTAATACACTGTCTGGATGCCAGAATGGGATTAAAATGCATCCATAATAGTCATAAACTTAGCTGGGGAGAAAATACAAGGAGAGATTAAAAAAGAACACAATATACATGTCATAAGCCCATGTTTTAGGCAGTGTTGGCGAATATTACTTAGGAAAGTAATACACTACTTATTACCCCTTTAGAAAAGTAATAATATTACACTACTTATTACTTGGATGCAAAAGTAATATTATGTAGTATATTACATATTACTTTTTTATATTACTTTTGCACCCAGTTCCCTGAAAAAAGGGAATTAGCTACAACTACACAATCTGTCAGCTTCTTTTATTGCTGAATCTAATTGTTTTGAATGAAGAATAATAACAAGAGTCACCAATCAGCCAAACATCGATTGGGTGACTGTTGTCCCCACCACCCAACTACGGATAAGCAGGTGAAGATGGATGGATGTATTTGGATAAATGTATTTAGATGAATGAATACAGACATCCCACCCTGGGAAAAAATACTAAAATATATTAATATTTATATGCCACATGATTAACATAATAGCCTACAGATTACATAGTTGCAGTAAGCTGTTATTTCAGTCAGTAGGATTGTTATTTGGTCACAGTTCCTGTCAACTATGTTTCAATGCAAAATTAAAAGTATATGAGGGCTTATAGATCGCTCCAGTGGCTTAATTTATGATACTGGTCAAACAGACTGGCATCACGTAATTAGTTGAAAATAGCTGTGTATGGAAAATCCCCAGATAAACCAGCGTACGAGTATGCCGCTTTAAACACTGGCATTTCTCCCAGCTATTGTGTGATAAAACACATATTATAAATGCATAACTTATAAGCAAATGAAAATATCCTTGGATATACTTTGACCACAGTTGGAATTATTTCAATCGGGTGAGAATGGACTGAGAATTTTTCGATTGGAAATCTCAACAAAGTCTCAGCGGAGTTTCCCAAAGGTAAGCGCAAAGCAGAGCAGTATAACGCCAACTCCGTTCTCTTTAAGTGGCCAGTCCAAGGGCGGCTCTTCTACATAGACTTCTATTGAGGATCGGGACAGTAAATAGGGACAACATGCTGCACAAACAGCTTTCGAGCGCTAGGTATCTGACGCCTCAATGTCGCAGCTTTGACACCAGATGTCTTTGTACGTCTGCCTAATAAAAATACGCTGCTCTTTTTTTCACGATCAAACTAAAGTCACATTAGCTCATCTCCCTTCACCAACGCAATACTGTTGAACGCAGCAGCATGACAAAAGTAACAAAGTAATATTAGTAGAAGTAACTGTAATATTAATACTATTTTCTAGGAGGTAGTGTCGTTACACTACTCGTTACCTCAAAAAGTAATGATATTACTCGTTACTCGTTACCCCCAACTCTGGTTTTAGGACAGTCATAACAGGGACATGGCCTTCAAGGGGGGCAGTATCCACACTCCAAGGCCTTTTAGACTGTTTGGTCTATACTGACTGGTGGGTCTGTTAGTCCCGTACATGCGTTGGAATGAATTAGCCGAAACAGGGGCTTTTGGCCGGTGTGACACCGGTTAGTCCTACGGCTTGTGTATTTAGGGTAAACCCCTGCTGCCCCCGAGCACAACATAAATCGCTCTAGGATCGCCACTGGAAGCACCAGAATATCCTGTTATGTATATCGACTGAAATTTCAGTTTATGTTTCAAGCTTTTCATCCATGAAGAGACACAACACAACAAAGACAGTCTGCACCGGGTCACTCAGACTTCATAGGTCCACACAGCTACAGAACAACAACAGGTAAGGGCCTTACCTGTTAAAATTACAAAATGATGGCCTTACCGTAAGGCCATCATTTTGTAATTTTAACCCCTCTGATGTCTCAACACTTTTTTTTGGTAATGGGTGGTACAGTAGGCTAGGGAATATTTCCCCTCTCATTTTAACTAGTGATGCCAAATATGCGGCCGAAAATGGTTAGAAATGCATTTTCAGCCTATTCGGTTTCTGCTCAAATTGGCAGTAAAGATATCACAGAACTGTATGCAGTGAATGCAAAAGTGACTGAATGAATGTTTTATGGATCCATAATAGTGATGAGTTTGGTATTTCCATAATCTTTTCTTTTGCAGGGGAAATAATAATGACCATTTCAACAATTTCCTAAGACATTAATCGTTAGAGTTGCTGTGTGGACATAAGTCCTCTCATTCTGTGTTTCCTAGAATTGGATTTCTGAGTGTTCTGAAAAGAAAATCATCATTAATGATTTTTCTTTTAGGATGTTCTTTTTTCAAAATAAATGTTGAAAATAGGTGGAATTCCCCTTTAATAACATCTCTCAGGAAAGAAGCAACGAGAGCTTTGCAACAGAAAGCCAACTATTAGGGGACCTTTTGGTGGATTTGTTCAAATGCCTTACGGCATATAAAGAAAGAGAGAGAGCATAATGACAATGCACATGGTAGATGGGTGTGTCTGAACTGTCCAGAGCCATCCTATAAGACAGAATGGTGGTATTTTATAATGAACATTAGTGAGGACACCGTTGTAAACACATGACATCATGGCAGATAACCACAGTAGAGTTGCTCCCGGGCTACCGCACCTCGGGAGAATGGGTTGCAAAATATTGCCAGCTTAAAAAAAAAGTTGAATAATTTTGTTGAATAATTTTGTTTTCTTAAGGCCATTGCGTGACGCATGTTCAGTGACACCCGACTCGATGATATGTTTTCATTTTTCTCGTAGCTGTCATCCTCACAATAACATGCATTGTTATCGTTCTATAGATAAAAGAAAGTACAAAGATGAATGGAGCCTGGATGGAATACATAACGCAGCCCTCTGGAAAGGTTCCACCTCTCCATATACTGTCATTAACCCGTCTCCCTGACTTACTTTTCCCCAGGCGAGCAAGGAGGACGCAACACGACCGCACCACTGCTGAAAGTAAGCTTCTCTGAGTTTGCAGATCTGATCTGATTTTCGAAGTGCAACAAAGACTTGTAGGGCTCAATTTTCGTTACCATCCCCTTATCCTAAACCCCTTGTAATTTTTTTTTTTACTATTTTGAAAAACTTTTTGGAATATTTAAACGTGCCAATCTATTGACACATTGTGCTTGTAGACTGGCCATTTAAACTATTGAAACATGTTCTTTTTAATAGTTTAAAATGGCAAAGAAGTTAAGGGAAAAGGGGTTTAGGGGTGACGAAAATGGAGCTCATAGATTTTTACCGGTATAGTTTCACTGGATCTCTTCTAGCCCTGACTTTGCCAATTTTTTATGGTTTGTTTTGATCAGCAAAAAAGTATAGTCTACGAGCATATTATTCTGTCAAAATCAACACTTTCTGGGGGTCTCCCCTCCGCACCCAGAGTTAACTAAATGCATTGTGTAACTGAGTGGTAGCTGTTGACAAGTGACAGGGCACCGCCGCCCACATTACCATGAATATCCAACCCTCAGAGGGATTGGGGGAGTAGAATCCAAACAGATGCAGATTTTGACACTGTGCCAGACTTTGGCACACTTGCAGAGCATGAACTTAAAACAAACAAACAAACAAACAAACAACAAACGTTCATGCTCTGCGTGACTGGTTGTCAATGAGACTCCAAGCTCACTTCAGCTTGAATTTTGCGCTATAGGGCAAGCTTTTTTCTCCGGGCCATCGCGGCATTCTCAAGCTTCATGGAATTTAATTCTCATCCATACCAGCGAAAACAAAACGTCACATGACACTGAGCGTGAGCTTTTCATGTCTGCAAGTGTACCAGTACTGTTGCGAGTGTGTCTGGCGGAGCTGTGTGTACACACCCATCTTTCATCGCCTGGCAAAGCACTTTTGTGTCTTCTCCTTCCCAGTGTTGTTTTTGGCAGGCGTTTTTTTTTTAAATTTAGTCAGTCTTAATGGCTTTTAAGGGGATTAATAAATCACGCCTCTAGTTCAATGGGAACAGCGTTTTTTTTGCTTAGAAAACATAGTGCGATAAAGCAAGCGCATGACGCGGGTGTTATCACATGGTGTCCAGTGGTTGATGACCTGAAGGCGGTGGTGGACAGCCCCGTGCGCCTGTCCATCGGCTATTGCTTTCTGTATGACTGCATGCATGGAAAGAGCTCACCTCATACCCTCTCACACTTCTCCTGTGTGAAATGAGACAACGTCACACCAGAAGGTTAGATGCCCTTTGGCATCACACTGCCCTTTTTGTGTTCATGTGTCCACTGGTGTTTGTGCTCCACAAACTCCACAAACAAGGGAGTCTAAAACATTCAAAAAAGCAGACTTTGGTGCATTGTACGTATGATTCAATATCTTGCTCAAGGACTTTTCAATTTGTGAGGCTAATGTAATCTGCTATACAAATACTGCTGACATTTAAGAAAGCACGACAAGGATGTGAATGACGTGCTCCGATGCAGTTGCCACAGCAGCCCAACATACGCTGTAGTTAAGAAGGCGACGCCAACAGGGTCTGCCTCTTCTTGGCGTCTCGGATTTCCATGATGACACTGCTGTACAGCGTACCTCTCGTCCATGTTAACAAGACGCCAAAAGCTGTGTTTTGCCGTTGGAGGTCAGGCTCAGACGCCTGCAAGGCTCCAATGGCCGCGAGGCTTATATATCGAGCGCCGAATCATTTGCAGGTGGCGTTGTTTGTACATCAGAGGATCTTAAAGTGGCTATAGAGTGGCTGTCGTTTTTTACAGCATGTGAACACACCCTTTTAACACATCCTGTCTGCTTGCATTTGTGTGTTACAGTTTCACGATGGCTCTAAACATAGCTGGGCTGGTAGCAGTGTTGGTCTTCTATGCCCTGATCCTGGGGATGGGAGTCTGGGCTTCTAAGAAATCCAGGAGGGAGGAGAAGAAATGTGAGGGATCCAGAAGTGAAGTCACCATGATAGGGGGACGCAACATCAAGACTTGGATTGGCATCTTCACAATGACAGGTGAGAAAATGCATGTATGACGATGCATAGGCCTATCACATGAATGAGGCTGAACTTTTTATCTTAGTTTGGAGCCCCAAATTGGTGTTGACATGGACGTGTATCCAAACAGATTTTCAGAACCAGTGTTCACTTTAGGTCGAGCAACAAGTCTCTGTGAGATGGGATGATATTTTGTTAGGATAGGGCCCGATGTCATTCAAAAGTACTGAAAAGCTGTGACACCGTGTGAGCTTTGGGTGCATACAGTAGGTAGACCGACATCAATGGTCATGATGGGATAAAATGCAAAGTAATCAAGTTCCTGGGGTTACAGATCATGGACAGCCTGGCATGGACCTCAAGCACATCCTTTCTTGTAAAGACAGAGCCCAGAAATGGTTGTTGTTTTTTTCACCGGATGAGAAGAAGCCAAGTCTCTGCTTGCTCCCATCCTCACTGCTTTCTACACATGCACTATAGAGAGCATCCAGACAAATTACATCTCTGTCTCATCTGGAAGCTGTATGAAGCAGACTGATGATATTGAAATAGCCAATTCTACCAATATTAAGCTATAATTTCCAGTAGGTTGCTTATCATGCTGATCTTGAAATGATAAGTGCCCTCTGCCTCCCCCCCGGCCGACCGCACAATCGGGCCTAAAAGTTTTTATTTTTTTAATAAACGTCAAATATTTATATAGCAGCATCAAAAACATTGAATGTTTGAACACTGTACATACTGTACTGTACAGAATCCAAAAATGGATTCCCGGCCTGAATGGGTTAACTCACATTCGGCAACTTTAATCCCGTCATTTTGGTCAATATCTACTAAACCGACAAGCCTCCTTTAACCCACACCCTCAACATAACCGTGAGCAAGTTGCAATGTGGACAAAGTAGCCAAGGTGGCCACGCTGATTGTTTTTGTCTTATCAACACAATGGTGCCAGACAGTTCCCAGTCTACATGGAGTAGGTCGAGAAGATCGACTTGATAAGCAACCCACTGGGAATTATTGCTTGATAACAGTTGGATCAGGTGATTGAAATGATCCAAAAAGTCTCACAGGTGCCGTCCTTGTTGCTTGTTTTATGGAAGGCAAAGGGTGCCTTTTTAGGTTCAAGCCGCATGGCTTGAACCTGTGTGATTCAGTAGGTTGTGTGCTGGGAAGGACCTGATCCTTAGAGGTTAGGTTAGGGTTAACTTAATTTTAACCATGACAGTTCATTCGAAAACAACACCTTTTTTTCTGGTGGCTGATATTGTCCTCTTAATATGCGCGAGGGCCGTGGAATTTCATTTACACTTTTCATTTATTTTTAAAATATTGTTTCGGAAAATGTAGCCGCCTCTCTATTTGGCCGTGCCCACCCAAATGAATAAAACAATATTTTGAAAATACATGAAAATGAAATTCCACGGCCCTCTCAAGTATTAGGAGGACAACATCAGTCACCAGAAAAAAAGATGGGTTGTTTTCCAATAATCCGTCATGGTTAAAGTGGAGTTTTAAGTTATAATGGGTTTGTATAGGAAGGAGCTGGAGGCGCTAAAATGAACATCAAATATCTAAATAGTGAATGGAGTAACTTATAAACTGTCTGGTGTGTTGACATGAGACTGAGTAGAACCATAAAATGACCAAAAGTTTTTTTTTTTTTTTTGAAAGTGCAATATCCGTTTAAGTGTTTTATTTTCGCTGTCAGCCACATGGGTTGGAGGATCCTACATCATGGGCACTGCCGAGGCCGTCTACACTCCATCACGGGGCGTCATCTGGGCCATTGGACTGCCTTCGTTTTTTGTGTTCTTCCTCGTAGGTAAGAAGCAGCAATGCAATCTCTCCAATATATCACCTGCATTGTCTATACTATGTTTTGTTCATTAATTAAAGTGCAAATAACATGGATTCCTAAAATTGTTTTTAATACTAAATGTCATATAGATGTCCCTCAAGCTTATTTCTAATGCTTTGAGCCTCAATCACCACTGATATAACCAGTCATTGTCATTTCTTAATGGACAGTACCACAACGTCCTGAGGTGGTGGGGGTGCTGATATGCAGAATATTTTATTATTATATTATAAACACATTTATTATTACTTTATAAATGAAATGAAGTGAAAATGCAAATTTTGTACTGAAGACTGTAGGAGAGGAGGAATTATACAAAGCAGGGTGCTTTGATTTGATTATGAGGCCAAAATCAAGCTGTTCTTGAGAGCAATTTTCTATATGATATGAAAGACTGATTGTTCAATCTAGATAATTTGTGGGGATAGAAAACACACATGGGAACACCAAAAACAATGACAAAATTAAAAAGTTGAATTTCATGTTAACAGTTTCACCTCTGTATCCATGTGTTCCGTATTTTTTTCAAAATGTTTTTATCGCCATTCTCATGTTATCCGTGTTTTAATGTTTAATAGTGTTTAATTCGACGATTATTTAATGTTGCGGTCAGTGCTTAATTTGTAACTCGGGAGGTGCCGGAGCGCACCTCACGCACATGCACGTGCGCAGCGCGCGTGCATGTGTGTGCATGTGCACACGCCCGCCAAAAAGTCGTTTTTTGGGCAGAATATTGTGTGGCGTGTCACGTGTGTGTGTGTGTGTGTGTGTGTGTGTGTGTGTGTCACGTGTGTGTGTGTGTGTGTGTGTGTGTTGCACTACTATAGCACACACAGCCGATCCACAAGCTCAATCCGTTGCGCAATGTGCTTGTGTTTTCAGAGAATCGAGACCACAAAATGTAAGGACCCATAAGGGGTCCGGCCGCTTCCTAGGTACCTTTATTATAGCGATCATAATCCGTAGCGAGGGGGAGACTAGCCAGCAGCAGCCCAGAGGAACTGTGAAGTGTGAATTGTGTGAGCCGTAGCAAATCCGCCCCGACTCTCGATATAAATCTCATAGCTGGGAAGGCTAAGTCCGATAGCTGGGAAGGACTAGTATCTATGCCTAGTACTGTGTCTGTACGGGTATTCTAGCAACGACAGTAATGAACGAGGCTGGACTGGTCTCTGCAGGTGGGGGAGCGCAGTGACAGCTCACGGACGCAGCCGGAACGCACGTGGCCCAGGGGGGGAACTCATTTGGCCCATGCCGGAACGGCGTTCAGGCTTGTTCCGGCACAAATTAAGCCCTGGTTGCGGTGAAAATTCATCTTGATAACCAACATAGGGTTAATTTTGGCTGGTTATGATGATTGAAAGCGGAAATCGAGCCGTCAACGCAAGGGGGAAATGTATTGCTTGTAAACAGGTTTCCAATGCAAGTGAACGGAGTGGATCGGAGCACATTACGCACCATGGCCAGGAGAGGGGGTTGCAACATTATGAATAAAGGCATGTTCCCCTTGCTAATGTTAGCGCTGAGGTTTGTAAACATGATTTGTAAACAGCCATCAGAGATCACACTGGAGGGATACAACCATCACTAGTATGGGCTTAATGCTAACTCTATGGGCTGGCATGGCACACATAGGCGGTCTCTGCCTGCCGTCATGGTTACAATACCAGTTCCATGCAACGTTTCCTGTTTGGGAAGGGAGAAAGGAACTATTTTAAGCAAAATATTTTAAAGATGGATTGCCATGATTTTTTTCTACCCAAAAACATGACCATCAGGTATTAATGTTATATGTAAAGCAAGATTTTTTCCCAAAAAGTGTACAGTGTTTGTCATTTTTATGATTCCACCCTACCAGTTCATTAAGTATGTCTGGTTTGCCTGGTGGGTGGTGATGGGTGGAGATCCAGCTGAACTGAAGCCACACCCACAGCTTTAGTTGCATGATAAAGGGGGAGGGGTTAGAGGAGGGGGTGAGCACATGATGCCATTATATTGAAGTTTTTTTCATTGGCACGCACGTCTGCCTGGAAAGGTTCAGCCCCCAGGAAGAAACCCTAAATACAAAGGGAAGATATCATTGCACATAAAAAAACACACCAAGGGGTCTATTTACATACTGTCACCTCTTAAACATGTACAAAATTGGAAAAAATACAAAAATCACGGCATCCCCTCTTTAAGCAAAAATAAGGTGCATCTAAAGGAGAAGCACACACTCTCCGCTACAAAGGTAATCTAGGTTATTATTGGTGTATATTAGAAATGTCACGGCAGTAGAACTGTTCATATCCCTGTAAGTCATTAATTAAAGATAGTTGAATGTTGTGTCCCAACAGCTGGATTGTTCTTTGCTAAACAGATGAGGTCGAAGCGCTACGTGACGATGATGGATCCATTTCAGCAGCGCTACGGCAACACGTTCACCACTGTCCTTCTGCTTCCTAGTCTGCTCAGCGACATTCTGTGGGTGGCCTGCATCCTGGCTGCTTTGGGTCAGTCACAACTTTATTCATTTGATAAGCTGCACACCGGATGCAGACCTTAACTGTTTTCGTGGGTTGGGTGTCTTAAATAATTGCATTATGTTAGGAATATAATATAATATGTTGTATAATTATTTCAACTGTCCTAGGCTGTTAGATCTGTTCATCATTGCATCAGTTACTTTCCACTACATACTGTAGGGCTCTGCTCAGCTTTGACAACAACAAAGAAACTGTACTGTGCCATACTGTAGTGGTCCGTACTGTATGGTACTGTACTGCACCATACTGTACTGTGCCATACTGTACTGTTTTGTACTGTACTGTATGCAGTGTTGGTCAATATTACTTAGAAAAGTAACTTCTTTACTTTACTCGTTACCCCTTAGACAAAGTAATATCATTACTTTACTTATTACTGGAATCGAAGAGTAATATATTACATATTACATTATTACTTTCCTGAAAACAAAGCCAACAAAATCCAACATTGTAAATATCTTTCTTAGATGAAAAAATAAAAATAAAAGGAGCAGAGAGAAGCAATGATAACATTTTAACCTTGAATCACAAAACAGACCTGCAAATAACACTTGCACAATTCACAATTGTTTTTAAAGACAGTTGAGGTCTTGTATTTAAAAATAAAATACAAAATAAAGCAGCAAGCAATTTGTAGTGTACATGACTGTGCACAGGATGCAGTGTGTGGATTGGATCTAGAATCTAGTGCACATCTCTGTTGTTACAGTACCTGTCGATAGCTTGTAAATCTGTTCTATTTTTGCATGCAACAACAAGCTCATTTTAAAAAAGTAACTTGGCGTTACTTGCAAAGTAATGCGTTACTTATTACCCATTTTGGCAGAGTAATCTCGTTACTTTACTTTTTGGAGCAAAAGTAATAATATTACAGTAATATGTAATCTAAAATTAGTTACTGGTCTACTGTAGTGGTCCGTACTGTACTGTATGTACTGTATAGTTCTTTGATTTTGAATATAGGGCTTAAATTAGTTCTTTATTGCATGTGTACCAATATGATGTCATGATGTTATTTATCGGTCTGTATGACTGCAGACCAATAAATAAGGCAACATAAACCCATACAATTTAAATGAGCATAAAACTCATTGACTGTCTAATGCACAGTAAATACATCAGGATTAGGTTAAACCTGACTGTTAGCCTGGTCCGGAGCAGGTTAAATTAACAGAATAGGTTTCCATGCTGATTAGTGTGGCATTGCTCTCATGAAACCGAATAAAGCTTCAATATATCCAGGTTAGCTGTCCAAGTTAATCTGGCAAGATTAACCAGTTTTCAACCGGAAATTGATCCAGGATAATATATCCCAGGATACCTGTTAAATCCTAGCTTAATCCCAAATCCCTAAATTTTGTGAAATAGGCCCCAGGTAGATCACAGAGTATGATATCTGCAGAGTTCAATTGGCTTCTAGTGTGCATTGTGTGTCTCTGCAGGTGGGACAGTCAGTGTGATTCTGGATCTCCATTCGTCCTACGCCATTGTCGTGTCTGCGGGTGTTGCCATCACCTACACACTGCTGGGAGGCCTGTACTCTGTGGCCTACACCGATGTCATCCAGCTGTTGATCATCTTTGTCAGTCTGGTATGTCAGAGCAGACATGAACACATGTGTTCATGTCTGTATAGTAACACTGTATATTAACATTTAAAATTAAACAAACCTATAAGACTGCTATTGCATGTCAGGGGAAATGACATTTTTGGGAGAAAGCTTAGCGAAGGTCTAAAATCCAAAAGGGAAAAAAAAAAGAGGACAGCATTTGTTGCATGACTAAAATGATACTCTTAATGGACTCACTTGCCTTTTAATGCATTATACAACTTCTTATAAATGTCCATAACCATGTATAACTCCTCATGTTTACAATATAACGTATAATAACTGTTAATACTAACATATAACTGACATAATGAATGTTATGCTCAAAGGAGCAGCACATTATAACTACCATCACTTAGACTGTTATGAAGGGATATATGTTCTGAGTCATAATACATTATAACCAATGGGTTTAATAAATTAAATATTGTCTTATAAATGCCTAGAACATTTATATAAATGCCTAGATTCTATGCATTTAGCTGTTTAATTGCCAAGGATGTTAAGGCGAGTATTTGTTCACATAAACAGTTGTGCCCCTGTACCCCCATTAAATACATTCTGATTGTTCTTCCTTTTAAAACACTCGTCCGTCCGACCGTCCTTTCTTGTTTTGCACAATTGCTCTTCACCTGGTAAAAAAGAATGGGTGTCCTTAAGCAACTAAGTCCCATTTGATTTGCACAGTAGCACCTTGCACTTTAAACAGTGCACTTTAACTGTGTTTTACTAGTAGTTTTTAAGATTTAAATTAAATTAAACTTTTGTGATGTAACCCCCCCCCCCCCCCCCAGCCCGTGAGCTCGGGCTCACGGGCTGTGTGTGTGTGTAATGGTGGAAGAACTGGTTGTTTTGGTCTGTGGCAGGAAGCGACACTTCCTGGACCAGAAATGATGCGATCAGCAGGGGGTGGCGGGAGTTAACCCTTTAGTTACAAATTTCTGAAATATGTGTGAAAAAATGTATACAACTGAGAATCGCCCAGCGAGGGAAAAAAAGCTCACAGGATTGAGGTCTGAAATAAATCGCCGGTGTGTGCATGAAGCCCAATAAACAACACTGCACAATAACGCCCAGTGCCACACGCTCTCTTTATCACACGTCGTTTCCTGAACTAGAATGTGCGATTTGTTACTCGCCGTCTGTAAGCCCCTTAAGTGATGGTAGTTATAATGTGCTGTTCCTTGCTGACTGTTAACTGCATTATTGCATAATAATGCAGTTAACAGTTATAATATGTTATGAATCAGGAGTTATACATATTATTATGGACATTTATAACAAGTCTTATAATGCATTATAACTGTGTTATAATGCATTATAAATGATCTTATAATGCATTATAAAGGCGACCTCAAGTAAAGTGTTACCGACAAGGTAGTTCGACATTGCCCGTGCAAATTGATATCATGACAATTGAACATGACAATTTAGAAACATCCATCCCTGATAGCATGACCTTATCTTGTCTTTCACAGTGGATGTGTGTTCCCTTTGTAATTCTCAACCCATCATCATCATCATCATCATCATCTAATGTGACTCTCTCACCTGTACATTCACCGCCCTGGCTGGGGGAGCTCAAGACCGACGACGTTGGCAAATGGATCGATGAATTCCTCTTAATTGTTAGTTCCCACCAAATCCTATTAATTTACAATATGCCTTGGTGTTTACTAATATACTGTACATTGTCAGGCAAAAACCTTCAATGTCCATATACTTCCTCTTCCATCCTATAATGTCCGTACAGTAAGTGGCCCCATGGGACTGTTATTACTCAGACCAAGGTTATGTTTTCCCATTAGTCTTAAAAGTGGTAGTTAGAAGCTACAGGTTTCCAAACCTGTGACGTGTGGGCAGCAGGCAGTGGCTGTCACAGCTGCCAACTTTTGGAAAGTGCCTGGAGTGTGATCTGGCACAAAGACCCTTTGGCCGCGGTGGCGGGGAGAAAAAATGCATTTTTTTTTACCATGATTTGACACGTTTTCGCGATTATTACCATCCATTTCCCTAAATTAAGTTCTGATCCCAAACATTACATCCAATATATGTCATTAACCAATATTTTATATAATTTAAATATTTATGTTCACATCAAATGCATTTCCCAAAATCCCCACTCATTTCTGTAGTCTTATTCTAATACAGGGGTCTCAAAGTCAAACTCAATTTGTCTTGGGGCCACTAGAAGCAGAGCCTGGTGGCCTGGTTGAGGCCGGGCCGCAGTCACAGCGCGTCACATGGACAAACGTTTATTGCCATTTCAAGCCTATTTTTTCGCCATTTTCGCCTTCATTTCACTTAAATTTAAGTATATTCAGACTCACCAATGTGGGATAAAGAGTGTGTGCATATGTGGTGTTGTGTCGCACAAAAAAAATAACATCTCTATAATAATATTTCTATTCCTTTCTATTTCCATTCCTTCCTTCCTTTTGATACCACTGTGCTATCTGTTTCATTCAGTAGCACATAATAGGATTATGATGATAATAACTATAATTGAACAATATTAAATGAACTATTTACTGGACAATAGAACCTACAAACAATACACCTGGACAAAATAATTAACTGGACCAGCCAACCCATCAACAATGTGGCTCTGATTTGATTGTGATTACAACCAATAAGGAAGCAGTAACAAAATGTTTACTTTATCTATCAATTTATATTCCTCCTAACAAAGTCAACTACAGCAATTTTGAACTTATACAGCCACTACAAAGCAGCGCCATAAAATAAATAAAATCAAAAATATAGTTTGTCAGTGTCACTGAGAAACTAGTCTTGCAAACATGACGCTAGAGTAGACCATCAGAATCGCCACTTAGGCCCAACTAGCAGCATTGGTTTCCCAATAGTTGTCATGTTTTACACATGCCTAAATAGGCTTTTATTTATTTGCGCTAGCCTCTTTGAAAACTATATACCAGTTGCGCGACGTCTCATCTTTGCTGGCAATGCTGTCTGCAGTGGTCGCTCAATGGGGCTTTGAAAATACTATTCAGCACGTTCGGTTTCTGACCCCACAATGTCGCAACTTTTCTACTAGATGGCTATGATTCTATCCAGCGCAGATGTAAGCCTGCCCTGGATCAACGACAACACCGTTCACTACAAGGCAAGGGGGACACAACAGCTCGTTTTAGGCTACTCACCTTAGCTCAGCGTGCTGCTTTATAAGCCATGCATCCGCCCGTATCGGGCTTTAGAAAACGGCTCTGCTGTCATTATTTATCAAACCGAACGCAGTCCCTGGTAAAAAGGCAAAGTTTTCTTTTCCTTACATGTGTTTGTAAACAAGGAGCAGTGGATAGAGAGACGCCATGACAGGATCTCGCCCGTACTGCAGCCAATGGCGTCATTGCATTTCCTCAGATTGACAGTTCAGCGACAAATCAGAATGAACTAAACTGCACGGGGGGATATCCGGTTCCTCTTTGCTACTCTGTGTAAATGGCAAAGCCAGTAGGCGGGCTTTAAACAGGATCTCAGCAATCAACAGTCAATAGTAACAGACTGTTCTCCCGCAAATGCTTTTGGTTGCCTGGTCGGTTTGACGGGGGAACTCGTGGCCGTCGCGGGCCACTTTGTCTTGGCTCTGATTTTCGAGACCCGTGCGTGTGAAGATGGGGGTGTGGCGTGTGCTCGTGTGATATCCATCAAATCCGTGTGAGATACGGCCATTGCGTGTGTGTTGGTAGCAGGCAGTGGCTGTGCTTTGGGGGGCAACAAGTTAATGCTGCAGATGATCTAGTGTTCTGTCATCCAGTCTGCATTTATGCAAGGGCTTACAGCAGCTGGTAATCCCAGGCAGTCTCCCACCCAATACTCTGTGTTGGGAATATTAATTTATCTTGTTAATATATTACTTATTAATTATTACCTTCATTTTAAACCAATACATATATTACAATATTACTATCTGAGCAAGTGTAATATATTAATATTACTATTACATATTACTTAAAAAATCTGGCCAAATCCATATGAAATCAACTTGGAAAAAAAAAGTCACTCCTGAAAACAGACCTGGCGTAGACCTACCTCATCCTACTCAGCTATAGACAGTTAACACAGGAGTTAAATGTATCTTTCTTGCTACTATAATAGGAGAGCGTCTCGCCCGTTTATCCGTTCGCCTTTGTGACGCTTCTCCTACCAAACTACAATGTTTGCACACATCTCACTATGCACAACACCTCCAGCACGTATGTCCACACAGAATAGGCTATATTGCATCCATGTAACTGTCATATTTTTTGTACAGTAGCCGTTTTTATGAAAATAAAAAAGTTTCAACTTTCACATTTCCAAATTGCACTCGCCTACTGTGACGTCAAAATCGTCACCGTTTTTGGCCACACCATCCACATAACATGGGCGACCGTCTCACTTTTCCCAACTTTTCCCAAATTGCACTCGACTAAACGGTGACGTCACCGCTTTACAGCCGTGTCCACACCAGAGCCATACAACAACACAGACGGAAGTATGCAATGTATTGTCGCGGCAGGAGGTTTTCTACAGGAGTCAAGTCAGAACTCTGCCTTTACTTTATGGCTCTGCCTGCAAACTCTGTCTGCACTCTGCACTGCACCCTCCCCTTCGGTATGAGCCGCTCAGTCCAACAAACGCTGCCGCTCAGTCCAACAAACGCTGCCCTCGATGCGACGCTGAAAGTCCCGACATTATTCTCTACAAGTAACAACATGCCATGCAGAAAACGGACGTCACTTTCTATTTATCGAGGCGTCTCAAGCGCCGTGCTCATAGCGCCGGACAATCCACCATTAACGCAGTGCTTATCGCTCCTTTGTCTCCTATTCAGGTTGCATGAATGAACAGCACCCGGGCGTTCCGTTTCTGGCCCCCCAATGTCGCAACTCTGATTCAACATGCCCCTTGCCCAGAGTCTTACAATAGCCTACACACAGACTTGCGTACACACAGAGTTGCGCCAACTCCAGGCCATGTAGGCTACAACTCCAACCCTGCTTCACCGCGTTCATTTCTAAACACTACGGTCACTGTTACGATCGCTCCGGGTCTACTCAACGCATCGCCCCAGCTACTTTGGTAACTTCCACACTTTCAATACACTTATCCCATTCGAACACACATCCACACACAGCCTGAGAATAAACTCCGTAGACCCGCTGTTGGCGGTCCCAGTTCTGACGATGTGTAAACATTAAAGGGACATTCCACCCATTTTCTTTTTTTTATGAGTGTACAAATGCAACCACATTTTGCTGCGCTTGATTGACGCTCGGCTGGTGGGGACATGAATCGAACGGCATAATAATAATAGCAATACTACTAATCATAATAAAATTACCACTAATCATAATAATATAATCTCCCAACCAGCTGTGATACTTTGGAACAAAATGGACCCTTAAATGGACCCTTAAGGTGGTGTAGCCTAACTGTGCACAAAAACGAATCTACTTGGATCCCCGTTCTGACAACGTGTAAACATTAAAGGGTAATTCCATCCATTTTCATTTTTTTCCGAGAGTGTACAAAATAATGCAACCACATTTTGCTGCGATTGATTGGGGCTCCGCTGGTGGGGACAATGTATGACTCCAACGGCATAATAATATGACTACTACTACTACTACCACTAATCACAATAATAGGCTAGAATCTCCCAACCAGCTGTGACACTTTAGAACAAAATGGATCCTTACGGTGCTGTAACTGTGCACAAAAAGGAATCTACTTGGATCCGTTGTAGCCATGCAATCTGCAATTTCACTAACACGTCTCCAGGGCCATAGGCTCCATTTGCTTCCATTTGTTAGTTGTACGGCCCATTTCGGTCCTATCACAAATTCAGGTATCCCCTGAAACTCCCTCAACTACAGGACACATACTGTAGTATACGATGCCAACTTTGATGTGTGTGACTGTGTACATCAACTTATACATTTGTATGTTTGGCCTGCACAAACACTGCCCTTTGCCTTATATTGGCGTTTCCAATATTCACATGAGTAGGCTACACTGCTGTGCAAACAGTTGCAACTATGTATCATTCTTTGTTATGGTTTATTATGCACAGACCTTTGACTATATACAGGGGTGCACATAACTATTTTGGTCCAGTACTCAGAGGAGCACCTGGGGATGTTACTTGATGCTCCCAAAATGCGGCGACCATCGCCGGGCCCTGGGACCCCTTTTTTCCACAGGGCGATAGTTGGGGCGTTGCAATGGATAGTAGTAGTACTACTACCTGCATTCTACATCCATTAAAATGCTAATAGCATTTTAGATTTTAGTTAGAATTATTTCATTTTCAAGGCTTTTTACTGGGCCAGTTGGGCAGTCATTATGAGCCCCAGCTGTTTGGTGCTCAAATGAGCTTTCCAATCCTGGATTGACAGCTCATTGTAGGATTTTTGGTGCTCCTGAGCACCGGAGCACCACTTATGTGCACCCCTGACTATATAGATATTACCACTGTCCTCCTCCATATTCCATTTTTCCCCATTACTGCTACATTACCAACCTACCTGTTCATGTCCATAATCACTTGGATAGTTTCATGTTATCCATTACTATTACTAGGGATGTGAAAAAAAGTCGGAAATCAACACGATTGTCGACACGTGCTGACGTCGACACAAAAAAGTACGAGTCGAAAATCGCCTCTTTTTTCTTTTTCTTTTTATATTAATGATTTTTATTTTGTATTCTTTGCAATTTCTTGTTCAAAAACGTCACAACGTTACTGTTTTCAAGGGAACAGAATTGCTTATTTCGGGTATTAGGCTACTATCACTGTAGTGAGAACATGTCTGTGCTGCGCGCGTCTGTGCTGCTTCCTCCTCCTCCTCCCCCCGGCGTTCTGCCGCGGCGAATCCGGCTTTCCCCCCCCGAGTAGGAGGAGGTGCAAGCGGCAGCGGCCCCGGTCTGCACCCGCCGAAATGCGTCTTCCTCCTACCCCCTGCGTTCTGTCCCGCGAGTCCGGCTTTTCCCGGGGAGGTGGAGGAGGCGGCAGCGGCTGCTCCCTGCACCCGCCGAAAAAAAAGCTAAACAGGCCCGGACGCAATGATTGACTTTTATTTCGCCGAGCAGGCGCCTCCGAAATGGAGCGTTACGTATGGGAGAAAGCTATCTCTCCTGCACAAGACCGAGGTCTCACATGGTAGAGAGAGAGAGAGAGAGAGAGAGAGACGGAGAGAGAGAGAGAGAGAGAGAGAGAGAGAGAGAGAGAGACGCTGCTGGTGGCAAGCAGCACGCGTCAAGCGCGACAAGCCTATATTATTTGTACTTATCTTGTCCAGTGTTCTGTTTCACGTTGTTTGGCCATGTCTAACAGCAGACGCAGGAAAAAGCAAAGATGCAGGGAATCCGTCGCAAGGAAAGAGAAAAACTCCTCTATCAAGTCGATTAGGCTACTAATGAATGTGAATGCCAGGTGCGGGTGCTTGTCTGTTGCGTGGTGCGCTCTGCGCCCTGCGCCTCGCTCTGCCATGCGCTTTGCTTTGAGAACATGCCTGATCATTGTCCAGCGCAGTATGGAACGTTCTCCTCAGATATGCATATTTTGGTATTATATATTGCTCGATTTCGCGGTCCTGCTTATTTTATCTTGCACCTCTCCCTCCCGTAGGCATTTTCATGCCGCCCGCGCTGCAACATTTTGCGTTGGGTCCCGCCGGCACCGCGGGCTAAAAAAAAAAAAAAAAAAAAAAAAAAAAAAAATCGATTTATTGTCGATATTGGGCCGCGACACGTCGACATTCCAAATATGTGTCGATTAACATCCCTAACTATTACAATTCCTCTTATGTCCAAACATTAAGTTGCCTTTGACAAAATGCAGTGTTGCAAAGTGTACAAAAACACTACTACTCACGATTTTTTAAATTGGACTGAGCGCACGTTGCCTGTCTCCTGTCTCCTGTTGCCACAGCGGCGCGGACTCTAGGCGTGAGGCCCGCGCAGCGGGCCTCATGTGTAGTTCCTTGAATTCATGGAAGCCAGTAAATAATTTGATGACAAATGATAGAAAATAAGTAATTATTTAACTGCTGCAGTTGTCAAGATAATTTCACAAGAACACTTATTGCAACAAGACAGATTGACAGAAAGTAATACTGAAAGTAATGCACTAATGCAGAAAGAAGCCTAAGATAGCCTATATTAAATTAATTTTGTTAAGTAATATATTTATATTACAAGTTACTGCATTTTTGGTAATATATTATATAATACATATTAAGCATGTTATATTAAGTTATATTAAGTATATTAAGTTACGTAGTGCACATGTCCCAACACTGCAAATACTAAGCAGGCCCTAGCCTGCTCAGCTTCCAAGAGCAGACAGGTACTGGTGTGTTCAGGGTAGTATGGCCATAAGCAACAGCAACCGTGGCCATTAGGCTACTGCAGTGTTGTAGTGGGACTTTTTCTGAGAGTGTACAAATGGAATAGACGGTTCCATTTGTACACTCTCAGAAAATTGAAAACTCGTCACACATCTTGATGATTTCATCAAGATGTGTTTCACCATGCTAATGATTTTTTTTCAGAGCTCCATTTCTAGGAAACACTGAATGGGGCGAACTTTTTTTTTTTTTTTTACCATGTCCACACAACATCTCTAAGGTATATTAATGACATAGTAAAATATTGAAAATGAGTGGAATTCCCCTTGAAGCCATGTGTATGCACACTTTCATTTGCATGCGCATTTGTGTGCACCTGCGCAACACACACAGACAGTGTTGGGACATGTGCACTACGTAACTTAATATATTACATAATATATTACCAAAATGCAGTAACTTGTAATATAAATATATTACTTAACTAAAACGATCTAATATATTATACTTTTCTTTCTGCATTACTGCATTACTTTCAATATTACTTTCTGTCAATCTGTCTCATTGAAAATGTTCTTGTGAAATTATATTGACAACTGCAGAAGTTAAATAATTACTTATTTTCTATCATCAAATTATTTATTCAGGAGTGACGTTTTTTCAAGTTGATACAGATATTTAAATCCTGTCACATGTAAGCTTCACGTGTGTGTGTGTGTGTGTGTGTGTGTGTGTGTGTGTGTGTGTGTGTGTGTGTGTGTGTGTGTGTGTGTGTGTGTGTGTGTGTGTGTGTGTGTGTGTGTGTGCTTGTGTGCTTGTGTGTGCGTGCATGCATGGGTACGTGCTTCAGACCCTCGGAGGACTTGCCTGCCAGGCGTTCTATCAGAGGGTCCTTTCTGCTGCATCACCTGCTCAGGCCCAGATCACATGCTTTGCATCATCGATCATTGTCGTCATATTGGGTATTCCCTCGGTCATCATAGGAGCTGCGGCTGTTTCTGCAGGTAGGCCTACTTCACAAACACAATTTGATAAATGTGTTAAAATTAGGGATGCACCATCATGGAAATGCTTTGTTGATGCCGATGCCTAATGTTTAAAATAACATTCAACAGACGATTCGGATACCGATATAGGCTATACTTATTTTGTTTTTGTTGTTTTTATTTACTTTTTCTATACAAGCAATATATGTTCAGATGACCAACACATCAGCATTACAGCTAGTAGACTAAAGATGACTAACACACCAACACAGAATCTACAGCTAGTAGACTACAGATGACCAACACAGAATCTACAGCTACAGATGACCACCATGCCAACATAGAATCGACATCTAGTTGACTACAGATGACACCAACATAGAATCTACAGCTAGTAGACTACAGATGACCAACACACCAGCATATAATCTACAACCAGTTAACTACAGATGACCAACACACCAGCATAGAATCTACAGCTAGTAGATGACCAACACACCAACATAGAATCTAAAGCTAGTAGACTACAAATGACCGACACACCAACGTAACATCTACAGCTGGTAGACTACAGTCAACCAACACACCAACATAGAATCTAAAGCTAGTAGACTACAGATGACCAACACACCAACAGAATCTACAGCTAGTAGACTACAGATCACCAGCAAACCAACATAGAATGTACAGCTATTTAATTACAGATGACCAACGCCAACGCACCAACATAGAATCTAAAGCTAGTCGACTACAGATGACCAACACACCAACATATAATGTACAGCTAGTAAACTACAGATGACCAACACAGCAACACACCAACATATAATGTACAGCAAAATACAGATCACCAACACACCAACATAATGTACAGCTAGTAGACTACAGATGACCGACACACCAACATAGAATTTAAAGCTAGGAGACATAAGTAACACAATTCACACTTGTGGTTGATAGATTATGCAATAATTTTGGGAAGTGGCCTGTCTCTTAAAGATGAAATTCAACACAAGCTTTTAGATTGAGAGGAAGACGTCTATCCAAATTGTCACTAAAACAATGACAAATAAATCCTAATGATTTAGCAGGCCTCTTATTGTTTGGTTCAAAAATATATTTTTTTTGTTGTGTTTACACCTAAAATAATATGTTTCTCAACCTGATATTTCTTTATTGCCTGCTACTGCCAGGTAAAATTGGATCCTTATTACAGCTAGACCACTGTGATTTGTACTCAATAAAATCACATTTGATGTGGCCACTAGACAGCATAAACTGACAAACTAAAAAAAAAAAGAATATCTTACACATGGTGCTGTCTTGCTGCTCATGAAACATTCATCATTGGGGTGCCCTTTGCTGGTCCACTGACAGAAAGACATGTTCATCTTATCACTTTGGTTCTCCCTCTCAGACTGGAACCAGACAGAGTATGGTCTTCCACCTCCGTTTGAGCGCGGGGAGGCAGGGAACGTGCTTCCACTGGTCCTCCAAAACCTCGCCCCGTCCTGGGTGTCAGTGCTGGGCATCGGGGCATTGGCTGCAGCCGTCATGTCCTCCGTGGACTCTGCCCTGCTTTCTTCTGCGTCCATGTTCACTCAGAACATCTACAAGAGCTACCTCAGGAAAAAGGTTGGAAACTTGGCTGCATACATACTCGAGATCAGCAGATCAAAATCCATGTCTGCATATTAATGATGACCTGTCCATCATCCGACCGCATTAATTTATTAATCCAATTTACAATCTGCATAGTTGCAGGGAAGAAAAGTGTATACTGTATACAAGTATACAATATAACCACTCTACCAGCTCATAGTGTGACACTAGAACTGCTTGAACGACATGGTTGTATATTCCGACTTCCATCTCCATGCACATCGCAACAAACAAGTCTTTTCTCGCCGGATATCCAGCCATAGATCATTCCAATTCAGCCCCACCATCTCTCACACCAAACGTATATTTCCTCACCAATGTCAGTTTTAAGTTTCTTTCATACTCTGAGCTGCAGCTGGTAACAAAGCACAGCTTGCAGACCATTGTTGCTGTGGGTCCTAAACAATATAGGCATCTAATTTGTGCCTGATGGAAAATATGAAATTAAAACAGGCATGGCAAGATTTTGTGCGTTTTAAATGCAAGAAAACAATGCCTTTCACTTATTTCCGTTTTAAAAACTATATTTATCCTATAGATAGATGCATTAATTAATTTCCAGAATTACACCTGTGGTTTATCTGATATTAATTAATGATTCATTCCCTTGACCCTATCCCAACCTAAACCACCGGTGATGCACACCATCATCGGTGGGTAAAACCGCCACACACTAAGCGTTGATGTGTACTGTCTCTGAATGCATGTGCATTGTTGGGGTTGTGTCTCATTGTGTGCACAGCAGTGAGTAAGAGGAAGTCATAGAAATTTTGATATTTTTTTCTCACTTTGCTTTCTACCAATGGATGCTAAATTGTGGTTGTGGCTAAGCACGTAAGCAGTAGATCAGACAGGCACAGAATAGTATTAAAAATACTATTATATATTTTATACTATATATATTATAAATATTATAAAACCTGAACTCACAAAACCCCAAAAAGCAGAAACAGCCACAGTGAAATTTCACTGAGCCATTTGTGAAAACCACACCTCCGTTAACACCACTGATATCATCTATGCTGTCATTCTGCAATAACAAAATGTTATCTCTCTCGCTCTAGGCATCAGAGAGGGAGTGTGCATGGGTGATCCGGCTAAGTGTGCTGCTAGTGGGCTTGGCTGGTGCCGGCCTGGCCTTCACCGGGGAAGGCGTCATGTCACTGTGGCTGATGAGTTATGACCAGCTGTACTGCATCGTCTTCCCGCAGGTTGTCTGCGTCCTGCATTGTCCCTTCTCTAACGGATACGGTGCGACCGCTGGCTTCATCCTGGGGACCTTCCTCAGATTTCTGAGCGGGGAGTCTGCTCTCCACATCCCTCCGACCCTGATGTTTCCCGGTTGGAGGGAGGATGAGTTAACAGGGGACATCCACCAGTACTTTCCCTTCAGGACTTTGATAACGTTGCTCACTGTGCTCATCATTCCCTCTGCCTCCTTGCTGGCACGTCTGGCGTTCACTCGCAACCTGCTGCCTCCTTCCTGGGACGTCTTTGGTGTCTTGAGGGAGACTGGGAATGCTGAAAAGAGTGTGAGTGGAGCGGGGACAGCAGAAGTAATCTTACCTGCTGCTATTGAGGCTGAGACTACTGAGAAACTGCTGGTTACCTCCACCTCCAGCTGCTAGGAGATACTATTTCTGGCACGGAGACTGGACAAATCCTAGTTTAAATTCCAATTAGAGCCTTAAATCCGCTCTAAACAGTGATACATGATACATGATACTGGATTTCCGTAACTTTAACAATTCCTCAGATGACTGTGCAGGGACATGGCCTTCACCAGTATATGCCTTCATCTGTGTGTGCAAATATACATTGTGGTCCGAAGTCCTGTGCCTTGTCAATCAGGGAATCCAGGTACCATTTGCAGACTGTGCCATTTGGGGCAGAGGGACAAATGTAATCAAACGATTTTATAAACAATAATAATGCCGAGAAATAACTCATACCACATCTACACTAAAGTATAATAACTACTTGCTTGTATAATTGCTGTGCAAATCTCATCTGGAGACATGGTTGTGCTGTGAGCAACCCTCAAAAGGAAAGTACAGTACAGTACAGTACAGTACAGTACAGTACAGTACAGTACAGTACAGTACAGTACAGTACAGCACAGTAAGGTGTTACTTTTTCAGAGAAGTAACTCCTTAATTTTCCAATTATTTTAATGGAACCTGTATTATATGGTTTTGTGTGTGTGTGTGTGTGTGTGTGTGTGTGTGTGTGTGTGTGTGTGTGTGTGTGTGTGTGTGTGTGTGTGTGTGTGTGTGTGTGTGTGTGTGTGTGTGTGTGTGTGTGCGTGCATGCATGCGTGTGGAGATTGTGAACTCAGGTACCCATAGCCGGGCATGCTGGTGCCTGTGGTTGGCTGCTGGATCTTGTGGATCATCTCCTTGCTTCCTCTCAATGTCTGGGGGAATATTTTTTACTCTGGTGGGAACTTCTTCATTAAAGGCTTTGTTCTCTTCTGATTATAGATTACAGCTAAGGTTCTTACTTTAGGTGAACTATTAACCATTTTAATTGCTTCTTGAAGCTACACTACATTTTTGGTTGAGGACATTTACTCTGATTACATTTTGTGGTGTTAAGTATGTTGCAAGTATGTCTGGCCTTTAGCCTGGTCCTTCATTGTAAGTCCTATACAGACAATTTGAGTTCATTTTAGGTCCCCCCCCCATGCACAATGTATTTGATTATTGATGGTTGTATCATTAATTAATGCTTTATATATTCATTCATTCATGATGAAAATTAAATAAGAATAATACTTAAAAACAGTGCAAAGAGGTTGGAGAAGGAAGAAGCAACCGAGGAAGCAGCAGCATTAAAACAGTCCCCCAGCAGCATTAAGTTTCCAGGTTTATTGCAGTGTTGAAGTATCACAGCAACAGACCACCAGCCTCACGGCTTCTGACACACACACACGCACGCACGCACGCACGCACGCACACACACACACACACACACACACACACACACACACACACACACACACACACGCACGCACGCACGCACACACACACGCACGCATTGTTCCTTTCACTGAAGAGGCTATAGTAGATGTTCTCACAAGTCCCGACCCTAACCATTTGTAGCCAGGTTATTTCTGTGGAATGACAGCTGTAGACTCACTGACTGTCTCAAGTAAGCTGTCAGCATTTTAGTAAAACAGCCAATTGTAGTTAGAACCAATGTGCAATGTGGTTCATACCCGGTAAATACACAACATTCATTCATCCATTCATTCATTCATTCATTCATTTGGCGCCCTGTAGTGCCCTGTATGGACAGTACATAAATCTGGGGGCGGATTTATGGCAAAAGGCATGACTCTTGCTCACCATGCACTGAAGAATCCTGCAGTCTAAACTATACAACTCCTTACCCCCAACTCTGGTTTTAGGACAGTCATAACAGGGACATGGCCTTCAAGGGGGGCAGTATCCACACTAGAGTCCTTCACGGGTCCATTTTCAAGGAACCGACTCGATTCAGACCCGGACGTAATCGGAGCCGCTCCGTTTTTCGCCCGCTGCTATAATTAACATGACGGCTCCGGACCGTTCAAAGCCCGGGACGATTTAAACCCGCTCCGAGACGAGCCCGGTGCTATTGTTGAAATTATGGCTCCGGACCGTTCAAAGCCCGAGGCGTTTCAAACCCGCTCCGAGACGTGCCCGGTGCTATTATTGAAATTATGGGTCCGAATCTAAATGTCCGAGAACCCGAAATGTCTGAACGCTTTAATGAGTTCTACTAGTATATTATGAATAAGACGGTAGCTTACTGTTAGTAGTTCACTGTTGGGTGGTGCTGCAGTGCCACTGGATGGTCAATAGCCTACATTGAACACTATGCATGTTGAACAGGACTCGACTCACAGCGTATACATAGAAAATAAATCCACGTCTTCTTTAGATGTTGAATCCCAGTAGTAGCTGTACTTTTCTTCTTAGCCATTATTCCACCATTGTGTGTAAATAAAAATAATAATCCATAGTCAACTATTATAACTGCCGTCTCGTGATCGTACGTCACACAATTCATATCTCCGTTGTGGAAGAGTGATTTCTTTTTTGTTCTTGTGGTCTCTGTTGCACCAGCAGCAGACCATTGTCTTTATTGCTTATCTTAATAATTATTATTGTGATGATGATGACATATGCAGCAACTTCCTGCTATGCTAAAGTCACGTGACTCAATGCTCGCCTCTCACTGGCCGGAGGAGAACAAGGGGGGGATGACGAGGGTGATTGACAGCTGTGGCGGCCAATCCCCGGGTTTTGGGTGTAACCCGAGGTCCGAGACGCCCCGGAACCGGCCTGATTGTACCCGGGACATGCAGGGGACATGCGGGAACCGGCCTGAACGAACCCGCGACATCGCGGAACCGGCCCGTTTGTGCCCGGATGTCATTTCTTGTAAACGGAACCGGAACCGGCCACGGGCCGGGTCGGTGCTCGGGCTTTATCGGGTCTCGGGCTAACCCGAAGTACTCTAATCCACACTCCAAGGCCTTTTAGACTGTCTGGTCTATACTGACTGGTGGGTCTGTTAGTCCCGTACATGCGTTGGAATGAATTAGCCGAAACAGGGGCTTTTGGCCGGTGTGACACCGGTTAGTCCTACGGCTTGTGTATTTAGGGTAAACCCCTGCTGCCCCCGAGCACAACATAAATCGCTCTAGGATCGCCACTGGAAGCACCAGAATATCCTGTTATGTATATCGACTGAAATTTCAGTTTATGTTTCAAGCTTTTCATCCATGAAGAGACACAACACAACAAAGACAGTCTGCACCGGGTCACTCAGACTTCATAGGTCCACACAGCTACAGAACAACAACAGGTAAGGGCCTTACCTGTTAAAATTACAAAATGATCAACACTTTTTTTTTGGTAATGGGTGGTACAGTAGGCTAGGGCATATTTCCCCTCTCATTTTAACTAGTGATGCCAAATATGCGCAGGGATTAAAGTTCTCCGGCATGGTGCCGGAAGTCCGGCCTATTGGGATTTTGGGAGGGGAAAAAACATGCGTAAAACTCCGTTCACTTCATGGGGCCAGTCGAATGGCGCCGCTGCTACGTTTTAAACAACGCATTTCAACTCTAGTTTGTCCCTATTCAGGCTGCATGAACAGCAGCTCGAGCGCTCAGTGTCTGACCCCCCAATGTCTCAACTCTGATGGCTAGATGGCTCTGCCCCGACTGGCCAATCATCACACCGTGTCTTAAGTTGTGACACGGTCATTAGCCGCTGTGGCCTAACACACACACACACACACACACACACACACACACACACACACACACACACACACACACACACACACACACACACACACACACACACACACACACACACACACACACACACACACACACACACACACACACACACACACACACACACACACACACACACACACACACACACACAGCGTATCCTTCCTCAAACCACCCGCTTCGACCCGCTTCGACCTCCCCATGCTGATCGATATTACTGGCAACTTATAGCCAGAATCTCGTGAAAATGTCCAAGAAGCGCCATTAAGCAATTATTTTGGTGTCCCGCCACCGCAATTTCCAAAGAGACGCCAAGTTGAACCACCACGCTGGACCGCACAGAAAAATACTCTAAAGTGCCTGCTGCGCTCACCGAGGCGACGTGCCTCGGTGCCTCGGTCCGTGCCGAAGTGCTCCTCAGTCGGGGAGGCGCGGCACGTGGGCCCCTTGACGAACGGAGCGAGATGCGGTGCTAGATAAGCTATGCGCGAGCATCCAAATCTAGACGATAAAACTGCATTTCCATACAGGGACAAAGGATTTCGATCATGCAGCTTTTGATAAGCACGAGAGAAGCAAAGAGCACGTCAACATAGTTGAAACAATAAATAGCGCGCGTGTGTCGGGGAGAGAGAGGAAAAAGCCCACGTTGACTTGTCCATAGCTGGAAGACTAAAAGAGGAATTCCACCAAAAAAGGGGAATTATAAAAAGGGGAATATATATATATATATATATATATATATATATATATATATATATATATATATATATATATATAAAATGGGTTTGGAAAGTTCAGGCTCAGGATTTTTTTTTGCTTTAATCCCTGTATGCGGCCGAAAATGGTTAGAAATGCATTTTCAGCCTATTCGGTTTCTGCTCAAATTGGCAGTAAAGATATCACAGAACTGTATGCAGTGAATGCAAAAGTGACTGAATGAATGTTTTATGGATCCATAAATAGTGATGAGTTTGGTATTTCCATAATCTTTTCTTTTGCAGGGGAAATAATAATGACCATTTCAACAATTTGCTAAGACATTAATCGTTAGAGTTGCTGTGTGGACATAAGTCCTCTCATTCTGTGTTTCCTAGAATTGGATTTCTGAGTGTTCTGAAAAGAAAATCATCATTAATGATTTTTCTTTTAGGATGTTCTTTTTTCAAAATAAATGTTGAAAATAGGTGGAATTCCCCTTTAATAACATCTCTCAGGAAAGAAGCAACGAGAGCTTTGCAACAGAAAGCCAACTATTAGGGGACCTTTTGGTGGATTTGTTCAAATGCCTTACGGCATATGAAGAACTCTATAGTTCCATTGTGGGACAGGGCCGCAATTTGTAGCATGCCTGAAAAGTCCTGGCAATGCAGAACTGTCCCACGCAAACCCCACATTCTGCTGTTGTGTGTCACTAGATCAGAGAGAAGATTGTAGCAAAGCATAGACAATCTCAAGGCTACAAGTCCATCTCCAGAGACTTTGATGCTCCTGTGTCCACTGTGCGAAATGTTAAAGAAGTTCGGATGGTATCGGAACAACATGGGACAACTGCAAAACAGATTCTACATTTTTTCTATGCATGTCACCCATCACCAACTCAATGAAAGAAGGCTCTATGGTAGGAAAGTGTTATGACCTGGCTCTTAGGCCACAACAAAAGGAGGGAGTCACACGGTTGTTAAAAGTGTACACATAATTTATTTCCTTAAAACCAGTTAATTTAAATACGTATTTCATTAAAGGTATCAAAAGTTCTATGCCAAATAATACAAAGTATGTGGTGTGTTCATCAGTCAGATCAGTAGTGTAAGTGAGTGGATGTGTGTTAATGTTATGTGGGGTGTTGAACTGTGCAAACCAAAGTGCTGCTGCTTCGAAGAAGGCGAGAGAGAGACTGAGTGTGGCCACACCCAGCCTCTTATAGTGCACTCTGGGAACACTGGCCAGGTGCTCCCAATGCACCTGATGGGCCACTCAGAACCTGTGGGAGGCAAAGTTATGGTGGCCTGCACTCTACAACCACACAGGCCCTAGTAACTACAGGGGCTGTGACACCCTCCCCCTACAAAGCGAGGACCCTTAAGGGGCCGAGACACCATCCGCTAATAATTCGATATAGCACATACTAATCATTTGGGTAATTTAGCATAGACAATATAACTTTTAAAAAGTAACCAAAGTCTGTTTGGCAGATGCTAGACACAGTACACAAGTTTGCACAGCCTATCCTCCCAATTTAGATGCCAACAGCAAACCAATTGCAATAAACACAATAGAGCACATCCATGCTTGCTGATGTTAAAAGGGGTTTTAAACGTGGTGGTATTCAGCTGAGGGGCAGGTACACCCTGTCAGCTCTAGCCCTAATGCACTACAGCATCAGCCCTTGTTTGGAGCTCCACCTCTCAGAGGTGGAAGGCCAGCCTAGACTAGAAGTCCCCCCCAGCACATAAAACTACCACACTGTGGCATGATGGTTCTTCTATAGCTTTCATCACATTTGACACACCAAGTTTCCTACAAGGCAAACAGAGACAATACGAGACATTACCTATTTTAACAATCAGCAACACAAAGTGCTTTAGCCAATTAATTGTTATAATTATTGTTTTAAGGACGGGAATCTGTGCAAACCATATACACCTGCCAAACCAACTTAATCAAACCAATATTACCAATATACCAGACATTGTTTACCAAAGTTTATAACTATAAACCAACATTAAGACAAAGCGCAAAACAACTTCCAGCCCAACCAAGTCAATATGCGTCCAGCACACCAGGCCCCTACTCAGCAACTAAGACTACCGGTATTCTTGAAGCATATAAGAGTAGAGGAACAGGGACATCGGTAGACGCAAGACAAAAAATGGCCAGACTTAAACACCACATAACACTTCATTGTCCAACATAATTCACTTCCTCATAACATTTTCTGATCCAATATACAAAATCCAGTAATTCAGTACATTTACCAAAAGCCAACCTGAATATAACCAAGGGTGGAGGCTCCTCCCAGTTCGCCAGGAGTGTGCGCACAAAACCTCACACCCATTTATCCAGCATTGCACTTAACCAAACCCCCCTCCCCAACCGACCCATATGTCAGAAGGACAAGGGAAACGACCACCGTCTCCCAGCCATTTCTGGCCTGGCAAGACAAATCGCATACCTAACAGGGTACAAACAAAATCTACACCTCCCAGCCACCTACAGCCTGACAGATACAACACACTGCCTCCCAGCTGCACCAGCCTGGTGAAGACTACCCCTGCCATTACTTTACCAATTTAAACTACAGCTCTCTCATATGGAGCTCACAAATTACTGTATGTACTGACACCAAAATGCTGGACTAACCAATTCAGACAGAAATACTATGAGAACTACTAGAAGGACATGTGAACCATTCTGACTACAACTGACAAACACCCAAAACAAAATGCTCTCTCTCCAACCCTACAAAGCCAGGACAGGTATGACAGGCGTGCCTACAGGTGTGGTGATCCCCCTACCTCAGCTGCCTAATAAAACTAAACTGACCAACTTGCCCTGGTCTTCAGTGGCCCTCCTGAGTCCCCCATACCGACAAGGCATCCCAGTGGTACCACCCTGTCCCATCTTGTGTGGAACAGAATCTAAAAAGACAAAGCAACAAAATAAACAAAATACAGTGAGTTCCACAGGGGAAAACACCATTAACCCTATACGGGGAACACCACCCCTCAGACAAGACACACCCGTCAGACCCATCCTAACACTATTGAGTAATAAAAATACCAAATATCTTTTATACTGTATACCTAAACTGGACTAATAAATACTAGAACAAAACACTTTAACCACCGTGCAACTCCTCCTAATGCAAAAATACTATGACTAATCTAATCTGCCAATCTACAAGTTCAAACTGAACAGGAAGCTTACTTTACCTGTTAAAAGTTATGACCAATCCGAGTTCAAATCACGAGCACTGTTATGGTGCCGTGAGCGGGACGAGCACCCATGTTATGACCTGGCTCTTAGGCCACAACAAAAGGAGGGAGTCACACAGTTGTTAAAAGTGTACACATAATTTATTTCCTTAAAACCAGTTAATTTAAATACGTATTTCATTAAAGGTATCAAAAGTTCTATGCCAAATAATACAAAGTATGTGGTGTGTTCATCAGTCAGATCAGTAGTGTAAGTGAGTGGATGTGTGTTAATGTTATGTGGGGTGTTGAACTGTGCAAACCAAAGTGCTGCTGCTTCGAAGAAGGCGAGAGAGAGACTGAGTGTGGCCACACCCAGCCTCTTATAGTGCACTCTGGGAACACTGGCCAGGTGCTCCCAATGCACCTGATGGGCCACTCAGAACCTGTGGGAGGCAAAGTTATGGTGGCCTGCACTCAACAACCACACAGGCCCTAGTAACTACAGGGGCTGTGACAAAAGCCAGAAGGAAGCCTCTACTGAAAGACAGGCACAAGAAGGCATGAGTTTGCCAAACACACCTGAACCCAGAAATGGTTCACCATAAAACGCTGGATGTTCTAATGTGGCCAGCAATGAGTCCAGATCTAAATCCCATTGACACCTGTGGAATAATCTGAAAATGGCTGTTGAGAAGGAACCCTTAGAATCTGGGTCGACTGGAACGGTTTACAAAAAAATAAATAAATAAGGTGTAGCCATCTCATTGAAACCTATAGGAAGCGTGTGACCGCAGTCATTTACTCCAAAGGCTGTGCTACCAAATATTGAATTCAAGGTGTCACAGCATGTTCTGTATCAAGCTATTGGGTAACCTGAAATGGATAGGGAGTCAGGGACACATGATCCATTGCAGTACAAGAGACAAGATGAAGCTGTTGCTCTCAGTGGAAATGGGGGAATGAAAAGTCCGAAAGTCTGAGACTGGAATTGGGGTAAAAGCCTTGCCTTTACATTTTATTATAGTTGCCTATTCCTCCCTCTCTCTCTCGCTCTCTATTTTTTTTTTTTTTAAGAAAAAAAAAAAAGCTTGTAAAACGTTCGGAAAGAGAAAAGTCCAGGGCGCGCACAGTCGTGATCGCATTAAGGTTTACAGGATTACACTATGGGTATGTCAATATACAGTAGTTTTAATGTCAAATGTGGTTAACGAGGCTTTGTATCGTTCAGTTGGGTGTGTTTGGTGTTCTCATCTTCCACAAAACCTTTTAGCAGCTCTGGTTACAGTTACACTGTGTGTGTGTGTGTGTGTGTGTGTGTGTGTGTGTGTGTGTGTGTGTGTGTGTGTGTGTGTGTGTGTGTGTGTGTGTGTGTGTGTGTGTGTGTGTGTGTGTGTGTGTGTCTGTCTGTCACGTACACTTATAGCCGATCTACAAGCTCAACATTTTGCTTGTGCTTGTGTTTCGGGGGAATCGAGACAATGAAACCTAAAGATTCCGCTATACTTCATATGAATAATTACAATTTGCAATTTAGGCATTTAGCATACGCTCTTAATCCAGTGCAATTTACATACAAAAATTGCAATACATCATACACATTACAGTTTACAATTTAAGTTGAATTTACAATACACTTTACAATTGACAATGTAAGCACCAAATTATGGTAATACATTAGACATCCTATATAAGTCACTGCTATCCCAGTCTAATGAGGTGCTATTCTAAACTACCTAGGAGGGTATTGCAAGTACTATGGGTTGGTATGCAATACACGTTCTATAATATAGAACGTGTATTACATACCAACCCATATTATGGGCTGAGATGGAGTGAAGAGGTGTGTTTTATACTGCGGTGGAAGATAGGGAGTGAGTTATTGTAAACTATGGAAGTGCATTCCATAGTTTTGGAGCCAGGAGGGAGAAGAGCTTGGCGTGAGTGGAGCGTTGGCCAGGCAGGGTAGAGGGGCGGGGAGAAGTTGGACTAGTTGAACTAGTTGGACACCATTTGTTTTTCTTTTCTTCTCTTCTTTGGTCGTGTGTGCAAATAACACCTCATCTCCCCTGCCATGAGTGAGTGAGATGGCGGCACCATTCCAACGGTGACATTAGTGTACGTCCTCATCTGGAGCATCGGTCATTGCGCTTTGACATAGTCTCAAACCAATCAATAAGCAATAAATACTACACGTAGTTTAGTGGTGTAAGAAGCAGCAGTAGGAACAAACAAATTTTCCATTTTCGAACGCACGTTCAGTTCCCAGGACTGGACATATTACAACACATGCGCCTCGCTATCCTCCCTGTTATCGTAAATCCACATTGTGCCATAGCAAAGCTAGCCTCCCCCTCATCCTCCATCACATACAGTTGCATTTAACAAGTTCATTTAACAACCATGCTATCTGCAGTAAATCTTGTGTATATTCTGCAAATTAATGTTCCACTCCTTGCCAATATAGAAGGTACAAATTGTCAAATAGCTCTCTGTGGTGACTTGTAAGTCCAACAGTGAGTGAGGCAGAGGCACATGCGTAAACTCCATATAGCCATGCACACATGCAGCACAATGGCCAGTATCCCATGCCACCCACTTACATACAAATGTAATGACGATTAGTCACTAGACTCAAGAACTGGTCTAGTTATTGTTGTGAAATAATAACAGGTGGTGGCCATTTTGAAAAATGGCTGCCATGGTCACAGGACAAATCTGAATACTTTATCATGCAACTAAAGCTGTGGGCATGGCTTCAGTTCAGGTGGATCTCCACCCATCACCACCCACCAGGCAAACCACAACCAGGCATACTTAATGAACTGGTAGGGTGGAATCATAAAAATGACAGTTTAACAAACACTGTACACTTTTTGGGGGGAAAAAAATCTTACTTTTCATACAACATTAATACCTGATGATCATGTTTTAGGATAGAAAAGAATCATGGCATTCCATCTTTAAAAAATGTTTACTTTTGATTGATTGTAGTTTAACGGCTTTAAATGGCCTATGCATTCTCCAGATATTGTTATTTCAGCCCCCCAGGGGAAAAGAAACAGTGAGTAGAGATGGATTTAACTGCTTTTTAACAATTGTATCATGACCCTCAGTAACCGATATGGCAGCAGTGTCAGCCATGCATGGTATTTCAACATGTGTGTCCACATGTTGAAATGTCATTGAGCAAGACACTGAACCCACTTCTCCTGATAGCAGTATATTTCTTGCTGAATGACATTTCGACATGTGAATAAATCCTGTCTGCTTGCTTTTTTGTGTTACAGTTTCACGATGGCTCTAAACATAGCTGGGCTGGCAGCAATGCTGGTCTTCTATGGCTTGATCCTGGGGATGGGGGTCTGGGCTTCTAAGAAAGCCAGGAGGGAGGAGAAGAAATGTGTGGGGTCCAAAAGTGAAGTCACCATGGTAGGAGGACGCAACATGAACACTTGGATTGGCATCTTCACAATGACAGGTGAGAGCATTTTGTATGGCATAAATCAGGGATTCACATAGTAATTGTCGTGCCAAGGACCCACAAATTGATGTTGGATACGTGGATGCGGACCCTAAAAATCACACACTTTTTCAAAATGAACCGAAATGAACCAGACCTGCAGAAGACAAGAAGTCACGGATCCGCCCACGTGCACACGCACACACACAGGCAACAATGCAACAGTGTGAAATAACACAACAATTTTCTCACCTTCACACAACACTATTGAAAGCAGACGTAAAAGAATTAAGAGTGATTATAAGAAAGTAAACCGCACAGGCTTTGTCACATAATATCCCCTGCGTAGGACCAACCAACGTCTCTTACACGAATACAACATTCTCGCCACACCACTGACCGGAGTCATAGTCATTATTCTGTACATGGGAATTTACTATCACAGTAACTTTGAAACAGAAACCACTGTCCTCATTGGACAAAGTTTCCCGAAGCACTGGATATGCTACAACTACAACATGTTAACATCAACAAAGGCCAGCTAGCAGGCACAGTAAAGTCACAAGTGAACACAGAGCAAGGCAAATTCAAAATCTGATTGGCTAAAGAATCTGTCAATCTCTATATCCTCCCATTTAATTCAGCAGGGAGGGGATGCAATGAGGATTCTGTGAGCCTCACTGTGGAGAAGTTTACCCAGAGACAACAGAAGGAAAAAATCAAGTGCTGTTGTAGTTTCACAGAGAATGGAAGCAGAGCTTCCAGGCTGTCTGAGAGAGAAACAGTGTTATGGTAACAGCAACATAAATACAATATTTTTGGAAAATATAAATATTTATTATAAAATAAAACTTTCTGCACCAGGCAAGTGCAGGATCTGCAGTGCAGTCGTTTGAGAGCACTGTTTAAAAGCACTGAACAGATGTGACAAGTCGTCAGCTTGTAGGTGCATTCATTATTCCAACATACACATGCAGTAGTCCAACATACAGTATGTCACTGGTTAGGCCTCACCCCATAGATTTGCATGCGCATGCGGTTAGGATAGGGTTTGGGGTAGGTGCGATCGAAGTGTTGGACTGTTTGTCAGAACATACTGTATGTATCAAAACAATTGTGAAACATCTTGCCTATTGTGACAGGCTCAATATAGGCACACCAGTATGGAAGAGGTTGCCCCCTGTGCAAGTGTTCTCCACTAACTATCTCACCAATAAAAAGTGTTGTGCCTAATACTTTATAATACTAATACTTTATTTTTAACTCCACTCTCTCCATCAGCCACCTGGGTTGGAGGAGGCTACATCATGGGTACTGCCGAGGCCGTCTACACTCCATCGCGTGGTGTTCTCTGGGCCATGCAGCCTTTTTCATACTTTCTGACCTTCCTCATAGGTAAGAAGCACCACCCATCGTTCCAAGATATTTTCACCAGTATTGAGTGTAAATAGCCTCTCACTAAGTCCCTCTCCATTCTGTCCTTGTCCAATAGGCACTTAGTAGAGGATTGATTGATTGATGGAGTTTTGAGAAGGGCTCATTGCGAGTTTTTCATGCAGGACTAATACTTGGAATGGATTGAGAATCATGTAAAAACCTGCATTTGTTTTTAATGGCACTCCAACAATAAACAACAATTAACTCCAATTAACAGAATAATTGTACACAAACGTGCAATGTACAGTGGTTAGAGGCAGGCCATTTCCACTCCAACTCCTACAAACGCACATCACAAACAAGAAATCAGTGTGAGCTTCCATTAGTCTGTGCGTGTTAGCATGGAGAGCTAATTAGCTAACTACTATCAACAAAGACTCTACATGCAAAAGTAGGATGGAAATTGTTTTCATGGCCAAGAAATGCTTATTTTGTTGATTTAGTTTGAACATTTTAGGCAGATAATAGTAATGGTCAAAATACAACATTATGCAATGTTCAGGTGTGGAGAGCAAAACATACCTGCCTCTTCAAAGCCCAAAGGGCACAGCTCAGCTTGTTTAAAGGGGAGCTCCACCTATTTTCAACATTGTACTATTGAATTCCCTCAAAGACTCCCCTGACCACAAGGTGTCACTGTTTACTCTTCTGGGTGTACATGAAGTTATTTTTGGTTAACTTCACAATGCCAGTATATTTGCCCATCTGTCACACAGATTGATGAATAGTAGTTTGACTGAATATGTTTTACCAGAATGCAGAGGTGAATATGGCTCACAGTCATCATGACTTTAGAATGACATGCTGTTGACTGAGAAAACAATGTTGCACATTCCCGATCCCCAGGTTGTGAATGCATGGTCTAACAACATGACCTGTCTGCTATGTCCCAACAGGAGGATTGTTCTTTGCTAAACCGATGAGGTCGAAGCGCTACGTGACGATGATGGATCCATTTCAGCAACGCTACGGCAACGCATTCACCACAGCCCTCCTGCTTCCCTGTCTGCTCAGTGACATTCTCTGGGTGGCCTGCATCCTGGCTGCCTTGGGTCAGTCAAACTTTATATTTACTTTATACATACTTTATATACATTCATTATCATGCTGGGGCACCAGTAATTTCTTGACATGCACGCACAGGGAAGCAACTGAACGCAAAAACATGCACACTAGAATGCATCCCCTTAGATTTGTAAAGAGCTAAAAAAAAAAGCTACTACTTTGCAGCTTTAACTGTTTACCTGAACGCACATACACTCACAATCTAGTAGCCTAGGATGCTACAATCCATGCCTTCTTGAATTCCCTCAAGTACAAATGACAGCACGAGTTCTTAAATACTGGCAGAATTCTTTATTATCCACAGCCGTAAGAACTGCAAAGTAAAAAACATTCACAAACATGCGCACTAGTAAATATAATAAACAACACACTATACAGTGTCTCAAAAAAAAAAAAAAAAAAAAAAACAGACAGCAAGACAACAAAACAACAAGCAATTCAAGTCTATTCCTTGAGAAGATTTATCCAAATACATACAGTACATGTGCATTGCGGGTGCATTGTGTCTCTGCAGGTGGGACAGTCAGTGTGATTCTGGATCTCCATTCGTCCTACGCCATCATCCTGTCTGCGGGTGTTGCCATCACCTACACACTGCTGGGAGGCCTGTACTCTGTGGCCTACACTGATGTCATCCAGCTATTGATCATCTTCATCAGTCTGGTACGTGAGAGGAGAGCAGGCATGAATGTCAGGGGGTGGCATAGATAGCTGGATGAATAGAGAGGCTGACTGGGAAGGATCTTGGGTTTGATTCCCAACCTTGGCGATACGCACATGAAGGTCGAGTGGAGTTTGCTTCTGCATAGCTTGAGCTAAGAATTGCACATAGATGACATTTTGTGTTTTCTTGTACATCTACCGCATGTGTGTTGACAAAGTCTGGCGCTTACATTTAATCCAGCATGAAGCTTAAAGCATTGTAAATACATATACACATGCCTTGTTCACTAGTACAGCACCCTCCGAGTTGATGTGGGAAACAAGTACAACCGAGGTTCAAATGATAAATTCCACGCTTACCATGTGAATGGCCTTGAAGTTGTTAATGCAATCAATCTCCATCTCCCTCCGTGATATCAGAATTTCTTCACTGATGGTGAAGAAATTCTGATATCGTTTCTGTTGCCCTATTTTCTAATTCTGTTGTCTATCTTGCCTTTCCCAGTGGATGTGTGTTCCCTTTGTAATTCTCAACCCATCATCATCATCATCATCATCATCTAATCTGACCCTCACACCAGTACACTCACCACCCTGGCTGGGGGAGATCAAGGTGGAGGATGCTGGAAAATGGCTTGATGAATTCCTCTTATTGGTTAGTTGTTGTTTCCCGCCAAATCCTAGTATCATGTACGTCTGCAGAAACCGAAGGCACATCATTTTTGTGTTAGGGCATTAGGTCGATCTACCGAACAGTTGCAATGAGATTTTCAAGCTCACAGTATTTTAGTACTGCGTCGGCACTGGTGGCACACCAGCGTGTGATGCAGCGCATTTGCAGTGTGGCAACACTCGCAGACTAAGTCAAAACATTTATTTTCGTCATACAGCTACAGTAGATTGAAAAGTTGCTTCAGTTAATGTGTTGCTGAAAGACACCCAGATGATAGATTGAATTGAATAGTTCATATTTCCATCATGCTAAAGTCAAAATCAAAAAGCATGGGTATGCACAGTGCAGCTCTCCCCTGAAGTTGGAATACACAGTTGCCTATTAACAGAATAAGTGAACCCAAATCACTCCTGATGTGCAGGCCTTGCTGCGTGCTTTCTGCTGCAATCGGGGTGTGAATGTATGGATGAATGCATTATGTATATGAATACATATATACTGGTAAATGCCCCTTTTTTACCTTTGCGTGCTGCAGTCCTTAGGAGGACTGTCCTTCCAGGCAGTTTATCAGAGGATCCTGTCTGCGGCATCACCTGCTCAGGCCCAAATCACAAGCTTTACATCATCCATCATTGTCGTCATCATGGGCATCCCCTCAATCATTATAGGAGCAGTGGCGGTTTCTACAGGTACTTCACAAATACACATGACACTTTGTGCACACTGTTAGCGCTGCAATCCACAACTTTCTTTTCCTGCCAAGGGTTCAGAACCCGAACTCAAATTTCTACCGATGTGCTACGACAAATCAGCATTAGTCATGGTGGCATTAAAACAGGCATATACATATAACATACTGTATATCCCCATACAATTTTGTATATACCGTCCCGAGAGGCTTAGGTAAATTGGGAAAAGTTGTAATACACGCCTTTGCGTCCATATGCGTCCACCCCCTTATTAACAGCCATTTGAAGTTGAACTCTCTGCATTCTTAACTATAGTTGTCCTCTGCCTGGAAAGTTAATCTTTTTATTACTTTTTTGTCTGGTTCTCCCTCTCAGACTGGAACCAGACAGAGTATGGTCTTCCAACTCCTTTTGAGCGCGGGGAGGCAGGGAACGTGCTTCCACTGGCCCTGCAGAACCTCGCCCCGTCCTGGGTGTCGGTGTTGGGCATCGGGGCCTTGGCTGCAGCTGTCATGTCCTCCGCGGACTCGGCCCTGCTTTCTTCTGCGTCCATGTTTACTCAGAACATCTACAAGAGCTACCTCAGGAAACAGGTTGGTAACTTTGCTCGATGTGTAGCAATGATGTGTCGTGCATGTGTGCACAACGGCAGATGCTTGTGTTTGTGTCCTTGAGTATGCAACAGTGAGCAAGAAAAAGTCATGGAAATATTTCTCTTTTTTCCTCACTTTTCGTCTTGCCAAAGAATGCAAAAGCATTGTTGTGTAGGGGATGGATTTGCAGGCTTCAGCATCGACTGTATGCCATTAATCTGTTTCCCTATTTTCCCATTGTCTCTGAAGGCATCAGACACGGAGTGTGCATGGGTGATCCGTATAAGTGTGCTGATAGTGGGCTTGGCTGGCACCGGCCTGGCCTTCGCCGGGGATGGCGTCCTGGCGTTGATGCTGATGAGTGTAGACGTGCTGTACTGCACAGTTTTGCCGCAGATTGTCTGTGTCCTGCATTGTCCCTTCGCTAACGGATACGGTGCGACCACTGGCTTCGTCCTGGGGACCTTCCTCAGATTTCTGAGTGGGGAGCCTGCACTCCACATCCGTCCTGTCCTGATGTTTCCTGGTTGGAGGGAGGATGAGTTAACAGGGGACATCCACCAGTACTTTCCCTTCAGGTCTTTCATAATGTTGCTTGTCATACTCATCATTCCCTCTGCCTCCTTGCTGGCATGTCTGACGTTCACCCGCCACCTGCTGCCTCCTTCCTGGGACGTCTTTGGTGTCTTGAAGGAGACTGGGGATGCTGAAAACAGTGGAGTTGGGAAAGCAGAAGCAATCTTACCTGCTGCTACTGAGGCTGAGACTACTGAGAATCTGCTGGGTACCTCCACCTCCAGCTGTTAGGACATCGGTAGACCAAACAATGATATAAACTGTGGTTTTTTTTGATAGCTTTAGCAAACTATTCTCAGTCAAACCTTATCTTATCCTTTCGAATCAAGCGGTCCCCAAAGGAGACTTCTTGTTTTTGTCTTTTTTTCCCCATCTCCTCCTACTTTTGACCACTGACCTTTAGATCACTTGCCATACTGAATTATAAGGAAAAACAGTGTAACTCCTCCAAGAATCTTTGATAAAAATGCATGAAAATGATTTATATGTGAAGTTTTCGTGAGCCAATGAAAATTGCTGGTTATATGGTTATGACATTTTACAATTTGGTAGAGGTTTATGCCAAATATCTCCGCAGTGATGTCAGAAGGGCCAAGCTGGAAGAAAATTCTCCCTTCCTTTTCCTCATAGACTTTTCTAAAAAATATTTTATATAAAGACTATCGCAGCGCGGACAAAGCTAAACTTGTGATAAACAATGTGTGTGTGAGACAACACACACATTGTTTTGGGACAATCAAATCATTTTTAAGAAGAAAAACTAAACAAAAAGTGTTGCATCCTACCATCTTATCTTTCTCTTCCAGTGTTTCTATGGTTATTATTACCTCTTACCCCTGCTTGCAACTATATTTTTCTTTATTTATTTGTATATGATCTAAATGACACTCAACAAATGTTTTGTCAATTTTAACTTCATACTCATTTATACAAATTCATATTTTTCATTCTATTCATGCTTTGTAATGAGTACAACATTACTTGACTGACATTGACATTAAACATATGGGCCTACCCATTGGCTATAATATGTTCCAAAATGTGTGAATAAAACACATAGTGTCTAGTTGCTCATATTCTATAGCAGTGGTTTTCAACAATTTTCATACCAGGGCCCAATATTTATTCTGCATTTTAGCCACCATTTGGTGTTCAGTTTGTTCTCTCGGCCCCAAACTAAGTTTTTGTCCACAATTTAGGAACATAACTGGCAAAAAGTTGGTCAAAATAACATTTACCTCTAACATGTTCTAAGAATCTACACCTCTAACATCATGTAGATTCTTGAAAATTACATGATTCAGATATTTAAATATAATTTGAGAGCGTAAAACAAAACCAAATGGACCTGTAGGGTTATCAATGGTCCATCATTCAGCTGTGTGTTTGGCACCACAAAAATAAATAGCCTCAATAAGTAGTAAGTAAGTAAGTAAATAAGTAGCCTAAAAGTACCTCCCTCCTGCTGGGAGGAATTAAAGTATGTTATATATTCTTGTGTTTACATGGAGATGAGAATGCATTGTTGTATTTTACAACCTATAGGCCAAGTTACTGTGGAACATATTTGTTTTTTTTTCACATGGTCTGTGATATGGCCTGATGGATGCCCACAAAAAAAGGTTTGGGCGCCTGCCCTGCACCTAAAGGTGATTCAGGTCATTACACAATGTGTAATGTGTTGAACTTTCTGTGTAGGGGCTAGTGGCGACCCAGGGGCCCATGATTTCTAGATCCGTCAATGAGGTGGCTGCAAATGCAGCATTGCAAATTTGAACTGTTCCCTACTTTGCAAACGCAATTGTGACAGCTAGTTAGGATGAACCGCCCTATAACCTTTTTCCACACAATAATTTGATTGATTGATTGATTGATTGACTGAAGTTATTAACAGTTTGCACAATTCCAGTGCAATTCAAGCACAACTCAACAGAAACACTGTTCTCCTATATTTCATTGCAATAAATGTGTTATTGACATGGTATGTTCTGTGACTTGAATAAAGTCAAAATAAGTCAACTTTATCACAATTGGAAATAATCTGATCATTTTATGATGCAAATGGTCAGGAAATATAGTAGGCAGATTTTCACATATTTCATAGACATGAATAGTAAATCATATTTAAAATCATGCAAAAAGTGCTTTCATCCAGAAGTGCACGATCCTTTCACTAAACGTCCGGACTACCGGACGTGCTCAGTGCTCTCGACAGTGGCTCAGGGGTAGAGTCACTGGATGGCAACCACAAGATTGCCGGTTTCGAACCATGGCTCACCCAGGGTTAGTGTTGATGTGTCCCCGAGCAAGACACTCAACCCCTAATTGCTCACGATGTGCTGGCAAGTACCTTACATGTTTTGTGAATGCAGTTGGTGTGTGGGTAAATGGGATCTACAATATATGTAAAGTGCCTTGAATGAAGGCACTATAAATGCACCATTTACCATCTCTGGCCTTAAACCAATCATGATGCCGTTATTATGGTTCTATTTTTAAACTTCAGCCTTTGATATAATCCCCATTATTGCCGGAAATAGCTAAAGAGTGCAGAGTGGCCAAGGTGTAAAATGAGTGGATACCAGTCCAGGGCAACCTTCAATATATAGGCTTTATTTTTGTAACAGTTTCTCGATCTCATGGATGTATTTTCAGTGCAACCTGTCAACTATCTGTTTAGATAGATAGATAGATAGATAGATAGATAGATAGATAGATAGATAGATAGATAGATAGATAGATAGATAGATAGATAGATAAATACTTTATTAATCCCGAAGGAAATTTGCTTTGTCCACAGCTCCAGTGCAGTACATTCATACACAGATTAAGATAAAAGAAGCATGATGAACATGTGAGGAAGTACATTACATCAGCAAAAGTATAGAAAGAATAAAAAGGGCTATGGATTAAAAACAAGGGGTTAAAAGTGCAGCAAAACACAGTTAAAAAGCAACAGAGATACAGTAATAGGCTAGCTAACTGGCCACTCTCCTCCTGCCGGTCTTCCCCCCACGGCCCCCACTGAATCGTTGTACAGTTGTTATAGTCTGATTGGCCCATACCATTCCCTGGAAAACAAAAGTATACTCCAGGCTTAATTCAAAATGTATTAGGGGGATTCTGGTCCACCCTCAGGACATGTATTTAATTTTATATACTGTATCTCTGTATTGCACAATCGTTTAATTGTATTGACTGCATTTCCTTGTGTAATGTATACTTGTATAGTACAGTATAGTTCAATGTTGTATGGTTCTGTAGCTTATAATGGTATATATGCTGCATGTTCCTATTTCTTATTCCAGAGCCTCTTGTGAGGCCCTATAGTCATGTTTGAGGTATTTCCTCCCCTACCTGAAATTGAGCCACCGCCAGTGTTGTAGTGATTCTTTTAGAAGTCGGGGGACGCCTCTTAAAGGGGAATTACACCCATTTCCTTTTTTTTCCCTGAGAGCGTACAAATGTGAACCAAATAGACCCTTGCGGGTCCATTTGGTTCCATTTGTACGCTCTCAGAAAAAAAGGAAACTCATTAGCATGATGAATGTATTTCACCATGCTAATGATTTTTTTCAGACCTCCATTTCAAGGAAACACAGAATGGGGGGGAACTTTTTTTTTTTACCATGTCCACACATCTCTAAGGTATATTAATGACATAGTAAAATATTGAAAATGAGTGGAACTCCCCTTTAAGATACGTGCATGCACACTTGCACTTGCATGCGCATTTGCGTGCACCTGCGCAACACACACACAGACACGCTATTAAAATAAGTATAGCATATTGAGAAAGATTGTTTACAATGCCTAATTGTATCCATAAAAGTAAATGACAAGACAAAAAACATACAGTATGCCTACTTTTGCCCCAAAAATATCTTAGATGTGAGAAGTCCCCCCCACGTCCCCCCTCCACTACCCCCCTGGACACCGCATGATCTTTTAGTTGACGACTAATAGCAGAGACCTTTCTGATTGGTTGCATCACTCATTGGCACAATATTTACTGTAAGTGTTTACCATTATGTGCTCTGTATTCCCTGATGAAGGCTTAATGGAGGTTTTAATCTGCTGTATCTTAAATAAAGTTGGCACTTTGGCTATCAATGTGTACAGACACTTTCTTGTTTTATCAAGATCCATTCTTGAAATTTGAAATGTGAAAGACAAATGGTTGTCCATAAAGGGATCGTTCTGATTTTTTTAGTTAAGTCTAATACTTGCCATTAATATAGTGGTTGCAACCGTATTGATGTTCACAGTCACATGGTGGGGGTTCTGCTCTGGTTTTGATGAAATATGAAGTAGTTTGGGTTATTTTGTGGAGGTCACTGGGGCCATGGAGTAAAATTAGTCAAAATGCAAACACTAACTGGAAATTCCGGTGGAGCACAGTGTCGGAAGTGCTATGAATTTATAGCTTTACACAACAGCAATGCCCCTAGGCCTTGAGAACCTATACCACAAGCATGCATATTGGCATAATCAGGCAGCTTTACAACCATGTTGTATATTGGGCCATTCGGCATTCAGTTTTCAGCCAACTATTTCGTTTATCCAGCATTCGGTTTTGGCCCTTTCGGTGCATCCCTACCCTAAGAACCCAGAAAGCCAAAAGCCAGCTGTGTCTTTGGATCCATTTGTTGTTTTATTATCTTTATTTTTAACTTTGGGCAACATCCCCTGCTATTCTCCTGTTTGTTTTCTTTTCTAAAACAAACAGGAGCCTCCCCCTTTGCAAAGGCGCCGAGTTGATTCTCCTCTATACAATGGGTTGGAGAGGAGAAACAGATTTTTTTTTCTTGTCCAGTGAAAAACATTCCCTTTCTGGCCAAAGAAGTGCATTTTATTTGTGCGGTGGGAGGCTCAGAGTGCATCGACTAAGGTAAGTAGGCTAGAATAACTCAAGCTGTTCAGATTACTGAGTAGGTATAAACCGATGGTGAGTTTTCCACTTAAGACGTTGAAGGCAGAATCATAGAAGTGGTGGACCAGAGCCACCCCAACACCACATAAGGAGGAAGAGAATAGACAGTATAATGCACTATTTAATCCTAACTGTTTAATTAACTGTTGTGCCTTTTATTCGTAGGTGTATGATAAGATCAGCATGTCCGCACCTTCAAAGAATACATCTTGCCGTAAGCACCACTCTCCCCAGTGTCCAACCGTGGGCACTTTTCAGCACGCATTTACTTATTACATTGTAAATATAACATTACACATTAAATACTGGTTCATTTTGGGAGCCAGACCTTCAAAATATCTTCTGAATCCGAGTCAACAAGGCCTGCTGTATGTGGAAAAATGTTTGCGTGATGTTATTTACATTTTTTTTTTTTAATCAAAACTGTGTATTAGACAATAAAAGGCAAACACTACAGTACAGTGGGAATGGGAACAGGTGACCTTCATTTGTATTACATTTGTAAATCATGCCTCCCTACTGAAAACTATCATGGTTTAAAGTGTCGAATGCAGTTCTTAGGTCTAAACAAGTTAAATATCCATAACCAACGGTCACAGTCGCAAAATGATTTCACTGTCTCTCGCATAAAGTCATGCCTAAAAACTAAACATTGGAGGGGTAAGTGCCCGTCAATTAATTAATTATTTAATGTTGCTTCAGTGCAAACAACTTATGCATTCTCCAGATATGGTAATTTTGCCCCTCAGGGGAAATACAGTGACTAGACACTCAACAGTAACTGGTGTCAGTGTCAGCCATGCAAAGCAGAAACATGAGCAGTAGGGACATTTAAATGCCAGCAAGCACAATCAGGACCCGGACAAATTAGTGATGACTTGATGGTGCCCGGAATAATCACAATCAAGACGAGACTGGAGTCACTGGAGGACATTACAATGACGTTCAAGATGAAGCCAGATCAGAGCAGATATGGGAATGATCTTTATGTCATTTCCAGGACGTCTCACCAGTTGAAATAATAAAGCTAAGCTATTCTGGGTCCGATCTGGCTAGATACGATTGATTAAGGTTTGCATGGCCTCACTCTGGCTCTCTCTGATTCATCCAGGGACGTCTGTCTTAGTGGACAGGATTTATGTTGGTTGAAATCAGGGCCAGATTTGACTATAGTCTTGGATTGCCTTGATCTGGACACAATCAAGACATCACTAATTAAATAAGTGATGTCTTGATTGTGTCCCGGGCCTGGCTGCTGCTTGCTGGGCCAATCTCTGCCAGCGTCGAACAAAAGTCCCATCAGCCCTTGCTGCTGTTCCTTGAGGAATGTGTGGCCGCTTCGACTCCAGAACTGCAGCATGACAGCCACACATATCCAATAACCGCCAAACAAAGGGTTGCCTTGTGGGCAGCAAGGTAACTCGATTGAAATTGGAGGGAAAAAGACAAGAATCATCTCTTATTACTTTGTCCTTTGCATGCATTTGTGTGTTACAGTTGCAGTCACAATGGCACTAAACATAGCTGGATTGGTAGCAATGCTGGTCTTCTATGCCTTGATCCTGGGGATGGGGGTCTGGGCTTCTAAGAAATCCAGGAGGGAGGAGAAGAAATGTGAGGGATCCAGAAGTGAAGTCACCATGATAGGAGGACGCAACATCAACACTTGGATTGGCATCTTCACAATGACAGGTAAGGGCATCTCCACGGCGATGCATATGGCATAAACCAGGCATTCACGTAATAATATTCATGTCAAGGACCCCCAAATTGATGTGGATCCTCAATAAAATAAATAAATAAAATAAAATAATGTGCCAGGGAATAAATATGTCACACTTATTGAACTTTCTGCACAGCTGTTCATGATTTTTATAAATGTTCCAAAGCTCCCCAAAAAGCAAAAAATATATGAAGAAGCACAATTATCTGAATAACCAATTTTTTGTTCTTGTAACCAACACCCTATTGTCAGCTTTAGTTAGCATTCTCTGTGTGATCCCATGACTCCCCTGTTCTCACCGGTCTGTGTTGTGCTGTTGCTGTCAGGCAGAAAGCTTGCATCTCCATCTCATCATATGAAAAGAAACAAATTCCCTACTTTGTGCATTGTTGTTCGAGGGCGCTGTTCAAAAGTCCAGAACATACTGTATGTGAGAAGTTTTGTAGGTCCACTTTGTAGGTCCACCCTAAGTCAACGTACGACGACCCTACGTATGACTCTCGACGTCCTCTCAGAAACAATATGTGTGTGGGGAAAAATATTGGCATATTGTCTAAAAACATTGTCATTATTGCCTGAAGGCCGTCGGAACATAAACATTTTAAAAACACAGAAGTTTTGTGTGCAGTTTCCCATACGTAAATGTTAATGTTCACTGCATAGTGCATATTGCTGCATGATGACCACTTAATGTAATCCACTGTATACAGGCTATATTGCTTTCCAAAATGCTTATGGGACATTAGGTTATTGCTAATGTTGCCCTCTCTGTGAAGGGGAGATTAGACGTAAACTGCTTCACTTCAGAGGAATTAAACCGGTATAGTTACAACTTTCTACTTAACTTTCTACTAAAGCCCTTAGCCAACGTGTTGACCGTGAGTGGTATAAAATTCTTTATTCATAGACGGATCTAGAAATTATGGGCCCCTCGGCCACCACCAGCCAAAGGACATCCCCTACACCGGAGGATTTTTGGTCCTGACACGGCACCTAGTGTCTGCACACAGATATCAATTATGACATATAGTCCTGCGTTATTCACCTCATGTAAGCAGGATTTACAGCAAGGGATAAACACCCAAAGTAACTAAGCCAAATAAATGCAAACACAGCACCCCTAGCTCAGGGGCCCCTGGGCCTGGGCCCAATCTGTCTGTTGAATAATCCTCCCCTGCCTTTATTTCTGTGACTCTTTCCCTCTCTCTTTTCTTTGACCCGCTCAAAGTCCTCCCCAATAATGCTTTTTCTGTAGTTGTATTGTGAAAAGTCATGCTGTAAGTTGCTGTGTATTTCTGCACATAATATTGTGATGAGAAACAATTTTATTAAATATTTTACATCGGGTAAAATATACCCTTGTTCAGTGATGGTGTCACAAAAATTAAGTTAAGTGCTCTAGGGTTAAATGCCTTGATCGTGTTGCTGGCACTCTACAGTTGTTCTTCTGTGGCCCCATGCATAATCCTGGCCTCTAAAACTGCCCCCCCCCCCCCCCCCCTGGCCAGCCGGGGCGCCTGATTGAGGCGACAGGAACTGGTTGGAATAGTGTGTTCCTTCCCCCATCAGGTGAAAAGAAGGCAGCTTGGACTCCTCATTGAAAGAAGCATTAGGCAAGCCGACTGCCTCCTCAGGTTGGCGGAGGGTGTGCAGAGCCCAGGATCACTTTAGGAATTGGCACTGGGTGAAAAATGGGTTGCAAAATCGTGGAATAAAAATTTGGGGGAAAAAGTAAGCTGACAGTGGTTGGGTTAACTGTGTTAACTGCTTCACTTCCACCAGCCACCTGGGTTGAAGGAGGCTACATCATGGGTACTGCTGAGGCCGTCTACACTCCAAGCCGTGGTATCATCTGGGCCATGCAGCCATTGTCATATCTTCTGAACTTCCTTGTTGGTAAGAAGCAGCATGTATGGTTCCAATATATTTTCACAGATATTGAAAAAAAGTGAAAGAAAAAATGCCCTTTTTGGCACAGGTCTTCACCAGGCCATGCTGTGGCCTCTTTGTGGCGCTACAGGTCAATATGAAAAGGGTATTATGTCTTCTTATGCTCTTGATGGTAATTGTATGGTTTGAGGCATTTTGTTATAAAAATGTGTTTTGCAACAGGTAACTGTGAAAAGGGTTGGTTTGATATACTGTATGTCTCAGCCTGGTATGAAAGTGCCTTGTGTTCTAAACAGGGCAGTCATGTATTTTTTAAGTAAATCATAGCCAATTAGGATGGGATATGAAATATTGGACAGATCCGTGTTGAGCACATGAATGTGCTGACCTCATCACATTTTCCATGAATTCTATGGCCGATTTTAACCCAAGGAATGTTTTTTGGGCAAAACTAATGCTTGGGATGGATTCAGAAGCATGAAAAACCCCTAGTTTGACTTGTCACATGTGCTTTATGATTATATTTTTAATTATTACATTATATGGGATGGTATGGGTAAATATTTTCTGGACAAAGATAAAAAGTGTAAACCACTTTTTTATGTTCCATAGGGTTCATAGAACAGAAAAAACATGGTTTACAAAAATCTTCACGAAACATTCAGTAAACTAGATTCTGCTACATACAGTAACTACATACACTAGCCTGCCAGGTGTGAGAACGAACTGGAGGAGGGGGTACTACTGGACTGGTTTGGATTGACCAATTAGATCTCCAAAACATGCAGAAGGGCCATTTAGATCTTTAAAATGTGTGGATTGTCCAAACAGATCTGCAAAATACATTTTCTATTGGGTAGAGCTGGCTATGTAAAACTATTGGACTACACTACATAGCATGGGGAATCCCCATTCCCAAACTGCACCTGGCTCTATCCTAATAAGGGCATGCACATCACTATGCCACTAGGAACACGGGCCGTTGGTTCGAATCCCGTCCGTTGCACATCCAAAATGTCAAACGTGACCAAATCGTGCACACAACAGGCATAAACTGCTGCAGTGAAGCTGTATCTTTCTCTCTCTTCCTCCTTTTCCTCTCTTTTCTCTCTTCTTTCTTTTCCCCCCTCAACAACCCCCGTGCCAAGGTAGACGAATGGCCCCCAGCTTTGGAGCAGCGCCTTAGACCACTCGGCCACACTACCACACAGTACTCCTGTTTCTGTGCTTTGATCTTCATGTCTAATTTACAAAGGAGAGCTAATTTAGAGAAAACAGGGAAATGACGTGGATTGTAGTTTGCAACACTGAGATAAGTGAGATGAAAAGTGAGATGAAAATCAATCCTTCAATCTCTGTGGATCACTTTTTTGCTTAGTGTAAATTTGGCCTAATGTACAGAACGTTTAGTTAAGTACAGACCAATCGTAGACCTACATTGGTTTCAGAAATAAGGTACATTCTGAATAGCTCAGTAGGCACCGACATATGACACGGTTAGTAAATAAATGATTTTGGCAGTGGTGGGATTTGACCCCAGGCCTCCATAGAGACTGGAGCCTTAACCAGGCAGTGCGGTCATAAAGGGTAAATGGTCTTTTGCCAGGCGTGTTCTGTGAACAGCAAGCGTGACTCAGCGACTTTTTTACACATTGCCAAAAGTAACCATACGAGTTAGGTAGAAAACAAATACAAGGAACTGTAAATTATATTGTGTGAAATGCTCTGATTAAAAGATGTCCCATGCATCCTGCTGCATTCATGAAACAATAGAGGTACTGTGTAAACGTCAAAACGTGTGTGTGTGTGTGTGTGTGTGTGTGTGTGTGTGTGTGTGTGTGTGTGTGTGTGTGTGTGTGTGTGTGTGTGTGTGTGTGCGGTGTGTGTGTGTGTGTGCGTGTGCGTGTGCGTGTGCGTGTGTGTGTGTGTGTGTGTGTGTGTGTGTGTGTGATGGTCATGTTACGCCACGTGTCTCATGTAGATGGGATACTGGTAAAACTTGTAGCCTACTGATAGACGGATGAATCCACACGTACACACATTTGTGCGCGCGCACACACACACACACACACACACACACACACACACACACACACACACACACACACACACACACACACACACACACACACACACACACACACACAGTCGTCAGAGGTATCGGAGTGTCGGTGGTTCGATTCCCAGCTCCTCCTGTGTCCTTGGACAAGACATTAGGGTCTTTAAGCTGCTGCATTTTAGAACGGTGGCTCAGGAGGTAAGGCACCTTGGCTAGTAGTAAGTATGTTGCGTGTTCGAGTCAGGGCGGCTGCAAATTTTTGGCAGTTCTATGACTGGCATGGCCGGTAGAGGGAGCAAGTGTCTTACACCTGAATTAGGCTACCTTCATTACAGCATGATTGAATATTAATATCACGTCTATTATTATTATTATTATTACCCTTATTACCCCTATTGTATTTTTCGTGCACAACACCGTTCAACTCCTGCTGGTGCACACACCAAATTTTCAAATTTTAGGCCAAAAGGTTGTGTATCTCCACTTAAGTCACTAAGGGCTCCATTTTTGTTACATGCTAATCCCCTTATCCCAAACCCTCCCCTTTTTTTTTTTTTTTTTTTTTTTTTTTACTATTTTTAAAAACTTTTGGGAATAGTTCAATGTGCCAATCTATTGAAACTATTTTAAATATTGAAAAAAGAATACACATTTAGAAATGTGTATGAAATAGATTCATAATTTCATAATTTCAAACAGCCATAGCAACAAAACATTCCTAAATCTGACGAGGTAGGTCAGTAGGTTTTTTTTTTTCATGCACAACTAATGATTGGAATTACAAATTTTAATTTGGGCATTTAGCGGACCCTCTTAATCCTGATCGACTTACATTAAGCAAGAACAAAAGAAAAGCATGGCAATACATCATGAACATACAGATGAAGGATTCAGAATTATGAAAAAGAAAAAAAAAAATAGTTTGCCACATAACAGAACTTATTAAGGCTTTTTTTTTTCCACCAACAGCGATTTGTTGAAATCCTACATTTGACTGAAATATGTTTAACCTGAATCCAGAGGTGAATATGACACTCTTAATCATATGGCATTAGAATGACTTCATTTCCTGTTGAGTGAGAAAACAATCATGCATGTAACTCATGCATGATTGTGAACTGGGTGGCGCCTAACCTTCCTGTTGTGTCCCAACAGGAGGATTGTTCTTTGCTAAACAGATGAGGTCGAAGCGCTACGTGACGATGATGGATCCATTTCAGCAACGCTATGGTAACACGTTCACCACTGTCCTTCTGCTTCCCAGCCTGCTTGGTGACATTCTGTGGGTGGCCTGCATCCTGGCTGCTTTGGGTCAGTCTACAGTATACATTTGTATTTACATTTCCCTGCATCAGTGTTATTTCAACTCTGCTTAGCTGCGGCAACTATACGTTTCACTGCCAGCATTAGACTTTGTTACTGTTGCCCAGAATATAAGTTGCACACCAGCAGAGTGTGCTCAGCACTGGTAGCTTTTGAGCTACAGCCCTTGGAAAATAGTGCTTTTAATGGAAGTAACCGGAATTGTATTTATGAATCATATTGCCTGCATGAGGGGATAGTACTAAGCAGGGGTGCATTGTGTGCATTGTGTGTTTCGACAGGTGGGACAGTCAGTGTGATTCTGGATCTCCATTCGTCCTACTCCATCATCTTGTCTGCGGGTGTTGCCATCACCTACACACTGCTGGGAGGTCTGTACTCAGTGGCCTACACCGATGTCATCCAGCTGTTGTTCATCTTCATCTGTTTGGTGAGACATGAATGTCATTGCTGGGGGAGCATACATGCCTATATGTTGCCCAATCAAAAAATTCAAACAAACAAACAAACAAAACAAAACAATCAATGTTCTCCATTAGGTATCGCCGTCAAATGGAGCACCCCGGGCGCCTGGTGCGCTTTTGAAACTATTAACGTAGTTGCGGAAGTTGCTGGCGGAAGTTGCTGAGGGTATTTGCGGAAGTTACTGTATTTACTGTATCCAGCAAAACAACCCTGTTCAGTCCTCATTTGCGAGTTTGTTTTGTTCACTCCTATTTTCAGAAAAAATGAAATGTTCCAAAACAATTTCATTTCATCTATAAATAAATAAATAGATACATACAGTACTGCATTCACTGCAAAAGAAGCCTCAGGACCCAAGCTTTTAATTATTTTATTTTATTTTTTCACATTTGGCTCAAAAAGAGGGGGAAGCCTGGGGGAAAACTTCGCATTGAATATTTTGAGGAACATATAACCTCTTATTGGTAGAGGGCCGAAAATATAGAACCTTGTTTGAGGGTGAGTGGAGTGGGGAACATACAGCATCTTTGTTTGAACGGGAAACAGGAGCTTTTTTGGGAGAGTTGGGAACATGGAACCATGTGGGCAGCATAGAGACCCTGTTGAATGGATAGATTGCCTGGCTGGGAATCAGACTGTCTTGGTTTTGAGTTTTACTTAGATGGAGGTTCCCTGGCTGAGTGAACCCATGCACTCAGATCCCTCTCTCTCGGTATGTAAAACATTTAAAATGATGAACTGGACTGGAGACCGACTTGCAGGTGAACGTTTTTAATAATTTCCAGGCCTGGAGAAAAAATAAATAAAATCAACAGAACTTAACAGGAACAGAGGGATCAAACTCAACCTCCTCACATGACAGCCACACACAGATTGAACAGGTTTTTACTTATATAGCCCCTTGACTCCACCCTTGGATATAGACAGCCAATCACAATACATCCCCATTGATCTGAGAACACACCCATTAAGGCAACAGAGCTCTTGCCATCTTCTTTACTGCATCTGAAGGGATTGAGCACATACTTCAGATTGACATGCCACAACAGAATGTCCACCTTCTTTGAGACTTAATCTAAACGCTGCATGAATACATTTAGTGTATCATTGTGTGTGTTTTTGTTCTCTTGCATTTCCCAGTGGATGTGTGTTCCCTTTGTATTTCTCCACCCATCATCATCATCATCATCATCATCATCTAATGTGACTCTCTCACCTGTAAACTCACCACCCTGGCTGGGGGAGCTCAAGATGGACGATGCAGGGAGATGGATCGATGAATTCCTCTTAATTGTTAGTCGTTGTTTCCTGCCAAATCCTATCCATGTGCAGTAAGCATCTCTGTTTACATGTGTGCCTTAGCAAATTTTCAATGTCCATATTTCATCTTTTTATCACAGAATAAGTCCAGCATGACATGCAACAGTCCAATTTATTCAATTCAATTCAATTCAATTCAATTCAATTCAATTCAATTCAATTCAATTCAATTCAATTCAATTCAATTCAATTCAATTCAATTCAATTCAATTCAATTCAAAAAGAGATTAATTGACATGCGAAAACAAAAGTTTACATTGCCAAAGCATGTGTGCTTTCTAAGGGATGCAGCAGAACAGATAGCACCGTATATCACACATATTTTTAATCTATCCATTGAACAAGGCATCTTCCCAAATGACCTAAAAAAGGCTAAAATTCTTCCCCTGTATAAAAAAGGAGCCAAAAGTGACCCTGGTAATTACCGACCAATATCAATTCTGAGTGCTGTGTCAAAAATACTTGAGAAGATAATTAATAATCAACTAAATGAATACTTAACGAGGAATAACCTAATGTATAAACTTCAATCCGGTTTTAGAAAATCGTATTCCACTGACACCTGTTTATTATATTTAACAGAACAAATTAGAAAAGAAGTAGATAATGGAAAACTATGTGGAATGGTACTGCTCGACTTACGGCGGGCATTTGACACAGTAAATCACAGAAGGTTACTGTGCAAGCTCGAGGCCCTAGGGGCTGATGGGGCTACATGTGATTGGTTTAAATCGTATCTAACGGGACGAGAACAAAGAATAGAAGTAAATGGGGTCTTGTCTGAACCTAATATTTTGGAATGTGGCGTCCCTCAGGGAAGTATACTTGGGCCCGCCCTATTCAGCGTTTACGTAAACGACATGACAGATGCTTGTAACTGTGACCTGTTCCTTTACGCTGATGATTCTGCTCTGCTAATGTCCCATAAAGACCAAGCCACATTAGAAAGTGCACTAAGTGAGGAATTGGCTAAGGTCAACTCTTGGCTTGTAGATAATAAACTATCTCTACACCAAGGGAAAACTGAATCCATCCTATTCGGCTCCCAAGCTAAGCTTGGAAGAAGTACAGACTTCAAAATAAAACTAAACTCGGACTGTATAACAGCAAAATCCTCCGTAAAATATCTAGGATGTATCTTGGAAGGCAACCTGGGAGGCCGTAACATGGCCAACAAGGTACTTAATAAGGTCTCAGGACTGACCAAATTTCTAGCCAGAACAGCTAGATTCATGGATAGGGAGACGAAGGTAGTGGTAGCTAATTCTCTTATTATGTGCCACTTTGACTTCGCAAGTACCTCTTGGTTTGAGGGTCTGATCAAGTCCTTGAAGATAAAACTTCAATCGGCGCAAAACAGGTTGATTAGGGTTATTCTGGGGATGGATCCTAGATCCCACGTAGGAAGGGAACATTTTAGAGATTTAAATTGGCTCCCAATTGATCTTAGAGTCACAATGGCTAGATTAATCATGGTCCATAAAATTAAATATGGAGAGGTTCCAACGGTACTAAGGGCATGTTTCACGCAGGTTCACGAACTACACAACCATTTTACTAGAGCCAGTATAGCTGATATGGTGCTGCCGTCTTTTAAAAGCAAGGTGGGCAAAGGCTCATTTATTTACATAGGAGCCACACAGTGGAATAGTCTGGAAGCGAATTTAAAACGGACTTCTAACTTAAGGTCCTTTAAACAAAAGACAAAGATATGGTTAATCGAAAATGTCCCACTATGAATGGTCAGCATAGACATCCCCTTTTGGAGATGGGGGCGTGTATTCTGTGTCATTTCGTAATGTAAACATGTATGGTAATGTAATGTACCTTTTTATATGTGTCATTTTGTAATGTAAATAATGCATGGTAATGTAATGCACTTTTGTTAACTTATGTTCAGTGTAGAGGACCCAAGCGGAAATAAGTCCTAGGACTTTTCTTGGTTATCCTTGAATCGCTGACTTCAATGATTGATATGTCTGCTTTTCTAAATAAATCAAATCAAATCAAATCAAATGTGTGTGTGTGTGCGTGTGTGTGTGTGTGTGTGTGTGTGTGTGTGTGTGTGTGTGTGTGTGTGTGTGTGTGTGTGTGTGTGTGTGTGTGCAAATGCATAAATATGCTCTAGGCCTTAGGAGGACTGGCCTCTCAGGCGTTCTATCAGAGGGTCCTTGCAGCTGCATCACCTGCTCAGGCCCAGATCACCTGCTTTGCATCATCGATCATCTCTGTCATCTTGGGCATTCCCTCGATCATTATAGGAGCAGTGGCTGTTTCTGCAGGTATTCACAAATACTCACTATAAGGCTAAGGAAAACTAGGAAAAGTTGTATGGTTTCTCCCAGCCAGAAAATAGCTCTAGACATGTGTGATGGACCAGATGAACAATAGCCTTTTCAATGTTGGCGTGTCGCGCGCGCACGCACGCACACGCGCACACACACACACACACACACACACACACACACACACACACACACACACACACACACACACACACACACACACACACACACACACACACAGATAGGCTGTGACCAAAAGATGAACCTAAAGATTTTGGCCTGTCTCTGAAAGCGTATTCCAACAAGGCATGATTTATTTTTAATTAAGATAAAAACTACACTAAACTAAACTTTTTATTCCACAAAATAATAATAATAAAAACAAATTTGGGGCAATAATGATTAATGATAAATAAATAATCTATGTATCCTTCACCCATTTTGTTCAGCCATTGGAAGTAATTATTTTCCTGTGGTTGTATTTGTAGCTTTTATGCTCTCTGATGGTCACAGTGATGCAGTTTAACATTGTTATATTTGCTGTGATTAATCCATAATCAAGGAAAAATAAATTTCATTTCCTGATGTCATAATAAATAGGATCATTATTACAAAACATTAGGATTTGTACTAAATTAAATCACATTTGATCACCATAGGGTGTCAAAATACCCCAAAAAATATCTCCTGCATGTTTCCACCTTGCTGCTAAATGTTGAAACACATCATTGTGCTGCCCTCTGCTGGTCCACTGACAAAACTTCATCTTCTCATCACTTTGGTTCTCCCTCTCAGACTGGAACCAGACAGAGTATGGTCTCCCATCTCCGTTTGAGCGTGGGGAGGCAGGGAACGTGCTTCCACTTGTCCTGCAAAACCTCGCCCCATCCTGGGTGTCAGTGTTGGGCATCGGGGCATTGGCTGCAGCCGTCATGTCCTCCGTGGACTCTGGCATGCTTTCTTCTGCGTCCATGTTCACTCAGAACATCTACAAGAGCTACCTTAGGAAACAGGTGGCAAACTTTGCTGTAATGTATGTGTGGAATAACTATGTGTCTCTGTGCACATGCTTGTTTGTGCCTTAATATACAATATGCACCAGTGAAGAGAAAGTCATAGAAATAATAATTGTGGCATACGTGACTGCACATCAAGTATACCAAATGATGTGCAATCACTCACTGCATTTCCTAATTCCCACATTAGATGGGGAAGCTGCTATTTCACTGTTGGTCTAAAAGCGCACCTTCATTCACCTAATGGGAATGTATGATTCTGATAAACTGAGTAAAGATGGAGACAAGGATAAAGAATTTGGAGAGCCATGTTTTGTTTCCTGCAACCTTCACTCTTCACTAGGAATGGTGATTGGTGACCATCGCCTTCCCTATACAAATCCAGATGCATTGTGGAATTCTACCACAGTTATACATTAGGGCAGAAAAAATCTCCCTGGACATTCGTACCCTTAAGATAAATGGCAGAATCCCCAAATTGTGTCGTAATTCTTTAAAAATAATACAATTTCATCTCTCTCTCTCTCTCTCTCTCTCTCTCTCTCTCTCTCTCTCTCTCTCTCTCTCTCTCTCTCTCTCTCTCTCTCTCTCTCTCTCTCTCTCTCTCTCTCTCTCTCCCCCTCTCTCTGTAGGCATCAGAGAGGGAGTGTACATGGGTGATCCGGCTAAGTGTGCTGCTAGTGGGCTTGGCTGGCACTGGCCTGGCCTTCGCCGGTGAAGGCGTCCTAGCGTTATGGTTGATGGCTTATGACCTGCTTTACTGCATCGTTTTCCCGCAGATCGTCTGCGTCCTGCATTGTCCCTTCGCTAACGGCTATGGCGCGACCTCTGGCTTCGTCGTGGGGACCTTCCTCAGATTTCTGAGTGGGGAGCCTGCACTACACATCCATCCTGTACTGATGTTTCCCGGTTGGAGGGAGGATGAGTTAACAGGGGAAATCCACCAGTACTTTCCCTACAGGTCTTTGATAACGTTGCTCACTGTGCTCATCATTCCCTCTGCCTCCTTGCTGGCACGTCTGGCCTTCATTCACCACCTGCTGCCTCCTTCCTGGGACGTCTTTGGTGTCTTGAGGGAGACTGAGAATGCTGAAAAGAGTGTGAGCGGATTGGGGAGAGCAGAAGTAAGAATCTTACCTGCCGCTACTGAGTCTGAGACTACTGAGACATTTTTTTTTTCCAATCCCGATGCTGGAGACTACTAGACCACTAGAAAGCCAGAGAGAACTCTACTTGAACGCTACCCTAAAAAGTTTAGAACCTTTAGGTATAAATGAAAATTTTGAGCTGAGTGTTGTACTATAAACATATGGTGTGACTATAGTGTTTATTTGAGGGACATCACTTGGCGAATTATTACTTAAACATATAGTATGCGATTTCACTTTTCTTCTTTTCTGGTTAATCCCTCCTTCTGTAGAGTGTGGCAACCATATAAAGAGTTCCTCCCTGTCCCCAGTGCGCCCCTGGGGTTAAATAACCCTTGTTTCCGTTTGGGGATTTGTGGGGAAAAAAAGCCTTTCCGTCCAATCAGGATGAGAGGGGACTTCCTCTAATTCTCCTTGATGTATGTTATCATGTTACACTTCCCCTTACTGTAGAGTGTGTGCAGGTGCACATCTTGCTACCGGGGGAACTGGAGGGTTTTCCAAATCACCCACAGCACTTACTATATCTTTAAAACCCTTGATTCTAACATGTACACAAAACTCAATGCTGAGGTTGCCTTTGGCAGCTACTGTATCTATCGGTATCACTTACGGTGGAACAGGCTTAGTGACTTAATACTTAAAAGCTTTGATTCTAAAATGTATACAAAGTTCAACACAGAGCTATATCTATTTTTTATGATTTTGATTCTGGGAAGTTATGCAAATTCTGTTATATTTCCATACACTACAAAAAGTGCCCTGCTGGGCACAGGTCAGCACCAGGTTGTGGCATACTGGTAGCACTATAGGCTATTGTGAAAAGGGTTCCATTCTTAGTCATGCTTTTGAGAATTTGAGCCCCCCTCACCTTTTTTCTTTCTCTTTAGTAAGTGAAGTATGTGAACATATCTGCAGTATACATACTGTACATACTAAAAACTATTTAAGTCTGTATAAACCTACACTGTATTTGTATTTAAGACCAAACTACCAAGACTAAGACTAAATCATTTTTGACATTTTGTCGATTAAGACTAAATTAATTTCAAAAGAGTAAATGGGACTAAAAGACTAAATAATAAAAGTAAATAATAAAATAAATATGAATAAATAATAAAAGACTAAATTGAAAAGACTAAGAATAAATCATAATATTCTAAAATAAATAAATAAAAAAAAACAACAACACTGGTATGTGATGTGTTAAAGAGTCCCTTAATATTGTCATTTCCAGTGTTGGGAAAGTTCTCTTTTTTTCTGAAATAGTTCAGTTCATAGTTCCTACCTTTCAAAACGAACTAGTTCCGTTCATAGTTCATTGTTGAATTTTTAGAACTAAAGTTCATGGTTCCAAAAAAAGAAGTATTATAGTTCTTTTTCGTTCTTTTTTCCCCTCCCTCTTTTTTTTGTTCAAAATGATTGCAGCCCATAGCCATATACAACTGAAGATGTCCTTAGTTGATTTGTGAAGATTTTTATTATGAAGGCGCTCAGTTCAGTCCAGCCCTGTGCATCTCTGTGTGCTGAAAATTGAGCAGAAAATATCAGCAGAAATAGAGATCAACAAGCTCAAAGTGCGTCACTGAGTTTGTAGATCTGCTCTATTTTCAGCTCATTGTAGTTTAACTCTTGAACAGGGCTCATGCTTAGCATTTTTCCAAGTAGGCTACTATTTTACAATATCAATTTATTAACATAGCCAGGTCGACTGAAAGCCCGACCACCAATTAAGCAAATGAGCCCGGGCCGTCGCGGGTATTGTTTCGGTCGGGTATCCCAACTCTATACAATAGCGCATATTGTTATATTAATCACAATGTGAAAGGGTCCCCCAAACCTTAAGGCCGCTGTAGTAGGCTAATTGCAGCCTACCGGTAAATAAAAATGAAAACGATCCGACGGCAAATCAGTCAATGATGGTAAGAATATAAAAGTGTTGTGCGTCCGAGCGCGCACGTGCATGGTGCGTTATTTATGATTAATCTCGGGATAGCGCCGGCACACGTGCGTGAGGCAAAAGGTTGCTGCGCAGACAGTATATGATTTAAATACACGCATAGCGCAGGGAGATTATATATTTTACCAACATGAACAGCTTTAGTAGCTCATTCAACGTGTTGGAGAGAAGCGTCCTTCCTTGTTGGCTGTCTGATGCTGTGCGCTGCTGACAGAGCAGAGGGAGGGGCGGGGCGGTGGGCAGGGAGAACAGATCTTCAAGCTAAGGATGCCTCGAGCCTCAACATGTTGATAGCTTGTATATCTGCTCTATTTTAGCGAACAGCACCGCCGTACTACAGTAATATAAATTTAGGTATAACTCATAGAATGTGCACTTGTCATGTCTCTATCACAGCTGAATGGCCAAATGCTCTACTCGCACCGGTGCTATGAACTCTTTACTCACAAATGCGAGCCTGTCGAGCCCTGCTCTTGAGCGAAATCGAACGCAAGAAAAGTGACGTTCACTCACGCCAGAAATGAACGCGTTCACATCGCCGTTCTTCAAGCAGATATAGGGTCCGTTCGGTTCAAGTTCCTTAAAAATATGAACGGTTCAAAGAACTTTCGTTCTTTGAACGCGTTCGGGTACTACAACTCTGGTCATTTCTTTGAGCAACACAATGTGGTTAATATTTTCTCATGTGTAATGTACAACTTATCCATGCAGTTCAAACCTACCAGCCTGCACTGGACTACTACAGACGTCATACTGTAGGTACACACAGCTACAGAACAACGACAGGTAAGACCATGGTGATCAGAATCTAGGGCTGCAACTAAGGATAATTTTCATAATCGATTCATTGGCCGATTATTTAAACAATTAATCGATTCATCGGACTGCAACGCTTCTTTAATTCACTTTAATCACCTTAAAAAAAAATATATATACACACACACACACACACACACACACACACACACACACGCACACACACACACACACACACACACACACACACACACACACACACACACACACACACACCACATATGCTGTAGGCTACAATAATTGTTGTTACTGTATAGCCTACTGCAACTGTCCTGGTGGTAGTTAAAGATCATCTACTTCTTCATGGCATGTGTCTCAGCCGTCAGCTAATGTTTATAGGTGGTTTATAGGTGTCCTGCCCGCTTCATTCCTTTCTGCCTTTTTTTCTTCTTTAAACTTGTTCTTCAACCTCCTTTATTTATTCTTTTCTCCTCACAGTCATGCAGAATTATTTTGTTCTGCATGATGGTCAGTTTTGTTTTTTTGTTTTTCTTCCAATCGTCTTTTAGTGTACTCCACCACAAATCTCCCCCTTAGTAGTCCTTATTACAAGCAGATGAAATGAGTCTCATCATGGTCACTGTTGTTACTATTACTGAAGGAACACCCAAACACACTCAAAGAACAGTGGTTTTTAACCTGTGGTCAGGGGACCAGCAGTGGTCCTTGAGAAGGTTTCAGATGGTGCCCAGGCTAAATGATTGTGAGTTGATAATCAAATGGACCCTTATAGTGTAGATATTTAGCTCTTGAGAGTGTAAAATGAAACCAAATGGACCCGTAAGGCTTTGTACGCTCTCAAGAGTTACATTATTGTTACACATTTGAATTAGGCTACTTAATTTACAACGTACAAGACACCTACAACTAATAGTTTGCTCTATGTTTCCTAAATACACCATGTAATTGTGACAAGATTATTACGTTTTGGTTGTGGGTGACCGGCTAAATGTCATTAATGATGTTCCGTAGCTCAAATGCTGAATGAATAGTGGGCCCTGGAAATGAAATGGTTGAAAACCAGAGTACATTTGGAAGAAACACTTGTAAGTCATACAAACAGCATACCAGTGATTCCAAAACCTAGTAGTACTGAAGCTGGTGTTGCAACACAGCATACTCACAGAGACTCAATTGAGCCAACACAAATATTTTGTACATTTCAGGGTTTTTTCTTTTTTACGATGGCTCTAAACATACCTGGGCTGGTAGCAGTGTTGGTCTTCTATGCCATGATCCTGGGGATGGGGATCTGGGCTTCTAAGAAATCCAGGAGGGAGGAGAAGAAATGCGAGGGATCCAGAAGTGAAGTCACCATGATAGGAGGACGTAACATCAACATTTGGATTGGCATCTTCACAATGACAGGTGATTGATGTATGTATGTATGTATGTATGTATGTATGTATGTATGTATGTATGTATGTATGTATGTATGTATGTATGTATGTATGTATGTATGTATGTACAACCCCAATTCCGTTGAAATTGGGACGTTGTGAAAAATGTCAATAAAAACAGAATGCATTGATTTGCAAATCGTTTTCAACCTATATTCAGTTGAATACACCACAAAGACAATATATTTAATGTTCAAACTGATAAACCTTATTGTTTTTTGAAATTATACAATCTTTTGTAAATTGATCCCTGCAACACGTACCAAAAAAGTTGGGACAGGGGCAACAAAAGACTGGGAAAGGTCATGAATGCACAAATAACGCCTGTTTGGAACATTCCACTGGTAAACAGGTTAATCTTAAACAGTTTAATATCGTGATTGGGTATAACAGGACCATCCCAGTCGTTCACAATCAAAGATGGGGCGAGGTTCACCACTTTGTGAATAATTCTGGGAGAAAATCATCCAACTGTTTAAAAACAATGTTTCTCAACATTCAATTGCAAGGAATTTGGTGATTTCATCATCTACAGTCCATAATATAATCAAAACGTTCAAAGAATCTGAAGAACTTGCTATACTAAAGCGACAAGGCCGAAAACCAACACCGAATACTTGTGACCTTTGATCCCTCAGGTGGCTCTGCATTAAAAACTGACATCATTGTGTAAAGGATATTACTGTGTGGACTCAGGAACACTCAGAAAACCATTGTCAGTTTACATAATTTGTCGCTACACCTGCGAGTGCAAGTTAAATCTCTACCATGGAAAGCAAAGCGATACATAAGAAAGGTTGGTTTGAAAAACAACCAGAAAAACAACCAGAAATGCCTTCTCTGGGTCCACTATCATTAGAAATGTGGACTCATCAGACCACAGCACACTTTTCCACTTTGTGTCTAACCATTTCAAATGATATTGTACCCAGAGAAGGCATTTCTGGTTGTTTTTCTGGTTGTTTTTCAAACCAACCTTTCTTTGCTTTGCATGGTAGAGTTTTGACTTGCACTCACAGGTGTAGCGACAGGTGTATGTGAACTGACAATGGTTTTCTGAGTGTTCCTGAGTCCACACAGTAATATCCTTTACACAATGATGTCAGTTTTTAATGCAGAGCCACCTGAGGGATCAAAGGTCACAAGTATTCGGTGTTGGTTTTCGGCCTTGTCGCTTTAGTATAGCAAGTTCTTCAGATTCTTTGAACGTTTTGATTATATTATGGACTGTAGATGATGAAATCACCAAATTCTTTGCAATTGAATGTTGAGAAACATTGTTTTTAAACAGTTGGATGATTTTCTCCCAGAATTATTCACAAAGTGGTGAAGCTCGCCCCATCTTTGATTGTGAACGACTGGGATGGTCCTGTTATACCCAATCACGATATTAAACTGTTTAAGATTAACCTGTTTACCAGTGGAATGTTCCAAACAGGCGTTATTTGTGCATTCATGACCTTTCCCAGTCTTTTGTTGCCCCTGTCCCAACTTTTTTGGTACGTGTTGCAGGGATCAATTTACAAAAGATTGTATAATTTCCAAAAACAATAAAGTTTATCAGTTTGAACATTAAATATATTGTCTTTGTGGTGTATTCAACTGAATATAGGTTGAAAACGATTTGCAAATCAATGCATTCTGTTTTTATTGACATTTTTCACAACGTCCCAATTTCAACGGAATTGGGGTTGTATGTATGTATGTATGGATGGATGGATGGATGGATGGATTTCTTAACACTGCGAAGCACCACAAAACTGTTACTGTGGATGACACCATGGCAAGGCAAGGCGAGGCAAATTTATTTATCTAGCACCTTTCATACACAGGGCAATTCAAGGTGCTTTACAGGCAGAATTACAAAATGTGCAACAGTGCAATTTGTAAATCAGAAAGATTAAAATAGATATATTTCAAATACATAAAGACATAAGAAAGCACATACATGAAAAACAAATACTCCCACCTATAAAACAAAGACAAAGGTAGACACAGAAAACCCAGGAAAAACCTAGCTGTTATTCATTAGGATAGACTATGTTAAATGTTTTTTAATTTGACTTGGAGACAGCTATGGTTGTGGATATCCTAATGTAAAGTGGGATACTATCCTAGGTCCATGGCGCATAATAGTGAAATACTATGAGGTGAACAATTCGTAGGCCAGCGTCAGCCCCAGATGACCTTAGCCAGGGTTCTACAACGTTCACATGGCTTATTCAGCATAAATTAAATGTAGCTGGGCGCAGATCCACAAATCGATTTATAGACGAGTGTCACGTAAAAAAAAGGCATTGAAGACATTTAGGGCTCCATTTCCGTTACCATCTAAACCTCTTATAATAAACCCCTTATCTTTTTTTTAATATTTTGAAAAAAGTTTTTGGAATAGTTCAACGTGCCAATCTATTGACACATTGTGAGCTTGTAGACTGGCAATTTAAACAATTGAAAAATGTTTTTTTTAATAGTTTTAAAAGGCAAAGAGGTTAAGGGGTTTAGCAGTGACGAAAATGGAGCCCTTAGATTGAGGTGAGACGTCAAAGGAGGGGATCAACAGGCAATAGCCCCCTTGCTGTCTCATTTAAGTAAGTTACTGAATGAGATATGTTTATTTCCTCCACATGGGTTTTTATCTTCACCATCAGCCACGTGGGTTGGAGGAGCCTACATCATGGCTACTGCCGAGGCCATCTACACTCCCTCCCGTGGTTTTATCTGGGCTCTGTTGCCTCTGACATCTTGTCTGAGCTTCATCGTAGGTAAGAAACAGCATCGTAAGAAGACAAACTTGTCTACAATGTTGCACGTCATGCACTCATCGATCCCCAGGTTGTCAACCCGTGTTCTGACGCATCACCTTCCGGTTGTGTCCTAACAGGAGGATTGACCATTGCTAAACAGATGAGGTCGAAACGCTATGTGACGATGATGGATCCATTTCAGCAGCGCTACGGCAACATGTTCACCACAGTCCTTCTGCTTCCTAGTCTGCTCAGTGACATTCTGTGGGTGACGTGCACTCTGGCTGCCTTAGGTCAGTCATACACCTCCCCGCCCAAAAATACCATTGGTTAAAATCGCTAAAATGAAAACAAGCAATGAGCAATAATAATACCATCCTGAGTGCAACAGGCATGGAGACTAACCCATCGACTTCAGTCAATGGTAGCCATACATTAAGCCGTCTACTTGCCATCCCCTTGTGAACCCAGACATGTTGAGTACACCAAAGTTTTGTTAGAAATGTTGTCCATGGGTCCACGGCATGTAGAAACTGCCGGATGATAACTTGCCTAATTTGAGCAATTTTCATAATTGCCAAAAACATGCAGAAAAAAGCCACTGCGCTTGCCCGATGACGGGCATTGCTGTTTGTAGCTGTTTGTAGGAGTGTTTTCACTTCTACAAAACGAATGGGCAAAAAATGGGTGAATGGATTCAGCATCATTAAAATCCCCTTTGACTTTTCACATTACATAAAGCAGTATGACATTTTGATGACATGATGCAACTCATGAAAATTGCACAATTTGAGTACAAATTGAACTCAACATGTCTGGGTTCACATTCTGGTAAATGGGCAATACATGGGTTTAATTTGGCTTATAGGCACATGCACATGCGTGTATATTGTGTCTGTGCAGGTGGGACAGTCAGTGTGATTCTTGATCTCCCTTCGTCTTACGCCATTGTCGTGTCTGCGGGTGTTGCCATCACCTACACACTGCTGGGAGGTCTGTACTCTGTGGCCTACACCGATGTCATCCAGCTGTTGATCATCTTCATCAGTCTGGTATGTGAGAGCAAATGTGAATGTCAGGGTGCCATACAGTAACTCAATGGTTAGAGAGTTTATAGGTCCCCAGGCTGAGTAGCATCATGCATTCAGACAGGGCCGCTGGTAAGGTTTTGGAGGCCCTAAGCATAACTGGACAGGGAGGCCCCCCCCACCACCACATCACCATACACACGTGTATTATACAACAGTTAATAAAACAGTTAATTTGCTCGAATTTAGTGATGGGGTACACCATATTTAAAGACAACGCAATTTGCCTACTTGATTGATATATTTCAAAATGTAAAATATAATCATTTTCAGCATGGCATTTTCAATCTCAATGTCACTGGAGCAGGGGCGTAATCTCTGTGTAGGCTGCAAGGGTGCAGCCATTTGGATCTCCTAGTTTACCATTTTTAAATCTCAGAATTGGCAGGGTTCTTTTCTTTTCTGTTTTCTTGTCTTGTGGCAAGCCCATAGCACTTACAGTAGCTTAAATAGCAGTTACCTACAGTATATAGGATGTCCTGCTATGTGTTTTAGGCTCACATTTTCGGCTCACATTAACTACTTTTTAACTTATTTTAACCTGTTTTTGTAGCCTGGCTGAAGCCAAACCAAATCAGTGTTGGCAAAACAATTGCCTGCCAGCAGTTTGGTCTGGATTAGCTCAACTGTACACCCATTTCCTATAGCTCCAGAAAATTGGGGGTGGCTAATCAGGACACAGTATGCAAACATATCTGAATACGATGACCTGATTGGCCACCCCAATTGTCTGGAGTAGGAGATGGGTGTACAATTGAGCTATTCCAGACCAGTCTGCTGACAGGCTTTTTTTTTTTTTTTTTTTTTTTTTTTTTACAGCTGATTCGGTTTGGCTTAAGCCAGGCTAATGTTTTTTGAGTGTCTGCCAAAGGGATTGCCCTGTTTTAGTGCTTAAATTGTTAATTGTAAAGTATCGCAATGTTCTTTCTTTTGTTCATGCTTTATGTAAGTCGCTCCGGATTAGAGCGTCTGCTAAATGCCTAAATTGTACAATGTACATTATAATTTTAAAGGTAATAGAGGCAACTTTAGTGTGTACAATGTATACTGTTTGTATACAGATGTGTTTAAAAACAGAATGTAACTCCACCTCACCTCCACTCTATTGGCATTATGAATCTGCTGGAGGCTGCTGTGCTGTGATTGGCTAAAACACTGCCTCACCTCACACATACCCCCCCCTCACAAATTAGCACCGCCTTTCCTGAGCCCGGCAACTGTGTTGTTTTCATGATTTGTTGACAACAACAAAGTTCTGGACCATCTGCAGGAGGAAGCAAGTGTCTGCCTGCAGGGAAACCGCTGCAGCAATGTAGAGGGGAAAAGTCAAAAATGTACCTATATACATCTATTTGGATTTTTGACTAAAAAGTTGCCTCTATTACCTTTAAATTGCAAGTATTGGTACATCCTGAATATAATCATGTTTCTGTACAACTCTTTTCTTGTTCTGCTGTATCTTGTCTTTCCCAGTGGATGTGTGTTCCCTTTGTAGTTCTCCACCCATCATCATCATCATCATCATCATCATCATCATCATCATCTAATGTGACTCTCTCCCCTGTAAACTCTCCACCCTGGCTAGGGGAGCTCAAGACGGAGGATGTTGCAAAATGGATTGATGAATTCCTCTTATTGGTTAGTTTATTTTCTTTGAATGGGCATTAACTGAATTAAATTCAGTGTTTTTATTTTACATGTGGTTTTGGTGCTCCCCTGTGTGTTTTCTATCCCCACAAATAACCACATTTGAACAATCATAATTTCACATTATATAGTAGCTTTTTTTTTTTTTTTTTTTTTTTTTTTTTTTTTCATTTTCTCTCCATGGTGATCAATGCACCGTACTATGTGTAATTCCTCCTCTCCTTCAGCCTTCATTTCTAAATTTGCATTTTACTTGATTACAATGTCTACCAAAGTTGATTTTACAGGCTGGCATGTAATGGAAACGAGCCAGGTTTCATCTAGCATCAGTATATTACTAAATCTGCATTCATAAGTGCCAACTTGGGTATTGTGTATTGTATTGCAAGTTGCAACTTCAGTGTGTACAATCACAGAACCTAACTCCACCTCACCTCCACTCTTTTAGCTCATACAAACGCAGACATGACAGTAATAATAGAACAGATCAATTCGCCACTATACTATTGACAGACGCACATAGGAACAAATAAACAGATAGTAACTGTGAAACTGCAATAGCAAACAGTCTGTCTGCGTTCTAACAAGCACACGTGGTGATTGATTGGGCGCAAGGGTGTGTGATTAGAAAGCCTACTTTCTTAGTGGAACCTCTGAGCCCCCCACCACACGGATCAAATGGACTTTTTCACCGGAAAAACAACCAGGATTTGCACCCTCTACTGATATTGGGAACATTCATAGGGAATATTTTTTCTTCCAGTGAAAAACAACTGCGTTCAGCCCAAAAAGTTCATTGTGTCCATGTGGGGGCTCAGAATGGTTCCACTAAGGAAAGTAGGCTTTCTAATCACTCAAACTGTGTTTGTTTATAAAACGTTCTTTATATACCCACTCCAGAAGAGAGGCTGGTCGGGTTGAGTAATGGCAGATTGCATTGCATTTACAAGCCGGGGTGTGTGTGTGTGTGTGTGTGTGTGTGTGTGTGTGTGTGTGTGTGTGTGTGTGCGTGTGTGCGTGCGTGCGTGCGTGCGTGCGTGCGTGCGTGCGTGCGTGCGTGCGTGCGTGCGTGCGTGCGTGCGTGTGTGCGCAGACCTTCGGAGGACTGTCTTTCCAGCCGTTCCATCAGAGGATACTTTCTGCTGCATCACCTGCTCAGGCCCAGATCACCTGCTTTGTCTCATCAATCATGATCATCATCTTGGGCATTCCCTCGTTCATTATCGGAGGGGTGGCTGTTTCTGCAGGTACTGCACAATTTACCAAGCGAACACTTGTCCACTTCCCACACACATGACATTCCTGCCTGGCTTTCATAGTATCTGGCTCACTGCGTTTGCAACAAAGGCACACTTTTCGATGCATGCTACTTTATGCCACGATCCACAAGCTTTGTTCTACCATAGAGAAGATCTCATACATTGTTGACTGTCTTGCTCCTCAATGATAAAGCATTCTGGTTCTCCCTCTCAGACTGGAACCAGACAGAGTATGGTCTTCCACCTCCATTTGAGCGCGGGGAGGCAGGGAACGTGCTTCCACTGGTCCTGCAAAACCTCGCCCCGGCCTGGGTGTCGGTGTTGGGCATCGGGGCATTGGCTGCAGCCGTCATGTCCTCCGCGGACTCTGGCCTGCTTTCTTTTGCATCCATGTTCACTCAGAACATCTACAAGAGCTACCTCAGGAAACAGGTTGGAAACTTTGCTCAATGACATGTGCACTTTAAAGGGGTATTTCACTCCACAGTATATTTGATATTAATTTTAGTTTCCCTGCTCCTGCCTATATAAACCCACTTTTACTTACAGTATATGTGGAAATGTAGCAAATCTTTTGCAGCCTAGGCGTCTATGTTGTCAGCTGTAATAAAAAAAAAACTTCTCCCATCTCTCTCTCTAGGCATCAGAGAGGGAGTGTGCATGGGTGATCCGGCTAAGTGTGCTGCTAGTGGGCTTGGCTGGCGCAGGACTGACCTTCACTGGGGAAGGCATCATGTCGTTGTGGTTGCTGACTGCAGACCTGATGTACTGCACAGTGTTTCCGCAGATCATCTGTGTCCTGCATTGTCCCTTCGCTAACGGATACGGTGCGACCACTGCCTTCGTCCTGGGGACCTTGCTCAGATTTCTGAGCGGGGAGCCTGCACTCCACATCCCTCCTGTCCTGATGTTTCCTGGTTGGAGGGAGGATGAGTTAACAGGGGAAATCCACCAGTACTTTCCCTTCAGGTCTTTGATAACACTGCTTGTCATACTCATCATTCCCTCTGCCTCCTTGCTGGCACGTCTGGCGTTCACCCGCCACCTGCTGCCTCCTTCTTGGGACGTCTTTGATGTCTTGAGGGAGACTGGGAATGCTGAAAAGAGTGTGAGTGGAGTTGGGAGAGCAGAAGTAATCTTACCTGCTGCTACTGAGTCTGACACTACTGAGAATCTGCTGGTTACCTCCACCTCCAGCTGCTAGTACCTGTAGATCAGTAGCCCAACTGATGTTCATTTGAGGAACATACTGTATAAGTATCACCTGTGTGGGACGAGGGGATGGGACGGGCATTAGTTAAAACCTTTGATTCTAACATGTAAACAAAATTCAATACAGAGATTGCCTCTGGCTTTATCTTTTTTTTTTCTGATTTTGATTCTGTACAGTTTTTCACACTGTATTTAAAGTTTCAGAATGATGTTATAAATAAATATGAAAAAAGATACTCCTGTGGAAGGGTCATCATGGTCATTTGGTTTCTTTCTTGACACAATCAAAGCAAACCAAAGTTCATCTACTGTATATAGCACATTCAAAACAACCAAGATTGAAAACTGTGAACCTAAACCTAAGCATCCAGTAGCACCTGCATATCCTGCATATCAACTGAGAATTCAGGTTATGTTTGAAGCTCCATCTATAAAGAGACACAACTTGTCCATGCAGTTAGAACCTGCCAGTCTGCACCACACACACACACACACACACACACACACACACACACACACACGCACACACACACGCACGCACGCACGCACGCACACACACACACACACACACACACGCACATGTTTCTGCCTGGCTTTCATGGTACACAGCTCACTGCATTCGCAACAAACACACACTTTGCATACACTTCTAAAGGTGTACTTGGGAAACTCCCGGTAGATCGAGTCCTACATTTCCCAGCATCTCTGGCACGTTTAAGTCGCATTCTCATTGGTCCATGTAATCAGGGACCAATCAGATGTGTGTGACATAATTTTCCCAGGAAACGGTACCCCATCTCTTTTAGATGGAAAACATATTTAGAACAGGTTTTGAGGGCTGAAATTTAGGGAACGGCTTATAGATACTGTAGATAGATGCCGGTGTCTATATGAAATTTCGAAACACCGCCATTCCGAATAAAGTCAATCTTGGGAATAGCAGGGTTTCTGAATGGCAGGGTGTAACCGATCTGTAGATAATGATCAAGCATCATGAAATAATTGTCAGGCCAGTACCTGTAGCTTACCAGCCTACTGGGGGTAGCACCAGTATACCCTGTTATGTATATCGACACAACACAACAAAGACAGTCTGCACCGGGCCACTACAGACTTCATCAGTCCACACAGCTACAGAACAACAATAAGCCCTTAATGCCCTTTTAGGGAGATCAGAATCACATCCAAACTGTTTATTCTGCTCATTCTGTGTTTCCTAGAATTGGACTTCTGAGAGTTCTGAAGAGAAAATCATTAACATGTTGAAACTTGATGTGATGACAACATCAAGTTTGTCTTTCACCATGTTTTCCACCATGATTTTTCTTTCAGGACGTTCTTTTTCCAGAATAGTATAGTATGGTATGTTTTGTAAAGTTTAACATATATAATTTAATTCATAAGAATAACATGCAAAACAGATATGAGATCCATAGTCTTTCTCTTGTAAAGTGGCCACTTTCAAGAGTTCACATATAAAGGTTTTTTTTTCCATTATGAGAACCACTAGGGGACATTTTGGCGTATTTGTTCAACTGCCTTTATGCCGTTTGAACACTGCTATAGTCCCATTGTGAGACAGGGCCTCAATTTGTGGGATGACTGAAAAGTCCTGGCAATGCGTCCCACGCAAACTAAGGGGGGGACAATCCCACAGTTTTACCCTAGGACTTGGCTAAACAAACTTGGCAAAGCAAACAAAAACATCTTTCGCCACGACATAAACCGATGGGATATATACAATCATCAGTGCTTAATGTGTAACTCAGTTGATGCTGGAGCGCACCTCCCGCACATGCACGTGTGCCTGCAGTCGAAGAGCCGTTTTTTGGCATGGGCTATTTGACGGTTATTTGGCTTAAAGTGACAGTAAACAAACGCTTGCAGACACGTAGCTCTTAATTGACAAGCGCCATTTAAACCAGTTTACATAGTGTAAACTGGTCTACACTATGTAAACACTTCATACTCTACTCTATTATCTGGTTTACACTATGTAAACACTTCATACACTACTCTATTAACCATATCCTCTACTAAGGACAAACAACAAGAAGCTACTGTTTCCAAACAGTGCATTTATTTATTATGCATTTCAGCACTTATGAATTAATATATTGAAAAGTCACTAAAGTCACTAAAGTTTATATGTACTGTATATATGTACTATGTATGTAGTATATATACAATATTGTTTGCTTTATCCTTCAATTGCACAGCTCATGTCATTTGTTCACCCTCTGTTCTGATTTTCCTTTGACGTGCTGTCATGTTTGTTGTTCGAAATTGTGTACTCTCGATGACACCGAAAATGAGTTCTGTCAGTGTATTTTTGAGAATAAATAAAACTTGAATGAATGAATGAATGAATGAATGAATGAATGAATGAATGAATGAATGAATGAATGAATGAATGAATGTCCATGTCCCGTGGTCGTGGAAATGACTGTGATCCTCTCTCTCACTCTTGTCTTGTTTAAGGTGCATGGTGACTCTTCTGTCTCGTCGGTGACAGGCAGTCTATAAAGTGTGGGTACAGAGGGAGAGAGGGAGGGATGGAATTAGGGACGAATGTTCACATCCATTTACCACCAAGCAAGCTAAGAAATCCAACATCGATGTGTTCTGACTGCCTCACCAAACATGATGGATAGTGAAAATGCTAATAGTTAAAATGATTTACTACTACTGCTACTAACTAACTACAATTGTGGCACCAATTGCCATTTTCGGCTCGGCTTCCCCCCCATCCGATTGCCTTCACATTATCTTGTTGTGCTGCTACTGAGTCTGAGATTAATGTCTGTCTTTTTCTTATGGAGCATTTATACTGCCTATCCTCCTCCTGTGCAAATAAAAACTCAACTACGAGTTATTTGCGATGGCAGCTCCTTGTTTGAATTATTGCCCGGCCCTTGATCTTGACTTGGTAGATCTCGGCATGCCATCAACTTTAAAAGTAGATCTTGGTTAAAAAAAGGTTGGGCACCCCTGTCTTAGAGTATAATGCATAATATGTAAAGTATATAGTGTATGTATAGCTTATGATTGACTGATTGCTTTATCTCTCACACATGACTGATTGCTTATCTCTCTCACATTCTAACACCCATTTCTGTGGATTTTCTTATCCTCAATCAGACTTTCAGTAGCTGACAACATTGGCATGTATGCACAAAGCTTTAAAGTGTGCACACTGCACTCTAAAGCTTTGTGCATACATGCCAATGTTGTCAGCTACTGAAAGTCTGATTGAGGATAAGAAAATCCACAGAAATGGGTGTTAGAACATAGAACAGCATGCTGTTCTATGGAAGGAAATAAATGAATACCTTCCAGGACCACAAATAGGGTTACCCTAACCCTATTGAAAATACATGGACCTGGACTATATGAAAACCAAATGAGCTACTATATTACTCTTTAAGACTTTCTTTAAGATTCTTAAAGACAAGAACTTGAAATTTGTTTTTCATTTGGGGTCTGTCTGTGTGTAGGCTACAGATACTCTACAAGGGGTTCCCTGGATCCTTTATGAAAAAGTTTGAGGAGGATCACAGGTTTAAGCAACATTAGGGAATAAGCTTAAATAAAACATGCAACTATTAACTACATAAGCAACTGCTGATAAAAGCGGATATGGCAACACATGTCCACTTCCTGTCAAGACTGCCGATAGGAAGGATCTGTGAAGTGTTTGGCCGCATATGGTCCATTGCTGCCTTAAAGCCCCTTCATACCCTATCCACTACAACTGCAAATGACATGTGGATATTATGCTAATTTCATCGATTTTACATTGATGTTTATTGGTGATAAGTTGACTATACTGTAAATAATAATAGAAATATTTTTCATTCATTCTTTAAATGACAGTCATTTAAAGAACATTTAATGACTTGTTCACTACACTTGTTCACTACTACCACAATACACCACAACTGTAATACTTGATTATTAATGTTCAAACTTTGGTGTTCCACCATATTTATAGGCTACACTACTTTAGTTTAGGCATTCTTGACTTCTTTCAGTCAGCTTTATTTCTCTGTGTGAGGTCCGCAGGCCCGCGGCCGAAATACAGACAGGAACAAGCCGCTAGTGTCTATTGAAACCAATTTTTTTTAAAAGGAGGTGACGTCACAGCTCGGCCGAAACATGGACTGTGCAGTCTGTAGAGGCTCTGAGTTCTGAGTGCTGCAATCGCAGACAGGTGCGCCTGCCATGGAGTCATGCACCTGGGTAAAGCACAGGAAGGAGATGGAATTCCCAATGGCCACTTTTATATGCACATAATCTATTTGGAATATTCAGCTTGGATTTAGGGTGACCAGATGCAAACTGTTCATTTGAGGGACAGAGGAATTGCATGTGTGGAACAAGTGGGGAAACGTGCAAATTATTAACATCTTGAGGTCATATTGATGTGTGGGAATACCATATATTATTTCATTTGAGCCTGTTCAGTCGTCTTGGTAATGAGGGACTGTCCCACGCGAGACATCTGGTCACCTTACATGCACAAGCATTCATTCCAAATAGATTCTGTGCATGCATGTAACAGCCTATGGTTATTAGGATGCAAATTAGGATAGGTGGGGCGTCTAGCCGTGGATTTGGATTCATCATCATAAGAACAAATTTCGTGAACAAAAATGCCTACTTAAGAACGCTCCATGAATCTGACTCCACTTAGAATTTATCTTCGGAAGAAATCTAAGAGGAAAATGTAAGAGCTTTTTCTCCCACAGACCCCCCCTCCACACACACACACACACACACACACACACACACACGCACACACACACACACACACACACACACACACACACACACACACACACACACACACACACACACACACACACCTCCCCCAATATACATGTCATAGGTCATAAGGGACATGGCGTTCAAAAACAATCTCGGTCGGTTACAGACAAGCATGACAGACAAGCTGGCAGGGGGGGGGGGGGGCGGGGGGGGGGGGGGGTGTTAGGAGGCAGCTTACTGTATGTAGTTATCAGTCCACGCTCCAAGGCCTTTTAGATTGTTTGGTCTATACTCTCCGGTGGAAAGGCGAGATTTGAAGCGTTCAGCCGAAGTGTGTTCATTTGGTCAGAGGGCAGCGCAGTCCAATCCCCCGGGCACTATAGGACGTGTGAGAGTGTCAGTGTTTATGTTACTGTGAGATAGAGCGGCTCCGAAAAGAAGCCCCGATCCACAGGTGTGTGGGGGCTGGTGGGGTGTGGAGGAAGCGTATTACGCCCGGGGAGTAAATCAGTCTAGCCGTCTACCTATGACAGTCTATAATCGCCACTGGAAGCACAAGAATATCCTGTTGTGTATATCGACTGGGAATTCAGGGTATGTTTAAAGCTTCTGTCCATGAAGAGAAACAACACAATGAAGACAGTCTACACCAGGCCACGACAGAATTCATAGGTCCCCACAGCTACAGAACAACAACAGGTAAGCAGTTGATAACCTTTTAGGGCGATCAGAATCACATCCAAACTAGAAGCATAGAAGTGATTGCGTGGTGGCCGGGAGGACAGGATGGTGAAAATGAGTGTAATGAGTGAGTGAATCAGTGAATCTGTGAGTTTGTGTGGCAGCCTGATGCTCTGTATGTATGTGTGTGTGTGTGTGTGTGTGTGTGTGTGTGTGTGTGTGTGTGTGTGTGTGTGTGTGTGTGTGTGTGTGTGTGTGTGTGTGTGTGTGTGTGTGTGTGTGTGTGTGTGTGTGTGTGTGTGCATTCTTCAGATATGGTCTTTTTGTAGTCGATTCCATGTCTGTTTACTGTTTCCTTTACCCTGAGTGGTCAAGGTGAAAGAGACAGTGAATAGGAATTTACTGCTTTTATCAGCATCTATTATGACATTTAGGAGGTAAACAGTCAGTGTTACCATTGCACTCAACTGTAACTGGTCTCAGATAGTTGCTGCAATGCATGGCAGTAACAGGAGCATTATGGATTCAACATTCAGATTTAGATTCACCTTTGTTTGGCATTGTGTAACACACATAGGAACATCTTGCTCAAGACACAAAACACATTTGTGTGTTTACAGTTCCACGATGGCTCTAAACATAGCTGGGCTGGTAGCAATGTTGGTCTTCTATGCCCTGATCCTGGGGATGGGGATCTGGGCTTCTAAGAAATCCAGGAGGGAGGAGAAGAAATGTGAGGGATCCAGAAGTGAAGTCACCATGATAGGAGGACGCAATATCAACATTTGGATTGGCAGCTTCACAATGACAGGTGATGGATGGATGGATGGATGGATGGATGGATGGATGGATGGATTTAAGTATTTCTGGATGCTATGGAAGCACTACAAAAACTGGTGGATGACACAATAAGCCACTTAAAATAGTGTGTCAGACACACGTAAAGAATGCATATGTGCTGTGTTTTGTCTCATTGCTTTTCCAACGGAAGTCATAAGGTTTGACTAAAACAGTTGTGTTAGAGCCGAACAGTCATCGAACAAAAAAGTCAGTCAAATCTTATATTAACTTATTAACTTATATTTATAAGCAATGTCCACAACAGAGGCTTACTCCAAACACATGGGCCTGATGTAACCTAGTTCAAGACATTTTGATTGAGGTGAGTCATCAACAGGAGTTGAACAACAGGCAGTAGCCCTGTTGTCATGGCCCTGCTGTCTATTGACTAAGTTAGTAAATGAGATGTGTTACTGTATTTTTTTGTTATCTTCACATCAGCCACGTGGGTTGGAGGAGCCTACATCATGGCTAATGCCGAGGCCATCTACACTCCCTCCCGTGGTTTTATCTGGGCTCTGTTGCCTCTGACATCTTGTGTGACCTTCATCATAGGTAAGAAGCAGCAATGTAAGACAAACTTGTCTACAATGTTGCACGATGCACGTCATGCACTCATCGATCCCCAGGTTGTCAACCCGTGGTCTGATGCATCACCTTCCTGTTGTCCCCCAACAGGAGGACTGACCGTTGCTAAACAGATGAGGTCGAAGCGCTACGTGACGATGTTGGATCCATTTCAGCAGCGCTACGGCAACACGTTCACCACAGTTCTTCTGCTTAACTGTCTGCTTGGTGACATTTTGTGGGTGACGTGCACTCTGGCTGCCTTAGGTCAGTCATACAGTCATAAACTGCCAGATGAGAACTTGCTTAATTTGAGCGATTTTCATAATTGCCAAAAACACGCTGTAAACAGCCATAGCGCTTGCCCAATGACGGGCATTGCAGTTCTGTGTTTTCAGTGCAAAACAAATGCTTGTAATAAATTCAGCATCATGAACCCCCCTAGCTTGACTTTTCACATGCTACGTAAAGCATGATGACATTTTGATGACATGATACCAATTATGTTAATCACACAAACTGAACATGTCTGGGTTCACATTCTGGCAAATGGACTATACATGGGTTTAAATTGGCTTTAGACACATGCACATTGTGTAACTGTGTATATTGTGTCTGTGCAGGTGGTACAGTCAGTGTGATTCTGGATCTCCATTCGTCCTACGCGATTGTCGTGTCTGCAGTTGTTGCCATCACCTACACACTGCTGGGAGGCCTATACTCAGTGGCCTACACCGATGTCATCCAGCTGTTGATCATCTTCATCAGTCTGGTGAGAGCAGATGGGAATATCAGGGTGGCATACTGTACAGTAGCTCAATGGTTAGAGAGTCTAGGTTCGCTGGCTGATCATGCATTTGGATCAACTAGTTTACCTTTTTTTAAACGTTCCTTTTCAAACCATTTTGGAGGATCATTTTCTTTTTTCTTTTCTTTTCTTTTCTTTTCTTTTCTTTTCTTTTCTTTTCTTTTCTTTTCTTTTCTTTTCTTTTCTTTTCTTTTCTTCATGGCAAGCGCATATAGCACTTGCAGTACATAAGCCAATACCACTTACAGTTCCATATTTATAGCAACTTTATGTAGACTTAGATTGCAGATGCCTACACAACGGTAGTATGTGCTGCTAGTTTTTGGCATTAACTACTTGGTATGCATAATTATGTATTAGCTTTTGTATGTTTTGCCCTCCATTTGTCCGTCTGTGTGTGTGTGTGCGTGTGTGTGTGTGTGTGTGTGTGTGTGTGTGTGTGTGTGTGTGTGTGTGTGTGTGTGTGTGTGTGTGTGTGTGTGGGTGGGTGGGTGGGTGTCCTTGTGTCAGTCTGTTACCAGCTAATGACCGTTATGACGAATTATAATGAATTTCTGCCCCAAATTCTCCTTAGTGGCCTGTCATAGCGCCACCAGGAGGGATATTCTTGAAGATGTTTTGCAAACATGTCTGTGTGTGTCTGTTGCCAGCTAATCTCCCAAACTGTTAAATGGCATGCACCCTTTTAACATTAGCCTATTATAGCGCCACCAGGAGGCCACAACCTGACCTGGTGGTGACCAGGCCATGTACCGCAATATGATGTACCGCAATGTTCTTTCTTTTGTTCATGCTTAATGTAAATCACTTTGGATTAGAGCGTCTGCTAAATGCCAAAGTTGTAAATTATAATTCTAAATTGCAAGTATTGGTACATCCTGAACATAATCATGTTTTTGTTTAACTCTTTTCTTATTCTGTTGTATCTTGTCTTTGCCAGTGGATGTCTGTTCCCTTTGTATTTCTCCACCCATCATCATCATCATCATCATCATCATCATCATCATCATCATCATCATCATCTTCTAATGTGACTCTCTCACCTGTAAACTCACCACCCTGGCTGGGGGAGCTCAAGATGGAGGATGCTGGGAAATGGATCGATGAATTCCTCTTATTGGTTAGTTATGTTGAATGGGGAACTTGTGTATTGCGTGTTGGTTATGCGATCAGTTTGCGGTCGTCGTTGGTCATGAAAGATAGAGATCTATTAAAAGGATACTTATAGAGAGCCCTTAATTACCGCACCATTACGTCATCAGCTAAACTGGCCAATCAGAGTGCTTTGAGGTGAGATCAACGGCGACAGATCATGACCGATGACCGCCAACCGATCGCTTAACTTGCACTCACTCTGCTCTCACGAGTAATGACTAAAATTAAATTAAATAATCTGCATAGGACCACCCCAAAAACCTCATGACATTTTGATACTGCAGCTAAACTGCTTTCAAAGTCCATGAAGAAATGACAAGAATGGTTACATCAGAGTGATGGTTTAGGCACAAACCTAATCTAGAGGGGATATATACATTATGATTAAAATTAAAATATATGCCTATATACACACATTCATGAAACTACAATGTGCTTGCTGACCGTTTTTTCATCAATAATGTATAATGATATGCCCATACCATTACTCTTATCCATTATAAAATATGCGGTAGACTGAGACCTCTTGTGGCTTTATTCTCTCCCGGCCTCACGTAACAATGATTGAATTGATTCGATTTGAAATTAAACAAATGGTCTGACACAAAGTGGCATTTCAGACCTACCACCATTCTGTTTTCAAACAATGGCAGCTATAAAGTTGCAATCCTCGAATTTTGATCACTTTATAAGTGATACGTAGGCCCTAATGAAAGTGTGTGTGTGTGTGTGTGTGGGGGTGTGTGTGTGTGTGTGTGTGTGTGTGTGTGTGTGTGTGTGTGTGTGTGTGTGTGTGTGTGTGTGTGTGTGTGTGTGTGTGTGTGTGTGCGTGCGTGCGCGTGTGTGCGTGTGTGCGTGTGCGTGTGTGTGTGTGTGTGTGCAGACCTTTGGAGGACTGTCTTTCCAGGCGTTCTATCAGAGGGTCCTTTCTGCTGCATCACCTGCTCAGGCCCAGATCACCTGCTTTATCTCATCGGTTATGATCATCATCTTGGGCATTCCCTCGTTCATTATCGGAGGGGTGGCTGTTTCCACAGGTACTGAAATATTTACCAAGCCAATGCTGTCCACTTTCCACACACATACATTACCGCCTTGTTTTCGTAGGATGTGGCTCACTGCGATTACAACAAGAACACACTTTGCGAGTACAGTGCAGTGGTGAAAGTGGTTTGGAGTTCTTGCCGGAGCTACTGCAGAGTTCTTGCCGGAGCAGAAATAAGCATCTGGCTGCTTTTTGGTCTTAGAATAAATTACTGCTTTTGGAAACGAAAGGATTTTGAGAATGGAGCATGACTCACTTTACTGTATTTTAAAGAGGGAGTGATGTGATTTTTGTATTTTTTCCAATTTTGTACATGTTTAAGAGGTGACCGTATGTAAATAGCTACCCTTGGTGTGTGTTTTTTATGTGCAATGATGTCTTCCCTTTGTATTTAGGATTTCTTCCTGGAGGCTGAACCTCTCCAGTCAAACGTGCTAATGAAAACAACTTCAATGTAGTGACATCACATGCTCAGCTCCTCCCCTAACCCCTCCACCTTTAGCATGCAACTAAAGCTGTGGGTGTGGCTTCAGTTCAAGTGGATCGCCACCCATCACCACCCACCAGGCAAACCAGGCATACTCAATGAACTGGTTGGGTGGAATCATAAAAATGAGAGTTTAACAAACACTGTACACTTTTTGGGGAAAAATCTTACTTTTCATATAACATTAATACCTGATGATCATGTTTTAGGGTAGAAAAAATCATGGCATCTCATCTTTAACATTTTGATAGCTCCGGCTGCGCTCCTGTTCCAGCAGCCCCCCCCCCACCCCCCCCCCCCCCCCCCCCCCCCCCCCCCCACACACACACACACACACACACACACACACTCACACACACACACACACACACACACACACACACACACACACACACACACACACACACACACACTTTCACCACTTACAACGGACGCTACTTTAAACCTCGATCCCTAATCTTTGTTCTACCAAAGAGAAGATCTCATACATGTTGACGGTCTTGTTGCTGAATGATGACATTCTGGTTCTCCCTCTCAGACTGGAACCAGACAGAGTATGGTCTTCCACCTCCGTTAGAGCGCGGGGAGGCAGGGAACGTGCTTCCACTGGTCCTGCAAAACCTCGCCCCGTCCTGGGTGTCGGTTTTGGGCATCGGGGCATTGGCTGCAGCCGTCATGTCCTCTGCAGACTCGGCCCTGCTTTCTTCTGCGTCCATGTTCACTCGGAACATCTACAAGAGCTACCTCAGGAAACAGGTTAGGAAGTTTGACCTGTGAACCAAACACGCGAACATACGCTCCATAGTTGTTCGTGTTTCTTATGCATCTGCTCAGCTCTGTGTGGTTCGGCCTGGGTTGGATTAATTCCATCTGGGCCGTGCTTGCGGTCTGTCAGCTTGCACCTTGATCTCATGTCCCAACCATTTAGCCAATGATTTTTGGTGCGCAATGCACATATGGGATTAAAGCAAGTTCTCCCCTTTCTCTCTCTAGGCATCAGAGAGGGAGTGTGCATGGGTGATCCGGCTAAGTGTGCTGCTAGTGGGCTTGGCTGGCGCAGGACTGACCTTCACCGGCAATGGCATCATGGCGTTGGTGGTGCTGAATACAGACCTATTGTACTGCATCGTCTTCCCGCAGATCATCTGTGTCCTGCATTGTCCCTTCGCTAACGGATACGGTGCGACCACTGGTTTCGTCCTGGGGACCTTACTCAGATTTCTGAGCGGGGAGTCTGCACTCCACATCCCTCCTGTCCTGATGTTTCCCGGTTGGAGGGAGGATGAGTTAACAGGGGACATCCACCAGTACTTTCCCTTCAGGTCTTTGATAACGCTGCTTGTCATACTCATCATTCCCTCTGCCTCCTTGTTGGCACGTCTGGCGTTCACCCGCCACCTGCTGCCTCCTTCCTGGGACGTCTTTGGTGTCTTGAAGGAGACTGGGAATACTGAAAATAGTATGAGTGGAGTGGGGAAAGCAGAAGTATTCCTACCTGCTGCTACTGAGGCTGAGACTACTGAGAATCTGCTGGTTACCTCCACCTCCAGCTGCTAGTAGATCAGTAGCCCAACCAATGTTCATGTATTCATTTGAGGGATATACAGTATAAGTATCACTTGTGTGGGACAAGTGGGACAGGACAGGCTAAGCGACGTATTAGGTAAAACATTTGATTCCAACATGTAAACAAAACTCAATATGTAGGTTGCCTCTGGCTATATATTTTTTCTAATTTTGTAAAGTCATATTTCCTATATAATGCATAATTTGTATATTGTATTTAAATGTACAATTTACGAAAACTGGGGAGGCTTCATTTTGATTTCTTAAGACGTGTCAACCTTTACACTCTACATCTATTGGAAAATAAAATGTGCGGTAAATATGAAAAAAAAAATACTCCTACTGTGTTTACTCAACAAACATGATGAAAACTGCGTGATGTGAACCTAAAACTAGTAAGCATCAGGTAGGACCAGCTTTCACTTGTCCACTCTTTCAGGTTTCACGCTTTGAGCACCACCCATTTAAACTTCCAACGTGGCAGCACAAATAAGAGCTAATTATGCGTGCAACATTTGTTAGGCCTGTTGGCAAACATTGCATGGCTTTAAAGTATTGTACAGTAACAACTACAGCCTCTATTAATTTATGTCTGTACTTTCACTACAAGACGTCCCTATTCGCAATAGAAGTCTGTGTAGAAGGGCCGCCTTTGGATGCTGCCCCCAAGTGGATCAACATAATTCAAGCCATCTGATGGGTTACTCAAGTTATATATTTGTTTTAATTCAATTACATTTTAAGACAATGCACTTCTGTAAACAAGCCAGTAGCAGCATACCATAGTGGAGGCAAAAGGAAAAAAGACAAAAGGGGAACAAGTTGAGGGTGTTTTATTTCCATGTATTTTGCTGCTTTAATGTAAATGTTGCTTTATAGAAACTTAAGACACTTGTGGGCGTCGTTAGGGAATTTAAATTAGTCATTATGGGTGGAGTTGCCCATGTACAGCTCCCATTGTTACACCCACCTCTGGCTTGGTCTAGTGTGAGATACTTTTAAAAACTTTAGAGGCTTTTTTTTTTCAGTTTGTGTAATTCAGGAACTCCCAACTTTAAGTGATTATAATTTCTCCAAATCTGCTCCAATGTCATTGAATGAGGCATCATATAGATTACGATGTGCAAATTGACCCTGGCTAGTTGAGGTTGGAATTACCAGATGTAGTCACAAATGCTTGAGAATGCATTAAAGTCTCAGTGAGGACCAATCAAAAAAGGGTCACATGACGGAAAAAGCGAGAGAGGAAAAAACATGGTGTTTTTTCCGCTTTTCACATTCATGCTTTGCAAATGTGCCCATAGAACAATAAAGTTGTGGCTCTCACGCCCAGTGGAAAGATATAACTAACATGGTGCGAATGTGTTTTTAAGCAAACTGTGGCAGGTTTGTTCATTTACTGATAGCTAGTTTGGATTCACAGATATACCTGCAGATACAACATTGGTAATGAGAGATTTTCAGTACAGTATTGATGATGCATCTTTTGCTGTGTTCATATATTCTGTGTTATATTAAGACAACAGCACACACTATGATCAATAAAGATATATCAATCTATCAGATAGTGTTATTATGAACAGAAACACTACCAATGATAGTGGGCCTATGTTGTAGTCAGCTAGCTGTGAACCAATATGGAAAATATTTTATATGCAAACTCTTGAAATTGGCACCTTTCATTTAAAAGAATAAAGTTAATATGAGATCCATATTTTCTTTGTAAAGTGAAATACATATATGAAACATATATAATTTTGTGATTTATAACAATTATATGACATTCAAAAAAGATATGAGATCCATAGTATGTTTTGTAAAGCGAAAGATAATTTTGTGATTTATAAGAATAATATATTATTATTTATTTAACCCAACCTTTGGTTTTACACTTATTAACACTTATTGGTTTTACACTTATTAACTTATTAATGTGGTCAAAATAAAATACCTATCCCAGGAATTGGTAATGCCCTTAGGAAAACAAGCCCAGGGGAGTAGAGTATCACTGTATACCCAATCGAAGCACCAGAATATCCTGTTATGTACATGTATATCGGCTGAGAATTCAGGTTATGTTTCAAGCTTTTCGTCCATAAAGAGACACAACACAACAAAGATAGTCTACACCGGGCCACTACAGACTTCATAGGTCCACACAGCTACAGAACAACAACAGGTAAGGCCTTGATTCTCTTTTAGGGTGATCAGAATCACATCCAAGCTGTTCATTCGAGGGATAGAAGTGATTGCGTGGTGGCTGGGAGGACTGGAAGAATAATACATGACATAACAGATATAAGATTCATAGCATTTTTCTTGTAAAGTGGCTTGTATGAAAACTGCCACTTTCAAGAGCTTGCATATAAAGTTGGGGGGGCAGGCAGTCCCACAGTTTATGGTTACCCAAGGACTTGGCTAAACAAACTTGGCAAAGGAAACAAAAACAATCTTTCACCACGACAATGGGATATATAGAATCATACAATGGTTCACTCACAATTTCACAATTGCTTTCACATTGTCTTTTATGTGTTGAGGGAGACTGGACTGTAAACAGTCTACGTGGAGTGGGGGAGCAGCAGTATCTGCTGCTACTGAGTCTGAAACTACTGTCTGTCCTATCCTTATGCTCTGTTGGAGAGCGGGGTAAATTGAGCCACTTTTTACATTTTTTGACCTGTAGGCAAGTGAAAATTAAATTGAAGTAAAATCAACACATGTACATCAATTTCACAATGTGTCACACTAATGGAAATGTTTAGAATGCATCCATGATGAATGGTTATAGAAATATAGCCTGTCAAAAAAAAGTGGTCTTGTGGCTCAACTTGCCCCGGCTTAGGGGTAAGTTGCTCCATCTCAAAGGGTAAATTGAGCCACATGGGGTAAGTTGATCTTTTGACTTTTCCAACTTTAAACTTGAGCATAATAACCAAGTAAACAAGAAACCAAATTGAAACTCAAGTTCAATATTCTGAATATTTATTGTATGAAAACAAAAGGCAGGTTTATTATCCTGAATCATTTAAACAAAACAAACAAACGTATTGTTACACAGAGCAGCATTTCAAGAAAAAAAACAACAACAAGAATACAACTGGCAAGTAACTGTAAACAACTAGTGCTGGCTTGACTGCAGAGGTGCACTATTTCCAAATAGCACTTCTGTAACAAATGTAGGCAACTATATTTAAGGTGCAATCTTAGTGCAAATGTAATACTGTAACAATAGTTGGCTTTTACCACAAGTTGAACCAAACGTCCATAATCAAAATCAACAGGGCTTGAGTCATACTCAAACTACTCCACATTCCATTTATCAAGGGAGCACGGGAAAATGAAGTGCTGCTCTCTCCTTGCAGTACCCCCAGCCCTCTGAGGTTGAGGTAGCTTCTTCAGCACATCACTCTGTGGGAAATTTGCTACATCATTCTCTTTGAAAGCAAAGGTGGGTTTCTCTTTGGTGGTGCTCCCCCGGATCTTTCTGAGAAATCTTGCACTGACATCACCATCTTCGAGCTTCTCAACCATGCCGATGTATTGGAGGCTCCTGCGCTTGGTTGCGAATTGAACTACAACAAAGTCACCAACACTCAGGTCTGTGCTCAATTCCGGTTCGCTTCCCTCATCGTCAGGGCTCTCATAATCTGACTCGTTGTCATCATATGGGATGGGCAGGGGATCACCACTCTCATCAGAACTGCTGTCACTTGGGATTTTCTTCTTGGGTTGTTTCTTCTTCTGTTGCCCTGGACAACTTTGCTTTTTCTCCTTCTGTTTCTTCATCTTCTCCTCTTTCCCCTGCTGTTTCTTCATCTTCTCTTCATGAGCCCTTTGGATTTCGTCCTTTTCTGGGGTTTCGGTTAGGATTCTTGTCTTCACACGCTTTCTTTTTCTTTGTGCCCTGGGTTCTGGATTTTTGGGTAGGGGTAGGATTTGTTCTGGAGACACATATCCCATGTCCCCGGGTAGAGATTCCCCAGTAAGGGAGGTTTTGGTGGTTGGAGGGTCATTTGTTGTGATAGGCGGGTCATCAACAAAGGTAGGCGGAGAATTTGCATCAGTAAGCTGGTCATCTGCGGTGGTAGGCGTGTCATCTGAAGTGGTAGGCGGATCATCTGTAGCAGCAGGGTTTGGCCTGTCGGACACCATGGATGGCTCAAACTCGGAATCAGGGAAGATATCTCTGTTGTAAGGGTAAATTCCAGTGGACTTGAAGCCTGAAATGATGTTCCTCGGCGTCATGGCTGACATGAAAGCCTCGTTCACACATCCAGCTATGTTGTATATGCTGGCTGTCTTTCCTGGGTGTGATCTCATCCAACTATCAAGAGCTCTATAGTAGTAGCCCTTAAAAGGAGAATACACACTCTTGTCAAGGGGCTGCATGCGGTGAGAAGTGTGGGGTGGGATGGTGAGCAGAACAATACCGTTCCTCTTAGCAAAATCCACAGCCCTGAATGAAATGTGGGCCTCATGGTTATCGAGAATCAACAAGATGGGTACATCAGTGGAGCAGTTGGTGTTCTTAGCCAGGTGTTCAAGGTATTGGGCAAATGTTTCTTCATTTATCCAGCCAGATCTGGTTGAGGTACCAATGGTTCCTGGAGGTGCACCCGTAATAAAGTGGTCTCTGTACCTCACTCTGGGGAAGACCAACATCGGAGGCACTGCATTCCCAGCAGCATTTATGGCACCGACCATCGTCACCAGCTCTCCTCTCTCCGCAGATGTGATGGCCCCCACTTGTTTCTGTCCTTGCTCTGCCACTACCTGCTTTGGTTTTTGCACTGTAGTGACACCTGTTTCATCAACATTATAAATGCGGTTTGGAGGAATTTATTCCTGTAAACCAGGGAACATAAAATAGCCAGATTAGAATCTGAATAGCTAAACCATACAGGTAGTATAAAAGATTTGCAACATCCCTAAATATACATTATTTACTACATTCAGTGGGTAAACAGTAGTAGTGGTAGGTGTAGGAGTAGTAGTAATATTAATATGTAATAGCACTATTACATGTATATTATAGTATGCAATAGTTTGATTCACATCCAAATTATCAAGGGTTGTCACTGTTACCTGTCCATCACTTTTTCCAGATTATCGAAAAACTCCTGGACAGTGGTTTTGTTGAACGCCGTAGCCCTCCCCAAAGACGTTGCCTCCGGCGTACGGCAGGAGAGATGGTGGCGTTCCTTAAATTTGATGAACCAATCTCGACCTAAATAAATAGGGGCATTATTAAAAATATGTTTGGCTACAAGACCAACTGTTTACCTGAGTTGAATTGTGATCTCTTCTACACTACCTGCTGAACGGTTTTCTTTCCAGCTCTTGGGAACAGGGATGTTATTTCTCTCTGCCATTTCAAACGCTAGATCACGGCATTTTTTGGGTGTGAGGCCATGGAACTGGTTAGACAGTTTTTTTACATGGTCTGCAAGTTCCTTCTCCATCTCCTCCATGAAGACCCTCTTCGCATTTGCTGTCCCTGTGTAGCCTACTGCTGTCACTGCACCTCCCTCTTTCTTTTTTAGGAATCTGCGTAAGGTGGACCTGTCAATGTTTCTCTCTATAGCCACTTTTCTTATGGATTTTCCATCCTGGACTTCGGTCGCTGCTCTCTGCATCTCTTCAAGGGTTGTTGAGCCCCTGGTTGTCTTCTTGTTGTATTGTCTCGGCATTCTTGCTTGTCTGCAATGTTACATTTATGAAAAAATCAAATCAATTATGTATTACTACACTTATTCCTCTGACACTTTAGTACTTCAATGCGGGGTAAGTTGAACCACTGGTCAATTTACCCCAAGCGGTTTGGCTCAACTTGCCCCACAGCCATTTTTTTTTTTTAAACACCTAGCCTAGCAATTCAGGCTAACAGGTAGCTACATGATTCACATGGTTTTATACACTGTTAGGCCAGCAACACATATAATATACGTTTTTAAATATAGTGCAAATTATCTTGACTTTATAGCCATTATTCATGAAATGTTGAATATTTACTTTGACATGCAAAAAATGTTTTTTGGGGGATAAAAGTTACTTACCACTTCAACTTGTGCTTCTCTTCAAGACAGACAGCTGGAAATCAGGTGGGCTAATTGAATCCAGAGTCATGTGACCACTGATAGTACGGTTGCCTAGATACAGGGGGTGGGTCAACTTACCCGCTGGCTCAACTTACCCCGTTCTTCCTTATGCTCTGTTGGAGCACAATAATGGCTTAATCTTAAGAATTGTTCCCTTTATGGTGGATTTGGCATAAATACAATCAAAGGGAAACACTTGGAAAAGGGATTTGACCACTCAAAAGTCCAATTAATTTGTCAACTATAATGGCTGCATATTTGAGGTCATGGTTTAGGGCAGGTATACAGTAGGTGCTGTACTTACGTTATTGTTAGGATAGGTTAAGGCAGGCTTAGGGTTCTTCAAATACTGTGATTGATGAAACTGCTGCCTCCTTGTCAGTGATGGGCAAGTTACTGGGAAAATGTAGTAACCTACACTACTTGCTACTCTCGATAAAATGTACCTAAGCTACACTACAAGCTATCCCCAGAACATTGTAGCAAGCCACACTACAAGCTACACGACAAAAGTAACTTGATGTAACTTGATGATAATATAAATATATATCTCAACTTAATGTACAACTTTGTAAATAATACTCATAATAATAAAATAATATTAATACATGTGTATTATGTACATTAGAGGGATGTATATTTGAGGTTTTCTACCCATTAAAGTGGGCGGAATTTGAAAATGTGTGTGGGAAAATGTAGTAAGCTACAATCTTTGTTACTCAAAATAAGTAGTGTAGCTTCACTACAAGCTACTCGAAACAAGTAGTGTAGCTTCACTACAAGCTATTCCCAGAACAAATGTAGTAAGCTACACTACAAGTTACAGGAAAATGTAGTTAAGCTATGTAGCTTAGCTACTTGTAACAAGCTACTGCCCATCACTGCTCCTTGTGTAACATGGATTTCAGTAAAAAAAAAATACTATAGTATAATGCATGTGCTGTTTGGTGGCTGTGGTGACCTTGGATGTCTCCACAGGGCCTTGCCGTTGTTTTTTTTTTTTTTTTTTTTTTTTTGTTATGGTTCTCTGTCCTTGAAGGAGCTCCAGTACAACTGTGATTCATCCCTGTGCTCTTGGCATAACGGTGTTACCACTGTTATATTAGACTACTCCCCATAAAGCATGCGTCACCCTGGAGAATATTGTCTCAACTCCTAGGTGTTGCTCGTCGTTTTTTGGGATCACTATTCCTCCTAGCGTGTCGGTTAGATCCTTCACTACAGAGAAGTTACAACTGTGCAGCTGCACATTAAAGTAAGGCCTATCCTTCACTAGCTCCTATTCATTGTGTGTGTGCATGCGTGCATGTGTTACAGCTACTGTTCCAATGCCTCACTACAATGTCATTGTTTGCTTCTTTCTTTCTTTAAAGGTAAAGGCAACTTTTAGCAAAATAGATAGATTTATAAAAAAATATTGGTGCGGTCCGATAATCGATATTAAATTTGACGATGCAACTACATCAAGCCACGTACAGTATGTCTTGTCCGATCACGCTTTAGTGTGTACTAAAGTGTGTTTATATTACATGCAGTGCAATATAACAACACATGCATTCTTCAGATATGGTCATACTGTTTCCTTTGCCCTGAGGGGTCAAGTTGAAAGAGACAGTGAATAGACATGTATTTTTTTTTGCTTTTATCAGCATTTATTATGACATTTAGGAGGTGAATAGTCAGTGTTACATTCAACGTAACTGGTCTCAGATGGTTGCTGCCAAGCATTATGGATTCAACATCTTGTTCACAAGTCACGACACAAAACACTTGCACATTTGTGTGTTTTCAGTTAACACAATGGCTCTAAACATACCTGGGCTGGTAGCAGTGTTGGTCTTCTATGCCTTGATCCTGGGGATGGGGGTCTGGGCTTCTAAGAAATCCAGGAGGGAGGAGAAGAGATGTGAGGGATCCAGAAGTGAAGTCACCATAATAGGAGGACGCAACATCAACATTTGGATTGGAATCTTCACATTGACAGGTGAGATTGATTGGTAATGTATTGATTGATTGATAGATTTTTTTAACACGGCAGGGGTGTGGTATATGAGGAACCCACATCATGTCACATTATGTTAGAATATTCACATAATGTATGATGCTGTTGTATTTGTGCACAAGTAATGGTTTTCTGTTTGAGAGTACTGAGAGATAGTAAGATTGATAAGCGCGTTTCTGCAGTTGCCTCCATAGTTAGCAGGAATGCCACTGGGTTATCTAGGTCATCAAAGATTTCTAGGTTTGGGGTAATAAACCTCCTTTGTTAATTTGTACGCGGGGGCACAGGGGTAATTAAGTGTGCACATACAACATGCATTGGTCAGTGTGCACGTAGGTACACACAATGGTTAAGTCAATGATAAAAGGCCTCTGCAAAGGTGCAGAGGGGGGCTGTCTACGGGGGCTGTTCTTCAGGTGCTGGCTCTCAGGCAACTGGGGTCAGTCACTCTCGGCAGTTGGAGAGAGTAGGGCAGAGGGATAGGATGGCTGCTCTAAACATGATTTGGTGTAACTAAGCTGAATGTCCTTAAATAAAATGACTGCAAAGAGGACATGCCTGGACTCTACTTCACTTCCCACACACGGTCAAAAGTACTCCTATAGACTACAATGAAGATACGACAGGGGCACTACACCTGTATAGAAGATTTTCATATATGTGACTCTTGAAAGTGACACCTTCCATACAATCTTCAAGAGAATAAAGTATCCATAGTATTTTTTTTTTGGTAAAGTGAACTGTAAGTTATATGAATTATATGACACACAAAACAGACATAGATCCATAGTATTTTTGTATGAAAGTTGACACTTTAAAGAGTTCACTGATTAAGGAAAAGGGAGCACTATGATTTTTTTTTAGGGCCACCTATGGTTGTCATAGATATACTAGATAGTTTCAGGAACTGATCTAATAATGAAACAGTCTAAGAAAAAGAAGAAAAATGGCATTACAATTCTAAGATGTATTGCTTATATACAGTATACTTTAAGACATTTAGATTGGGGTGAGTCGAACAACAGGCAACAGCCCTCTTGCTGTCTCATTTACTAAGGTAGTAGCTTGGCCTAACCTGAAATGATTTTGGCATGTATGGGGGGGGCGGGGTGCCGTCTTAGCGTCATCCCTAGCCCCTCCCCCGCCCCTCCACTACTGTGCTATACGTCACATCATTTGGAGTGGCGCCCACCCCGAAAGGTTGACTCCCACTTCTGGGCATGCACCGTGGCTAACCAATTAGTCCAGGCTTTCCGTTTTTCACGCAAATGCGGACAGAAATCAAAGGCTGGGTGTCGGAGCTACTAAGGTACTAAATGAGATATGATTTTTTTCCTCCGCTTGTGTTAACTGCTTTCTTCATCATCAGCCACGTGGGTTGGGGGAACATTCATCATGGCTACTGCCGAGTCCGTCTACACTCCCTCCCATGGTGTCATCTGGGCCCTGTTGCCTCCTTCCTATAGCCTGACCTTCATCGTAGGTAAGACACAGCAACGTGAGAAGCAAAGCGGCCCAATTTAATGCATGTTCACCAAACTTATAGGCAATACAGACTTGTCCTTGTCGTGTAATGCCCGTGTTTTCTGCCGAGCTGTGACGTCAAATCCTTTTTTTTGACAGGTGTCAATGGGCACTTCCAGCTTGTTCGGGGCTTGCATTTTGTGACAACGGCACAGCTTGCAGGAAAAGCATGCCGCTGCTGAAACTACGAGCCAGAAACAAGCCAGAAGTGTGCATCGACACCCATTCACAAGAGCAGGACGTGACACCACCGCTTGGCCGAAACTACAGACTCACAAGTCAAGTGTGGAGACACCTCTAATCCACTTGGTCGCTTTGGTCTACTGCCCACTAAAAAGACAATCTACCATACTAACAGCCCACATATGTGAACTTGCACAACCCACCATCATGATGAGCATTGAAATGTCTGGCCGTGGATGATTTGAATGCTTTTACCATTGTTTTTGCATGTCAGTCATCGATTGTGAACCTGTGGTTGAATTAATATAACCTTCCTGCTGTGTCCCTACAGGAGGGTTGTTCTTTGCTACACCCATGAGGTCGAAGCGCTACGTGACGATGATGGATCCATTTCAGCAACGCTACGGCAAAGCATTCACCACAGCCCTTCTCTTTCCCATTCTGCTCGGTGACATTCTATGGGTGACGTGTGGTCTGGGGGCCTTGGGTCAGTGGTTAAACAATGTTAATCTTGCACCAACACTGCAAATGGATTTTCCTCTTTCTAGCCCTTTATTTCATACAAACGATACAGACATGTTAGGTACATATCTCCTTGCAGAGGATTCTCTTTCGAAGGAGTTTGGAAGTGTGTGTTACAGTACGTTTTAACAGCCGGCAACAAAAAACGGGCGATGCGGGCAACGCTTGAATTTAATTGGCTGTAGCCTAAATCGCTGCTAAGGTATTGGCCAAAAAGTTCAATTATATTCATCTTTTTGCTCCGCCTGCTTTTCTGCTATCACCAGAATATGTGGCTCTCATAGACAAATAATGGAGTTCATAAACAGCCCATCCGTACCACCTGGTTTGAATTCGCACATACAGTACATGTAATACAGGAGACAGCATGATGGTGCCTCACTGGGAACGAGTGCTTTCCAAACCCAGGGTTTAATTGTGAGTATGTGCATTGTGTGTCGCTGCAGGTGGTATACTCAGTGTGATTCTGGATCTCCATTCGTCCTACACCATCGTCTTGTCTGCGGGTGTTGCCATCACCTACACACTGCTGGGAGGCCTGTACTCAGTGGCCTACACCGATGTCATCCAGCTGTTGTTCATCTTTGTCAGTCTGGTATGTGAGAGAAGACGTGAATGTCATGGTGGCATACAGTAGCTCAGTGGTTAGAGTCTAGGTTTGCTGGCTGCATGGCATGCATGGTACCCTGCATTCGGATCTCGTTTTAAATCTTAGGATTTTGGGGGATTTTCTTATCTTTATGGCAGATATTAGTACATGCTGAGTTCCTGACCCGCATGATTTGATTTGTGTCTGTTGCCACTTCAACAACTGATGTTATCGTTGACACTTGATAAAAGTCCTGTAACCGAAAAAGGTATGGGTGTGACTGGGCCCGCATTTTCCTCTCCCCCTCCCCAATTGGGAAATGTTACATCAGGCGGGCCTGTTATTCGTCCAATGTTTATTTTGTAATCAGACTGGAAATGGAAGTAGCTAATGGCCAGATGGCACGTTGCTATGAACGGTTGACTTGAAAACAAAACTAAAATAATAATAAGAGGCGTATTTGGGCGCAGGTACACACCCTAGAGGTACCGGAGCTGCCTCTGCTGTAAATTGGGTAGTTGCAGTGGCTGCTACCGGAGCTCATGTGACCCTCACCGGAGCTCCGCTTCCCTCAAGCTCCCCCTGAAATGAAGCCATCCTGAATGTCATCATGTCTTTGTTGACCTGTTTGCTTGTTCTCTTGCATCTTGTCTTTCCCAGTGGATGTGTGTTCCCTGCGTAATACTTCACCCATCATCTTCATCAGCACCATCTAATGTGACTCTCACACCTGCAAACACAACACATTGGCTGGGGGAGCTCAAGATGGAGGATGCTGGAAAGTGGATCGATGAATTACTCTTATTCGTTAGTGTTTTTTCTTTTGTTTGTTTGTTTAAAGCATAAGCAATCAATCTCAGAATGTGAATCACCTCTTTGTTGTTTAAAAATGAAAATATCTAGTATCTATGACAACCATAGGAGCCGCAGTGGCCCTTTAGAAGCTCAACGAGGCAATAGCCTGAATGGATAACGTAATAGTCCCGGTGGTACTCTTCCTCCACCAAAAGTCTAGGGGCTCCATTTTCGTCACATACTAAACCCCTTCTAACAAACCCCTTATCCTTTTTTTTTTTTTTACCGGTATTTTGAAAAACCTTTTTGAATAGTTCAATGTGCCAATCTACTGACAATCTATTGTGCTTGTAGACTGGCCATTTTAACTGTTGAAAAATGTTTTTCAAAATAGTTTAAAAAGATAAAGAAGTTAAGGGATAGGGGGTTTACCGGTGACGAAAATAACGTAATTATATAATTATGACATATTATTATTATATAATTATTACTTGCGCAAGCGGAGCGGGCACAAGTTAAGCGGTCGGTGCGTGGTGGTGCACGGTAGGTGGTCGTCGTCAGGGCACCCTGATTGGCCGGTTTAAGGGATGACATAATGGTGATAAGCATATTAGCTCGCTCCACTCACGCACAAGTAGGCCATGGCCTACTAGCACAACACGCAAGTATGCACTCTACCGAGTGCTGATCTAGTTATAGGAAGACTTCATGAAAAACATGAATAAATAAATAAAAAAGCAATCATTATTTTGACCATATAATGACATATAGGAAGTGGGAAACGTTGTAGGCTATTCAAATGTTTTTAGCGTCCTACAAAATTGACGCATATACATTCATGAATTGCTCATTTTTTGTGGCCCACTCAAATGCGGCCGCCTGTTAGACCATTTGGTGCCTTTGTCTCTCTGTGGTGATTGCATCAGACCTTCACAGCTAGGACATACATGCAGACAGACAGACACACATTCAAATGTGATGCAGCCGAAACCACTATTTTTGCTAGTACACAATGATAGTTTATGAAGTAGCCATCCGAAAGGTTTGTCATCAGCAGGCTATAGATTAACGTGTGTGTGTGTGTGTGTGTGTGTGTGTGTGTGTGTGTGTGTGTGTGTGTGTGTGTGTGTGTGTGTGTGTGTGTGTGTGTGTGTGTGTGTGTGTGTGTGTGTGTGTGTGTGTGTGTGTGTGTGGGACTGCAGTCCCTTGGAGGACTGTCGTACCAGCCATTCTATCAGAGGATCCTTTCTGCTGCATCACCTGCTCAGGCCAAGATCACATGCTTTGCCTCGTCACTCCTGGTCATCATCATGGGCATTCCCTCAGTCATTATCGGAGCTGTGGCAGTTTCTGCAGGTGCTTCACAATTTATAAACACACACTCTGCATGCACTGTTAAAGCCACAACCCATGAATTTTGCTCTAAGAAGGTTTCGGACCACAAACTGTAGCACATTTCTACCGATGTACTAAGGCATAGGTGGCAAACACAAGGCCACCTATGCCACCTAGGGACGGAAAACCGAGCTGTGAACAAGGTAAACAAGCTTGTTTACAGGTGCCGTAAATGTAGAGAAGAACTGTGTTTACTCACATTGAGTAAGGGGAGTTAACCCTTTAGTTACACATCTCTGAATTACTTAATGCATATGAATGGCACTCTGTACCAAGTGGGGGCGCTACAGGCTGGAAAACTGTAGCGCCCCCTAAATGTTAAATGTTTTCTTTTTTTTTTTCAGTTTTTGACACCAGATTCTTGATTTGAAACCAGATTCTAGTTTCTGACACCAGATTCTAGTTTTTGACACCAGATCCCATTTTTTACACCAGAATATAGTTTCTGTGTCAGTGATGCAAAAAATATTTAATGCCAAGGACCACCAGAATTGTCTGCGTTTGGCTGAGGACCCCCATCCGAAAACATGTTGTTCTATCCACCACAAGCAAAGATTTGGGTAAAAATGCTTGCTCCGAAATAACATATTCAAAGATTTGTACCACATTTTTTGCGATTTTTCAAAAATATCAAATTTAGAAGCTCATTGGTGCACCATTAGCTTGTAGATCTAAGATTTTTCAATAGTTAGTATAACATTATGCATTATGACAAATATAGCTATTAACCTGTTTTCAGTGTATATTTACAATGAATTAATATCATAACTTGATAACATAACTTGATGACTTGATCCCAACTAAATGTAAATATTTACATCGTGAAAGCAAAACCATATTTCCCTTTACAACATACCTGTTGAACAGCAACAGCAACACAGGTGGTTGGTGGTCACAGTATGGCTCATGTAACACAGCTCCTAAACATCAGAACAGAAAAAAATGTACGTTTCAATGCTGCGCCCTTATATTGTGCAGCTCCATGCTCAATCTTGCAACTCGTCACATTAGAGCAGAAGAGAAAGCTGTACACATTTTAACTTAAATGATAGTTGTAAAACATGCCCACAACATTAAGATAACTCAACATGTACTTTGATTTGAGTCAAATTAGCGTTGTTTTAGCTTAATAATATATGGAAAATTGAGGAGCTGTTTGTACCCTACCATAACAGGAAATAAGCATTGCACTGGCCGTTTCCTGTCACTTACAGTATATAGACACCACTTGCCACCAGAGGATGACATTACACCTCATTACACCGGAGGGAAAATTGTAGAGCCTTGCATATATATATATGATCGAACCAAGGACAAAGACAAACATAAAATGTGGTGTATGGTTTCTGTAATTTTAGTGATGTAAATAAAAGCTACAGTCTGGCTACACTACAAACCACCCATGGTGTCAGTCAGCATTTGTGAGAGAGGCCGTCCTGTTTCAGACTGTATTTGAAAATGTTAAGCTGTTATTAATGTATCATAGTTTCTATAGACACTAGCAAATGAAGACAGAGTGCGGGACTCATTTTTGTCTACTTCTCCAGCTCCAGTTATCCAACACACATGCCCATTGTAAATGTGCAGAAGGGCTTTTTTCTTCCATTTATCCAGGATGGACAAAAAATATAGTTACACAAAAACATATATGGGAGTCTGGGGGAATACTTGGGGAGAAGGTAAGTTAGATATATGCATACCAGTACCTACCAGAAATTACAGAATGCTGGGCTTTGTGCTAAATGATATCCCATTTTATGTGGACACAAGAAGTGTTGCCACACCACAAGAGAATATCTCATACATTTTGCCCTCTTGTAGTTCAATGATGAAACATTTGTCATTGGGCTGCCCTCTGCTGGAGCACCAACAAAAACATCATCAACTTTTCATTTCTCCCTCTTAGACTGGAACCAGACAGAGTATGGTCTTCCAACTCCATTTGAGCGGGGGGAGGCAGAGAACGTGCTTCCTCTTGCCCTGGAAAACCTCGCCCCGTCCTGGGTGTCGGTGTTGGGCATCGGGGCCTTGGCTGCAGCCGTCATGTCCTCCACGGACTCTGGTTTGCTTTCTTCTGCATCCATGTTCACTCAGAACATCTACAAGAGCTACCTCAGGAAACAGGTCGGATCTATGATTCTATGATGTTAATAACAACAATAATAACAATAAAATGAATGAACAATTATGAATTATGAACAACAATAAAATGAATTAAATAGAAATTATATTGGCCTCATGGTGGCGCTATAATAGCCCACTTTCCGTTTTGGCCTAGAACTCTTGAACAGTAAGTCATAGAATAAAAATTCCCTGGGTCATGTCGCATCTCCCCATATAAGCCACACCTATTTGCGTCATGATAGCTTTTCCACCATTTTAAAATGTCTTCAAAACACATTTTTGCCTCTTCCACCTCCAGGTTTTTATCAAATCTCAGGGAAAACTGTACACATGATCTTGTCCTATTCATTTCAGAAATCATAGTAGCATAGTAGATATCATAGTATCATAGCCTATTTTACAAAGAGTGCCACAAATAACAATGTCCAATCCACTCCAAAAAAAAAAAACAGGGGGAGAAAAAACGAAATTACTTACACATGATCACAAGAGATACTTAACATTGTAATTGCTTAGGAAAATTACTGGAAGGGGCCTATATTAGCAATTTAGGCAACCATACCCGGGGACCCAACTTCATAATGTCTCAACTGATTTGGATGCTCGTCTGCTTTTGGGTACATTATGACCTATAGAGAACACTTTTTCGCTAACCTTGTATTGCTTTTGTCACAACTGCTGTACAGTGTCAGTACAGTGTTTCATGAGTAAAGCATGAGTAAATTTTGACAACTCCATTTGAGTAGAGAGTCTTAATATAATTGCAACCGTCGGCCACAGTTTAGTGGCAGTGACTGCCTTAGTGAGGCAGTCAGTCAGTCAGTCAGTCAGTAAACCGTTCAGCCAATGATTGTGGATTACACAATGCATTTAGTAGATGAATTTGAGCGACGTCTACGTTGTCATGCTATAATAAAACATTTTTTGCTCTCTCTCTAGGCATCAGAGAGGGAATGTGCATGGGTGATCCGGCTAAGTGTGCTGCTAGTGGGCTTGTCTAGCACCGGTTTGGCCTTCGCCGGAAACAGCATGATGTCACTGTGGTTGCTGACTGCAGACCTGATGTACTGCACAGTGTTCCCGCAGATCATCTGTGTCCTGCATTGTCCCTTTGCTAACGGATATGGTGCGACCACTGGCTTCGTCCTGGGGACCTTCCTCAGATTGCTGAGCGGGGAGCCTGCACTCCACATCCCTCCTGTCCTGATGTTTCCTGGTTGGAGGGAGGATGAGTTAACAGGGGAAATCCACCAGTACTTTCCCTTCAGGTCTTTGATAGCGCTGCTTGTCATACTCATCATTCCCTCTGCCTCCTTGCTGGCACGTCTGGTGTTCACCCGCCACCTGCTGCCTCCTTCCTGGGACGTCTTTGGTGTCTTGAGGGAGACTGGGAATACTGAAAATAGTATGAGTGGAGTGGGGACAGCAGAAGTAATCTTACCTGCTGCTGCTGAGACTGACACTACTGAGAATCTGCTGGTTACCTCCACCTCCAGCTGCTAGGATATCAGTAGCCCAACCAATGTTCATTTAGTCATTTGAGGGACATATATACTCAAAGATAAAAACGCAACACCTCTGCTCCCATTTTTCACAAGATGGACTTAGTGATCTAAAATTTATTCCAGATAACCAATATTACCATTTCTCTCAAAAATTGTTCACAAATCTGTCTAAATGTGTGGTAGTGAGCACTTCTGCTTTGCTGAGATAATTCATCCCACCTCACAAGTGTGCCACATCAAGATGCAGACCTGACATCATGAGTAGTGCACAGGTACGTGTGCCTTAGACTGTCCACAATGAAAGGGCACCCTGAAATGTTTTTTTTTTTTTCTTCTTCTTTTTTCTTTTTTTTTTTTTTGCTTTATTGGGGGTCTGGGGATGCAGAACCAGTCAGTATCTGGTGTGACCACTATTTACCTCATTCAGTGCAACACATAGAGTTTATCAGATTGTCAATTGTGGCCTGTGGAATGTTGGTCCACTCCTCTTCAATGGCTGTACGAAGTTGTTGGATATTAGTAGGAACTGGTACTGTGGATGCAGATTTGGCATAGTACTCAGAAAAGGAGAAAGAGACACATTACGGTAATAACGAGACAACACACCAGAGCTTAAATATGAGTGATTCTATTTATGATATCATAAGGCTTGACAATGACTTACATCTCATGTATGGGAAACCGTCCCTTAGTCAAAGCAACACAAAGATGTGGGTGAAGCTGGGTAACTCATACCCAACCAGAAACCAACCCCCATGGTAACAGGAGGTACAATCCAACTTTAGACACAGTCAACAGATGGTTACAAAATGGAACCCCCATCCCTGACAGGAATGGAGCATTAGACAACTGAAACTAGAAAAGTGCCCTTCTGGGCACAGGTCTCCACCAGGCCAGTTCAGGTTGTGGCCTCCTGGTGGCGCTATATAATATGCCAATGTTAAAAGGGTTCCATTTCTTCGTATGACTTTAGCATTTAGATAATTTGAGGCATTTTGTCCAAATATGTGTTTTGCAAATGTTCACCTGTTGGTGGCGCTGTAACAAGCGATTGTGAAAAGAGTGGATATTAGAGAGAATATTTTTCTCAGCCTAGTATTTTAGTGTGTTAAAGATTTTATGTAAATTGCCTGCTGTTCGTCATGTTTTTAAAATCGGCCTATAACATAGCGTTGTCGGAAATTTGGAGCAGAGGTTCATGGGTGGCATCCAGGGAGTCTGTTTGTAAATTCTGGCATTGATCGGGTTAACGGTTTGGGAGATTAGCTGGTAACAGACGGACACACATACAGATTTTTGCACAAAGATGCCAAAATTCGGCCTCGTGGTGGCGCTCTAACAAGCCGTTGTGAAAAATTTGAGGCAGAGGTTCATGGTTGGCATCCAGGGAATGTGTGTGCAAATTGTGGCATCAATTGCGTTTACGGTTTGGGAGATTAGCTGGTAACAGACAGACACACACACAGATTTTTGCCAAAAAAATGCAAAAGTCGGCCTCCTGGTGGCGCTATAATAGGCCCTGGCCAAAAATTTGGAGCAGAGGTTCATGGTTGGCATCCTTGGAATGTGTGTGCAAATTGTGGCATCAATCGCATTTACGGTTTGGGAGATTAGCTGGTAACAGACGGACACACACACAGATTTTTGCCCCAAAATTGCAAAAGTCGGCCTCCTGGTGGCGCTATAATAGGCCCTGGCCAAATATTTGGAGCAGAGGTTCATGGTTGGCATCCAGAGAGTGTGTGTGTAAATTTTGGCAGCGATCGGGTTAATGGTTTGGGAGATTAGCTGCTAACAGACAGACACACGCACAGATTTTTGCCAAAAAATTGCCAAAGTCGGCCTCCTGGTGGCGCTATAATAGGCCCTGGCCAAAAATTTGGAGCAGAGGTTCATGGTTGGCATCCAGGGAGTGTGTGTGTAAATTTTGGCAGCGATCGGGTAAACGGCGCCGGAGATTACTTGTTAACAGACGGACGGACACACACACACACACACACACACGGACGGACACACGGACGGAGGGTGAAACATATTCTCCACCATGCCTCCGGCCTGGTGGAGACAATAACAAACTAGTAGGGACGTTTTCAAATGTTTACCAACAATTTCCATGACAGTACACACTGTCGAAATGGTAATATCCTGTAGCTGGAATTAATTTTATACCTTTAAGTCGATCTCATGTAAAATGGGAGCAAAAACAAAAGTGTTGCATGTAGATTTTTGCTGAGTAGTACCTTGTGTGGGACAAGAGGGATCGGCTTAGCTACGTATTAGTTAAAACCTTTGATTCTAACATGTCAACAAAATTCAATACAGAGGTTGTCTATATCTATGTTTTCTAAATTTTGATTCTGGAAAGTTATGCAAATACTGTAATGTTTTCCTATATAATGCATATAATTTCATATTGTTTACAGTGGGCCTATGTTGTAGTAAGACAATTGCTCTTGCAATCATATAAAATTGTATTCATATAACATATTTAAAACAACATAGGCCAACTAAAGTAGCAATGTGCCAATCATGTACATTCACACACATAGTTGAGCTAGCATAATGATAGAAGTGTAACTAATATAAATATTAATAATAATGTTATTATATATATATATATATATATATATATATTATATATATATATATATATATATATATATATATATATATATATATATATATATTATATATATATATATATATATATATATATATATATATATTGGGACCCGTTAAGGGACAGTAGTATCACCAGGGGTGAAAGTGAAGGGGGTCCCGCAGGGTCTGGGACCCGGGAAAAGATTTCACGCAGGGTCCCGCAGGGTCTAATAAAATATTAGGTTAAATAACCTGTCACCGCACGGAGAGAAGTCTCCTCTTGTCGGTTCGCACAGCCAGAGCCACAGAGACAGAGTATCGACAGAGTTACGCCATCTATACAGTATAGATAGAGTTATGCAAACTCTGTTCACTTCATGGGGTCAGTCCAATGGAGGCTCTTCTACATAGACTGCTATTTAGAATAGCAACAGCAAATAGGGACAAGTCCTGAAGCTGACATAGAAAGAAATGCTGTGGACTCGGGCAACAGCCCGGCTACTGGTGTCATTCTTTCTCAAACAATTTTAGATCGTTTTCAAATGGACCATGAGTACACTCTCAGAAAAAAAGGAAACTCATTAACATGGTTAAACATATCTTGATGAAGTCAAGCTGTATTTCACCATGGTAATGTTTTTTTTTTCAGACCTCCATTTCTAGGAAACACAGAATGGGGGAACTTTATCATGACCTCTAAGGTATATTAATGACAGTAAAATATTGAAAAATGAGTGGAATTCCCCTTTAAGATTCTAATTGTGTGGACTCTTGAAAATTACTTAATTCAGATGTAGACTCTTGAGAGCAGTATTATTGGGGTTGAAATAATGCTGTTTTGCAGTAGTTTGTAACAAAATAAAATCTTAAATGAAACCTATTTCTTGTGCAGCCTAATGCCTCAAATACAAAACAGTTTAATCATGCTGAAATGGAGTATAGGGAGCCTAATGCAGGTGAAAGGCAGACCTGCTGTGTTTTATATTATGTTCCAGGTTAGGTTAGGTTAGCTTACAGTGCCACAAAAAAGCATTTTCCTATGCATTTTAGGGACACTTTGGAGTTTGAACCTCCAAAAAAAAATTCGGCCGCGCCGCGGCCTGAACGCGTCACAGGATGCTGATTCCTATAGACCCGGCAAGAACTTCAAACCACTTTCACCCCTGGGTAACCTTTTATTATTGTATACTGTATCTACTGTAATTACTGATAAATACTGTAGAGTTTGTGTGTGTGTGTGTGTGTGTGTGTGTGTGTGTGTGTGTGTGTGTGTGTGTGTGTGTGTGTGTGTGTGTGTGTGTGTGTGTGTGTGTGTGTGTGTGTGTGTAGGGATGTGTGAATTTGGTCAAAATAAAATACCTGGAAATGGTTATGGTTATGGGCTTAAGAACACAACCCCGGGGGAGTAAATGACTGTAGGATAGCCCCTGGGATCACCAGTGCTCAACACTTTGTTTTAATTTAATCTTTGATTTTTTCCATTACCACCACGTCAAAAACTACGTAGCTGGTGTATTGTCCAAACAATTATGGCCTCCAATAAAAATAAGGTGGATTGCACAACAGACTGCAGTATTTGTATTTTATTGTTTTCTGCTTACATTTTTTGTTTTTTGCAGCAGATGCAGAAATCACACAACAGTCGGCCTTCTTCAGGTGTAATGATTAAGGAATATTATCAGTACATTCTTTATATACTGTAGGTTGCTGGTCATTTGTTCAGGCATGTTTGGTCTACCAACAAATTACTCTCTGCATTTTTTAGAATATAATTAATTTTTTTTAAAAAATGAACAAGAATGTCCAATATCATTTCATTGTGAATATTCTTTTTTCTGTTTGCTGAGAGCATCGGGCTCTAGAGCAGTTCATCAGTCAGCCACCTTTAGATGACCCTCCATCTGGAATTACTGTATATGAAAAGCAGTTCAATTCCTACTCCTCCCACAATCTTTGATCAAAATGCATGAAAATGACTTGCACCTGATCTTTTGACCTATGCAAACAGAAAAAATGCCAGACATTTTGTTTGAGTGAAAAAAAAAAAAGAAATTTCTTATTCTGCCCCTAATACACACATACAGCGCAATCTGCTTATGAGATTGTTTGGTCGAGGGGGGTGCCAAATAGCACTAAAACCAGTCTTACTTCAATTGCTCAAATGGAGCACTATATCGTTTTTTTAATGAAATATTTGAATAAGCATAACTCATGCCTCGTTTGGTCAAAAATCATGGGGCTTGTTTCCAAATGTTCCTTGACTCATGTGGAAATCCAGGACTCCATGCCTGGATTTGGTAACACACATGGACCAGAAACCTGAGTTGAAGATGAGTTTACATGTGAAAACATGAACAGCAAACATACTGTAGTAATAAATGACATGCCCAAAGCAAGGATACAACATTATCATAAAAAGCACTGAATGCGTTTGCTGTTTCCAATGAAACTAATGATGTCTACTGCACTGTACTTACATTACTTTATTTTTGGAATATATTGCTTATTACTCATTATCTTGATTTTAAAGTAACTCATCACATATTACTGTCTTGGAATGTAATAGAGGCCTATCATATTACTATTACATATCACTTTAAAAACTTTTTTCTTTTTTTCAAACGCTGTATGGTTACAGTATACAGCGTATACTGTAACTATGATAACCCTCCACAATCATAATCCATGGAGAACTGTGATCGCACACCCTGGGCAATCTCCCCTTAGAGCTTGTTCACCTCTGATCAAAGTTACCGTATTTTCTGGACTATAAGGCGCACTTAAAAGCCTTTCATTTTCTCAAAAAACAACAGTGCGCCTTATAATCCAGTGCGCCTTATACAGTATATGGATTGTTTGACTGCAGTAGCTTCTATTATGTGCGCCTTATAATCCAGTGCGCCTTATAAATGAAAACAGTTCTAAAATTGGCCATTCATTGAAGGTGCGCCTTATAATCCGGTGCACCTTATCGTGTGGAAAATACGCTAGCCAGTATATGAACCTAGTTTGACGGTTTTGATCATTGACGGTTTTGATCCTTGACCTTATCTAATCACTCATTATGCATACACTACAAATAGCTGACCGTTTCAGCGACAGCAGAGACACCAGGAGCCTGTGGCAGGGGATCCAGACCGTCACGGACTATAAACCCCGACCACGGACCTGTGACAACGACATCACCCTGCTGAACAACCTCAACAACTTCTTCGGGCGCTTTGAAGCCCAAAACAGCACCCCTGCACGAAAGTCACCCCCTCCCCCGGACGACCAGGGGCTGCTACTGTCTCAACACAGTGTGCGGCGCTCTCTCTCCAGGATCAATGCCCGCAAGGCACCGGGCCCTGACAACATTCCCGGTCGGGTGTGGAAAGACTGTGCAGGAGAACTGGCTCATGTCATCACAGACATCTTTAACATCTCCTTGAGCCAGGCTGCTGTCCCTACATGCCTCAAAGAGACCACCATCATCCCCATCCCAAAGAAACCTTCTCCAACCTGCTACAATGACTACCGCCCTGTTGCACTGACTCCAATCATCATGAAGTGCTTCGAGCGTTTAGTCTTGCATCACATCAAAGGTAACCTCCCTCCTAACCTGGATCCCTACCAGTTTGCATATCGGGCCAACAGATCAACCGACGATGCAATCTCCACCGTACTCCACTCTGCCCTCACCCACCTGGACACCAAGGACGCACACGTACGGATGCTGTTCATCGACTTCAGCTCAGCATTCAACACCATCATCCCCCAGCAGCTCATACACAAGCTGGACCACCTGGGAGTGAACACCTCAATGTGCAACTGGCTGCTGGACTTCCTGACTGGGAGACCGCAGGCAGTCCGAGTCAGCGGGAACACATCCAGCCCCCCAGGGATGTGTGCTCAGCCCCCTCCTCTTCACCCTGCTGACCCACGACTGCACACCAAAGCACAGCAACAACATCTTCGTCAAGTTCGCGGACGACACAACTGTGGTCGGTCTCATCCACAACAACGATGAGTCCAACTACAGAAATGAGGTGAGCCAACTGACCACGTGGTGTGGAAACAACAACCTCCTTCTCAACGTGGAGAAGACGAAGGAGATCATCGTTGACTTCCGGAGAGCGCACACCCAGCACTCGCCACTGAGCATCAACCGAACTGCGGTGGAGAGAGTGAAGAGCACCAAATTCCTCAGTGTGCACATCACAGAGGACCTCTCCTGGAACACCAACACCACATCGCTGGCCAAGAAGGCTCAGCAGCGCCTCTACTTCCTCCACAGACTGAGAAGAGCCAGAGCCCCAGTCCCCATCATGTGCTCCTTCTACCGCGGCACGATCGAGAGCATCCTGACCAGCTGCATAACTGTGTGGTTTGGTGGGTGCACGGCATCCTGCAGAAAGACCTTGCAGCGCACAGTGAGAGCAACTGAGAGAATCGTGGGTGTCCCCCTCCTGTCCCTGCAGGACATCTTGTGACCCGCAGGGCGCTACAGATTGCAGGTGACACCACCCACCCCACGCACGGCTTCTTCAATCTTCTCCCATCGGGGAAGAGACTGAGGAGCCTCCGGGCAAGGGCTTGTAGACTGAACGACAGTTTTGTTCACCAAGCCGTCAGGATGCTGAACTCCCTGCCCTGCCGCACTGAGCACGCTGCTGTGCACCTGCCGCTTCCCCCTCCCCCTCCCCCTCCCACGGCACACGCACAGGCACACACACGCTGAAAGCCAGAACAAGAACACTTGTACGCACACGCTGGACTTGTACGCCCACTTCGTACACACACGCTGGACTTAACTACCTCACACACACACACACGCACACACATACACTCATACGCACAACTCACACACACAACCAGAAGGACTGTACCGAATCTGCTGCTATCCCCCTGCACATGTACAGCAATACCCCTACTGTCATAGTTGTCATAACTTAGCCGTTAGTATAGTAGTGCTTAGTTGTAGTATGTTTAGTGTTTAATAGTATGTCTTAGTATGTTTTAGTATGTTAGATGTATAGTTTTAGTCTTAGTTTTCAACTCTCACTACTTGCCACTTTATTATTATAATTACTAGACATGAGGCCCGCTGCGCGGGCCTCACGCCTAGAGTCCGCGCCGCTGTGGCAACAGGAGACAGGCAACGTGCGCTCAGTCCAATTTAAAAAATCGTGAGTAGTAGTGTTTTTGTACACTTTGCAACACCGCATTTTGTCAAAGGCAACTTAATGTTTGGACATAAGAGGAATTGTAATAGTAATGGATAACATGAAACTATCCAAGTGATTATGGACATGAACAGGTAGGTTGGTAATGTAGCAGTAATGGGGAAAAATGGAATATGGAGGAGGACAGTGGTAATATCTATATAGTCAAAGGTCTGTGCATAATATACCATAACAAAGAATGATACATAGTTGCAACTGTTTGCACAGCAGTGTAGCCTACTCATGTGAATATTGGAAACGCCAATATAAGGCAAAGGGCAGTGTTTGTGCAGGCCAAACATACAAATGTATAAGTTGATGTACACACTCACACACATCAAAGTTGGCATCGTATACTACAGTATGTGTCCTGTAGTTGAGGGAGTTTCAGGGGATACCTGAATTTGTGATAGGACCGAAATGGGCCGTACAACTAACAAATGGAAGCAAATGGAGCCTATGGCCCTGGAGACGTGTTAGTGAAATTGCAGATTGCATGGCTACAACGGATCCAAGTAGATTCCTTTTTGTGCACAGTTACAGCACCGTAAGGATCCATTTTGTTCTAAAGTGTCACAGCTGGTTGGGAGATTCTAGCCTATTATTGTGATTAGTGGTAGTAGTAGTAGTAGTCATATTATTATGCCGTTGGAGTCATACATTGTCCCCACCAGCGGAGCCCCAATCAATCGCAGCAAAATGTGGTTGCATTATTTTGTACACTCTCGGAAAAAAATGAAAATGGATGGAATTACCCTTTAATGTTTACACGTTGTCAGAACGGGGATCCAAGTAGATTCGTTTTTGTGCCCAGTTACACCACCTTAAGGGTCCATTTTGTTCCAAAGTATCACAGCTGGTTGGGAGATTATATTATTATGATTAGTGGTAATAGTAGTAGTAGTATTGCTATTATTATTATGCCGTTCGATTCATGTTCCCACCAGCCGAGCGTCAATCATCCGCAGCAAAATGTGGTTGCATTTGTACACTCATAAAAAAAAAAGAAAATGGGTGGAATGTCCCTTTAATGTTTACACATCGTCAGAACTGGGACCGCCAACAGCGGGTCTACGGAGTTTATTCTCAGGCTGTGTGTGGATGTGTGTTCGAATGGGATAAGTGTATTGAAAGTGGGGAAGTTACCAAAGTAGCTGGGGCGATGCGTTGAGTAGACCCGGAGCGATCGTAACAGTGACCGTAGTGTTTAGAAATGAACGCGGTGAAGCAGGGTTGGAGTTGTAGCCTACATGGCCTGGAGTTGGCACAACTCTGTGTACGCAAGTCTGCGTGTATTGTAAGACTCTGGGCAAGGGGCATGTCGAATCAGAGTTGCGACATTGGGGGGCCAGAAACGGAACGCCCGAGTGCTGTTCATTCATGCAACCTGAATAGGAGACAAAGGAGCGATAAGCACTGCGTTAATGGTGGATTGTCCGGCGCTATGAGCACGGCGCTTGAGACGCCTCGATAAATAGAAAGTGACGTCCGTTTTCTGCATGGCATGTTGTTACTTGTAGAGAATAATGTCGGGACTTTCAGCGTCGCATCGAGGGCAGCGTTTGTTGGACTGAGCGGCTCACACCGAAGGGGAGGGTGCAGTGCAGAGTGCAGACAGAGTTTGCAGGCAGAGCCATACAGTAAAGGCAGAGTTCTGACTTGACTCCTGTAGAAAACCTCCTGCCGCGACAATACACTGCATACTTCCGTCTGTGTTGTTGTATGGCTCTGGTGTGGACACGGGCTGTAAAGCGGTGACGTCACCGTTTAGTCGAGTGCAATTTGGGAAAAGTTGGGAAAAGTGAGACGGTCGCCCATGTTATGTGGATGGTGTGGCCAAAAACGGTGACGATTTTGACGTCACAGTAGGCGAGTGCAATTTGGAAATGTGAAAGTTGAAACTTTTTTATTTCCATAAAAACGGCTACTGTACAAAAAATATGACAGTTACATGGATGTAATATAGCCTATGCTGTGTGGACATAGGTGCTGGAGGTGTTGTGCATAGCGAGATGTGTGCAAACATTGTAGTTTGGTAGGAGAAGCGTCACAAAGGCGAACGGATAAACGGGCGAGACGCTCTCCTATTATAGTAGCAAGACAAGATAGCTTAGCACCTTCTCCCCACTTTATACTGCTACAGTTGCACCTTAATAATCTAGTCTGTTGCACTACGTCACTTACTGTTCTTGTATTGTTTGTAGCCGTCTTTTTTTTTTTTTCTTATTGCTCTGTCTATTGTCTATTGTCTTATTGCACTGGGGAACAATGGAAACGTTATTTCATCCCTGTTTATGTCCTGACATACACTGGAGTGACAAATAAAGAAACTTGAAACTTGAAACTTGACACATGGTTGGGATGCTTATCATTCTGTTTCTATTGTCCCATTGTAAGTTCAGGAAAAGGCACAGCCTATCCTTGCAGTATACAACCTGTCAGTCGGCACTGAGCTGCTACAGACCTCATAGATCCACATTGCTACAGAACAACAACAGGTAAGCTCTTCTTGATGCCCTTTTGGGGTGACCGGAATCAGATCCAAACTGTTCGTTTGAATGCCACTAGAAACTTATGCTTACTCAATTTTATTTCTGTGGCCAATTTGTCAGATTTTTATTTGTTAGTTTATATTTTTTGTGGTAAATTAAAAAACAAGAATAACAAGTAGGGTTTGGTAGTGTTCTACCAAACCCTCTAAGCTAAACTGTTACCGGCAAGGAAAAATATACATGTTTGCTCATAGCCTATCTAGGATACTGTATCAGTATCAGGGAAAGTATCAGATCGGCCCTTTTTTATCCCTTTTTTGTCATATGCGTATCAGATAACACTGTGAGGGTATCAGAAAGGAATCAGTATTGGCCTTTATTTGTCATTATCGGGTTTGGCAAATAATGTATGCCAGTTGTGGCAATATTGGCAAATACGGTATGCCAGTCTAACCACAGATCCAACACAGGGGAAAGGGTTTGGTACTAGGGTTGGCTAGGTTTTTTTTTTTGCCCATCCCTATTTGATACTATGGTCATTAAATAAAATGTTGGGTCATGTGGAGTTGGCTTTGCAGTTGCCCATTTGTAAGTGGACATTTGAGTGAAGAGTCTGCTATTCCCGGTTGGTAGAATTCATATGGTCTTTTTTTTCTTCTTCTTTTTATAATATTATATGTATTCTTCTCTGGTAACGGTATTTGGTATTGTTATTGGATAACAGAATTTGTGGTTTTGGGATTGATACCACAATTTGGTAGCTGTGGGGGCCTTGGATGTCTCCACAGGGCATAGCTGTTGTTTGTCTTATAGCTGTGTTATGGTTTACTCTGTCCTTGAAGCAGCAACAGTGCAACTGTGATTCTGCCCTGTGCTCTTTGAAAAAATACATTAACAGTACAAGAGTAAAGTATACATTGCCACCAAAATATTGCCTTCATCAATAGAAGCTTGTACTGTATACTTGTGTGGTCAACAACCCCTTTGTATGTATGTGTTTGTCTATGAGAGGTTGTGTCCTCGCTCAGGCTATTAGAAGGTCAAGGTGACCGGGACCTTCTGTGGGCAGTACTTGGCAAGCTAGGTGTACCAGGCAAATTCTGTAACCTCTTGCGGCAACTACACGAAGGGATGCAGGCATGTGTGAGCAGCGGTGGCCAACAATCCCCTTTTTTCAATGTGGATGTGGGGGTCAAACAAGGATGTGTCCTAGCTCCAACACTATTTAATCTGTTCATCTCCACTGTCACCCTCCTGTCCTGTCCCATCAACAACTGGATCCTACAGAGGGCATACAGATACAGTAGAGGCTGGATGGCAACCTCTTTAATATCCGTCGCCTCCAAGCCACTACCAAACTCACCAGTCAGCATATATTGGAACTGCAGTACGCTGATGACTGTGCTGTACTTGCTCACACACCAGAATCGCTCCAGCGTGCACTGAATCTGATTGCCTCCATATACAGTGCCATCGGTTTCCAGATCAATACTAAAAAAACACAAATACTCGTTCAGCAGTTCACTCCCCAGCCAAACACGCCTGCCTTCACCCTCAACGGACACCCACTAGAGACCGTCCCTCACTTTACTTACCTTGGTAGCACCCTGTCTCCTTCCTGTACCATCGATGATGACGTACAGGCTCGCATCGGCATGGCCTCTGCTGCCTTTGGAAGGCTAAGGTCCAGAGTTTTCCAGAATAGGAACCTCACCATCTCCACCAAAGCAGCCGTGTACAAGGCAGTATGCCTTTCTACACTGCTCTACAGCTCTGAAACCTGGACCCCCTACCAAAGGCACATCAACAGCGTAGAGGCCTTCCACATCTTCTGCCTCCAAAGAATCCTGGGTCTCACCTGGGCAGACAGGGTGCCCTATACAGATATTTACAACTGGACTAACACACCCAGCATTACCGTCATCCTTGCTCAAAAACACCTCAGATGGGTCGGGCATGTGATCCGCATGCCAGCCCATCGTCTGCCCCGGCAGATATTCTATGGCCAGCTCACATCTGGTCAAAGGTCCGCTGGCGGTCAGAAAAAGAGGTACAAGGACCACATTAAAACCCTCCTGAAAAAGTGTGACATCAAACCTCCAGTGCTGGAGTCCATGGCGGCTGATCGCCACACCTGGAGATCTACCTGCCACCAGGGTATCACTCACCTTCAAGAGAGTTTCACAGCGAGGAGAGTAGCGGCGTGCACAGAGGCACCAACGTGCCCAAGCTCCTTCTACCACAACTGCTGCCTTCCATTTTAAAGTATTTTATTGAATTTCAAGCAATTACAAAATATCAAAACAGTATACAATAAACATTGGAGACATTGACCAATACACAATCATGATGATAGCTACATGAAAAAATTTACAATAGAAAATACATCCACGGAACACTTCACATTCAATGATCCTAAGCCGGGAGGCGAACCCGGGCCCTCTCGACAACTAGGCAGCCGCTCTACCACTCGGCCACCGAGCCGCTATACAGTTCACAAAGAAAAGTGCATGAACAGGTGTAATAAAGTGCGCTGTTTCAAAGTGCCTAGTGCCTAAAGTGCCAGAGTGGACCAGTTCATTACTGGACGCGGTCTTTTTAGGTCTTTAGGTTTTCCTTCTTTTCAGTTCAGTTGTGATGTGTTTGTAAACAGTCTGTGCATCAATAAAAACATTGGTGATTGATATCTTACATCGAGTTGTCCAGAGCTTATAAACAGTTATACAAATACAAAGCCAGAATAGGTCGCGATTTTCTTTTTTACAGTTAAAAATTCCATATAAAATTTCCTTACGGCATGGCACCCTTAGACCTATATCATACATTTTGCTCCAGACTGCCTTGGACCTGTCGCAGTCTATCAGCAGGTGCGAGACAGTCTCGAGCTCAGTACAGTTGGGCATCGGGCATACAGTTGTGGTTACAAAGCAGCTCCATTTTACCACTGCTCTAACGGGCAGTCTGCCGTGCGCAGTCAGCCACATGACATCTTGCACACCCCCAGTGACAAGGCCGCTGTTAAAAATACTTACAAGATGTTGACTTTGTTCACGTGTACACTCTTTAAAAATCACAAGGCCTCCATATAGTCTGTCACTTATTACTTTATATATTATTTTACTAGTTTGTGTAATCCAATTAATATTTAAAGTGCCGTGCATAGTGGTAAAGTCCCCATAGGCTACTTTATAATAAGGCACGGCACGTCTGCCCCTGCCCCGTTTCTTCTCCCACGTTTTAGGGTCCCCCACCCAGGCTGCTCCACATGAAATGCCCTTTGCCACATTCTTACAAAATGCCACCATTAATTTCGTGCCTACGTCCATCGCGCCCAGACCTCCGTCTGTGACGCTCTTATACATAAAAACCCTTTTTGTGACCTCCCGGTTGTTTCCCCATATAAGTTTTACGCATAATCTATTTATTATTTTAATATGTTTCTCAGGTGGCGGTATTATAGTTGCTAGGAATAATAATTTGGATAAAATAAATGAGGTAACACTTTCTATGATCCCTACTTTATAATGCATTATGAGAGCATTTATAGTGCATTATAAATGCATTCATAATGCCTCATAACTACACTCATAAACAGACATAATGCTTTGTGATGCACTATATCAGTAGTCATGAAACATTATAATGTCACTGTCATAATGAATTATAACAGCTTAAATTCCAAGGATTCTATGGATGTTCTTGAATACTTATGAAGACCACATCTATAATGCATGATGAGGGTTTATAATGCACTCTTGACTGACTGCTTATAATAGATTATGAAAACCTACACATGCAGTTCATGTGAACTGTAGTAATGACTTATGGCATGCTATAATGGCCCATTCATTATCATGAGTTATCATTGCATGGGTTAAGTAAAGTGACACACATGTATGCATTTATAATCATGCATAATTGATCATAAAGCGTCATTGTTGGGGCTAAGTAAAGTGTGATTCATTTGCTTGCATTTAAAAGAATCTATGCTGCATCTTGAGTGATTATTATGCAAGACAAATACAGTAAGATGTGTATGGTGGGAATTTATGGACAAGAGACCAAATACATTTGTCACATTTATTTTGACAATTTCAATTTGAAAATAGCTGGAAACACCAAGGCCAATTCAAAAATGGGTGGCAATCCCAAGCAGAAAAAACAAACGAACAACAAAACACACTACCCATAAAAGGACAACTTTGTTTTTTGTTTTTCAGCCAAGGTTAATTATGTACGTTAGAGAAAAGATGCATGTTAATTTTTCCTTTCGCCGTTTTTAATTTTACTGATTTTAGACTAGATATATTTACTGATTTAGACTATATTATGGAGATTTTTATTACCTACTATAGTCCTATTAAATTAACCTTCTACAAGAGTTCAAAGGACATGGGCCTTGGTTGAAAAACAAAAAACAAAGTTGTCCTTTTATGGTAGTGTGTTTTGTTGTTTGTTTGTTTTCTACTTGGGATTGCCACCCATTTTTGAATTGGCCTTGGTGTTTCCAGCTATTTTGGTGTTTCCAGCTATTTTCAAATTAAAATGTTCAAGGTAGAAACACACATACACACACGCACACACACGCACACACAAAACCTGCCCCTGTGCATGGGGCACCTGCAGACCTGGCCAATGTCCTTCTCTATGTTTGTTCCATACACTAGTTAAGGAACAAACATGCTTTAAGGTTAATTCTACAAAGAGCAGAACTGGGACGGATAACGTATTCTTCCACCTGCTATCCCCTCATGACAACTTTGTTGTTTGTTTGTTTTTGTTTTGTTTTTTCTACTTGGGATTGCCACCCATTTTTGAATTGGCCTTGGTGTTTCCAGCTATTTTCAAATTGAAATTGTCAAAATAAATGTGACAAATGTATTTGGTCTCTTGTCCATAAATTCCCACCATACACATCTTACTGTATTTGTCTTGCATAATAATCACTCAAGATGCAGCATAGATTCTTTTAAATGCAAGCAAATGAATCACACTTTACTTAGCCCCAACAATGACGCTTTATGATCACTTATGCATGATTATAAATGCATACATGTGTGCCACCTTACTTAACCCATGCAATGATAACTCATGATAATGAATGGGCCATTATAGCATGCCATAAGTCATTACTACAGTTCACATGAACTGCATGTGTAGGTTTTCATAATCTATTATAAGCAGTCAGTCAAGAGTGCATTATAAACCCTCATCATGCATTATAGATGTGGTCTTCATAAGTATTCAAGAACATCCATAGAATCCTTGGAATTTAAGCTGTTATAATTCATTATGACAGTGACATTATAATGTTTCATGACTACTGATATAGTGCATCACAAAGCATTATGTCTGTTTATGAGTGTAGTTATGAGGCATTATGAATGCATTTATAATGCACTATAAATGCTCTCATAATGCATTATAAAGTAGGGATCATAGAAAGTGTTACCATAAAGGTTTTTACAATAGCGATTCTTGACTTGTATGTTGTGTCTCTAACTTTCCATTTTTCTACTTCTTCTTTAATCTCTATTTCTTTTCTGTCCCAATTCTTTTTTACATAGTCCTTATTACTAAAATAAATACCCAGGATTTTCATCTCCTCTTTTACCTCCATTTGCAGACTGGGCCTCTGGTCGTCTGCTCCAACCCATATACACTCCGTTTTAGTTTCATTTAATTTGGCTCCCGCGGCTTTCTCATACAGGTGAAAGTGCCTTCTTACGAGATTAAGTTCAGCCTGAGTTGTTATAAATGCTGTCACATCGTCCGCGTAAGCAGACACCTTGGCCACAGTGCTATTAAGTTTAATACCTTTTATATTATGGTCGTATTTAATTTTATTTATTAATGGGCTGATGGCCAGTACATAGAGCGCTGCGCTCAGCGGGCAGCCCTGTTTTACCCCCTTTTGGATATTTATATAATTAGAAGTTTTCCCGTTAACTTTAATTGCCACCTGAGATTTAGCGTATAACATTTGAATAGTGTCAATAAACTCTTTTGGAAATCCATATTTATCCATCACCCTCCATAGATACTCTCTGTTTATAAAATCAAAAGCCCTCTTTTGGTCAAAACCTACAATAAAAAAGCCAGACTCGTGGCTCGCACTGATCATCTCTCTGATTTTATTTAGGTTGTCCCACATTACTCGCCCTTTAATGGCGCATGTCTGTTCATTTTCGATAATTGTATTTAGTACTTTATTTAATCTCAGCATTATGATTTTCGCTAGTATTTTATATTCAATATTCGTTAGAGTTATTTGTCTCCAATTATTTAAATCATGTTCATCACCTTTTTTAAAAATCAGAGAGATGCTCCCCTGGTAGAAACCATCATGCATAGACCTTTTGCAACACCCATCATTAAAAGCAGAGGCCAATACATCAGCGAGGTCGTCTGAGAAAGCTTGATAAAATTCTGAAGGTAGCCCGTCAGGGCCGGGCGCTTTCCCTCTGTTTAACAGTGAAATAGCCTTTTTGACTTCATCACTGGTGAAGTCACCAAGGAGCGTTTCAAAGTGCGCTCTGTCCATTTTTTTCACCTCTGATAAAAAGGCCTCTGCATCCAATGAACGATCACCATCATCACAATACATTTCTTTAAAATGTTCCACAATCAATTCCATAATTTCATCATCATTATGTATCACTTGACCATGTTTATTTTTCAGTGCATTAATACAATTAACTTCTTTTCTCTCTTTGTATTTCTCTATAACCTTCTGTACATTTGCTGGTTCATCCATATTAAAACCCGCCTGGACTTTAGCTGCATTTAATAAATCGTTATTAAAGATATTCAAAGTGCTGTTAATGTCGTCCAATTTCTTTTCCTCTTGCTCAGTTAGTGGACCAACTTTACATTTCAGTTCTACATATTGTTGCACTAATTTATTATATTCTTTATTTCGTTCTATATTTAAATATTTACATTTCATAATTAAGTGCCACATTAAGATGCAGATGTGACATCATGATTAGTGCACAGGTGTACCTCAGACTCTCCACAATAAAAAGACACCCTGAAATGTGCAATTTTCTTTTGCCTTATTGGGTGTATGGGCCTCCGAACCAGTCAGTATCTGGTGTGACCACCATTTGCCTCATGCAGTGCAACACATCTTCTTCACATAGAGTTTATCAGATTGTCAATTGTGGCATGTGGAATGTTGGTCCACTCCTCTTCAATGGCTATGTGAAGTTGCTGGATATTAGTGGGAACTGGTACACACTGTAAAAATGGTAATAACACAATATTACCACTTTTTATTGTCTTTTTATTGTGGAGAGTCTGAGGTACACCTGTGCACTAATCATGATGTCAAATCTGCATCTTAATGTGGCACACCTGTGAGGTGGGATGGATTATCTTAACAAAGCAGAAGTGCTCAATATCAAACATTTAGGCAAAGTGTTGCGTTTATATTTTTGTTGAGTGTATATACACTCAACAAAAATATAAACGCAACACTTTTGTTTTTGCTCCCATTTTTCAGGGGATGGACTTAAAGCCCTAAAATTCATTCCATATATACAATATAACCATCTCTCTCAAACACTGTTCACAAATCTGCCTAAATGTGTGATATTGAGCACTTCTGCTTTGTTAAGATAATCCATCCCACCTCACAGGTGTGCCACATTAAGATGCAAATGTGACATCATGATTAGTGCACAGGCGTACCTCAGACTCTCCACAATAAAAAGACACCCTGAAATGTGCAATTTTCTTTTGCCTTATTGGGTGTATGGGCCTCCGAACCAGTCAGTATCTGGTGTGACCACCATTTGCCTCATGCAGTGCAACACATCTTCTTCGCATAGAGTTTATCAGTCAATTGTGGCCTGTGGAATGTTGCTCCACTCCTCTTCAATGGCTTTGTCAAGTTGCTGGATATTAGTGGGAACTGGTACACACTGTCAAAATGGTAATAACACAATATTACCACATTATTACCATTTTGACAGCGCATACCAGTTCCCATTAATATCCAGCAACTATATACTATATCTGGAATGAATTTTAGGGCTTTAAGTCCATCCCCTGAAAAATGGGAGCAAAAACAAAAGTGTTGGCGTTTATATTTTTGTTTAGTGTATATATTATTTAGTATTTTTTTGCCTGGACTACTCTATTGAGTGCTTGCGTTTAACAACCGTCTGGTAGCCCCATGCATTCACCAGATATGGTCTTTTTTCCCCTCAGGGAAAAAAGTAACACTGAATAGTGGCCAGAGTGGAGTCACAGGCTGAAGGAGAGACAGACTGTGACAAAAACATAGTATTTATTTCAGAATTTCACAATAAATGCTGATAAAAGCATTACAATTCTTGTCTCATAGACAAGACAGTCTGTCTCTCATTCAGCCGGTGACTCAACTCTGGCCACTCCCATTACTCCTCACTCACACACACCTGCTCTCATGGACTCATAAGCTGCCATGACACTTTCACACCTAAGATTTATGTTATTATCAACAATCACCTGTATAACGGGACTCAATGCAAACACTCTTTGTCAGTGCATAGGCTACTGTAAGTTGTTGTCATCAATGATCCTTTTTGTACCAGCTGTCATCCTGTTTAGACAGTATCTTCTCCTGCAACATACTGTACTTCGGTAACATACATCCGTGATAGTTTTAATATTTACACTCAAGAGTTTTAGGTAAAGATTACATCACATCAACAGGAGCAGTATCGATTCAATATCTTGCTCAAAGGCATTTCAATAGGTTCAACACATTCTCTCTGCTTGCTTCTTGTTACAGTTCCACGATGGCTCTAAACATAGGTGGGCTGGTAGCAGTGTTGGTCTTCTATGGCTTGATCCTGGGAATGGGGGTCTGGGCTTCTAAGAAAGCCAGGAGGGAGGAGAAGAAATGTGAGGGATCCAGAAGTGAAGTCACCATGATAGGAGGACGCAACATCAACACTTGGATTGGCATCTTCACAATGACAGGTGAAAATATTAAGTATGCATATGGGATTAATCAGGAATTCAGAGTCACAGAACCTCAATTGTAAAAGATGTGACAAGGAATAAACCTTTTACACTTAGTGAACTATTCACAATTGTGCATGATATTTGCAAATTTTTCAAAAGCAGCAAATATACAATCTCAGAACTACTAAAAGTAACACTTGCAGTGATATGAGGAAATGAATTAATGGGTACAGAATAATGTCAGTTAAAAATTGTCAGTTTGTGAAACAATTTTCTGTAACAGATTGTTGTAATAGGAGACTATATATTTTTGGAAACCTTATAGCCTAAGGAATCGGAAAAGGTTTGTTTTTCATTATAGAAGCCATCTTGAGTCTTTAAAAATGGCTGCTTTGAAAAACGATTTTCACCATGTCTCGCCTCCTAGATGACCTAATCAAGATTGCAGTAGTAGATATATCATGTAAAAATGTTTGGTTTTCTTTTTAAGATATCTGCATTTGCCTTGATATGAAAGGATGTCCAAAATAAATAATATCTATGTTCCAGTTGAAACACAAATATGGACAACCCAGTAAACTTGCTGCTGGAACTCCATTAAGGCCGCCTCAATATTGCCCTCTATTAGAAAGTAGCTTTGGCAATAACTTGGTGTCAATTTCATAATTCATGAGCATGAGAAACTCAATGGAATACTTATTTTTATCATTGGGTGTGTCCAGACCCCTAATGTGGATATTTCCAAGATGGATATGGCACCAGAAAATGAATAAATGTGCAAACTGCTTGCACAAGTAATCTTGTTGATGACTGCACTGAAAAATATGGGGGAAAAAACAATATATGTTTATAGCTTTTAAGATGACATTTTAATAAATTAACTACACACCCAAACCTGCCAACAACTTCAGCGTGGCTGCCTGTATATACACTTGTTAGTTTGAGATGACAAAGATTCCACAACACAAGAGGCTGATGACAGACTACTGCACACTTCGAAGTATCCAGAATGAAAATGGTGACAGAGTTGTCATCAATGCCAATGACCCGGGCATCATCATGTTCCTTTACTATACAGCAACCCACCTTAGATGCCTTCCAGAGCAAAATGCTCCTGATGGTGCTTTGTCCTTCTGGTATCGCCACAGTGTTGCCCTGCCCTTTATCCAGAGTGGCAATAACACACATTCACTGGTAAGAAGGCATCATCTGTGTCAAAGGCCAGTATGTGTCAAAATCTCCCTGTACTGAGGAGTTTGGTGAAAACCCCTCTGATTCCCTCTCAGATGATCAATCAGGCACAAGACCTCACAATTGTTGTATAGAGTACACAGTACATCAAAATTCAATATTGATTGAATATTTTATTAAGCAGTATAAAAAGTGCAACAGCATAGTACAAAAACGACAGCAAGTGGTCATTCAGTCCCAAATTGTTTGAAACTTATACAGATGAAGGCTTAACCGCCGGACAATGTACAATGCATACATGTTAAAATACGTGTACTATTATAAATCAGCAAACGGTCACCTTCTAGACCTCTCCCTCTAGCAGTGCAGCAGAAGGTGCAGCTTGTTGGTGCTTTGTGCTCCTGCACCTTTCTTGCCTTGAGTACATCCACATGTTAATGAAACCTGGTGGCTGGAAGCTCTTTGTGTCTTTGGCAGTGTCCTGCGAGTCCCATTCTCCTCTTGCAATTCCATCATATATATTATTGTTGGTAACATGTGTACTCTTGCTGATGTTGAGTACTGCATGCAACATCCCGGTGTAACACCCATACAGGGTTGGCTTCAGGGTCCAATATTCACTGCTGTATAAAGGAGAACATACTCTACTGTAGCGTATAAGAAGCTGAGTTTGATTTGACGTGGGACGTTGGAGTTCCATGCAGCTCGTCCAGGACACTCTATGGAAGTGCCTTCCTCAATTCAAGATATTGCTTTGTTTGAGTTGGCCTCCTTGGGGGCATGATTGTCCTCTCACCCATCCACCTATCTCATCCAATAGCCTTCCTAATCTACTTCTATGAGGAGGTAGTCCTCTTTCAGTTTTGTTTTGTTTTATTTATTTAGAAATTTAACTAGAAGATACCCCCTTGAGTAAGGACATAAACAAGACAGACATACATAAAGGCTCAACCCTCCACACATCCACCACAACCCACTTCTAGAGTAAGTTCCTAGTACCAAAATTTAAGTAAAACAAAGAAAGTAAATATATTCATACAGTAAAATTAAAATATGATAATAGAGAGATGTTAATAATAGTAATACTAATATAAGTAATATATGTATACATATATTACACGATACCAAAATAATTACAAAAATAATACAACAATGATGGTCATCACATAAAGGAAATCAAAAGCAAGAACAGGCAGATTTAAGATGTTGAATTAAAGCAGTCTTAAAGTTTTGAAATGATGTGATAGATCTGAGGAACGAGGGCAGGGCATTCCAAATGGACGGGGCTTTGAACATGACTGCACGTCTGCCAATCTCTCAGGAGATTCTGGGGACTGTAAAATAGAGATGCTGAATGTGGCGAAGGGAGTATGCTGATGAAAATTGAATCAAATATTAAGCTGGATAGTTAAAATGAAAACATTTGAAAACAAAGTAGCCAGTGTAGATGCAGAAGGTGAGATTCAGAGGTGTTCTGATTGTGTCGCCATAATCCAAGATTGGAAATATTATAAAAATTGTTGTGCAATTTGTTTCCGTCTTTTGAAGGAAAAATAATTGATGACTTTGATTGATGACTTTGAGGCTAACATGTATCCTGATCATTTATCCAAAACTAGATAATGGTCTACAAGGTCGAAGGCCTTAATATAAAATAGCACCAGTTAAGTGGCCTTTATTAACCCATAGTAGGCGGGAACCCCTAGTGGTAGTTTTACCCTAGTTGACGGGAACACCAATATGCGTTCTGTACAGAATGTACAGTATCAAAAAATGTCAAAATTTGGTGATGTTACACAATAATTTGAAGTTTTCCAGTACACTTAGGTTAGTATTTCAGAGACATTTTTAGAATCGGGATAGTCTACAATGGGTTTTAAAGGAAGAGAAGCTGACATTTGTTAATTTAGTTAGCAGTAGAAATAGAAAAAATGGAATGAAAGCCTGACTGCACTGGGGATAAAAAAGTTATGACTGTTAATATATTGGGTTAATTGCTTTGCAATTAATTTCTCAAATATTTTAGTTCTAGAACGAATAATAGAAATTGGTCTGTAGTTGTTAACATCCAATGCGTCGCCTCCTTTGCGAAATTTAATGAATTTTGCATCTAAGCCATCTGGACCTATAGCACACCCTTCCTTCAGTTCACAAATTGAGCGAGATAGGACTAATCGTGAATGAACCAGGACGAATGGGATTAGGATTAAAATGTATGGTGATAAATTAGAATATGCATTTCCAACAGAGGAAACAGTGAACATTAAAGATATTATTCATTTCATTTTTCATTTTCTTTGTCAAAGTATCTGTATACTATGAGCAGTGACAATAAATTGAATCTGAATCTGAATCTGATATTAGCAATTGCAGTAGGGTCAATGGTAACAGTATCATTGCTGCAGATTTTAGAGAGACAGTTTTTATGGGACTCAAAATATGGTTTACTCTGTCCCAAAATGTTTTGGGGTTTGGGAATCCCTGAGCCAGATTGTTCCTATAATAATTGGACTCAGCTTTCCTAAATGAGTTTTGCAGTGATTTTGTAGTTTTTTTTTTATAGGCGTCCCAGTCAGATTGTTCTTTGCTTGCTCTAAATTTAGCCCAGGCCTTATCACTTAGTTTAAACAAAATGTAAAGTATCCCAGCCAACATGCCGAACTACTCGCTGCTGCCATCTGGGATCACCACTTGTTCCTGGGCATCTATCGATCTATCTATTGATCTATCTATAATTTTCATTGTCCAAAATCTGCCGTTGTGTGTGTGTGTGTGTGTGTGTGTGTGTGTGTGTGTGTGTGTGTGTGTGTGTGTGTGTGTGTGTGTGTGCGTGTGCGTGTCTACACACAAGTGTCTGTTAATATTATGAAAACAGTTTATTAAAATGCCAGCTTAAGCTTACATTGTGGGCATTTTCTAGAGTTGTGGGAATGGTTGCACCAGAAAACTTACTTCAGCCATAGTCTACTATATAGAAATAAAAGCTCAAACTTTCAAATGTGCTCACCTTGCTTTAAAGGCAGATTTTGTATCATAATGGTCGCTGTAGGTTACTGCAAATTAGGGGTCCAGACACACCCAATAATAAAAGTAAGTTGTATTCTGTTTAGGTTATGAAGCTAATAAATTATGAATTAGACAAGTATGCATTTGTACTTTTTTTTATTATCAAAGCTACTTTCAGATAGGGGCCAATATTGAATTTCCAGCAGCAAGTTGACCGTGTGTGACGTTTCAGTCAATTAGAATGTAATCAGCTTATTTGGATTTCTTGCCCTCAAAAATGTGTACTTAACCACTGCAATAATGATTTCAGCTCATCCAGGAGGCAGTTTGAGAAAAGCAGCCATTTTTAAAAATCCAAGATGACTGCTATAATGACCTTCAAAAAAGGCAACAAACATTTTCTGATCTGTTAGGCTATAAGGTTTGCAAAAATATATAGTTTTAAAAAGCTTCGTCTCCATCCTACAAACTCACGTGGCTCAACATAGGGAACTGGAATATAACCAGTTTGAACCACTGAAACCCTGTATATCCATGTCATATTTTAAAAACTAAACAAAATCCCTGCTTTGTACTCTGTCGTACATTTAAAAAGAACCAAAGCCACTTGATGTGTTCTGAGCTTAGGTGGTGCATATGGTAGTTCGACATACTGTATCAATAGCTTCCAAGTAGGATTCGGATTCGGTTATGGTTTGGAGTAGGCCATCGAATCATCATGTTGAGCTGTTAGGATTTTGGGCGAAAGAAACGCACGCATGACTTTGTAGATATATGCCACTTTCGAAAATGTGCTGATTGCTTTAACTGTTAAGTACTTTCTCTTCACCATCAGCTAGCTGGGTTGGAGGAGCATACATCATGGGTACTGCCGAGGCTGTCTACACTCCCTCCCGTGGTGTTATCTGGGCCATTGGTCCTCCTTCATTTTTTGTGAATTTCTTTGTCGGTAAGAAGCAGCATGCGTCTTTCAATATTATTTTCACCGATAAGGACAACCATTCATCCTTATGGTTTCTCCAAGACAGTATACATGGTGTGTGAAATATAGCGATCATAGAAAAGGATAAATGAAAAAAAAGTCCATAATCAATAGAACTAGGACAAAGAAAGTTAGCCAAGCAGACAGTGGATTAGCTCATGAGATAGACACTTACCGGGAGGCTCTTCAGCGAAATTGCAATTATCAAGCTGGCGGCCAACGGTAAAATAAGGTAAAAATCAAGACCCATGACATCCCCTCATATATTAGCACTGGGGGAGGACCCATATGTTAATTCATGTTAATTCCTGGGAGCTATGCGCTCACGCTATTAAGGACCTCGACATAATAAGAGAAAATGCACACTGATGAGACCTGGATATGACCACGTCTTAGGAGAAAAAAGAAAAACATGTTCGAAGCGATGCAAGCGCACAGACCAAGTTCAACAGTGTTGCCATGTCTGTTTAGTATAAGCGACTGGCTTGTTATTCTGAAGTGGCTTGTCGTCTAACTGTTGTGGTGCAGCATTTTTAAGTCTATGGTATTTATACGCACATCGACAGTGGGTGCAGGGCCAATATGGCAATCATGGTAATAGAGTAGGGCCCGCACACCAGTCTTAAGGCAAAGAATTTGCTTTATTGAAAAAGGACAACGTTTCGATCTCACTAGATCTTCATCAGGTCTGTACCCTACTCTATTACCGTGGTGGGCATTTTTAAACATTAGCTTCCTAAATTAGGGATATAACCAAATGCACCACTATGGGTCTGTAACTCAGTGGTTCCTAGTTCCTATAATCTCACAGTTACATTAAAATTCTTTGGAATCACTAGTCTTGTGGTTAGAGTATCTGCCCTGAAACTGGGAGGCCGGGGTTCGATTCCTGGCCGGGTCATCACAAAGACTGTAGAAATGGGACCCAATGTCTCCCTGCTTGGCACTCAGCATCAATGGGTTAAATTGGGGTGAAATCAACTAACGATCCCCGAGCGGGGCGCACGCTGCAGCTCATTGCTACAAGAGATGGGTCAAAAGCGGAGAACTAATTTCACTGCGGTAATGTGAGTGACGAATGGACTTGGACTTTGATGTCACTACAGTGTTGCACATTCCTGATCGCCAGATTATAATGCATCACCTTCCTGTTGTGTCCCAACTATAGGAGGATTGTTCTTTGCTAAACCGTTAAGGTCGAAGCGCTACGTGACGATGATGGATCCATTGCAGGAACACTATGGCCACACGTTCACCAAAGCCCTCCTGCTTCCCTGTCTGCTCAGTGACATTCTATGGGTGGCCTGCATCCTGGCTGCCTTGGGTCAGTCATACTTAGATCTGCTTATCAACATCAGGTCCTCCAGGGTCACTGTCTCTACTTCTGTTGTTTGACCTTTCAGCGCATCACTGCCATTTAAACTCTGCTTAGCTGTTAGCTCTGCTCATCATTGCATGATGGTTGCACATGGCTCTGGTCTAGGCATATAAACACGTGTGCATTGTGTGTTTTGGCAGGTGGGACAGTCAGTGTGATTCTTGATCTCCATTCGTCCTACGCCATCATCGTGTCTGCAGGCGTTGCCATCACCTACACACTGCTGGGAGGCCTGTACTCGGTGGCCTACACCGATGTCATCCAGCTGCTGTTCATCTTCATCAGTCTGGTACGTCAGAGCAGATGGGAATATCAGGGTGGCATAGATTAATGGTTAGAGGGCCTGGCTGGGAAGCAGAGCATCCTGGTTTGATTCCCGGCCTTGGAAATATGTAGAGTATGTCAAGTGTCAAGTGTGATGGCTGAGTACGAGCATGCACCTACTTTTTTTTTTATTAAGCTGGTAATATTTTGAAAAATTATTTGAAATTGTGTGAAGATTGTGTACATTTGAATCCACTTTTATGATGGAACCTCCATCCAATCTCTGATTAGCACTTCACTGGCAGTGAATGTGATTATGTTTTTGTTAGCCTATCTTGTTCTGATTGTCTTTTCCAGTGGATGTGTGTTCCCTTTGTAATTCTCCACCCATCATCATCATCATCATCATCATCATCTAATGTGACTCTCTCACCTGTAAACTCACCACCCTGGCTCGGGGAGCTCAAGATGGAGGATGCTGGGAAATGGATTGATGAATTCCTCTTAATTGTGAGTTACTGTTTCCGCCGAAGCCTATTCCTGTACAATATCAATCGAATATTGAATTGACGGCACATAGTACTCTCTCCCCAAGCCTGTAACCTGTTTTCGACTGAATGGTTTAGTAGATGATACAATGATGACATATTATCTCCCGGGGGTATCGGGGGTACTTGCTCACTCACTCTGCTCTAGCACAAGTAGGCCATGGTCTTATTTCTTATGCAGTTAAAGCGTTTTTGTGTCCAGGTAAAAGTTTGAAATCTACTGATCTGTTCCTTTTAATAGACTTGGAAATATGAACATACTGTATGCATGTGAATATTAGCATATGACAAATATAGCCTGGATGCTGAGGGTGTGTGTGTGTGTGTGTGTGTGTGTGTGTGTGTGTGTGTGTGTGTGTGTGTGTGTGTGTGTGTGTGTGTGTGTGTGTGTGTGTGTGTCACGCTTGCATGCTTAGGCCTTAGGAGGACTGGCCAACCAGGCATTATATCAGAGGGTCCTTTCTGCTGCATCACCTGCTCAGGCCCAGATCACATGCTTTGCATCATCGATCATTGTCGTCATCATGGGCATTCCCTCAGTCATTATAGGAGCGGTGGCTGTTTCTGCAGGTACTTCACAAACACACACTTGTTGTGCCTGCCATCTGCAGAAAGATAGCTCAGGACATTATTTGTTTCATACAACTATGTCCCGTGGTGAGTGTTCTGCTCTGCTCTACCTGGTTTTGGTGAATATTAAGTCACTGGAGGCCACGCAATAAAAGTAAAGGAATAAAAAATATAGCTGCAAGCAGCACTAAGACGGGACCAAGCAAGCATCTAAGGCAATAAGAAGAACATGCACAAATAAGCCATAGAATGGAAGAAATACATCATGTAATTGTGGGAGAGGGACTCACGCTTTGTATCGTCAGTAGTAGTGGGACTTGAACCCACATCCTTGCGTTCTAAAGTCTGGTGCTCTACCCAGGGACAATAATTTGCTTAATTGTTGTTAACAATGAAACAACCCATGAGACAGCATCAAGCAGTAAGCAATATGCACAAATTATTTTTGAATGGTTTATTGGCGCACTGTAAATGAAAATAGCATCTCTCATAGCAAGTATCTTAAACTAGGCTACAAGTATAAAGCTGATAATGAAAATAATTAATAGCTATTAATAGCTATTCTTAATAATGAATATGATTCGCGTGATATACTGTAGTGTAGAAGTTATGGCTGTGTACATAAAAATGCATGCCTGTGACTGGTTATGAGCGCCCGGCGTGACTGGCACCGCGGCGCTCCGGTCCCCATGAAGTCACATTAAGTCCATTAAGCCCCAACCCCAAAATGACTTTGACACCACTGCCCATCACAAATTTTCGCGAAAACCGGCTGCACCGTTTAAAACCGCAGTTGGTGGACTGCTTGGTCCCCGTTTGTTAAGGGACCAAGTCCACTTGGTGGACTGCTTGGTCCCTTAAAAATGCCCTCATTTGTATTGTTTGACCTATTTCTACAATATTAATGCATTTGTTGCATTAATGACACACAAGAATACCTTGTTGCCTTTTTGCTGCTCAATGATGAAGCATTTGTCATCTTATCAGTTTGGATGTCTGGTTCTCTTTCTCAGACTGGAACCAGACAGAGTATGGTGTTCCAGCTCCATTTGAGCGTGGGGAGGCAGGGAACGTGCTTCCATTGGCCCTGCAAAACCTCGCCCCGTCCTGGGTGTCGGTGTTGGGTGTCGGGGCATTGGCTGCAGCCGTCATGTCCTCTGTGGACTCTGCCATGCTTTCTTCTGCATCCATGTTCACTCAGAATATCTACAAGAGCTACCTCAGAAAACAGGTGGGAAAATGTGTACAATAACTTACAGGTCAGATCTATACAAAATGCCAGAACCCCAAATAGTGCACTGTATGGGGCATAGGGAATTAATTTGGATGCAGCCTTAGCATCTACGGTATGTTGCAATTCTGTAATAACAAGATTTTTCAATTTTCTCTCTAGGCATCAGAGAGGGAGTGTGCATGGGTGATCCGGCTAAGTGTGCTGCTAGTGGGCTTGGCCGGTGCCGGCCTGGCCTTCGGTGGGGAAGGTGTCATGTCGCTGTGGCTGATGAGTTGTGACCTGCTGTACTGCATAGTCTTCCCGCAGATCACCTGCATCCTGCATTGTCCCTTCGCTAACGGATACGGTGCAACCACTGCCTTCGTCCTGGGGACCTTTCTCAGATTTCTGAGCGGGGAGCCTGCACTCCACATTCCTCCTGTCCTGATGTTTCCTGGTTGGAGGGAGGATGAGTTAACAGGGGACATCCACCAGTACTTTCCCTTCAGGTCTTTGATAACATTGCTTGTCATACTTGTCATTCCCTTGGCCTCCTTACTGGCACGTCTGGCGTTCACCCGCAACCTGCTGCCTCCTTCCTGGGACGTCTTTGGTGTCTTGAGGGAGACTGGGAATACTGAAACGACTGTTAGTGGAGTGGGGAAAGCAGAAGTAATCTTACCTGCTGCTACTGAGTCTGACACTACTGAGAATCTGCTGGTTACCTTCACCTCCAGCTGCTAGTAGATCAGTAGCCCAACCGATGATACAGTACATACTGCATATTTCATTACAATCAAAAAACAGTTCCAGACTCAACCGATCACTCCCAGACTCGGTTGCAGAGTCTCCACCCTTCGATTAGCCTGGCTTCCCCACACTCATTACAAGCATTAAATGGTTACGCAGTGTCTGTAGTCCCCAGTACCATTGCCCTGTTAGCTAGCCAGCCTTCGAAAAAACTACAAACTGGGTCTCTGCTGATTGGCGTAATTTTTTTTTACGTGGAAATGCGCTCTGATTGGCTCGCCAGCATTCGTGGCGAGCCAGATCCACCTCCAATTTGGCAAAGCCAGAGTCTTCCGCGCCCGCGCCATTACGCCAGTAGGGGGAGTAAGACTCTGGGCCCAGGGTACCCTTTGATTTTCTCCTGGCTGGATTACTGCAACAATGTCCTGTTCGGCTTTCTTACCTGACCTCCGCAAGGACTACACCCCTGAGTGGAGCCTGAGGTCTTTGGACAAGGAGCTCCTCGCTGTCCATCACGCAAGAAAGCAAATGTTTGGTGATCGAGATTGGAGATTCGCCAGTTTCTGACACTGGACTCATTTACAGTAAGTCAGCACTGAAGAGACATTTCTTCACTTTGGTTTTTGGCATTTATTATGTGTTTTTTATTGTATTGTCAAGTGCTTTGGGTTTCTTGAAAAGTGCTAGCCTGGCTCAGCCCTGAATCAGCACCTTAAAAATACTATCTTATTTTTTCTTTGTGATTCAAAGACTGGCTTCCTTGCCTTTGGGTCCGTTTTTGTCAGTTGGAAATCCATGCCCAGCACCTGATTGGCCAACAGCCCTGTCACTCACTTCGTTTCACTTTATTATTCTTTAAAGAAGCGTCAGGCTTTAGGTTTTATAAACTTCATCATCCGACATATTTTACTGCTTTTGTTCACATGCTAGTAACGCTCGTCGGCTGTGTTTGTTCAGTTAGCAACGTCAATATCCCAGCAAACATTGGACGTCCAGCGGACGTCCAAATGACGTGCAGATTAGGTCGGTCCGTCCAAGACCAATTTTGGACGTCCATGTGACGTCCAAACAAGGTCCAATATTTTGACGTCTAACTTAGACCCAATTTGAACGTCAATAAGACGTTCAATTTTTGCACGTCATCTTTGGATGTCCATCGGACGTTTGACACACGTCCTGGAAAAGACGTCCTTCTGCGTACTTTTTTGGGACGTCCATTGGACGTCAGAATCAGGTCCTACAAAGACGTCCGGCTAGGTCCGTTTTTTGGACGTTCATTGGACGTCAGAATCAGGTCCTCCAAAGACGTCCGGCTAGGTCCATTTTTTGGACGTCCATTGGACGTCAGAATCAGGTCCTACAAAGACGTCCGGCTAGGTCCATTTTTTGGACGTTCATTGGACGTCAGAATCAGGTCCTACAAAGACGTCCGGCGAGGTCCATTTTTTGGTCGTCCATTGGACGTCAGAATCAGGTCCTACAAAGACGTCCGGCTAGGTCCATTTTTTGGACGTTTATTGGACGTCAGAATCAGGTCCTACAAAGACGTCCGGCGAGGTCCATTTTTTGGTCGTCCATTGGACGTCAGAATCAGGTCCTACAAAGACGTCCGGCTAGGTCCATTTTTTGGACGTTTATTGGACGTCAGAATCAGGTCCTACAAAGACGTCCGGCGAGGTCCATTTTTTGGTCGTCCATTGGACGTCAGAATCAGGTCCTCCAAAGACGTCCGGCTAGGTCCATTTTTTGGACGTCCATTGGACGTCAGAATCAGGTCCTCCAAAGACGTCCGGCTAGGTCCATTTTTTGGTCGTCCATTGGACGTCAGAATCAGGTCCTACAAAGACGTCCGGCTAGGTCCATTTTTTGGACGTCCATTGGACGTCAGAATCAGGTCCTACAAAGACGTCCGGCTAGGTCCATTTTTTGGACGTCCATTGGACGTCAGAATCAGGTCCTACAAAGACGTCCGGCTAGGTCCATTTTTTGGACGTCCATTGGACGTCAGAATCAGGTCCTACAAAGACGTCCGGCTAGGTCCATTTTTTGGACGTCCATTGAACGTCAGAATCAGGTTCTACAAAGACATCCGGCTATAGGTCCATTTTTTGGACATCCATTGGACGTTTGAATCAGTTCCTGCAAAGACGTCTGGCTAGGTCCATTTTTTATGTCCACTGGACGTCAGAATCAGGTCCTAGAAAGTCATCTGGCCAGGACATTTTTTGGATGTCCATTGGATTTTTGTGGACCTCGACTGGACGACCACGTCATGCCTATATGGGGATACTCTGACCTAGGACCAGTGTTGGGCAGTAACAGTAATTTTAGATTACATATTACTGTAATATTATTACTTTTGCCCCAAAAAGTAAAGTAACAAGATTACTCTGCAAAAATGGGTAATAAGTAATGCATTACTTTGCAAGTAACGCCAAGTTACTTTTTTAAAATGAGCTTGTTGTTGCATGCAACAATAGAACAGATTTACAAGCTATCGACAGGTACTGTAACAACAGAGATGTAGATCCAGTCCAAACACTGCATCCTGCGCAGTTATGTACACTACAAATCGCTTGCTGCTTTACAGTATTTTGTATTTTATTTTTACATACAAGACCTCAACTGTCTTTGAAAACAATTGTGAAAGTTTAAAAAGTCAAAGAGACAGATTTTTTTGGCTTTGTTTTCAGCTGCAGTTTGAGGAATTGGAGACCTTTATTATTCCAATAAATTGGATTCAGTTCTAAAAAGAGCTCGCTAAACAGATTGTCTTATCTTTATTTTTTTCAAAGGCGGGAGTTGAGAACTTGGGAAAGTAATAATGTAATATGTAATATATTACTCTTCGATTCCAGTAATAAGTAAAGTAATGATATTACTTTGTCTAAGGGGTAACTAGTAAAGTAAAGAAGTTACTTTCCTAAGTAATATTGACCAACACTGCCTAGGACATTGACCATAATATTAGGAAGAGACTAACGAAGCCCTTTTTTCAAATATTTTTTTCTAATTAACGCATCGACTGGGCGACCACATCATACCTATATATGGGGATACATGTGACGTAGTGCTTTGTAGACATAAAGCTTCGTAGACATAATAGGGATATGCAGCAATGCTAACTTAATCGAGAGAGAAACAAATGAGTGCTTATATCTATTGTATTTACATGGTGGAATTCTGTCTTCTCCCATCCCGCATCAGCACATACTCTTGGTTGAGAGGATGTGGGATCAGAGACAATGTTCTGAGCCCGTCTAATGACTGCTTGTATAAAGATGGCTCGGGGGGAGGGGGGGGGCTGATTGGGGGGCTGGACATGCCCATGATCTTCCTGGCCATCTTTGCAAGCAATCTGCGATTTAAACTTAAGATTCAAGTTACCAAACCAGCTGGTGATACCAGAATTGACGCAATGCTTGCTCTGTGAAAAAGCAACAAACCCTAACTCCAAACAACCTCAATCTACAGAGGAAGTGTAAGCGATGCCGATGATGTATCTTAGCACAACAGGATGTAACATGCATGTTCCAGCTCATATCAATATGTACTCCTAGGTACTTATATGAGGAGCCCTGACACATGGTGTTGTTATGAATACTGATCATGGTCAAGGTCAATAATGACCTCTTCCATTTTCTTTGTGTTTATCATCAGGTAATTCTGATCGCACCATTCAGCATACCTTTCCACTCCAGCTGTGTGGCTGTGGGGGGCAGATTGGCTTGTGAGCAGGCTGAGTATAATGGTGTCATCAGAAAATGTAATCACACTGATTTGGATATGATCTAGCTTACATAGTCATTAGTATACAACGTAAACAAAAAAGTGGAACTGACAGTCCCCTGTGGGACCCCTGGGCTACTAAGTGCTTCCTCAGAGAACACATCATTGAACCTGACGCTTTGTGGTCTCTGAGATGACCTCCTGCTACACCCAGCACATCATCTCTACCAGCTCTTTCCTTCAGGGAGAAGTACTGGACTGGTCTATTATTATTAGTGTAAGGACAGCACGCACACACACACACACACACACACACACACACACACACACACACACACACACACACACACACACACACACACACACACACACACACACACATCATCACATCAGCGTTCAATTGAGTCATATAGAAGCTTTTGTACAAGAATAGAACAGCTGTACTAAAATCTACTGGACTTTAGTCTGTTTTCAGCTCTAGTAAGGCTGTATTGAAGTCTATTAGGCTGCTTGAAACTGTATACTGTTGCTTGGAAATATTAAACTATGCATGGGCCATGTACAATCTCATGTAAAGGTCATTGCCATGTACACAGTGATTACGCCCACATGCAAGAAGTTACAGAGCGGACAGGAGCCTAGTCCAGCACAGGCTAGTACACCTAAGACAACAATGATGCGGTATTTGCACTCCCTACCTTTTGACAAACTAAAGACAACTTTCAATAAACTACGCTGCTGCGCTATACAACATGTGAAAAGAGGTCCTCATCCAGATGTAGGCTACTGCACACACACAGGACAGGCCATTATAACAGGAGGTATCTAACAGGTTTAGGTTCTCCTTTGTACCTATAACCACACTCCTATGATTCCCTTACAGAGGGGGGAGGAGAAGACGCTAAGACAAGGTGTAAAGGTCTCTCCATTACACTGATAAACATGTTGTCTTGTCTTCTCTCTTAATTATGTATTATATCAGGGATGTGTACCTGCTGTGGGGGTGTACGATTCACATGGGTGCCTTAATGTATTGTACTGTAATGTCTTGTAATGTATTGCATGTTTAAGTCTGTATGTCCAAGACAAATTTCTCCTTAGAGATGAAATTAAGTAACCTTGAACCTTGACATTGTTGTATGGTGATAAGGACTGGACACAGGGTGACCAGACGCCCCTCTTTGCGCAAGACAGTCCCACAGACTTTTCAAGCGTCCCAAAAATATTTTAGGGCATTTTGAGGGCCCCAAAGGCCCCAATACTGGATGGTCCACCCCTGTATGCCAGATGGCCAATCTGCCCCTGTCCCTGTCCCACATTGTCCCACACAGACAGCTGCACTGTCCCTCAAATGAACATTTTGGATCTGGTCACATAACTGGACACCAACAGTAGGCCTACAAAGTATACTATCTCATTTTCTTGTAAACAATTGGGTCTAATACATTTAACATTGTGACACTAAATAGACTTGGACATCATATTTCTGAATAAACAGGCTAGTCTAATTGTTGATCTATGCAGGCAGTATTTTGACATGGATGGATCTGAATCAAACTTAAATTTTAGATTTATTTAATTTATTATGATGATATATGTGGTAGTCATCACAACCATAATTAGATTAGGATTCTATATTTTGTCATATAAAACAATAGTGAAAAACATGCATCAACATTTTAAAACTTAATTTTATATTTATTTAATGTATAATGAAGATATATGTGCAAGAGAGTGTGATCCCATAAGTCATAATTACATTAGATTTTATCAAACAATATTGGGGGGAAAAACATTAAATTAAATAATACAGTTTGAATAGGTAAGAACTATTGTGATTGGCCGAGGCAAAATGACCTAATACTGAACACCCCTGTGATTGGCTGCCCCGGCTTGGTGGGCGGGGCCATCCTGCAGCTACCGTTCAGCACTATACAGCCGTGCAGTTCGGTTCTTCAGACAAGTCACTTCTTCAAAACAAATCGAAGGTAAGCAGTATTATAATATTATTTTAATTATAAGCGAAATGATATGGAAGAATGCAACTGTAACCCAACCGCACATGAACAAGCACATGTCCAGTCGCTAAGAATGTATGTTTGGAGATGTTGCAAAGGTTATTCTATAGCTAGTGTGAGTGCTAACTTGTGCTAACAAAGCTAGTGCAGCCACTGGTACATTAGCACAGGCGAAGCACGCTGTTGTTAGCAGAACGTCGCCGAGTAGCCTAAGTTACATCAGGGGAGCCCAACCAGTAGATCGGGATCTACTGGTAGATCTCGGCCTGATCACAAGTAGATCTCTGGAGATGTGGGGGGAAAGAAAAAAAAATGGGGTGGAGAAGAAAAAAGAGCGAGCGTCTGTGTGTGTGTGTGTGTGTGTGTGTGTGTGTGTGTGTGTGTGTGTGTGTGTGTGTGTGTGTGTGTGTGTGTGTGTGTGTGTGTGTGTGTGTGTGCGCGCGCGTCAGTCTGTCTACAAAGCGGCTCATTTGGAGGATTGTTGTCTGCTATCTGTGAATTATGCCAACAGTATTGTTCTGCAACTTATAATGGAATATTCTGGACTGTTCTTATTATGATTGCATTTGCAATGGCAGTGTTTGACCAAGTCTGTTGTACTTATGTTGTACTGTTGTAGGCCTATTTATGACAAGTCTGTTGTACTTTATGCTTATATGGACATAAAGTAAAGTGGTAAAACAAAGTAGTGTTGTGTTGTTGTGAAGTTACTGCAGGCTGGCAACGATGCGTGTGGTTTGAAATGTTGATATTGGACTGGTAGATCCCGGAGGGGTGGGCTGCTGAAAAGTAGATCTTGGGTCAAAAAAGGTTGGGCAGCCCTGTTATACATTATACTATGTTATTTTTTAACATGTTTGGTTGGTTGAGGCCTGTACTAGCGAGTCAGCCTGGCCGCCACACCGTTGTTAGCAGAAACAAAGCAGAACGTTGAATATTATATTATCTATTATACTTTATTATTTTTAACATGTTTGGTTATGAGGCCTGTACTAGCGATGTATGGGCTTGTTGCTCGGCTGTTTTCAGTGGCAGCTTTATCCACAAGACCAATGCTAGGGTTTAAGTGGTTGGTTGAATGAATGAATGAATGAATGAAATTTGTATTGACAGAAATTGAGAGTATCAGGTCATGTACACACAGCAACAAAACTTATAACAGCTTGGAGAATTACAGTACAATTCAAGTACAACTGCATCAAATCTGAAAAAAATTCTTGGACACTAGTTAAGCATACACTTGTTTACAATAGTGGCCAACTTGTTCATTTCATTAAGACATTCAGAGACATGCAGTATAATTACTTCTGTAAAGCCAGAAGTAGCAAATCATAGAGGAGGTAAAATCATAGTTGTGGTAAAAAGGGAAAAGAGAAATGTACAAAAGGGAGAAGGGGTAGGTAGGGGGAATTGTATTTACAAATTAATTTTTACAGAGACCAGTTTCGTATTGCAGCCATTGCCTGCCTGTATTAAACAACGTCAAACTCACAAACTTCGCAACTGTAGAGAAAGCTTGATATATCCTCTGTTGATCTGCAAGGGTTTTGTCTCATAAAAATCCACTGCTAGACATATTATGAGCTACTTTCTGTCCTGGGTAGTCCTCAACAAACAACATGAGCTGCCATCTTGAAAATAAGAATGAATGAATGAAATCTTTATTGACAGAGATGAGAGTTACAGTACAAGTCAAGTACACACTGCAACAAAACTGATAACAGCTTGGAGAATTACAGTACAATTCAAGTACAACTGCATCAAATCTGAAAAAGCTGATTGGACACACTAGTTAAGCATACACTTGTTTACAATAGTGGCCAACTTGTTCATTTCATTAAGGCATTCAAATACCGTACATATAAAACAACTACTTCAGTAAAATCAGAAGCAGCAAATCATTGAGGTAAAATCATAGTGGAGGTAAAAAGGGAAAAGAGAAATGTACAATGAGGAGAGGCGGGGTGGGTGGGGGATTTTATATACATTTTTGTTTTACAAAGGCCAGTTTCGAATTGCAGCCATCTGTAGGTGCCCTTTGAGAGCGGTTTTGAAGGAGTCAAGGGATTCACATGCCTTTGACTGTTGGTAGGGCATTCCACATTTTGGTGGCATATGAGTAGAAGGAATTAAGACCCTTGTTTGTGCCAAATCTGGGTCGGACGGACATGGTTAGTAGCACTCCCTCTGGTGTTGTGGGAGTGGACCTCATTGACATTTAGGAAGTATTTGGATAGGTACAAGGGTATTTTGGTAGAGTATCGTATCTTGTGGACCAAAGCCATTGCGAGATGTTGTACTCTGTCGTCAACCCTAAGCCAACCCAAATCGCTACCTGCTGTTTGTGTATGTTAGTGTATAAAACAAGCACTCCCCTTGGCTCTTATTTTCAAGATGGCAGCTCGTGATGTATGTTGAGGACTACCTAGGACAGAAAGTAGCTCATAATGTGTCTACGGTGGATTATTATGGCACAAAACCCTTGTAGATCGACAGAGGATGTATCAAACTTTCTCTACAGCTGCAAAGTTGTGAGTTTGACGTCGTTTAATACAGGTCATCACTGATGACATTTCGGCTATGGCTCTAGATGCAATACATTCCAATTATAAAAGAATCTAGAGTTGCAATGCGGCTAGGGATTCGCAAGTCTTAATGACTGTTGGTAGGGCGTTCCACATTTTGGTGGCATATGAGCGAGAAGAATTGAGTCCCTTGTTTGTGAAAAATCTGGGTTGGACATGGTTAGTAGCACTCCCTCTGGTGTTGTGTGAGTGGACCACATTGACATTAATGAAGTATTTGGACAGGTACATGGGTATTTTGGTAGTAGAGTATCGAATCTTGTCTACCAGACCCATTGCGAGATGTTGTACTCTCTCGTCAACCCTAAGCCAACCCAGACTGTCAAAGTGGGCAGGGGTGAGGTGTGTCCGTGGTGTGAGGCCACCTAGCAGCCTGACCAGTTTGTTTTGGGAGGTCCTTAGTTTTCAGTGCCTTTTGTGGTGCTGTGGTACCAAGAGGTGCAGGCGTGGTCAAAGAAACCTTGTACTAGGGCTCCCGTTATAGTCTTCAAAGTGTCTTTGTTGACCAGTGGGGAGATCCTGTATAGGAATCTAGTTCTTTGGTTGACCTTTTTTAACTGTTTATTCACTGCTTCACTGTTAATTATAGCTGGATGTATTGTAGACTGTGATCCATTTATTTATCTGCTCATCGTTATGTTCTTTTTCAGTGTTATTGCCATAGTACTAAAGTCGGATTTAGCAAAATGGTCTATGCCCACGGTTCTCTTATGTAAGGTCCGGGCACCCAGGGGTCCTTGAGGGAGCCCCAGTGGGTACCCAGCTAAAGGATGGATGTTAGGATCTAAATTATTGGTCTGTAACTCTGATAGTGTACAAATGGGGAAAAGCTTAAAGTTAGCATTGATTTTACTATATAAGCTGGAGTTTTTATAGATGCAAATGCCATTAAATGGATGTCCATTAATGCATGTCAAACTTGGGGCCTACAGGGGTTGACACTAAGGTCTCCGAAGAACTTGCCCATCGGGCAAGTGCAAGTCAGGTTCTACTTGCCCTCAGGTCATGGTCACTTGCCCCCCAAAAATATATTGTAAATTTTGCACTTAAGTGGGTGCTTTAAACCAGGGGTTTTCAACACGTGGTCCCTGAGAGGGTTCCAGGTGGTCCCCAGCTAAGTTGGTTAACCAGATGTAACTCTTGAGAGTGTAAAAATGAAACCAAATGGACCCTTGCGGGTCCATTTGGTTTCATTTTACAAGAGTTAAAATTCATCATCTTAATAGCCCAGGTCGCAATGACCACCTTCAAGACAAATTTATCTTGTGTTGTGTTATTGCGCACTAAGTCACACACTTGCCCGATCGGGCAACCAGGTAGCAGTCTTCACTTGCCCCACCATTTTTTTTACTTGCCCCGGGCAAGCAGGCAAGTCTTAGTGCCAAGCCCTGGGCCTAGAAATTAAAGTTCACGATGCGACGTGGTGCGTCGCATTGTGAACTTGGCGGTTGGCTGTTTTCAGTGGAAGCTTTCCCCACAAATCCGATGCTGGAGTTTAAGTGGTTAATGGTGTTGACCTGCTTGAAAATCAGTGTTTGGAATCTAAAGAACCTACTTCTGTCTTTTGCAGCCTCACATGGATCTAGTCGTCGTAGGTTGGACCTCATCACCATGTAATTATTTCTTATGTTAATAGTGACCTTGTTAAGAAAAATACAAATACCATTTGAAAACTTAAGAACCTTCTTTTGGCATGTTTTAATGCGGGCCTTCTGATATTGATAAAATCTGCTTAGTTATTTTCTAAAACATCCTTTTTAATTGTATCCCTCTTGAACAGGTCCAGATCCTACTTTGAGGGATGGGTTGTTCCCGTTACCATGGGAAGGTACTGTAAGTTCTGAGCCACTGTCTTTCAATGAAGACAGGACTCGGCCAAGAGAACTTTTTATTTTCTTTTAAATTTTCTATCCTAATAATATGCCCTCTCCTTGACCGTTCTACCAGGACTCACAAACTGCTATTGAATTAGTATTTTTCAACATTCGTTGTTTCTATCTATAATCTCAGACTTAACATTTGTTAATAGATTTTTTTTTTCTCTTTTTTCCAGTATACCAGAAGAAGTTTCTAAACCTCATGCTCAAGGTCCGCAACGAGATGCGCAGAATTAAGAGCCATGAGCCGACATCAGCCGGTCGTATTGAGACGATCGAGTCACTAGAACAGCTCCAGTGAGAGGAGAACCGGCTGGGAGATCCTGAAACCTTCAACACACTGGTAGGCTTTAAAAGCCCAGAACTAACAAACATTAGAAAATGAAATGTGTATACTTATTTTTAAGCAGCGCCAGCTGCTTCTACATTTGACTTTGTGCGTATGTTAGTATGTCTGTGTGTTTGTGGCCCCCAGCCAATTGGATTTGACAATTAGGATGACGTGTTAGGCCGGGTTTAGACTGCAGTCACATACAGCCAAATCAGATTTAAATCAGATTTCCCGATCATTTACCCCAACCGTTCATACAGCATTTGTAAGTGATCAGATCGGATCTGTCAAAGAACTGTGCGCCCTGCATCGGCTGCTTTGGTTGCTGTGTTTAAAAGGCATGCATTACAATGTAGATATTGTTTACTTGCAGATCTACTATTTTCCCAATATATTTCTGTGGAATGGAGTCAAACAAATTGGACAGACATCCAGTCAAATACAGTATGATTCTTTTGGTGTCACAGCGTGAAAAGGTAGAGAACCACTTCTCTACAACATATCACTATCCAGTCGTGGAGCTGAACTATAAAATTGTTTTATTTCAATTTCAACGCTTGCCACTTGTTAATCAAAATGCAATTATTGCACTCTGTAGTCTGTAGACAGACTGCAAGTGATGTTTTTGCTAGTTTGAAATGTAATGTGTAGTTAGATCAGTATACTGAATCCAGACTGAGTCACATCGTTAGAAATCAGATTTGAAACCACATATTGAAGTGGCTCAGGTCAGATGTTTGAAAATCAGATTCCATGTGACCTGTCTGTGTTCAGACTTCTTTTCACGAATCAGATTCCAATTTTGAAGTGAGAGATCTGACTCGGGCTAGATTTGGCTGCCAGTGTAAATCCGGCCATATGTGTGTTTGTGTGTTTGTGGCCCTCCCCAGCCAGATCAGATTTGACAATTGTGTATGTTACAGTTGTCATGTACTTATTCCAACAGGTGCTCCAGCTGTCCCGCATTGGTGGAAGAAGCGTGAGGGACTGTACATAAGGTCATTGACAGGTGTGTTCAACATGAGACATACTTGAACCCTTGTGTGGTGTTTGTGTAAGCTGTGATTTTTTTTTTCTATATCTGATCAGTTATTTGGTGTGTGGTTGTGTACCTGCTGTTCTTTACGAACTTTGTTTGGTGTTGAGTGACAGGTGATAATGGGGGACGACTAATCGGGAGATAGCCAGCGAGATCCAATTGCGACTGCAACGGCAGTCGCAACACCCGTTGCAACGGGAGCCCTCCCGCCGCGAAGGGCACATCCGTCACCACAGGCCCTCTCCCGTCACGGCGGGAAGCCTCCCGTTGCAATGGGCCTTGCGACTGCCGCCGCCGTCGCAAATGGACTAAGGGGGATGTTAAGGGTTAGGAGTATTTGGGAACATGACATAAAACTTTTCATTTAAATGTCATTGTTATTTTTTCCCAGACTCTTCAGTAATGCAGTCCAGGCAAAAGAAGAAGAAGAAGAAAACGAAGGAGAAAACGGCCTTTGGGACAACCACCCTGTACAAAGTAGTTAAAGGTAAGCCCATAATTCATGTTAACCAAGCAGAGTTGGAAATTAGCACTCGCCACTCGTATGTCGAGAAGGATTTTTAGCGACTAGTGTATACAACACGGCTGTCTGAATACAGCGAGTGCACGTTCTATGTCATAGTTCTGTAACTGTACCATACACAGTCGGAAGGAAAACATTGGAGCAGCCTGCCATATACTGTACCATGTCACATTTGGTGTGCTTTAACAGGATAAAAAAAACAACTAGATTATCTGTTGAACACGATTTTGATTATGTATCCATCTATATGCAGCATGAAACCAAATAAACGATTTGTCTTTAATCTGCAGCATAAAAACTTTCTGTGAATATATACACAGGATGACTGTTTTATGACACTATGATGCCTACTATGTCATTATAGTGATGTCAGTAAAGTGTTAATTTTGGCATTTGGCGAGTAAAACAAATCTGGCTGGCGAGTAACTTTTTTCATCTACTTGCCACTTGGAAAGTAGGTCAAAAGTTAATTTCCAGCCCTGTAACCAAGGAAAGAAAATATGCACCCTATATTTTGGCAAAACATTTCTACACCTCACCAGCAAACTGTTTCTGGTAGAAACCATTCCAGAGGGAAGGAAAGGAGCCCGCTTTGTATTAGCTCTAGTAGTGGATGTTCAGGCAACATGTCTTTGCATAATGGGCTTTTCACACGGACTGTGTGAAACTGGTGCCATGTCATTATTCCGACCTCTCATAATTCCGACCTCCCATAATTCCGAAAAAAGCAAAAAAATAAGAACTCCCATAGGTTCGACCTCCCGTTTTCCCGACCATCGGAAGAACGGGATTTCGGGATTATGGGTTGGGTTTTATGGTGAATAAATTAAGGCTATTCAATAAGTGATTGACTTTGTTCTACTGTAGTTTAATAAATGCTGTCCCTAGACATGTGTTTGACTTCATTATGCTGCATTTTCTTTTACATTTCTGTCATATGCGTTCATAGACTACATGGGAGTATTATATAGCCTAGTATAGCCTACAATGTGATCGCCAGTAGGAATTGACTTTAAATAACAAGTCGTTCCTTGTTGTTATATTATTACCCTTATTATTATTATTTGGTGTAGGCTATGTATTTCTTTCTACTGTCGATCAAGATCCCTGCAGCAATGAGGCGCAGGGGGATTCCCCGTGCGTTGCTGGTTGAGCTCTGCGTAGCGAGGTGAATCAAAACTGCGCGACAAAATCTTTGGTTTTCAAACTAATCAGCGGTCCTGAGAGGGTTGTCAAGGTAACCAAATGTAACTGTGTAAAATGAATCCAAATGAACCCGTAGGGTACGGGCTCATTTGGTTTCATTTTACGCGCTCGGTTTGTACTCAAAGGCTGGGTCTGAGAGGCTAAATGGTGGTCCGTGGGACACTAGTGTCAAAATGATCGAAAACCACAAGTCTTAAATGTATTCCTGTTTGTAGGCTAGATTTCTGCACTAAATAGCCTATATAAAATATTATGCGATCATCGGGCACCAACGCACATGGCATTGATTATGGCATTAAACAGGTCGCTATCGACAGCAATGGTCTATAACTCAATTCTGTATGCTTTCTACTTAAAATAATAATGACAATAATAATGTCCACTGACGGATTTTGAAAATAAGTAGGCCTAGTCTTCATTTCACAATATTGCTTTTATTCACTCAAATAAACAAGACATATAGGGCAAAAAACAACAAAAACAGCAACATTTCAGGCATGAGGTCAGAACATCATTGTGGGCTACTCATCTAGGATACAGGCCTCCATGCGCCAACATTGACACCTTTATAAGGGTGATGATCACTGGTCCTCTGGCACAATTAAGTGTGTTAAAAGAGCATCACTTTTACAAACCTTTTTATTAAAAAAAAAGAAAAGAAAAACAGTCAAATTGCATTTGTATGAAAATAATAACTGCAGGTGCAGTAATGCTCAAACTGAACTCTGACGGAGAGACTCGGATTGGCGCATATGAGAAACATAAACATACAACCACGCACAGTGTTGATAAACTTTGTATTGAACATGAGTGGGCTGAAACATATATGGTTACTTTCGATATTTATTATTTATAGTTATTATTTTCACATAAATGCAAGGGAATTTAATTGTTTTTCTTTAAACAAAGTTTGTAAAAGCCATCCTCTTTTCCACGCCAGTGGGCCAGTGATCATCACCCTTATAAGGTGCCAATGTTGGCGCACAGAGGCCTGTAGCCTGTGAATACAATGATTTTCTGACATCAAGCCTGAAATGTTGCTGTTTTTGTTGTTTTTTTGCCCTATGGCTTGTTTATTTGGGTGAATAAAAGCAATATTGTGAAATGAAGACTACTTATTTCAAAGTGCATGAGTGGACATTATTATTATTACCCTTATTAATAACCCATTATTTACCCATTATTTTAAATAGAAAGCGTACAGAATTGAGTTATAGGCCATTTGCTGTCGACAGCCTTTATCCACGGGTGGGCAATTATTTTTCCCAAGGGGCCAAATGAGATGCATAAAATGTTGTGGAGGGCCAAGACTAAAGGCTGAACTAAAGTCTGCTTAATAATAATTTCATTTCAATATAAAAGTGGGAGTAATACTAACAATTTCTATTTATTTAGTATATGAGCCACGGACCACCATTTGATGACATTTAGCCCCACAGACCCCAAAACTAAAGATTTATTTTGCTTTCGTCCACAATTCCAGCCTGGAATTGTGGACAAACAAAACACACAAACAAACAGGCAAAGATTGATCAAAAATGACCAATCTTTTACATTCTCTGGCTAATTCAGATGAGTAGGCCTAGGCTATTTTAACTCGTGACAGTGTAAACATGAAACCAAATGGACCCGCAAGGGTCCATTTGGTTTTATTTTTACTCTCTCAAAGAGTTACATCTGGTTAACCAACTTTCCATATTTAACTGGAACTCTCTCAAGAACGATTGGTGGTCCCTGGACCACTGGTTGAAAACCACACTACCCTTTCACGGGCCGGTCAGAGTCAGCGAAAGTGCCGCATTAGGCACCGGCCGCATAATGCCCAGGTAGGCTACTGTATGTCTTAATCAATGCCTTGTGCGTTGGTGCACGATGACCGCATAATATTTTATGTATTTATTGTAGAAAGGTACAAATAGGAATACATTTAAGACCTGTGGTTTTCAATCATTTTGACACCAGTGTCGAGTGGCACTATGGCACGGACCACCATTTAGCCTTTGAGTACAAACCGAACGCATAAAATGAAACCAAATGAGCCCGTACCGGACGCGTTCATTTGGATTCATTTTACAGAGTTACATTTGGTTACCTTGACAACCCTCTCAGGACCGCTGATTAGTTTGAAAACCAAAGATTTTGTCGCGCAGTTTTGATTCACCTCCCTACGCAGAGCTCAACCAGCAACGCACGGGGAATCCCCCTGCGCCTCATTGCTGCAGGGATCTTGATCGACAGTAGAAAGAAATACATAGCCTACACCAAATAATAATAATAATAAGGGTAATAATATAACAACAAGGAACGACTTGTTATTTAAAGTCAATTCCTACTGGCGATCACATTGTATGCTATACTAGGCTATATAGGATCAATACTCCCATGTAGTCTATGAACGCATATGACAGAAATGTGAAGAAAAATGCAGCATAATGAAGTCAAACACATGTCTAGGGACAGCATTTATTAAACTACAGTAGAACAAAGTCAATCACTTATTGAATAGCCTTAATTTATTCACCATAAAACCCAACCCATAATCCCGAAATCCCGTTCTTCCGATGGTCGGGAAAACGGGAGGTCGAACCTATGGGAGTTCTTATTTTTTTTGCTTTTTTCGGAATTATGGGAGGTCGGAATTATGGGAGGTCGGAATACTGGGTGGACACCGTTGAAACAGGCATTGTCGCCATGGACCTGTGGTGATGTTTTAAAGTCATCACGGATCCAGTTGACAAACCGTGCGTCAGGGCTTTTCTGCCTAGCGTAAAAAAAAAAAAAAAAAAAAAAAACATTCTTCAGCTCTCCCCCTGCTTTGTTCTCTTTTGCACGTCCAAAATAAACACATGCCTCTTATTGGAAATGAACCCCAAGATGCGTTTCACCACAAGTATAGAGACTTTGACACCATGTTGCCTTCGCATAAATGTAATTTTGCTATTCTACTCTGCAGATGCCGCTTTGAAGATACACCCGGACGCCACAGAGGAAGTCATCAAACAACATGCAGCGGAACACCGCATGCCACTGCCAGGGGCATGCATGATTTATTTTATTTTTATACGTTCGTGTTGTTTTCTGGCACAGGAGGGGTAATTGTTTAAATTGATGGTGGTTAGGTGTATTGGCTGAAGTGGCTCTTAGACTTGTTTTACATTTGGCCTGTCTTTGGGTGCCTGCCTGGACTTTTGGGCCGAGTCACAAACTTTGAGACTTCTAAGATTTTGTGCACCTAGAACTGCAAGGGTCTGGAAAGTTCAGAGACCTGAGTGGGAAACACATTCTTGAGTGCATCATCAGTTGGACTCAATCAAGCGACTTTCTCTCTTCCGTTATCTGCACTGATCAGATCCATGTACAGAGGCTGAAAAAACGAAAAAAGATGTTCTAAGATTCCACACAGTGATGATTGTTGGTCATTGGGTACGCTTCTCATGTCTGTTTGCCTCATTAACCTCTTCTCCCCCTGCCTGTGATGCCAAGTTTGTTCCCGTTTCATCCCTGTGTTCTGATGTTTAAAAAAAAAAAAATCTTTCGTAACATTGGTTCTCAAATCTTTCACATCATATGAGTTACCGAAGTTAATGTTTTATTTTGCACCTGAGGTTCCCTTCTGGGACCACAGTTCAGTGTTTGTTTCAGAAGAGTCATGCAGAAGATAATGTTACTGATGGTTGTAATCATGTCAAGTTTCACCACAACATCTTTAGCGGTTTGGAAAGTTCTATGAATAATTTTCATCTCATGTTTGCAGAAAGGAACTTCCACATGTTGATAAATGGTCTTTGAAATGAGGTACCGTTGGGAGACTTGTCTGTAAACATTTGTAATTGACAATCTTTTTTGACCTCCTTTTGAAATTATTTATATTTATATTTTCTGTTCTACCCAATCTCACTGTTTCATTTTGAGTTTTTAAATTATATTTGTTTATTTATTGTGTTTATTTTAACTAACAACATTCATCCTATTCTTTTTGTTATCCCATTGATGCCTAAGTCTCGGTCATCAATGGGATAACAAAAAGAAAAGGATGGCCCCCAAAAGTATTTTGGCACATTATAGGGGCCCCAAAGGGCATTTTAGGCCCGAAACAACCCAGTATACAGCCCACCGAGCATACTCTGCATGCAAAGTTTATATTGTTGCAGTATAAGTTATTGTTGCAAAGTTATTATGCAAAGTTTTATGTGCATCACTAAAAGTGCTTGTTAATAAATAGTGAAATGTATTTGTTTTATATGTATGTCTATTTTAAGGGAGCATGGACTGGACCGCTAGAGACGATTCTGGTCCAAATGTGGTCATTGTGGACATTTTTAACGTTCAATTCTAGTCTATTCTCCCTTCTCCTCTGCAGCCGGCTCTGTGCATAACTAATCCTCGTTTTCAAAAGGTGGCACCATTTTTATACTGTTCATTTTCCCTTAGTTTCTTTTGGATCAGCATACCAGTATTAACTTTGCTGTTTAGCCAAAGTAAGGGGGAAATGATAAGGATAGCTATATGGTCATCTGAAGATGGGGACTACAATTATGCACAGAGCCGGCTGTATAGAAGAGGGGGAAATGGATTAGAATTGGACGCTGAATAGACCACAACGACCACATTTGGACCAGAATCGGCAGTCCAGTTGACGTTCAAAATTGGATGTTCAGAAGACGTCAGAAAAAGACGTTGAAAAGACGTCCACAATTGACCACATTTGGATACAATCGGTCCTCATTTAGCGGTCCAGTCGACGTTCAAAACTGACGTTCAGAAGACGTCATAAAAAGACGTCATAAAAACTTTCACTCTGGACCCCCCACTGACCAAAATTGGACGTTCAAAACTGGACTTCCAGGGAACGTCGGAAAAAGACGTTGAAAAGACGTCAACAAATGACCACATTTGGATTAGATTTGAGCCTCATTTAGCGGTCCTGTCGACGTTCAAAACTGACGTTCAGGGGACGTCAGAGAAAGACGTTGAAAAGACGTCCACAATTGACCACATTTGGATACAATTGGTCCTCATTTAGCGGTCCAGTCGACGTTCAAAACTGACGTTCAGAAGACGTCAGAAAAAGACGTCATAAAAACTTTCACTCTGGACCCCCCACCGACCAAAATTGGACGTCGAAAAATGACCCATAAATGACGTCATTGGGACGTCTCATTGCTCAGTGGGCAACGTCAATATTATGCTAATGCTGACGTATTAGCATAATAATGAACCAATCACCGTGAAGACTGCTGCTTTGATCACGCCCATCCCAGAAACTGCTGTAGTAGAGAGGGACTTCAGTCTGAATAATGAAGTGAAACGGAATGACAATTCAGACTGAAGTCAGGCTAGAAAAGTGCTATATAAGTCAAAGTTAGTATTATACTGTATTTTAATAGTAACCCCCATCCCAACTATTGAATTAATAATAATAATTATTATTATTAGCCTACCTGCATTATTATATTTAAATAGCCATGTTGTGATCTGAATGTTTCCTCAGTTATAGGCCCTTATACTGATGAAGTAACCTGACTCCTCCAGATGGGGCAGCAGAGAGAGTAGGAAGGAATACTCCTCTCTCTGCTGCCCCATCTGGCGGAGTCAGGTTACTGTTGAAGTATAGTTCTAAATTTGCGCCATTACCCCCCCTCACCCCTCCACTCTCTGCGAGTCAACATTCCAATCAATTCAATCAAGCACCCCCAGCTGTGGCGCTACCGGACTAGTGCTCAGAGAAGAGAACTCAGAAGCATTTCTTTAAACGATCACAACTTTTGATAGGAATGTGCTAGATCCGGCCCGCGGGCCTTATGTTTGACACCAGTGCTCTATACAGTACACAACACTTCTCTGTATCAGGTGCCCTCACTTTCGGTAGATTGAACCTTTCTGCTATTGCATGGGTCTTATTTGATCTTCATGATGAGTGCACTGTTTTAATTTATTATTTCTGGTGAAACTGACTAACCAATAAGTGGAGTTCTCGAGATGTAGCAAGACGATGATACGATTAAAACGTTGTCCCACATCATGAGAACATAAATAGTGTTGCTTATTGTACATTTAAATATCTGCAGGACATGCAGAGTGAATACCCAAAAAATGTGCATTGTGGTTTGTCATGTGCATGTAATTAAACCATTTCACTGTGTGGGAAAGTTAATAATTTAGGGAACCTAAAAAATAAACTAAATTAGTGTAAACAGTGCGAGAGTTTTTTTAAAGGTAAAGAAAAGTAATCACATATAGTGCTAAGCTTAGCAAGATAATGAGGTAATGAATAAAAGTGTTTCCTAATCAGAAACCATGGTTCAATTCAAATGTGAGAAGACTACTGCGGGAGCGGGATGCAGCCTTCAGGGCAGGAGATCAGCAAGCCTACACTGGTGCACGAGGGAACCTACGCAGAGGCATCAGGGAGGCAAAGCGGGAGTATAAACAACGGATTGAAGACAACTTCAACACCAACAACTCCCGCAGCATGTGGAATGGCATCAAGGCACTCACAGACTATAAAACCACCAATCTGTTGCCTGAGGATGACGCCACACTGCCTGATGCCCTAAACCGTTTTTTCGCCCGTTTTGACACCAAGAGGGAGGAAGCGGCTCCTCTCTTCACCCCGGTTGATGGGGACCCAGTGCTGGTTCTTGAAGAACACCAGGTGAGGACTGTTCTGAAGAGAGTCAACGCTGCCAAGGCTGCTGGACCAGATGGTGTGACCGGGCAGGTTCTGAAGGTGTGTGCGGGACAGCTTACAGGTGTGTTTACCAGCATATTCAACCTGTCACTACAACAAGCCATTATCCCAACATGCCTCAAAACTTCTACAATCGTCCCGATCCCCAAAAAATCCCCTGTGAAGTGCCATAATGACTATCGCCCTGTGGCACTCACGCTAATCACTATGAAGTGTTTTGAGAGGCTGGTGCTCTCACACCTGAAGTCTGTCATCCCACCTGACCTGGACAAACATCAATTTGCATACAGGAGCAGTGTTGGTCAATATTACTTAGGAAAGTAACTTCTTTACTTTACTCGTTACCCCTTAGACAAAGTAATATCATTACTTTACTTATTACTGTAATCAAAGAGTAATATATTACATATTACGTTATTACTTTTCCCAAGTTCTCAACTCCTACATTTGAAAAAATAGAGATGTACAACATAATCTGTTTAGCGAGCTCTTTTTTTTAGAACTGAATCCAATTTATTGGAGTAATAATAGTCTCTTTGCCTCTTTGACTTTTTAAACTTTTTCACAATTGTTTTCAAAGACAGTGGAGGTCTTGTATTTAAAAATAAATACAAAATATAGCAGCAAGCGATTTTAGTGTACATAACTGTGAGCAAGATGCTGCGTGTGCACTGGATCTGCAATCTGGTGCACATCTGTTGTTACAGTACCTGTCGATAGCTTGTACCGTAAATCTGTTTGTATTTTTGCATGCAACAACAAGCTCATTTTAAAAAAGTAACTTGGCGTTACTTGCAAAGTAATGCGTTACTTATTACGCATTTTTGCAGAGTAATCTCGTTACTTTACTTTTTGGAGCAAAAGTAATAATATTACAGTAATATGTAATCTAAAATTAGTTACTGCCCAACACTGTACAGGAGTAACCGGTCCACGGAGGATGCTCCATTCCACACTGACACACCTGGAGACGACTAACACCTATGTGAGGATGTTATTTGTGGACTTTAGTTCTGCATTTAATACAGGCATCCCTCACAAACTGGTCTCCAAACTGTCTACACTGGGTCTCAGCTCCTCCTTGTGTGCATGGGTCATGGACTTCCTCACAGACCGTCCACAACATGTCAGAGTGGGGAAAAACATCTCCTCCTCCATCACTCTCAGGACTGGCACTCCACAGGGCTGTGTGCTAAGTCCGGTGCTTTTCACACTGTTCACACATGACTGCACCCCCATCCATCCCTCAAATACCATCATTAAATTTGCTGATGATACGACCAGTGGGCCTGATCTCGGAGGAGGATGAGACAGCCTACAGGCGTGAGGTGGATCATCTTACTCAGTGGTGTGGCCAGAACAACTTGGTTCTTAACACCGCCAAAACCAAGGAGATGATCATTGACTTCCGGAGGACTAAAGTGGAACCCCGCGCCCCACTCCACATCCATGGGGATGCCGTAGAGGAGGTGGACAAATTGAAGTTCCTGGGAGTCACACTGTCAAACCGGTTGACATGGACATATAACACCTCTCAACTGGTTAAAAAAGCTCAGCAGAGACTCTTTTTTCTGAGGAAACTGAGGAGGGCCAAACTACCTCAAAAACTACTATTCAACTTTTATAGAAGCACAATTGAGTCCATCCTCACCTATAACACCACTGTGTGGTATGCTAGCTGTACAGCTGCAGACGCCACAGCCTCAATCGGGTAGTGAAGGCGGCTCAGCGCATTATTAGAATGGAGCTCCCTGGACTGGACACTATCTACACAGACTCAATAAAAAAGCCAATAGTATCCTTAAGGACATCACCCACCCTGGACATTCCATGTTTGAACTGTTACCATCTGGCAGAAGGTACAGAACAGTGAAAGCGAAAACAAATAGACTGAGAAACAGCTTCTACCCAAGAGCTGTGGCCTCCATTACCCCACTTATATCATGATAGACTGGCCTACATGCTGCTGCTATCATTATTTATAATTAATTATATACTGCTGCTGCCCATCTATTTATTCACCTAGTTTTTTTACAATGCACAAGCACTTTTCCTATGACTGCTGTTCTTGCTTGTCTTGTCTGTCTTTTATGTATTTTATGTGTTTTATCACTGTGGTTGCTAGAGAGGTCAACAAAGTTTTGTTGTACATTCTTGTATAATGACAATAAAAATCATTCATTCATTCATTCATTCATTCATTCATTCATTCATTTACGGTATATCATAACATGATTTTGTGTGTGTGTGTGTGTGTGTGTGTGTGTGTGTGTGTGTGTGTGTGTGTGTGTGTGGGTGGGTGTGTGTGTGGGTGCATGCGTGTGTGGGTGTGTGTGTGTGTGTTTGCGAAAGAGATACATCATCTTTAGCATTTAAAGTGACATTGGAATGCAGATTTATAACACCTGCACAACATGTTGCACTGGATACCGAACTGAATGTAAAAAGACTGAATGTTTGATGCTTTTGTCGGCTAAAATTAAAATCATTTTAGATTGTCATTTGGTAAATGCTCTGAGCAGATAATAGCTCATCTACAGTTCAGAATCGGAACACATCATGATATAAAAGGCGAGCTTGACATCAATTATTTTTAAATTGTTAACATTGGTGGCCAAGTGTGGCATAGCCTGGTCTAACCCTCAATGATTTTGGCCTTGGGGGGGGCGGGGTGCCGTGGGATCCACACGGCAGATCAAGCTGATCTGATTTGATCTCACGAACGTGTCGTCATCCCCGGCCCCTCCCGCGCCCGTCCACTGCTGTTCTACGTCACATCATTTAGAGCGACGCCCACCCCGGAAGGTTGACTCCCCTCTCAAGGCCACTGTGTGTAACAAGTTAGTCCAGGCTTTCCGTTTTCGCGCAACGCGAACGAAAATGAAAGCCTGGGTGTCGAGGCTAAGTGTGGCATAATCTTGTAATTTCGGAAAAATCACACACCCGTGTGACGTGGATGCATGCCGCCCCGTGCAGTGGTCCTCAAGCCTGCCTAAATGAGGCAAAATGTTGGTATTCCTGTCACTGCACGTTCCTGCAGTATGTTCCAAAAGAACCATGGTGAATTCTGGAGTAATATAACCAGGGTTGCAAGATGCTGTTTAGATCATTTCCCACCAAAACAGTAAATATATATGGGTATTGAAAATGTCAAGGGATGAGAGCCTGACGTATATACTTAAGATTTATAATCAGGGCTGCACATAACTATTTTGGTCTGGTACTCCGTGGAGCTGAGTCGATCCGCTGAGTTGATCAACCCGTATCGACAACCCGTGTCGTCGTCCAGGTCCAATTCCGTGTTTATCGGGCAGATTTGGAAGCTCACGCCTTCATATCACATTTCACCGCGTTGATCCTAGTGCCATGTTGCCAACTGGCAAAATCCAAAATGCACTAGTGTCACTTCCAAAACGCACTGGAATGCATTAGAATGAAATTAATGCACTGCAATGAAACCAAGTGGACCCATAATTGGGGCCTGGTTGGCTGGGGTCTGGAAAAAAGGTAAATATAGTGACAAATTAGCCAAGTTGGCAACACTGGCCAGTGCACCCATGTGGCCACAAGACACGGTGTGATTGGCCAGTTGGGGCAGAGCCATGTAGTTGCGACATTGGGGGTCGTTTGTCCCTGTTAAGGGGCTTCCAGACGGCAACGATAAACGCCGGCGTTATCGTCGGGCGAGTTTCTTTGCCGACATAAAGAAGGGAGGGGAGGGGGGGGGGATGTGTGGCTCAGCAGCCAACAGGTAGCCTACCAACTTCCCAGTAGCGTTACATCCTTGTAAACGGTCAAGCACGCTGAATTTACAATTCATTTACAATTAATTAATGACTCACCTATAATGATGGCTAGAGGTTGATATTTGAATGTAGACTATAATTATTTCAAGGTGTGTAGGCTAAAATAAGATGGGCAGCATCCAGCACGGTTTAAATATTTTGTTGTATAATAGGCCTAAACTCTGCAGGCTAAAAGCATGTAACCAACATCAACATGCTTCACTTTGTCATATAGCGTGACTGACAAACTCACAACACGTCTCGCAAAAATGCGTTGTAAAACATTAGAACATTAGAGCAGAATTGCCACAACTCACGCTATGGCTCGGCACAGGGCCGGATCTAGAGGGGGCAGGGGTGGGCAGGGGTTTAGCTTTGGGGTCTGTGGGGCTAAAATATCCTCAAATGGTGTTCCGTGACTCAAAAGCCGAATAAATAGTGGGCCCAGGTATCAAAAATGTTCAAAAGCACTGCTTTTTATGAAAACCTTTGGAGTTGCCCACCCTGCCATTCTTCCAGCCCACCCTAGTAGGGCTGGATAGATCCGGTCCTGGCTCGGCTGCGCCGCCGCCAAATGAATAGGGAATCCACTCCTGGAACAGAAACGGTGAAGTCACTACTGTGCAGGTCTACTGGTAGAGGGTCCTCATCGTCCTCACTCCTCATTATGTTGTTTGTTTGCTATAAATCGACCAGCGTTTTACAAAAAGTTCACTGCGATTGAACTTGGTAAGGGTTTGACACTATGGTGATTAAATAAAATGTTGGGTCATGTGGAGTTGGCTTTGTAGTTGCCCATTTGTAAGTGCACATTTTAGTGAGGAGTGTGCTATTCCCAGTTGGTGGATTTCATATATGGTCTGCTTTTTATATATAATATATTCTTCTTTGGTAGCGGTATTTGGCATTGTTATTGGATAACACAGAATTTGTGGTATTGGGATTGATACCACAATTTGGTAGCTGTGGGGGCCTTGGATGTCTCCACTCTCCACAGAGCATATAGCTGTTGTTTGTCTTATAGCTTATCATGTTATGATTTACTCTACCCTTGAAGCAGCTAAAGTACGACTGTGCTCCCTGCCCTGTGCTCTTTGCAAACTACATTAATGCTACTGAGTAAAGCACTGTATACTTCGCCACCAAAATATTGTCTTGACTCCTATGTGCCTCATCGATTCATCGATTGATCTATAATTCCACGACAGTTCTGGACACCACAAGCAGGATTCCTAACCTGCTGACAAATTAAGGTAAAGCATACCATGTGCTCTCTGATGACGTTCCTTCCTTTGTTTAGCTGTCTTGTCAACTTCATTCCATTCTGACATTATTTTTCCTTCATATTCACAATTCTCCTTTCTTAATTGTTATTTTTTCCTCAAGGCCAGAACTTGATTTTGTTTTGCCTGTGTTTTTATTCTATTAATCGTCAAAGGTGAAAGGGGAACCACAACGTTACCATTTTTGCCCCACAGATGCCAAAACAAAAGATTTCTTTTGCTTTTACCTAGGCTGGATTTTGGAGAAAACAAAACAGGCAAACATACAGATCAAAATGACCATTGTTCTACATTCCCTATAGTTGTGTAGACTTAATTCAGATGACGAATATCTTACCTCTTGAGAGTGTAAACCTGTAAACCATTTTTATGCTCTCAAATAGTTACACCTGGTTAACCAACTTTCCATCATTTAGCCTGGGGACCACCTGGAATCCCCTCAGGACCACCTGTTGAAAACCACTGGTATAGCATATAGGCCTATGAATATTATTTTTTGGTTAATTAACTTGCAGTGTTGCAATCAAAGTGGCCAAGACTCCATGCTAATGATGGTATAGGCCTAAATATAGGCAAAATATTCTGATCTGAATCTACATTTTGCTTGATGGCTGGATTAGTCTACAACTACAACATTAAGTAGCCTGGTACTCACGTCCCTATAACACTGGTAATAATGTTGATTTTATCCCATTCGAGTGAGGATGGAAGGTGAAGGGAATAATATGCATGATGCTGTAAATAAAATCCCAAGCTTTAAGGAGTTGTTTTATTTTATTTTTAGGATAGGATAGGATAGGATAGGATAGGATAGGATAGGATAGGATAGGATAGGATAGGATGAGAAATTAGTGAGCTGTGGCCATTTCATATCTCAACGTTTAACAATGAAAGTGAACCGAAAAGATTTACACATGGAGGTGTTGCCAGATCCTACATAAACGGGGAAAAAGTAAGCAAGTAACCACATTTTTTCGTTCTTCTTCCTCTTTAAAACATTGAAAAACATTTCCCCACACCTTCCCCACAGCATAACATCCATCACTCTCATTCTCTGTCTGTCACGTCTTTGTTTATTATATAAGCCTACTCAGTTGCCTATATGGCTACACATAAAGAGAGAAATTAATAATGCATTATAAATGTGGTTGTCCACAAATAAAAGTTATTTTTATTTCCCTGCACAGAATTGTTACAATGATCATTATATAAGGCATAGCAATAGTCAGGCTTAATAGTTTAGTTAGTAAAAAAAAATATTGTTATAAAAAGTGACAATTGTGGAAAAGTTTTGAAGCATTTTATTGGATGATTAAAATCAGTAAGCAAATGCATTTGTAGCACCCAGACCTGAGGCAGGCACAACAGCCCCGCCAATCGGGCTCAGCCCCATTGACTGGTTGTGCGTTGGACTGGCGAGTGGGAGTCCCGGGTTCGATCCCCGCTTCCGCGTAATACTACAATCTGGTGTAGTCGGCAGGATTTGGAGTGCGGGTGTTATCCCCAATATACCCGTCTACGCTCCTGCGGGTCCACATGAAGCACACCGTGTCTGCGGAGTGAAGTGTGAAGCGCGAGGACACGCTCCAAAAGATTAAGGGGGTGAATGTAGCACCCAGCCATGAGCCAGACACAACAGCCCGCCAATCGGGCTCAGCCCTATTGGCGCGACTGGTTGTGCATTGGACTGGCAAGTGGGAGACCCGAGATCAATCACCGCTTGCGCATAATACTACACATTCATCTGGAGGCCCTTACAAGGTAGGCTATTGTCACTGTGTGATAATCACCAGTTTAAACCAGTAGTCTCCAATCTTTTCCCTGTCAAGGACCCCCATATTGACAATAATTATTTTGCAGACCCCCATCTGTAAACTTATGCCCCCAGTAAAAGAAGATGTTTATGCTCTAGTAGTGACCTGGCATATCTCATATAAGTGACTAGGCTAGTGATTCAAAAACATTTTAATGTAACTGTGAGAGTGTAGGAACCACTTCGTTACAGACCCATTATGGTCCATTTGGTTATATCTCTAATTTAGGAACTCCCTGTCTCCCTCAATTATGGATCTGGCCTTTTTGGTTGACATACTGGGTCACTTGGACAGACTGAAACTGACCCTGCAGGGCAAGTTAATAATCCTGCCTGACAGCTGGTGTAAAACTTGCTTACTTTTGTCAACAAACTGAAGCTGTTCAAGACGCATATTCAAAAGGAGATTAAAGACGTTTTCCTACTCTGCTAAAAACAACCCACAGCTGTTTATTTTCACTCCGTCCGTCCCCCCCCCCCCCCTCTCTCTCTCTCTCTCTCTCTCTCTCTCTCTCTCTCTCTCTCTCTCTCTCTCTCTCTCTCTCTCTCTCTCTCTCTCTCTCTCTCTCTCTCTCTCTCTCTCTCACTTTATGCCTCTGTCTCTCTCCCAACGGAAGCAACCAATGAAACCCACCAATGTCCCTTCGGGCTATGGGCTGCATCCGGTCTTACGGCAGCGGTTTCGCTGTTTGTAACTTACATGAAACTCCAACGCACATAACAGACACTCAATTCTCGCTTCTCCCCCGCCTTTCGTCAGTTTTGCCTCGATATGTGATGAATACATCGGTGCAGGGACGATGGTCATGACAGATTGACAGATTCCATGGCACGCTAGTTAGATGAGGCAGTGGTCCGTCGGCTCGCTTGGTTATATGTTTACCAACATTACTCTTGCTCACAATTACCCCTTCTTTTTGATATAGTCATGATTCTGTTCTGTCCTACTCCTCGCTTTTCACAGGCAGAAAACTAATCAGTCAGTCAGTCTGACTGTCTGTCTACTGTCTACTGTTTTAACGGCAAAAGTGTGATGATCGCAGGGGTGAATAAATGCATTTATTCTTTTGGTTCCGCTGAGCTAACAGTCCATGTTTTAGCTTGAGAGGTTAATTGTCTGCTCAAATTTGTCTTTCTCAAGCCTTGTAGCCTACTTGTAATGATGCTATACCACCATTTATTTCTTTAGTTTTAATTCTGTAAACTTAACTCTGAGAGTCTGTTTGGTTGCATTTATTAAATAGGAGTCCATCTAATGTACTCCTTAATCTATAATTTATAATGCTACAGAACCACTGTTCTCTAGCTTCACATATTGTTAACCAGTACTGAACAACTGTCATCATTATGAAGCAAAAGGGTCACAGAGGTTCTTCCATTGTGCCCACGTTTAGTTGTTACATAGCAGGTTGTTGTTTGCATTTTCTTAGCTGCCTGCCAGCAAGCCCACAGACATTTGGAGCATTTTTGTCATATGATAAAGACATGAAAAAATGGACAGTTACACAGTGATCACTTCAGTAAATACCGAGTTTTGGGACCTGTTTTGGGAATTTTGTCAACCTAGCGATGAACTCGAAGATCAGCTGTTTTTGCAGAGCGCATGTTGCGGCTACTTGACTCGGCAGCGCTCCCCCTCTCATGATCCAATGGTCGGCAACTTCAATAGATTACAGGGGATGCAAATATGCCGTGCGAATCAGCCATAAAAATAACCCGGGATCCTCTGGTAATGTAGAATAACCAGGGGACGTCAGGGTTGCCGTGCGAACAATAGACAAGGAAATTAAACATAAAAGACAGATAACACAGTTTTGGCAGCCTCAATCATTGCGCAAGAAGATGGGAAACCGGTTTGGCGGTCAAGCTGTTAATGCTGCCGTTTTTGTCACAGTGTGTCTCTCCTTCAGCCTGTGACTTTGGCCACTCCCATTACTACTCAGTCACACACCTGCTTTCATTTATTCATCAGCCCAACGTTCTGTTAACACCTATAACTGTTAACACCTATAACATATAACTTGTCTCAGTGCAAACACTCTTTGACGGTGCATAAGTTGTTCTCATGGATGTTCCTGTTTGTACCAGCTCCTGTTAAGACAGTATCTTCTCCTGCCTGCAACATACTTAAGACTTGATAATCACTTAATTAGATACTTTAAATCTGCTCCGTTTGTCTGTCTCCATTTGGGTTCACTTGCTCTGTCTACATCCATGACAGTTTTAATCTTTACGCTCAAGAGTTTAGGTAAAGATTATATTACATCAACAGGTGAAGTATCGATTCAAGATCTTGCCAAAGGCATTTCAATATGTTAACACATTCTGTCTGCTTCTGGTTACAGTTTCATGATGGCTCTAAACATAGCTGGGCTGGTAGCAGTGTTGGTCTTCTATGCCTTGATCCTGGGGATGGGGGTCTGGGCTTCTAAGAAATCCAGGAGGGAGGAGAAGAAATGTGAGGGATCCAGAAGTGAAGTCACCATGATAGGAGGACGCAACATCAACACTTGGATTGGCATCTTCACAATGGCAGGTGAAATATTAAGTATGCATATGGGATGAAATCAGGACTTCACACAGGAGTCAAAGACCCTCAATCGGAAAAGTTGTGACAGTGAATTAAACCTTTTCACTCACTGAACTATTCACAATTGTGCATGATATGTTTCAACAAGGCAACAAATATACAAGCATACCTCCAGAAACACTTGCAGTGATGTAGCCACCCGGGAAAATGGATCAATGAAAGCTTTGAAAACACTTTTTCTGTATTTGTAACAGATCAAGGTGTAGTTTTAACCACTGAAACCTTGTACATCCACTTCATCTTTTAAAAATCAAACAAATTCCCTGCTTTTACTCCACTGTACGTTTAAAAAATACGAAAACTACTGACGTGTTGTGGGTGGTACATAATAGTTACACATATCAACAGGTGGTTACAGCTGGTTACGACACACCTGTGGCTTCCAAATGTGCTTAGGACTTGGTTTGGTCATTGCATGTTGAACTGTTAGGACATTGCACCAAAGAAACTTACCTGTGAGTAGATAGGCTACTTTCGAAAATGTGCTTATTGCTTTAACTGTGTTAATTACTTTATCTTCACCATCAGCCACCTGGGTTGGAGGAGGATACATCATGGGTACTGCCGAGGCCGTCTACACTCCCTCCCGTGGTGTCATCTGGGCCATTGCGCCCCCTGGAGGTTTTGCTTGTTTATTTGTCGGTATGTGTCTTTCCAATATATTTTCACCGACAAGGACAACCATCCTCATGGTTTCTCCAAGACAGTATACATGGTGTGTGAAATAGACAGTGTTGGGAATATTACTTTACCTTTTTAATATATTACTTAATATAATATATTACCTTCATTTTAAAGCAATATATTGTATTACAATATTACTGTCTGAGCAAGTGTAATATATTAATATTACTATTACATATTACTTTGAAAAAAACTTTTTACAAAATATATAATTAAATATTTAGTGTCACTATTAATCAAATATTGTGTAGGCCAGTGGCATACCTACAATAAAGCAAGCGCACTTGGCTATCCGGCCAAATCCTTATGAAATCAACTTGAAAAAATGTCACTGCTGAATGAATAATTTGATGACAAATGATAGAAAATAAGTAATTATTTAACTTCTGCAGTTGTCCAGATAATTTCACATGAACATTTTCAATGAGACAGATTGTCAGAAAGTAATATTGAAAGAAATGCAGTAATGCAGAAAGAAAAGTATAATATATTAGATTGTTTTTGTTAAGTAATATATTTATATTACAAGTTACTGCATTTTGGTAATATATTATGTAATATATTAAGTTACGTAGCGCACATGTCCCAACACTGGAAATAGAGATGATAGAAAATAGTCCACAAGTCCAAAATCAATAGGACAAAGAAACTTAGCCAAGCCGACAGTGGATTAGCTCATGAGTTAGACACTTAATGCATTGCTCTACTGTCATATTCTAAACCTCTTTTTTTTCAGTAAATACGTTATGCTACATCTGACTGCATTTCACCAAAATGCAGATGTAGAAGTGACTCATTCTTGATGTGACGTTAGAATTACTTTGCACTTGAATTAGTATACGAAACAGTGTTGTGCATTCCTGATCCCCAGATTCACCTCCCTGTTGTGTCCCAACAGGAGGATTGTTCTTTGCTAAACAGATGAGGTCAAAGCGCTACGTGACGATGATGGATCCATTTCAGCAACGCTACGGCTGCGCGTTCACCACAGCCCTCCTGCTTCCCTGTCTGCTCAGTGACATTCTGTGGGTGGCCTGTGTCCTGGCTGCCTTGGGTCAGTCGTACTAGCTCTGTTCATGATTGCACCATACAGTTCTTGATAACAATGCTCAACAGAATGTTCAGTCTGTCTCTGTGAGAGGACACTTGGACAGATGTGCGGACATCCATCACAATCTCTCGTGGCAGGAAGTCAGTAACGAAATAAGTCTCACCATAGGTGATGGTGAGTGATACAGTACAGTAGGGTGTGCTGACCTCTAGCTAGTCTGGGAAAAGCCATCCAGCGACGGTTGATCTAACCACAATGTCCATTACCACTGAAAGGACATGATCAGTGTGAGTTTTCACCTTACTTGAGGCGCTACCAGAAAGGCATCTGTTTAGGATGCCTCTCGAGAGCCCTCCTAGGGGGGTCCTTGGTTCACACCCCACTTCTGGTGATATTTTTACATATGTCATGTGTCATGTGTTAACAATTACAACAAGTGTGCTCTGTGTGCAGACATGTGTGCTATCTTCTCTGAAGCAACTGGTCCACTGAATAGAGCATAGGGATTCTATGATTCACTTGGCTTATAGACATGTGCAGTGTGGCTGTATGGTGTGTCTCTGCAGGTGGGACAATCAGTGTGATTCTGGATCTCCATTCGTCCTACGCCATCATCCTGTCTGCGGGTGTTGCCATCACCTACACACTGCTGGGAGGCCTGTACTCTGTGGCCTACACCGATGTCATCCAGCTGTTGTTCATCTTCATCAGTCTGGTGAGAGCAGATGTGATCTCAGGGGTGGCAGGTTGCTGAATGGGTAAAAATACAATATGTATGTATGTCAAGGCGCCCACATGAGTTTCATTATTTTATTTTTCATTAAGTTGGAAATATTTTGGAAAATGAAAAATTATTGTCTCCACCGAAGGTGGGGACTATAAAACGCCCTCTGTCCGTGCACGAAGCCCGTCTGTGTCCTGAGTCTGTCCGTCGCACGACTGTCTGTCCATGCACGAAGCCCGTCCGTGTCCTGAGTCTGTCCGTCGCACGACTGTCTGTCCGTGCACGCAGCCCGTTCGTCATGATGTCATGACGACGTTATAGTTGATACACTAGTACCAGTGCACGTTCAAACCTGAGCACAGACGGTGGAGACCTGGGTGCAGGTCTCTAGGAGGACCCCTGAGCTTGAGAAGCTTGAGATGACGTCATGATGAGGTCATAGGTATGAAGGTCATAGGTCATAGGTATAAAACGCCCTCTGTTCGTGCACGCAGCCCGTCCGTCCCCCGAATCTGTCAGTCCCACGACTGTCTGTCCGTGCACGCAGGCCGTCCGTCATGACGTCATCTCAAGCTTCTCAAACTCAGGGGTCCTCCTAGAGACCTGTACCCAGGTCTCCACCGTCTGGGCTCAGGTTTGAATGTGTACTGGTACTAGTGTATCAACTATAACGTCGTCATGACGTCATGACGGACGTTGAACCTTGAACCTAATTATGATGCTGATTTTTTATTTCCAACTGAAATGAAATAGAAATTTCAAATTCAGAAAAGACATTAATATTTTATATAAATTAGAATAATATCATCAATTCTTGAGCCTGGACGGTGGAGACCTGTGCCCCGTAGGGGCACAACTCTTGTTTGAAAATGTAGCCATTACCATTATCACGGTGTTAATGCAATCTCTATCCCCCCATCCCTGATAGCATGAGCACATCTCCATTGGCAGTAATAACGTTTTTGTTAACAATTTTCTTCTTTCTTTCTGATCGTCTTTTCCAGTGGATTTGTGTTCCCTTTGTAGTTCTCCACCCATCATCATCATCATCATCATCATCATCATCATCATCATCATCATCATCATCATCATCATCATTTAATGTGACTCTCACACCTGTACATTCACCACCCTGGCTGGGGGAGCTCAAGATGGAGGATGTTGGGAAATGGATCGAAGAATTTCTCTTAATTGTGAGTTGTTTCCCTCAAATCCTATTTTGTACACAGACCATATATGGAGTTTCCCCCTCCCCCATGTTAGCAGAAGAGCTAATAAAAGTTTCCCAGGTGGAGGGTGAATTCTCCTCCAATCAGGATCGAGCAGCAGGTTCACATAGTGTAGCTACTCTTGGGCGCCCCCAGGCTGGTACTACACAATGAATTTCAAATCACTTACCCTACCTTTAAGCTTTCAGTCTGGAGACAACAAAGAGTAGAAAGAACTAGATCAGCGTGAGTGGAGTGCAAATTTGCATGTTCCGCACAAGTAGGCCATGGCCTGCAGTTACCACTGTTTTAAGTAGGCCATGGCCTACCTGTGTATGAGCAGAGTGAGCGAGCAGAGAACAAGTACCCAGCACTTCCAGGCGATTAAACTCTAAACAATACCTCTCAATCTAAACTCTCAATCTCAACTATACTACTATACTATAATACTATACTATAAAGATCTCTTAATTACGTCACCATTACGTGATCACCTACGCCAGTCAATCAGAGTACTTCGGAGGACAGGCGAACCGATCGGTTAACCTGCGCTCGAAGAGTACCATTAAGTACCGGTACATGTGCATGCTATTTTTTTAAGGGTATATTATCATTACTTGAAGAGTACTGTTTGTCGGTCGGTGGAGCGCTTTGTAAGACTTCGACAACGTGGTTTAGTTGATGTAATAGTGATGTCATTAACATAGTATTTTCAGTCTCTATTATTTCCTGGAGATGCCAGGGATACTTTCCCTCTTCTCGCTCACTCGTGCACAAGTAGGCCAGTATGGCCAGTATGCATGCAAATGTATTTACTATATGTCTAATATAGGCTATGCAGAATATATGCTGAAAGCGTGTGTGTGTGTGTGTGTGTGTGTGTGTGTGTGTGTGTGTGTGTGTGTGTGTGTGTGTGTGTGTGTGTGTGTGTGTGTGTGTGTGTGTGTGTGTGTGTGTGTGTGTGTGTGTGTGTGTGTGTGTGTGTGCATACTTGCACACTTCAGGCCTTAGGAGGACTGGCCTGCCAGGCATTCTATCAAAGGGTCCTTTCTGCTGGAACACCTGCTCAGGCCCAGATCACATGCTTTGCATCATCGATCATTGTCTTCATCTTAGGCATTCCCTCAGTCATTATAGGAGCGGTGGCTTTTTCTGCAGGTACTTCACGAGCACACTTTCAACACACTGTTAAAGCTGCAATCTACAAATGTTCTACCTTCGGGTTTGGACACCCAAACATTGACGATTGACAGAAATTGTTTTGGTAGTGACGGTTTTGGTATATTGACAATTTGATCTATTCTTTAGCTTAACTATACAATGCTTTAATATGGTTAGCAAAAACAGCTTCAACTTCTACTTAAGTGATGATATTTATTATATATACCTGTAGTTCCATAACCTATCCATGAATTGAAGATTTATTACAGAACACTTTGTGTTCAGTAACAATGTTCCCTGTGTTCTGTAAAAATTATGTTCTTTAACTTGTACTAAATGGAATCATATTTGATGTGCCCACAAGACACCAATATGTTACCAAGCTAGAATATCTCACACAATGGCCATCTTGCATCTAGTAATTTGTCATCTTTGCTGGTCCACTGACCAAAAAACATTTTCATCTCCTCATCACTTTGGATCTGTCTCCCTCTTAGACTGGAACCAGACAGAGTATGGTCTTCCAGCTCCATTTGAGCGCGGGGAGGCAGGGAACGTGCTTCCACTGGTCCTGCAAAACCTCACCCCGTCCTGGGTGTCGGTGTTGGGCATCGGGGCATTGGCTGCAGCCGTCATGTCCTCCGTGGACTCTGCCCTGCTTTCTTCTGCGTCCATGTTCACTCAGAACATCTACAAGAGCTACCTCAGGAAACAGGTGGGAAACTGTTCTACGGTATGTGTACTATAACTCACAGGTCAGATCTATACAAAATGGCAGAACCCCCAAATAATGCACTGTATGGTGCATAGGGAATCTATTTGTACGCAGCATTAGCGTCTTTGTTGTCATTTTGCAATAACATGATTTTTCAACTTTCTCAGGCATCAGAGAGGGAGTGTGCATGGGTGATCCGGCTAAGTGTGCTGCTAGTGGGCTTGGCTGCGACTGGTCTGGCCTTTGCCGGGGAAAGCGTCATGGCGTTTGTGTTGCTGAGTTACGACCAGCTGTACTGCATCGTCTTCCCGCAGATCATCTGTGTCCTGCATTGTCCCTTCGCTAACGGATACGGTGCGACCACTGGTTTTGTCCTTGGGAACCTTCTCAGATTTCTGAGCGGGGAGCCTGCACTGCACATCCCCCCTGTCCTGATGTTTCCTGGTTGGAGGGAGGATGAGTTAACAGGGGACATCCACCAGTACTTTCCCTTCAGGACTTTGATAACGCTGCTTGTCATACTCATCATTCCCTCTGCCTCCTTGCTGGCATGTCTGGCGTTCACCCGCCACCTGCTGCCTCCTTCCTGGGACGTCTTTGGTGTCTTAAGGGAGACTGGGAATGCTGAAAAGAGTGTGAGTGGGGTGGGGAAAACAGAAGTAATCTTACCTGCTGCTACTGAGTCTGACACTACTGAGAATCTGCTGGTTATCTCCACCTCCAGCTGCTAGTAGATCAGTAGCCCAACCGATGATACATACTGCAGATTTTATTCCAATCAAAAAACATTTCCAGACTCTGACGATCACTCCCAGAGAGATTGCAGAGTCCCTCATCCACTCTTTCATTTCCTCCCGTCTGGATTACTGCAACAGTGTCCTGTCCGGCTTGCTCAACAAATCCACTGTCCGATTTAGTACATCCACAACTCTGCCGGAGTGCTTACCTGCACCAAACACTGGCGGCACATCACTCCCACTACAAACTCCTTCTTCTCACCTACAAATCCTTCCATGCTCTCACCCCACAATACCTGATGGACCTCCTCAAGGACTACACCCCTTGAGGACTACACCCCCTTCGTACAAGGAGCTCCTCGCCGTCCGTCACACAAGAAAGCAAACGCTTGGCGATCGAGATTTCTGCGTGGCTGCTCCAGGCCTCTGGAACTCGCTCCCTTTGGAGATTCGCCAGTCTCCGACACTGGACTCATTTACAGTACTAGTCCTATACCCGTTGTGTAATATGATTTGGAAATTATGTATATATGACAGATGATTGGGAGGAAATTGTTGAAGTTGAAAGGTTGTGTTGAACTTGGGCACTAAATGAATGTTATAGACCTTATTACCAGATCTGAATAAGGTTATTTTAACCAATATGAATACCTGAGGGGAACCCAGTTTGACATGCACCATATATGTAAAGTGAACATGCATCGATTGGCATGACGCTGGACAGTCATGTTTCAGGGCTTCATACTGTTGAGAGTAGCCTATGCTCAGTGACACGGCCTGGCATGCGTGTACAATGTGCAGTGTTTATCTCTGGCTTGAGGAAACGCATGGCTATAGCTACATATGATGTTGTGAGCGTATCGGTGTGAATTGTTGCATTCCCAGTCCAAGCGCTGTTGTCGCGCGCGCGCGCGCACACACACACACACACACACACACACACACACACACACACACACACACACACACACACACACACACACAGGCGCATACGGAGCGAACACACAGTCTTTCTGAGGTTCTGTCTGTGTTGGTGTTCGAGTGAGCAGTTGAAACGTGCAAATAAGTTTGGAGAAGGTGCCGTGGCCGCCGCGCCGCGCGTAATGAATATCCAGGCGTTGCAGATTGCAGCGGTAGTAGAAATAAGTCGTAGGTGACCGTAGTAGCGCATGTAATATCGCGCCGTGGCCGTGTGGCAGGCGGAACATTGAGGACAGAACGCAAAGTGAGATGGTCCCGTGTTGCATGACAAACTGTGACCACAAATAAATGTGTGTCCGTGTGACGTGGTCTGCGCGCTGATGCACTTTTAATGCAAATTTATTAAATTAAAATGATTGATATAATGTTAGGTGTTTGTAAGTAGCGCACATTGGTGCTGGATGACAGGGCTGTGCTACGCGAGGTTCATCAAGGCTGTCCGTGCGCCGTGGCATGTGTGGGTGATCCTCATTGCACAGTGCATTTGCGCAGGTAACAGACAGACAGACACACATTCCTAGAATTATATAGAGAGATGTCAGCACTGAAGAGACATTTGTTCACTTTGGTTTTTGGCATTTACTGTGTGTTTTTTCTTGTATTGTAAAGTGCCTTGGGTTTCTTGAAAGGTGCTATATAAATCCAAGTTTTCATTATTACCCTTAACACCCTGTGTGTTTGTATGTGTGTGTGTGTGTGTGTGTGTGTGTGTGTGTGTGTGTGTGTGTGTGTGTGTGTGTGTGTGTGTGTGTGTGTGTGTGTGTGTGTGTGTGTGTGTGTGTGTGTGTGAGAAAGAGATACATCATCTTTTGCATATAAAGTGACATTGGAATGCAGATTTATAACACCTCAACAACATGTTGCACTGGATAGCGAACTGGCCGTAAAAAGATTGAATGTTTGATGCTTCTGTTGCCTTAAATGCTAATCAGATAACTCACAACTGAACTACAGTTCAGAACACATCATGATATAAAATGTTGAATATCAATTATTTTCAAATAGTGAACATTGGTGGCAAAGTGTGGGATAATCTTGTAATTTTGAAAAAAATAAATAAAAATAAAACACTACATGGGTTCATGGCACAACGTCTAAATTCATTATAATCCTGAGTAATGTTTTATTATTTAATTATTGCAATGATTTATTATGTACAAAATTATTTACAAATATTTATTCCCCTTATTTCCCCTTTTCTACATTTCCCCCTTGAGGTCCCCGTCCCTTACAACAGTTTGCATTGGTACAGGTTGTATTTATTCTAATGCTGGCATCTTTGTAGCTCCATTTTTTCCCCTCCCACATCATATTTTGATAGTATACTGATACTCAGTCATGAGTTTTACGTCACTCTGGGGCAGCCTTTACTTGTAACCCTCTTGGATAATCTATTCCTCATCCTCTTTTAAAATCATGTAGTTGCCCAATTATCTATGGTTTGATGTGATGTGTGAAAAAAAAATGTTTGGAGCTACTAAAATGCATTTGAATTAAGACAACTTGCAGCAATGCAAACTGCATTGGGGGAGGGAGACCGAAGGGGTGAAATGTAGAAAAGGGGACATCTATGACAAAAATCAAGGTTATTATGTGTCATGTCACAGGAGTCAAGGTAGATGGATGCCCAGTGTGTTTTGGATTGGAATTCTCCTTTAAGGAAAAATGCACTGATCACTAAAGAGCCCAAGAATTGTCTGTCTGTGGCCAATTTGTCAGGTTTGAATTTGTTAGTTCATACTGTATTTCTGTGGTAAATTGAAAAACAAGAATGAATTGGGTAGTGTTCTAAGTAGCTCTATAATGTAAGCTTCCGCTAAGCTGTTATCGGCAAGGAAAATACATGTTTGCTAATAGCCTAACTAGGGATACTGTATCGGTATCTGGGAAAGGTATCAGATCTGCTCTTTTTTCCCTTTTTGTCATATCAGCATGATACTGTATGGGTTTCAGAAAATAATCAGTATCGGCCCTTATTTTTCAAATACGGGCAAATACTGCATGCTAGTTGTGCCAATATTGGCAAATATGTAGGTACATTATGTCAGTCTAACCATAGATCCAACACAGGAAAAAGTGTTTGACACCATGGTAATTAAATAAAATGAGAGAGGAGAGTGCTATTCCCG
>CM076983.1:28762521-28855021 GCA_039105355.1 Benthosema pterotum | reverse complement strand
GCCCAAACTACACCTATGCATAATGTAATGGGTCTAGGAGGTGTTTAAGGGAAATAAGATGGTAACGAAAATAGCAACTTTAATCTGAGAATGGCTCTTCACCAATGCTAGATGCTCTAATTGGAGTAATAAAGGGTGATGAGATGGAAATGGAGCCCATGAATAGAGTTTATTCAGTAATGGAAGTGGCCAGAGTGGAGTCACAGGGTGAAGGAGAGACAAACTGTGACAAAAACTTATTTATTTCAGAAATGTCATGATAAATGCTGCTAAAAGCATTACAGTTGTGTCAAGAGACAGGGAATTTAAACATAAAAGATGGGTAAGACGAGTTTGGCAGGTTTGACCATTGCGCAAAAAGATGGGAAACACAGGTTTGGCGATCAAGCTGTTTAACACATTCTGTCTGCTTGCTTCTTGTTACAGTTTCACGATGGCTCTAAACATAGGTGGGCTGGTAGCAGTGTTGGTCTTCTATGCCTTGATCCTGGGGATGGGGATCTGGGCTTCTAAGAAAGCCAGGAGGGAGGAGAAGAAATGTGAGGGATCCAGAAGTGAAGTCACCATTGTAGGAGGACGCAACATCAACGTTTGGATTGGAATCTTCACAATGGCAGGTGAGAATATTAAGTATGCATATTGGATGAATCAGGAATTCACAGAGTCACGACAGACCCTCAATCAGAAAATATGTGAAAAGGAATGAAACCCGGACTATTGAACTACTGAACTATTCACAATTGTGAATGATATTTGCAAATGAACTACTTCAAGTAACCCCTCAGTACCCTCTCAGAATTCAGTACAGTATAGTACAGTTAAAAAGCTAACAGATTGTGACAGATTGTTGTAATAGACACATTTCTCAAGGCGTTCCGTTGGATGAAAACGAAGATTTTTAAACTATATATTTTTGGAAACCTTATAGCCTAATCAGAAATGTTTTTTGCCCCCTTTTTAGGGGGCAATAAATAAATAAAAGACAGGGAAGAAATAAATGTGCAATAAAAAGTGTTCAACCATGTTCAGTTTCAAATATACAGTGGTTCTACCTTCTAAAGGAGAACATGACAGAGCTACGCATGGGGTTAGTTAAGACTGCGTAAAACAGCAGAGCTGGTAGGAACCCCGACACTAACAAACATATGGCTGGCACTGGAGCTTCTTGGAACTCTAAGTAGCAGCCTCATCATTGTTGGCCACAGTCAAGGTGAGCCTGTACAAAATATTTTAAAAAGTGATATCTTCACTGGTACTGAGTTTATGCTACATTTTCGCCACAGCATGTTACCTTGCGCATACATCTTCTGGCGTTGTCTATATACTATGGGCTCCATTTCCGCTCCATGCGTTGTCCCTAACGCTACCCGAAACGCTACCCGAAACCCGCAACGAATTCCCTTATTGGTATTTTCGTCACCTTTCCTCTTCCCTTAGCCACTATCCTTTATTTATGCCGACACCCAGTCCCTTAGGTTGCTAATTCCGTCAAATAGATTTGGGAACTAGATAACGGGAATTAAAAGCACCCGCTAACCTATACAAAAAGGCAGAGCCACGTACGGGCATCTGTGCCGCACAGATGCCCGCACAAACTCTGCACATTGGAGATGTCCACGTGGAACGGCTGCTGCGCAGCCCCCCACACATTTTATATAGAAAATCAATAGGTATGAACCTGTAGCTGTAGCCATGATTCATTTATCAGTGCAATCGCTCACGAAATAAAAATAATACTCATAGCGCTGCTGTTAAATAGCCATATTAATGGCAGCTTTCCATTAATATACCACCCCAAATGGTTAAAACCGCAATTTCTGAACTTAAGTGTGCAGTAATAACAATATGACTCATTAATCAAACTAAACTGGACTGCAGACCATGCTGCACAGGTAAGAACAATACAGCGGGGGTTCTAATTAGTAATGCAAGAAAGAAGAAGGAGAAATGTGAATAAAACGTGAATAAAATACACAATGCAAGGGCCAATCTTTGGGCCAATCTTTTATCCCCCAGCCTCTCCACACAGTGGAGAGAGAGGCTGGAGTGATGGTCCATTCATTAGCCATCCTGCTGTTTTGGGGACCATCAACACCTCCAGTCTCCAGGACCAGTTAAACAGGTTTTTCAACATGTTGAAAAACATGTTGTTTCAACATGTTGATCGAGAATTGACCGAGCTATAATTGTTTGAAAATACGAGCTATAATCGCTTGAGAATACTTCTAAGCCCGAAGCCAGTCTGCGGGCTTAGAAGTAGGTATAGCAGTAGGGATAAGGGAAATAGATATGGGAGGAATTAAAGGCAATGGCAAGACCAACACGGATTGGATGAAAGCTAAAAACGCCCAAACCACCTATGCATAATGTAACGGGTATAGGAGATGTTTAAGGGAGATAGGGCGGTAACGAAATTACCGACTTTAGCGTGGGAAAAAGGCAGATGAGACGAAATTGGAGCCCTATCTCTTTGTCATCACAGAGGTCATTAGAAATTATGTGTCCCAGGTATTTAAAGGTATAGCAAGTGATTTCAATTCATTGAAATATTGTTATTTTTTCCCCCTTCTTTTTAGGCTAATCCTCCCTACTACAGTATAGTGAGGTGTTGTGGCCATATAAGGAGTTCCTCCCCTTCCAGTGAGGCCACTGGGGTCCATGAATCCTAGTTTCATTTTGGGCTTTGGGATAAAAGCCTTATGGCTCGATTTTCGCTCCACGCCTTATCCCTAACGTTACCCGATACCCGCAGCGAATTCCTTATTGGTATTTTCGTCACGTTTTCTCTTCCCTTAGCCACTATTCTTTATGCCGACACCGTTATTTGTGACTGGAGGTGTGGTCATGGGCGTGTTTGTCGCGCAGTCCCTTAAATTGCTAATTTCGTCAAATAGATTTGGGAACTAGATAACGCCATCTCAAAGCACCCGCTAACCGATATGAGAAGGAAGAGCCACGTGCGCACGGTGCGGGCGCCTGTGCGCCTTTGTCCACGACTCCACGTGGAAAGGCGCCAGTTCAATTCATCTCCTTATTTTTGCCTGCTGTCGGTCACTTCCTTGTGTTTAGGTAATGTACAGTATATAATGTAATTAAATACATTAATTAACTTGTGAGGCAATGCTGTAAATTGCAAAAAAAAAGTCGGGAATTCGCGGCAAAAAAGACGTGTTTTTGATCATTCATTTCTCGGTCAATTCCAGACCATTTTTTACATTTCAAAATGCAGCTGACGGGAAAAAGCTCCTCTCTCAGATGCTGTATAGAATATGTGGGTAGGTGTTCTCTACGATGCGGGATCGAGCAAACTGTAACTGTCGGGGATTCGGTGGAAACGGTCCACCGGAAAAAAAAAAAGGTCCAGAATTGACCGAGAAATGAATCATCAAAAAACGCCTTTTTTTGCCGCGAATTCCTGACTTTTTTTTGCAATTTACTTTGTAACATTTCGCAGACTTGGGATAAATGCACGCCACATACAGCAAAAAACATGGAACATGTTTTTTCAACAGAACATGTTGAATGGTAAGAAATGATTGAGAATTGACAGAGCTATAATTGTTTGAAAATGAGAGCTATAATCTTTGAGAATAGGCTACTCATGCTTGTGTCTGTCCTCAGCCCGCAGCCAGGCTGCGTGCTTAGGAGGATCAGGCTTAGCAGTAGGGATAAGGGAAATAGATATGGGATGAATTAAAGGGAATGGCAAGACCAACACAGATTGGATGAAAGCTAAAAACGCCCAAACCACACCTACGCATAATTTAACGGGTATAGGAGGTTTTTAAGGGATATAGGATGGTAACGAAATTATCAACTTTAGTGTGGGAACGCCTCTTCCCCAATGCTAAGTGCGTTAATTGCGTATAAGGGCTAATGTAACCACAATCGAGCCCTTGATTTAATCCAATCAGGAGGGTGAATGCGTTGTTATACTACCCCCATGGTAGAGCGTGTGCATGTGCACATCATGCTACTGGGGTTGAACCAAATCACCCAAATCACTTACTATACCATTAGTCTCACTACATACACTGAGAATATCTATCTATCACAAATATGGACAACCCGATAAACTTGCTGCTGGAAATCCAATAACATACTGTAATAATGGTAAATGATAAATGGTGAATTTATATAGCGCCTTTATCCAAGGCGCTTTACGTATCTTGTGCATCACATTTACCTATTCACACGCACATGCATCCACTTATGGCAGTGGAAACCATGCAAGGTATCTACTAGCACATCAGGAGCAATTAGGGGTTCAGTGTCTTGCTCAAGGACACTTCGACAGTATAACTCTGTGGCTCTCCGACAACCTTGTCGCTACCATCCGGTGACACTACCCCTGAGCCTCAATATTGCCCCCTATCAGAAAGTAGCTTTGGTGATAACTTTGTCAAATTCATAATTTATGAGCATGAGAAACTCAATGTCTAGACCCCTAATGTGGATATTTCCAAGATGGATATGGCACCAGAAAATTAATAAAGTGATGTTTACAGTGATGGCTGACTGTTACATCAGATTGTACCAAAAATCATGCGAGTATTCCCAGCGGACTACTTATTAAGCCAAGTTCCTCGACGAGGGACAGCGAGTGCAAAACCCGACGTCGGCGGGCGCCTCGGCTGCGCCGGGACTTGCCTCCTCAGTCGCTTCCTTAATGAGTGGCAGCGGCAGCTCGGCGCTTTTATGAGCTCTGGCGGCAGTGTTGCCGCTGCCGCTGCATTCTGGATGGTTCTGCCGGTTCGTGCGGCAGTTCTGCCGGTTCGTGCGACAGTGTAGCGGCAGAAGGCTCCCCATGCCGCCCCAGACCGGCGCTTTTGCCGATGATTTTGGCAACTGCCTCTGCTTTTGCACTGCCTGCTGCTGCTGTCAGTCCAATTAATGCATGCTTGCAGAACGATTATGAATGCATGCAAACAAATATGAACTAAATATTTATTAAATTTATTATTTTTAATTGTTTTTATCATTACTATAAGCTCTATCATTAATATAAGCTTTTTGGGCGGCTATGCCGGTTCGCCGCCGGCTGCTCCGGCCCCCCGCCGGGAGCTCTGCCGGCGCCGCTGCTCGTGGACCCGGCGGTTCCCCGCCGCCGGCGCTCCGCCGGCGCCGCTGCTCGTGGACCCGGCAGTTCCCCGCCGCCGGCGCTCCGCCGACGCCGCTGCTCGTGGACCCGGCGGTTCCCCGCCGCCGGTGGCGGCCAACGCCGCTTCTATGGACGCTTCACTGACCCTCGCCGGTTGACTGATTCTCTTCATGTGCTCTCTCGTGCTCTATTGTGCTCGCGAGGGACACCTCCGTCCCTCTCGTTCTGCGGGCCTAGGTTTATTTTGTAGCCTACGTGACCTACGTGATCGTGATCGATCTAATTCGAGGATGTCTGTCTGTCTGTTATACTACGCAATGCACTTTGCAATGGGGGACAAATCAAATCACACATGCCACGGCGCACGGATAGCCTCGATGTGCTTGCGTATAGCACAGCCCTGTCATCCAGCACCAATGTGCGCTACTTACAAACACCAAACATTAAACCAACCAGTTTAATTAATATATTTTCATTAAAAGCTCATCATCGTGCAGATCAGGTGCCACGGACACTGGACACACATTCATTTGTGGTCAGTTTGTCGTATAACACGGGATCACCTCCCTTTCCGCCGCGCGTACAGGGTGCTGTCACTGCTCTGTCCTCGCTGTTCCACACAGGGCACGGCACGATGATATACACCAGGCCTGCTCAACGTGGGGACGTGGGGTCGATCGCGGGAGATGCGGGGGAAAGGGAAAAGATGGGGTGGAAAACGAGGGCGTCGCCCTCATTGAAAACCTCGTTGAAAACAATGCATTTCCAACTTCATTTTGTCCCTATTCAGGTTCCAGGAACAGCGCCCGAGCGCTCAGTTTCTGACTCCTTAATGTCGCAACTCTTCTACAAGATGGCTATCCTCACTGTCCTGTGTTGTATGGTTACCATGACAACCCGTATTATCACGGCGACAATGGCTCCAATGCCCGCTCTGATCCAAAAAGTTGAGATTGCAAATGTGCCATCCTCACTCAGTTTTCATCAATACAGTGTATAATGTATATATTTTATATTTTCATTGGTTATAGGTATAGGCCATGTTTTTTTCATCAAACAATATGAAGATAAAACTAAAAACATGTTCAGCGACCCCCCCCCCCCCCCCCCCCCCCCCCCCCTGCCTACGAGAACTCCTGCAGTTCCCAAACTCTGTTTTCCTTTGCGCGTGGGGGTTGACAGGAAAAAAAGGACGAATTGATTTTTTTGTGGGTACAAAAAAAAGTAAGGTAAGACTCTTAAAGACTCGAGGAGTAATTGAGAGTCATTGAGCTTGAGTCAGAGTCATTAGGGACGGAGTCCATTTCTGGTGTGTGTGTGTGTGTGTGTGTGTGTGTGTGTGTGTGTGTGTGTGTGTGTGTGTGTGTGTGTGTGTGTGTGTGTGTGTGTGTGTGTGTGTGTGTGTGTTCGCACGCGCTCGGCGCACAAGAGCGTTTGAACTGGGAATGTTGCTATAGCCATGCGTTTCCTCAAGCCAGAGCTAAAAACCGCACATTGTACACGCAAACCAGGCTGTGTCACTGAACATAACTAGGCTACTTCATACAGTATGAAGCCCTGAAACATGATTGTCCAGCGTCATGCGAATTGATGCATGCCTACTTTATATGGTGCATGTCAAGAGATATTGATTGTAATAATTGTATTGTATACTCTGGCATACTCCGGGGTCCGTTTCGTGGGCTCATTCGTGTCAATTGAAGTTGAAAATGTATAGTAGAGCCATCTCTACATACAGGAGATCTGTAGGCGCATGGACAGAGACACACAGCGCGGTGGAGCGTCTCCCCCGTTTGATTTGTTTCCAATCCAAAAACTAAAGGGAAGTAGGCTATCGACTTCAATTACTTTTTGCATGCAAGTCACCTCCATACAATAGTGGAATTTCCTTAACGTGCGCGATCGCGCGCGTGTGTGTGTGCGTGCATTATGTATCCTCAATAATATCGCCTACAAACGCCAGTTGGGGGGGGGGGGGGGGGGGTAAAAACAGTCAAGGCAGACGAACATCTTTATTATACATATATATATATATATATATATATATATATATATATATAGAGAGAGAGAGAGAGAGAGAGAGAGAGAGAGAGAGAGAGAGAGAGAGAGAGAGAGAGAGAGAGAGAGAGAGCACGAGAGAGCACATGAGAATCAGTCAACCGGCGAGGGTCAGTGAAGCGTCGATAGAAGCGGCGTTGGCCGCCACCGGCGGCGGGGAACCGCCGGGTCCACGACCAGCGGCACCGGCGGGGCACCGGCGGCGGGGAACCGCCGGGTCCACGACCAGCGGCGCAGACCAGCGGCGCAGAGCCCGGCAGAGCTCCCGGCGGGGGGGCGGAGCAGCCGGCGGCGAACCGGCATAGCCGCCCAAAAAGCTTATATTAATGATAGAGCTTATAGTAATGATAAAAACAATTAAAAATAATAATAATATAACAAATTTAATAAATATTTAGTTCATATTTGTTTGCATACATTCATAATCGTTCTGCAAGCATGCATTAATTGGACTGACAGCAGCAGCAGGCAGTGCAAAAGCAGAGGCAGTTGCCAAAATCATCGGCAAAAGCGCCGGTCTGGGGCGGCATGGGGAGCCTTCTGCCGCTGCACTGTCGCACGAACCGGCAGTTCTGCCGCACGAACCGGCAGAACCATCCAGAATGCAGCGGCAACACTGCCGCCGGAGCTCATATTTTGCAACGGCAGTAGCCGAAATCGTCGGCAAAAGCGCCGAGCTGCCGGTCTGTCACTCATTAAGGAAGCGACTGAGGAGGCAAGTCCCGGCGCAGCCGAGGCGGCCGCCGACGTCGGGTTTTGCACTCGGACTACTTATTAAGCCAAGTTCCTCGACCAGGCTGCCAGCAGTCTGAACTGATCAAGTCCTCAGCCCGCCCCCCGGCTGATTTGTGAGCACATTCAGCTTGTGGTTGTTCGATCAATATACTCGCCTCCTCTAACCCTAATCCTAAATATAACCGCACGTCGCCACGCTGAAAAATGTTTGCTTTTTAAGCAATGTGAGCACATTTGGTCAGTTTGAGCTTTCATTTCTATATTGACAATATGGCTGTAGGCATAAACTAGAACTGTACTCAGCAGCGTGCCAAAGCCATGTGACATGTTGTGAGCTTTGGTGGTGCATATGAGAGGTGGCGATCAGAATCGTTTATTACTTCAATGTGAGGCCTTCTATATATACTTAAATACCATGTCTTCTCACAGATTAAATGAAGAATTTGATATTAAACCCTAACGCGATGAGCGTTATTCCATCCGTTTTATCTTGTCTAATTTTATCTTTTATTTCTGTATTCTTATGCCATGTGTCCATTTGCTATTGGCCTTTTTCACTTTACTAGTTGTGTAATTCTTTTAATCTCTTATGGTGGGCCTTTTTATCATGTTTCTCGCTGTGATTGATTGGTATTGTCACCTTGCTGTTAACCTGACATCCAGACATACTCAACATTTTTTTCTTATTATTTACTATTATATCCAGGATGTTCAGATCTGTCTGATTTGTACTACTGTTCTTGGCTTATGTGCCCAGTAATTTGGTTCTGTCACTTTAACCTGCAATAACATGATGGGCGTGTCCCAATGATTTACATTGTGAATCAGACCTGTGATTGGCCCTCTCTTTGTGTCTGTGTTAAACCAGACTCATGCCTGACAAAGACCCAGATGGGGTCGAAACATTGCTTCTCCTTCTCTAAATAAAATCAGCGGGAGCTACTATACGGTGTGCGAACTATTTTCCTTTCATTTTGCATATTCCACTTTATTAGTTTAGCACCTGTAAGTTTTTTTTATTATTATTCGACATATCAATAGCCCGGCATACACTGTTGCTTACGACATGTGTGGTGTGGCGTCCAAGTGTGGTTAGGATTCGGGATAGGATACGGTTATGGTTTGGAGTAGGCTGTCAAATCAATGCATGTTGAACTGCTAGGATGTTGGACCAAAGAAACACACCCATGAGTTTGTAGACATGCTACTTTTGAAAATGTGCTGATTGTTTCAACTGTGTTAACTACTTTCTCTTCACCATCAGCCACCTGGATTGGAGGAGGATACATCATGGGTACTGCTGAGGCCGTCTACACTCCCTCCCGTGGTGTCATGTGGGCCCTGGGGCCTCTTTCATATTTTGTGACCTTCTTTGTCGGTAAGAAGCAGCATGTTTCTTTCCAATATATTTTCACTGATAAGGACAACCATAAATCCTTATGGTTTCTCCAAGACACTATACATGGTCTGTGAAATAACAATCATAGAAAATAGTAAATGGTATAAAAAAGTCCACAATCAATAGGACGAGGATAAAGAAACTTAGCTAAGCAGCCAGTGGATTAGCTCACGAGATACACTTTTGTGTCACCAACGTTTTATTATAATTTGATTCATGTATTGTTCTATTGTCATATTGTAAACCTCAGATTTTTAGTAAAGTTGAAATGCTAGTTCTGACTGCATGTTTTACCAAAATGCAGATGTGAAAATGACTTGCTTGTAGTTGTGACGTCAGAATTACTTACTTTACACTTGAAGGGGTATACAAAACAACAGTGTTGCACTTTCCTGATCCCCAGATTATAACGAATGACCTCTCTGTTGTGTCCCAACAGGAGGATTGTTCTTTGCTAAACCAATGAGGTCGAAGCGCTACGTGACGATGCTGGATCCACTGCAACAACGCTACGGCCACACGTTCACCACAGCCCTCCTGCTTCCCTCTCTGTTCAGTGACATTCTATGGGTGGCCTGCATCCTGGCTGCCTTGGGTCAGTCATACTTAGATCTGCTTATCAAAATCAGGTCCTCCAGGGACCAGATCTGTCACTGTCGCTTTGACCTTTCAGTGCATCAATGCCATTTAAAGCGCTGCTCATCATTGCAAGGAATGGCAACGCATGGATATAACAAATATGTCACAGTGAAGATCCTCCTCGCGGTATTTGATCATACGAAGTGTGTTGCCAACAGTAAAGCCCAGCGCTGCATGCATCTCCCTGCTTCTTTTTCTGGTTAGGTGACTCAGTCATCAATGTCTGGAAGATGCACTTAGATTTCCATAGATGCAAATTTCTCCAGTCAGCTAGGGCCCAATGACAGTGACCAAGCTAGATTGGAGAAATCATGAAACCATTACTGGCAGAAACAGCAAAGTGCTCTGAATATGCCCTACATTTATTGGCAGGTGTGGCAAACAATGTTTTAACAACTAAAAAGTGTGCTTCGTGAAAAATGTGAGCTGTGCTTCTCTGAAGGACAGCAGATGATTCAGATGATGAGTATTGGGACACTATAGGAGTCAATTGGCGTATAAACACGTGTGCATTGTGTGTCTCTGCAGGTGGGACAGTCAGTGTGATTCTTGATCTCCATTCATCCTACGCCATCATCCTGTCTGCAGTTGTTGCCATCACCTACACACTGCTGGGAGGCCTGTACTCAGTGGCCTACACCGATGTCATCCAGCTGTTGATCATCTTTGTCAGTCTGGTACGTCAGAGCAGATGGGAATATCAGGGTGGCATAGATGAATGGTTAGAGGGCCTGGCTGGGAAGCAGAGCATCCTGGTTTGATTCCCGGCCTTGGAAATATGTACAGTATGTCCAAGTGTCAAAGTGCTCTAGCTGAATACGGGCATACCTTCTTTCCTTTTGTTTTTCTATTTGTTATTTTGAAGAAAAAAAGAAAGAAATTGTGCACAGTTTAATCCACTTTTAATCCACTTTTTGGAACCGCCATCCCCCTATCCCTGATTAGCACTTAATAATCACTGGCAGTGAATGTGATTATGCTTTTGATAACCTATCTTCTTGTTTTGATTGTCTTTTCCAGTGGATGTGTGTTCCCTTTGTAATTCTCAACCCATCATCATCATCATCATCATCATCTAATGTGACTCTCTCACCTGTAAACTCACCACCCTGGCTGGGGGAGCTCAAGATGGAGGATGCTGGAAAATGGATTGATGAATTCCTCTTAATTGTGAGTTGTTGTTTCCGCCAAAGCCTATTCCTGTACATTCTAAATTGAATGTTGGATGGCCGGGCACACAGTAAGTACCCCCCCCCCCCCCCACCCCCAACCCCGGGCAGTACTTGCCTTCTGCTCGCTCACTCTGCTCAAGCAAAAGTAGGCCATACTGTACATTCTTATGCAGTTTACTGTAAGCATGTTGTACGCAGGTAAAGGTTTTAGAATAGCTGCTCTGTTGCTTTTAAAGTACACAGAAATATGAATATATAGCATATGACAAATATAGCCTATGCAGAATATATGCTGAGGGTGTGTGTGTGTGTGTGTGTGTGTGTGTGTGTGTGTGTGTGTGTGTGTGTGTGTGTGTGTGTGTGTGCGCGTGTGCGCACGTGCGTGCGTGCGTGCGTGCGGCGCACTTGCATGCTTAGGCCTTAGGAGGGCTGGCCTGCCAAGCATTCTATCAGAGGGTCCTGTCTTCTGCATCACCTGCTCAGGCCCAGATCACATGCTTTGCATCATCGATCATTATCGTCATCATGGGCATTCCCTCAGCCATTATTGGAGCGGTGGCTGTTTCTGCAGGTACTTCACAAACACACACTTTGTTGTGCCTGCCATTTAACCTTAACCTTAAGATCTTGTTGTCCTTTGCTCATCCAATGATTGAAAACATGTTCATCTTCTCATCACTTTGGATGTCTGGTTCTCCCTCTCAGACTGGAATCAGACAGAATATGGTCTTCCAGCTCCGTTTGAGCGCGGGGAGGCAGGGAACGTGCTTCCACTGGTCCTGCAAAACCTCGCTCCGTCCTGGGTGTCGGTGTTGGGCATCGGGGCATTGGCTGCAGCCGTCATGTCCTCTGCGGACTCGGCCCTGCTTTCTTCAGCATCCATGTTCACTCAGAATATCTACAAGAGCTACCTCAGAAAACAGGTGTCCTATGTACTATAACTTACAGGTCAGATCTATACAAAATGCCAGAAACGCCAAATAGTACACTGTATGGTGCATAGGGAATTCATTTGGACACAGCCTTAGCATCTATATGTTGTAATTCTGTAATAACAAGATTTTTTCAAATTTCTCTCTAGGCATCAGAGAGGGAGTGTGCATGGGTGATCCGGCTAAGTGTGCTGCTAGTGGGCTTGGCAGGCAGCGGCCTGGCCTTCGTTGGGGAAGGCGTCATGTCTCTGTTTTTGATGAGTGCAGACCTGATGTACTGCATCGTCTTCCCCCAGATGATTTGGGTCCTGTATTGTCCCTTTGCTAACGGATACGGTGCGACCACTGGCTTCGTTCTGGGGAACTTACTCAGATTTCTGAGCGGGGAGCCTGCACTCCACATCCCTCCTGTCCTGATGTTTCCTGGTTGGAGGGAGGATGAGTTAACAGGGGACATCCACCAGTACTTTCCCTTCAGGTCTTTGATAACGCTGCTTGTCATATTCATCATTCCCTCCGTCTCCTTGCTGGCACGTCTGGTGTTCACCCGCCACCTGCTGCCTCCTTCCTGGGACGTCTTCGGTATCTTGAGGGAGACTGGGAATGTTGTAAACAGTGTGAGTGGTGTGGGAAGAGCAGAAGTAATCTTACCTGCCACTACTGAGCCTGAGACTACTGAGAATCTGCTGGTTGCCTCCACTTCCAGCTGCTAAGAGATCAGCTAAGTTGCCCAACCAATGGTAGATACTTTAGGTTTTATTCCAATCCTGATTCTGGAGATTAGGCTAGACCATCTGATCTACAAAGAAAAGCCTGCCAGAGATGCTATTAGCTGAAGTAATAGCATCTACAGCATAGGTTTTGTCCAGCATGTCCACCATAGATTGCTGATGCAAGTATTGTTTTTAACAAAGAAGGCCGGAGACAGCTCTACTGGAACCATAAAATACAATCACTTTTTAAATGAGGGTTTGGACATGAGTGTTGTCCAAAGAAAAAATAAAAAATATATTCCATTTGCTCCTTGCCTTATGATTCTGTGTCAGATGTCCGAATTGGATTGCATTTTGTCGTGTTCAGTCTGTTTTCTGTTTGAACAATTTCACGAGGTTTCCTTGCTGTACCACTGTTTGACACAGGTGTTGACAATTTTACTAATCAAGTTATGATCAGTAAATGACAGGGTCAATCAATTTGAAAACTCACTCCTGTGTGAATTGGGCGGTGCAGAAACCTTCTAATTGCAAAAAAGAGATTGCAACTTTTTTTTTTTTCCAATTTCACTACTTTACTACTAACGACTTTTGCAGAGGAAATCCTGTTTCACGAAAGGTTACGCACTTGTATAGTATATATTTTAAGCAATAACCAGTTAATAATTGACATTATTTCACCATACTAAAAGTGGTATTCTAATGACCACAAACTATATATTAGAGGCATTTTTGTGTGAATGTCTGCCTTTTGGGGGGATACTATATGCAAATATCATGACCAATAGCATTGCAAGACTAGACTGTGTGTGTGTGTGTGTGTGTGTGTGTGTGTGTGTGTGTGTGTGTGTGTGTGTGTGTGTGTGTGTGTGTGTGTGTGTGTGTGTGTGTGTGTGTGTGTGTGTGTGTGTGTGTGAACATCATGAAACCACTGGTTTAGAAAGTGGAGGGTGCTGAGTCTTATTGCACACACACACACACACACACACACACACACACACACACACACACACACACACACACACACACACACACACACACACACACACACACACACACAGTGTGCTTGTGTTTCCAGGGACCACCAAATGGAACAGTCCCTAAGGGGTCCTGATGCTTGGGTACCTTTTAATGTGTACAGTATAGGCTATTTTTATATCACCACCACGGTCTGCGCGTCGCGAGGCAGCTGCAGTGAGTAGCAGTAAACTCGGCTGCAGGCCAGCTTATAAGGGCGGCGGTGGAGCGAAGTTGGACATTGTTTTTGTTTCCTTGTCACACGTGCGAGTAAAAGTGACAGTGAAAAGAAAATAATATCTTCCAGCTCGAACAATATGTTCAGTTTGGACAGTTCCCAAGAAGAGCCTGGATCTGTACATAAAGTGGATGTCTGTCTGTCTGTGGAGTTACACGTGCAGTGGCGACATTAGGGTTCATCAGCCATGGGTGCCGATATCAAAAGGGCCCTGTCAGCGTGCGCTCACACATGCACACACAGAAGTGTTTGTCAGATAATTTGGATCGTTTGGGAAGGCTCTCTTTTACGGCCTATTCTCGTCCTATCCCACCTTGACTAATAAAAATCAACAAGAAACATTACATTATAATGTTGAATAGCCAGAAAAATACAAGAGTCACCAATCAGCCAACTAGTAAGGGAAATATCTGAAAATCTGGGAATAAATTCGTTACCAAGCAAACTCTTCACCAATGTGTTTCTAAAGGTGTCTAATAACATCTCCTAAAAAGTTGAAATTCAACTCCTGTGGGAAACCTAATAAAAAACTGCACAAAGTTGGTGTACCAATAGGCGATTTTCTAAAATTCGGAAATTTTTAATTTGGCCTTAAGTTACTTGTGAGGAGTCAAACTAGGGGTTTTTCGTCATTCTGAGTTCATTTATAGCATTTGTTTTTCACTACAACCATTCCTTAGTGGAAAAACTGGCCCACACCTCATTACATTTACATAAACTTGTATTTTATTACAATTCGTTTAACATTAGTCAGAGCAAACAGTGATTCCATTCTGTGGAATGCTTTATGAGTCAATGTGTGAATATACATCCTCAACAGTGTTGGGCAGTAACTAATTACTGTAATATTATTACTTTTTCCAGCAAGTAAAGATATTACTCTGCCAAAATGTGTAATAAGTAATATGTTACTCTGTCAAAACATGTCTAGTTACTCTTACTCTCTTTTACTACTTTTGAGCTTGTTGTTGCATGTGAAAATAGAACAGATTTACAAGGTAGCAACAGATAATAACAGAGATCCATGGTAGTTAGTGGATCCTAACCCACCACACATGACCTACTCTACAAATTAACACAGTTTTCGCTAAACGGATTGTGTTGTACATTTCTATTCCTTTGCGTGTGTGTGGGTGGGTAGGGAGGAAAGTAACATGTAATATTTAAAATCTAGCAGAGCTTGACACTAACACTTGCCCGCTTGCCCGGGGCAAGTAAAAAAAAAATGGTGGGGCAAGTGAAGACTGCTACCTGGTTGCCCGATCAGGCAAGTGTGCAACTTAGTGCACTATAACACAACACAAGATTAATTTGTCTTGAAGGCAGTCGTTGCACTCTGCCTCTGTGTCTTTCCCTGCTTTCTAGCTATCCACAATTCCAGGCTGGATTTGGGAAACAAAACAGGCAATTTAACTTTCACATCAAAATGACCTAATCTTCTACATTCTCTAGTTGTGTAACTAACATTAAGATGATGAATTTTAACTCTTGAGAGCCTAAAAATGAAACCAAATGGACCCGCAAGGGTCCATTTGGTTTCATTTTTACGTTCTGAAGAGTTACATCTGCAAAATTTACAATATATTTTAGAGGGCAAGTGACCATGAGCTGAGGGCAAGTAGAACCTGACTGCAGAGACTCTGTCCGTGGTGCTGAAATGAGCTTTCTGTTATGGTAGCTGTAGTGACTGTCCGTGGTGCTGAAATGAGCTTTCTGTTATGGTAGCTGGTAGTGACTCTGTCCTTGGTGCTGAAATGATCTTTCTGTTATGGTAGCTGTAGTGACTCTGTCCGTGGTACTGAAATGAGCTTTCTGTTATGGTAGCTGTAGTGACTCTGTCCGTGGTGCTGAAATGTATATTTACTGAAATGTATATTTACTTGCCCCCTATATATTTTAGGGGGCAAGTGACCATGAGCTGAGGGCAAGTAGAACCTGACTTGCACTTGGCCGATGGGCAAGTGCCTCCGAGACCTTAGTGTCAACCCCTGTCTAGTAATAAGTAAAGTAATAGTATTACTTTTTCTAAGGGGTCATAAGTAAAGTAAAGATATTACTCTCCTAAGTAATATTGCCCAACACTGATCCTCAATGCCTTCATCATGAATAGCATTCTTATATTATTATATATTCTTAATAGCAGGTAATGCCTTGACAGACTTCACAAGCTGAGATCCACTTGACGTCATTCTTCTTAAAGCTGCATCGTTGGCTGCTGCAATCTCCATGGCAATTGCAGCTTGCAAACTGGAGCAGCTCTTCAGGAGCCATTGGGAACTGGAACTGGCTAGAGTTGGAACTGGCTCATAACCATGAACACCAACTACCTATCCATGGTTACTGGGGTCCAGAGACATGCTCTGTAGAAGGAGCCAGTTCCGAGTCTGTAGGTAGGCACGGAGCAAATAGAGTCTCCAGTGGTAGAGTCTCCAGTTTGTTCATCTCAGCCGCTGCCTTGTGTGAAAAGTTGCTGTATCGAACCTCACCCAGAGTAGTCCCTAGTATATGTAGAGGAAGATCGATGTACCAGCCTTAATCACTGTATATACTGTATGTCCCCTGCCCAAAACCTGAAGAAGAATGCACTTGAAGGTTTGTTTCATTCAATATAGAAAAAAACATTGATATAAATATTGGTATTATTACCTGCCAAACAAAGTTGTTTTACCATGAACAGCGATAGCAGAGACCATATCACACAAGGCGTGACAGAAAACCAGGTAACCTCTCTGTTTTTCAGTGAGAGCTTCTCGAATCCAGGTGACATCATAAGAGCCATTTGATGTCGTGAAGACATCAAATGGCTCCAGTTCCAACTCTGGACCCCATGGCTCCTGAACAGCTGCTCCAGTTTGCAAGCTGCAATTGCCATGGAGATTGCAGCAGTCAACGATGCAGCTTCAGGAATAATGACGTCAAGTGCATCTCAGCTTGTGAAGTCTGTCAAGGCATTACCTGCTATTAAGAATATATACATATATAAGAATGCTATTCATGATGAAGGCATTGAAGATGAATATTCACACATTGACTCATAAAGCATTCCACACAGTGAATTCACTGTTTGCTCTGACCAATGTTAAACGAATTGTAATAAACACAACTTTATGTAAATATAATAAGGTGTGGGGCTGTTTTTCCACTAAGGAAAGGTTGTACTGTAAAACAAATGCTATAAATGAACTCAGAATGATGAAAAACCCCTAGTTTGACTCCTTTAAGTAACTTAAGGCCAAATTAAACATTTCCGAATTTTAGAAAATCGCCTATTGGTACACCAACTTTGTGCAGTTTTTTATTAGGTTTCCCACAGGAGTTGAATTTCAACTTTTTAGGAGATGTTATTAAACACCTTTAGAAGCACATTGGTGAAGAGTTTGCTTGGTAACGAATTTATTCCCAGATATGCCAAATATCTGATAAAATTCACTTACTAAACCATATGTGTCTGGAGCTCTCTGCTGTTGCCCCCAACACCTGACTATGGATAAGCAGGTGAAGATGAATGGATGTATAAATGTATTGATAGATGAATACAGACATCTCACCCTAGAAAAAAACTAAAATTAACATTTAGGGCTCTGCCACACATGATTGTTATATCCTACCATAGTTGCAGTGGCTGTTATTTAATCAGTAGAGTCAGTAGGATTGTTATTTGGTTACAGTTCCTGTCACCTATGTTTTAATGCTAAATTAAAAGGTATGATAAACATACATAAGATAAGCATAAGCTCTTTGTGATTTAATATTGAGGACTTATAAATAGCTCCAGTGGCTTAATTGATTATATTAAGATTATATTTTATAAATATAATTGATTATATTTAGAGTAATAAATAGTAATAGTAATAAATAGATAATATAAATAGATTATACTGTGTAGACTGAGATCATGTAATTAGTTCAGTATACTCAGCTGTGTCGTATTCCATATTATAATGGGTAATCCCCAGTTACGCACTGCACGGGGCACAGAGTGCATGGAGAAAATGCGAAAATTTCCCCTCTCCTATTGTGAGATAAACACATACTATAAACGCATGACCTATATAGCAAATGAAAATATACTTGGACCAGACTTGGAATTATTGAAATCGGGTGAGAATGGCCTGAGAGTTTTTAGATTGAAATCTCAAAATAATCTCAGCGGACTTTCGAAAGGTAAGCACAGAGTCGAGCAGCAGCGACAACTCCGTTCTCTTAAAGTGGCCAGTCCAAGGGCGGCCATTCTACATAGACTTCTGTTGAGGATTGGGACAATAAATAGGGACAACATGCTGCACAAACAGCTTTCGAGCGCTTAGTTTCTGAGCCTCCAGATGGCTTTGGATCAGGAGGAATGAGCTGTGGGCCTTTGCTACTGGGACACAAGCCGGGGCTTGATCAACCCCGGCTGGGTCACCTGAGGGAGGGGGTATGTAGTTGAAAGACCCGAAACCCCCCATGATCTTAGGCACTTCACTGATGATGTCCCAGTGCATCCTTGGATGTATCTTCGAATCAGACATTCAGACATTCATTCAGACGGACAGACATTTCCTGGATTATAGTATGGATAATGGGTTATATGGGAAGGAGCTGGAGGCGCTAAAATGAACATCAAATATCTAAATACTGAAAGGAGTAACTTATAAACTGTCTGGTGTGTTCACATGAGAATGAGTTTTTTTTTTTTTTTTTTTTTTTTTTAAGTGGAATACCCCTTTAATAACTCCCGACCCCTTTCATCAATTGAAAAACTTGAAGTGGTTTATGATAGCAGACACATGTAGGTCGCTTCCTGAAAATAGTAGATGTGGTAATAAAGGGATCTTTGAGTAAAAGAGTAAAAATTGCCAAAACGTTATACCTTATGGTGCCTCATCACTACCTGTATGTTGTAACTCAAGAACTGTAGTACGTATAGACATGTACTTGGTATCAAAATGTCTGTAATGTCCAACTTTATATTAACAATATATATATGTTAATTCACGTTTTATTCACGTTTGTCATGAAAGACAAACGTGAATAAAACGTCAATAAATTACACAATGCACGTATATTCAATGAAGGCCATTATCGTTTATCCTGCATTAGTTATTATTAGAATGTTACAATGGCTTTATCTTTATCGGGGGTGGGGAGGGTTGGACTACTGGCCCAGGCTGATGTCCAATTCACGCTACACGCCTGATCTACAGCACTGGGACTCACCCCAGGTGATGGCAATAGTAATCACTGTCAGTGTATTCTTAAAGTATCGAAAAGGTTGGTTGACTATAATTAGAAGCCATTACAATACCAAAATGATTGATTATTTATGTATATGGACAAATCAGTCATTTTACATGTATCAAATTTCGTGTGGGTTAGTGGGTGGGTTAGTGAAAGGCTATCATGATGTCTGTTTTGCAATGGATCCCTAAATGAATATATGTTTATGTGAGCTTGTAGATATCCCTAACCTTAACTGTAAAAGTGGTGAAATATATTGTTTATTATATATTTTGCTAGGGACCCCCTGGAACCCCCTCAAGGACTGCTGGGGGTCCCTTGACACCACTTTAAGAACCAAATCCCTAAGGTGTAAGAAATCCCTTAAAAATAAAATGTATATTTTTTATGTTCCAGCATATTTTGCATTTTACACTTAATTTGCATATGGGCATAACCCAAATATGCATAACTGGGAAGCGAAAAGCGTTCACACGGCGTCTTACTTGGAGTACAGTTGTCATCCCTCTCTGCGTGTAGCTCTAATATCTGCCTAAAGTGCTGCCGTTCTACTCTACTGTGAAACAATTAATAAATTGTAGCTTAAAATGCGTGTTATGTTTGGGTAAATACTAAATAACAATTAACTAGAAAATGACTGTAAATATCCACAAGATACAGCATTCCACAACAGGGGGGATTGCCTTGGGCTACTATGCCGAAAACTGGTGACCATCCACGGATACACAAGCTGCTGGCGCCCCGCTGGTGCACCCCCCACTAAAGATCTCAACGGGCCTGAAAATTAAGCCCCGGCCCTACCCGGCCCTAACAGTTCAGGCCCTAGGCCCTACCCGGCCCTACTAAATGGAATTGATTTTAGGCCCTACCCGGCCCTAAACTGTCAGGTTTGTGCAAAATGTGAGAATTCGCCACAGATTAAAAATGAAATGGCAACCATCTTCATAATAGGTAAATACAGAAAATAACTATTATTCTTACTATATCAAAATAATTCAAAATATATTATTTTTTTCATGAGGCCCGAGGCCCTACCCGGCCCTATTGATTATGATAGATTTTCGGCCCTACCCGGCCCTAAATGTTGGGTCGGGCCTGTTCGGGTTCGGTCCTGGTCGGGTTCGGGCAGAGTTTGAGAACTCTACCCCCCACCCCTCACCTAGACGAAATACCACGGTGCTCGTAAATAGGGTGTTTATAATTACTTATATGAACTTAAAACAACTAAATATTAACCTGTAATGAATTAGAAGAAAATTCTGTGGTGTAAAAGGGGAGTTTGAAGCCGAGTTAAGAGTTGAAACTGTCAACAAAGATGGCGGCCTCTGGGAAATGATTGGCTACGGTCGGCTCTACTTGTCTCCACTCGGCTCCACTCCGATATCAAGTGGACATCAATTCAATGAACGGGCACTGTGGGGGCTAGCTAGGGTAGTGCACTGCACTAGCCTAGCTAGGGTGAAACTTGAAGTGCGTGCACTTTGGTTTGGGAATCGGCTGATGTCTTGCTCTTATTCTGAAGCTAGCGTCAAACCAGGAAGCACACAGGAAATGCAATCCTAGATCATTCGGCAGGGGCAGAGGTCGGTCTGGGAACGGTTGCTTTACTAATGCCTTCCGTCACCTGATGGGAATTTGTAAGGGGAGTTTGTAAATTCTACTAGAGAAAAATATTGATTGATTAATTGATTGATTTAGAATTTTATTAAAAGCTTTTCCGTACAATTCAAGCATAACTGGACACCATAAAGCAACACTTGTTTAGGCTACAATTGAATTTGAAAAGATACAGCAGATCAAGATTGCATTAAAGCCCCAGGCTCTAGCCGTGATTCTCAACGCCTTTAATTTCAAGTATTTTTTTTTTCTCTAGGACACCCAATTTATATTGGAAAATTTTGAGAGTGTACAAATGGAACCAAATTCAATTCCTAATTTCAAGGACCCCTGGGGGTCCCTGGACCTGGGAACCACATGCGGTATAGGGTTAGATCCAAATGAATTTCATTGTTACTTGAAATGTGTGAATTAAGTGGCCGGTGAGTGGTTGGTGTTCGGTGTGTTCGGCGTTCCTCGGGGTACTCTGGCCGATTTAGGTGATGATGTTATAGTGTCGTAAATAAGAGAACTTTATAACCAATGTCGTAAGTATTAGTTCGCTCTGCTCACACAATGTAGACCATGGCCTACTTGTTCTCAATGCACAAGTTTGCACTTTACCGAGTGCTGACATAGTCATATGGTTTAATGGATTTAATTTGTGGTACAGCATTATTGCTTGTATCGAATGGGAAGGGGGTCGGGGGTAGCAACGTACAATAGGTTTACAGTACCGTATCCATGTTGTCCTATGCTACGCTGTCACATGTCTGTTACTGTGTTGTGACAATAAAAAAGTTAAACTTGAACTCCAGTGCATAATACTTATACGTAAACATATGAAGACGGGTGTTCATCACTGTATCCTCACTGTAGCAAGTATCGGAGATAAAGTCTTGCAAAGCTGTAAATGATTCCCAGGCTGCAGTACACGGACGTCACCAGCAGGGGAAGGAACGGCAGTGTGAGCCGCCACGGTGTCAGTGGGTAGACGACCTCGCGCAGGACCTCCACGCCGAACAGACCCCACAGATAGAGCCTTTCCAGAGGGCCCAGCAGCACCTCCAGGCGGCTCTCCTCCCGCCGGTCTGCGTGCAGGCGTCTCAGCGCGGCCGCCGAGTATGCGGCAGACGCCGCCATGAGCAGCGCCTTGATCGGCAGCTCCGCCAGCGTGAAGATGAGCGGCGACAGCGTGCAGTTGGCCGCCGCCGCCAGCACCAGGAACGTCCCGGCGTCCTCCCGCCCCTCCACCGCCAGCACACTCAGCGGCAGCACCGCCATGAGTATAGCCTTCTCGTGCACGTGCCAGCCAAATGTGAAGCAGCCCAGCGCGCAGAGAACCACGCAGCGCACCAGGTCTCTCCCGTCATCGTATGGCTTCACCCAGGTCCTCAGTGCGACCGGGAGGACGGACATCAGCGTGCAGACCAGCGCAGCGGTGGGAGAGATTATGGGGAGGACGGTGTGCCGGAAGTGCTCCCGCCCCACCAGCCCTCCGGTCATGGAGGCCACGGGGAGCCGGCGGCTCACATCCAGGAGCCCCAGGCGCGTTCCGACGGCAACCAGCGCCTTGTCCAGGGCGTTGTAGAGGGCCCAGAAGTTGGGGGCCCAGTACGCGTGGCACAAGCCCCTCTTGAAGGGGAACAGCCTGGACAGGACCCGGGACGTCTGGCCTGCAGCCGCGAAGGGCCCGAAGGAGGCGGTGGTGACCGAGAGGACGATACCCGCCAGCATCGCGAAGCGGAGAGGCTGGCAGCGCTTCTTCCTCTCGCGCCGGTCGTCGGAGAAGCAGTAGCGGCGCAGCAGATAGACCCCGTAGGCGGGGCTGGCGTACAAGTAGACATGCTTGAGGTTGAGGAGCACAGCAAACAGCAGCGCACCCTCCGCGTGGCGCCCCCGCGCGTGGCGGGCCAGCGACAGCAACAGGAAGCCCGACAGGAAGCCGTTATACTGGAAGTGGATGTGGTCGACCAGTAGCAACCCGGCGTTCCACAACAACAAGGTGGCCAGGACGAACGGCCGTTGGGACAGGAGGAGGTCGTCCGTGTTTTTCGCGACCTCTTTCGCCCGTACAATCATGCACCACTCCCGGACAGCGTAGACGAAGACGAGGTCAGTGCCCACAACGGACAGCCGTTGGAACAGGACGGCGGCGGGGCTGGCGTACCCGGGCCGGTCCAGCCGCAGCATGTCCGGGTCAGCGGGGAGGAGGAGGCCCGCCAGCCACGCGAGCACGCACTCGAACCACGCGAACAGCGGCGGGTAGTCCAGGGGCCACTCTGACGCCTCTTCGACGTACCAGTGGGATGGCGGGAGATTGTGTGTGACGGCCAGCCAGCTCCGGTGGACCTCGAAGTCGGTGGAGCGGTACGCCTCGAAGAAGAGGCACTTAAGGAGGGTGACGCCGAGCGCCAACGCGGCGAACCAGCCTCGGGGCTCACCGCTGCAGCCCATGGTCGCCGCTGCCACGACGGCTCGGGTACGGACAGACACGTCCGTCTCTACCGTGGAACACTATAGCGGAAGCACGGTCTCTAAGGCACGTGCTTCTGCAACAAGGACCTATTTGAGCTCTCCTGCCAAAATGATGGTTAAAGCATTACATTAACGTAATCTTGTAATTTTATCAGTAGGACGTCGTCTAATATGGAGTTGCCCACATAAACATCACCTGGATGGTAAATTTATGCCCCTGTCATGATATTGCGACATTGTGTGAGTGTGCATGCGTGCATTTGTCGTGTGTGTGTGGGTGGGTGTGCGTGCATGTGTGGGTTTCATTCATGATCTATTTAGAATCGTGAATGAAACACGTGTGTCAAAATCAGAGGCGTAGCGTCATTTGGGCCATTCGGGCCATGGCCCAGAATTATTTTGCTGGCCCAGACTGAGATACAGTATACTTGGGCCAAGAATTCAGGGGAACAGACAGACAGGCACAATGAGTAGCCTAGTGTTGGGGGATCGGAGGTGTTAGACGGCTTGACGCCCCGCTAGCCGTCTAACAGGCTTTTGTTATCAAATGGGTCAAAACCTGTTTAACTGGTCCTGGTGGCAGGAGGTGTCAAAGTTGGTTCCCCAAAACAAAATGTGTTAATGGCCCATGCGCCCATCTATTTCCAGTAAAACCTGGGGGGGGGGGATTTTCTACTGGCCCAGGCTGATGTCCGTTCCACGCTACGCGCCCGGTCAAAATGATAACAATTACAAAATTAAATGTGTTTTTAATGGTCCAAAAAGTAGCTCCATGTGAGTGATCAAAGTTGCATGAACAATGCTCTAATATTTAAGAAATTGGTCAACACAAATCGCGCCGGCTTTGTGGATTCATTGACTTATAATGCGAGGCCTCCAGTGCCCTCCACAGTATGCATTATAATGAACATACAGTATATTTTCAATTTACGCTTAAAGGGGAATTTCACTCATTTCCAAAACTCACTTCACCATAAAATGATTTTTTTTTTCACCTCCGTTTTTAGGAAACACGGAATGGGGAAACTTTTTTTTTATCATGTCCACACAACACATATCTATATATTAATGACCCAGTAAAATGTTGAAAATGAGTGTAATCCCCTTTAAATGTTACGCTTAAATCACCTTTAACTCTGATTATGTGCAGAAATTACTTAAATGTTATGCTTAAACTACCTTTAACTCTGATTATGTGCAGAAATGAAAGCCCATTAACAAGTCTGAGACATACACACTACTACAGTAAATATTTGGGTGCTATACTGGGATCCTTGAAATGAAAAATCACTACACAACACCTTCATGACATTGTGTGATCAGCTGATGGCACTGCATCCTTGCTTTTCTCAGTATTGCCCTTGAGGAAAATGTGTAGGCAGAGTGTGTGTGTGTGTGTGTGTGTGTGTGTGTGTGTGTGTGTGTGTGTGTGTGTGTGTGTGTGTGTGTGTGTGTGTGTGTGTGTGTGTGTGTGTGTGTGTGCCTGGGAAACTCCCACTGGGACACTTTCCAGCGGGCATCACTCATTCCAATGTAAATATCACAGATTTTACACATTAGACATTAGACCTTACACAGGTTCATTTTTTGAACCAGACCTTCAAAAGCTGTCTCGGTCTCTCCGCTCTGCACCTCATTTGTCTCGCGGTCTTGTCTTGGTCTCACCCTCTATTCGTCTTGGTCTTGTCACAAGCTCGGAGCAAATGTCTCGGGTCTGATTCATCACCGAGACCTCTCGAGACGAGACAATGCAAAGGAAATGTTCTATATCCATTGTGCGGACCGAAGAGCCCATTCATAAAGACGGCTGTCTTATACAGAGCACAGAACACAGCGCTGGATGACGTGCATATCGCTAGCAGTCCGCTAGCAGTTGCATCAGTTACAACTTAAGTCTAATATGTTGTCCTATTACTTGACCTGAAGTCTGTGATTGTCTTGGTCTCGTGTTGGTCTCGACCCTCCTAAGTCTCGGTCTTGTTTACAACACTATATAGGTGTCGTAACCACTCAACACCCTCGCTTTGCATTTAACCAGTGTGTTTCGGGAGGGGTGACGAGACATAGGCAACGGAACAAGAGCGGCACGAACGGCGAACTCTTGCGGAACGGAACATAGAACAGAGAGCAAACAAAAAGAAAGTGCCGGCAACCCATGGCCCTGCCGAACCACGTCCTCCTTGAGCATCAGGCGCGGCGGCGCCAGCAGGAGCACCGCGCCCAGGAGGTGTGGGACTGGCGCGTCCGCGACGCCCACCAGCACGATCTGTACAACGCCAAGCAGGCCGAGTGGACATCGGCACGCTGCTTCAACCGGAGCATGACATCGTACAACCACGAGAAGCTGACAGAGGAGAAGCGCAAGAACCTGGAGTGCCGCCGCGAGCGCCTGCGTGCCATCCTCCGCGAGTCCCAGGACCAACTGGACGCCGAGCTGGCCGCCCGCCAGGACGCCTTCCAGCGGCTGCAGCGCCAGCGGCGGCACGAGCAATGGAAGCTCAAGTACCCGGCGCTACAGAAGCCGGCCGAGGACGACGACGGCGGTGGCACGGCTGCCACCTGCCCGATTTGGGAGGCGCAGATGCGCGAGGAGATCGCCCGCGAGGACCGGCGGCGCAAGGAGTTCGAGGACAAGGTGCGGCAGAAGGAGTGTGCCGAGCGCCTGCGCGCGGAGGACGAGCGGCGGGACGAGCGAGAGCGTACACGGGCCGAGGAGGTGCGCAGCCGTGCCGAGGCGCTCCGGCGTGAGGCTGAAGGACTGCGGCAGCGTGAAGACGCCCTGCTGGCCCAGCAGTGGGAGCTGGAGGACCTGGAGGCCCGCCGGCTTCGGGTGGTGGAGGGCGGCCGGGTGGCTGAGACGGGCCGCTTCCACGGCGGCGGCACGGGCGGGCCCTACCACGCCCAGCAGAAGAGCCGCACGCAGCAGGTGCGTGAGGAGCTGGAGACCGACCGCGAGGTGGTGGCGGCGCTGCTGGAGTGGGAGCGCCAAGAGGGGAGCGATGGCGGTAAGGACAGCAAGGGGGAGGCAGCGGCGGATGCCACCTGGATGCAGCGCCTCATCCGCGAGCAGCTGGAGGGCCACGCCGAGACGCTGCCGGCTGTCCGGTACCGCGAGCAGCCACCACATGTGTTCGAGCGACGCGAGGACCGCTGGGAGAAGGACCGGCAGACGCGCGAGCGGCTCATGCGTGAACTCCTGGCCGGCAGGAAGCGCTGGCTCAAGGCCGAGCTGGAGCGCGTCCGGCGGGCGCTGGCCGAGGCGCTGGGGAAGCAGGAGGAGCTGCAGCAGGAGCTGGAGCGCGACAGCCGCTCGGACTACAGCGGCTTCCTGGAAGCCGCTAAGACGGCGAGGGAGAATGAACGGAAGGGGGCCGAGGAGCAGAGACTCAGAAAGCACACTGCACTCAGGGGCGACGGGGGTGAGGCGGCCGAGGAGGAGGGACAAGGGGATGGGGACGGCGTCCCCGCCGCCGGCGACAGACGGAGGTACAAAGACGTGCGGCGTGACGGTCAAAAACAAACACGCCAAGAACTCAAGAAGGTCGGTTTGGAGAGGCCAGTCTGGTTCTTTGGTAATTAACACGTTTGAGTGTCCACGAGGGGAACTGAGTCCGTCTTAACACATTGAGTGCCCTTGACAGTGCGAGTCCGCGCCCGTGAAGGGACCTGCGAGGCCATGTCGACATGGACTCGCAGCTCGATGTGTTTTAATGGCTGATTTAGTGGATCTTGGTTAGGAGCAGGAGTCTGACGTGCGAGATGTGTTATCATCATGGACCGGAGGTACCACGGATCACCGGATCGAGCAGCTATTCTGCCCGGTGCAGAACCCTCAATTGGGGGTGGGAAAATCTAGGGAAGGGATGTCAAACTCAAATATAATATAGAGAAATTAATACAAGTCGCTGGTGTGTTTCAACACACGGGTGCCGGTTTCTGTGCATCCCAAGCAAACATCAAAAAACGTAATTTTCCAGCAAAAAAGTATTTTAATAGCAATATAATGAAACAAAGATGAAACTCCATGTATTAAAAACTGAAAATGCATTCATGATTGCATTATTAAATTTATTATGAAAGCCCTACTTTCATAGTAAAATGATAAAGTAAATCAAATGAGAAAATAAAACAATTAGATCAGCACTCGGTAGAGTGCAGACCTGTGTTATTGTGCACAAGTGGGCCATGGCTTACTTGTACGTGAGCAGAGCGAACTAATACTCATGACATTAGCTATAAAGGTCTTTTACACCATTACGTCATCACCTTAAACCGGCCAATCGGAGTACCCTGAGGGACGACCGAAAACCAAGCCGACTACTGACTGCGCGCCGATCACTTGGGCCCACTCTGCTCATGCAAGTAATTAGTTGCATGGTGCAACATACCAGAGGCCCAGTTCTAATAGTACCGTATTGTCCCGAACGTCAAATAGCATAGCCCCCGAATATTATACAACCCCATTTCTTAGGATATTTCCAATGGAAAAAAAGCTTATAGTCAGACCAATACAATAATTAAACATTATCCAGTGGACTGAAGATAGCTTTAACATCCAAAAGCTGTGCTTTGGAGTATTCAAAAAGTAACGCAAGTAGGTACGTTTAATAAAGATGCACGTGTAATTAAAATAGATTAGATTAAGTATATCAATAAAACCGACTGGCCGACAGGCATACAAATGCAAAAATGATAATAGGGGCGGTTTGGCATAATATTCAAATGCCTTCATTTTTGGACTTCAGGAAAATCTCTACTGGATTGGTCCTTTTTTGTAGTTAATGTAAATGTTGAATGTCTTTAGTTTATTTAGCTCCAAGTTAGACTAATTAGTTTAGTACTCTAGTTCGTCAAGGGTGAGTGGTCAGACCAGGGAGTGCCACCTGGCCAAGCCTGATTTCATTTTTTTTGTTTGATGCATACACATTGAAATTTGAACCAGTTAGAGAGCAGGGCTCTATTTAGATAGGAGCGTGGAATATATAGGCCTTGAGTGAGTTAAATTACTGTACTTATGAGTTCCTTTTGGATGTAATAAAAAGTTGCACACTGACACTTGACACACACCCTGTAAACGAGGACATACACACATTCAAATAATAATTACTGTTATTTGGAGTCAAGTTAAATACATTTCCCTCAAAACTTTGATATATGATACTGCCTTTTTATTGGAATTTAGGTTTCTTGAAAAACAGTTAGCATTTACAATTGTTGTTGTATTTTGGCCTGGGGTTACAATTCTCAAGGCAGTACATCATGCGTACAGTATCAGTGACAACTTTCTTGTTCACTACTCAGTGTTTTTTTCCTCTTGACATTTTAAGTTTTGTGATTAAATATTTGAACTACTTAAAGCGATATTTCACTTAAAAATACACCCCAGACAGTTGAGTTATTACGTATTTAAATATTTGTTCATTTTAGCTGCCCGCCCTCCCATACAAACCCGTGATGCCTTAAAACTGGTAGATTTATCAAAGTCTTTTTTCTGGTGGCTGATATTGTCCTCATTACCTGAGGGGGCTGTGCCATTTTCCATTTACTGTTGACTGTACATTTATTTTTAAAATATTTTATTCTGTAGTCCCCACCACTGGCGCGGTGCCAAGGCTGCTACATTTTCCAAAACAATATTTAAAAAAAAATAAATGAAAACGGTAAATGAAATTCCACGGCCCCGCATGTAATTTCATTCATCATTTCATTTACAGTTTTTAAAAGGGAGGTTGTCCTCCAAACCCCCAAAATACGGTAACATAGAAAACATGTATTTTGGCACATTTTAGCTACCTGTATAACACACAAGTTAGTTTACATAATTGGCATAAAGAATGCACTGAAGTAATATTCCATGTTAATGTGATTTCATCATGCCTAGGAACTCTCCCACAGAACAGCTCCGAAGGTATTGCAGAAGTGGATGAAAAGAGCACTACCCGATTGTAATATATATATATATATATATATATATATATATATATATATATATATATATATATATATATATATATATATATATATATATATATATATATATATATATATATATATATATATATATATATATATATAGAAAGACAAAGGACAGAAAGCGGATATTGGTTTGTTTTAACATACATAAAGTATATCTTTAACAAAAGCCGGAGGTAGCAAACTAGCAATAGGATAGTGTTATTCTTCTTATTAAGACTGAGAGGAACAGAACTTGAACTGTTTGCGTGAGGGTTTAGAGTACTTAACTCTCTCTCATCTACAGCAGGGCTATTCAACTAAATTGTTCAGGGGGCCACATTACCAAAAACCCAAGGGGCCCGGGGGCCAGACTGCCACAGCGTCTACTCTCCACCATGACATGTGTACACACACAACTACATTTTTTAAAGTATTTCACTTTTTAAAATGCTCCATTTAAAAGAAAAGTGCAATGTGCATCTGGTCTTTCTAACAAGCATCGTACTTGAACCAAATCTAAATACACGTTTATAGTGCAGCTTATGAATTTTGCTCAAAGGTGCCTGCAGATCAACCACAAATAAACGCTAGAAGCATTTGTGTGTTTGCATACTGATAGACTGTGTTGGATACTTTTGAAAAGTCTTTACAGTTATTGTCATTAAAATAGCCCTTTAAACTTAAACACCTGGGAAGGCTGATTAAGGTAGACAGACTGCCCTAGCCCTCCTTTGAATGGAGATAAACCAGCCCTTTCACTGCATATAGGAGCTCAAGGTCTATATATTTACACATGCTGAGAGCCTTTATGAAACGTACACACACACACACACACACACACACACACACACACACACACACACACACACACACACACACACACACACACACACACACACACACACACACACACACACACACACGCGCGCGCGCGCGCGCGCACACAGCTAATCCAAAGTTTGGGGATGCCCACAGCACACCCACGCCTGGTGACTCCCCTAGGCTGTCCCTGCATGCGGGTTAGTCACCGCGCTCTCTAGGAATTCAAGGAAGTTGTTTTGGACAATTAAGACAGTCAGTGATATGTTTATTTGTATATTCCCCCATGCAGGAAGTTCTGGCAGTGACTATGACCCAAATGAGGAACTCAGTTGGGGGAAGCGATGACAAACAATGTGACTTCCCTCTGTTGACGACGTGCCAGCTTTTTGCACACGCCTCACAGGATGAATTGTTCCGTTTTGTGAATGGCCATTAGCATACAGAATAACTCCCTTTTGAATAATTTCTACTCCACCTTCATTTTGAATATGATTCTATCGATTCTGTGACTCACGGTGACCCGTAATGGCGGTACAAGGCTGCAGCTGAAAACTCCAGGTCATTATCACATTGTACTTTGAATTGTGTTTTGAGTTTTACATTTTATGTTCTGATTTCAGATATTTAATTAACAAAAATAAATAAATAAAGTCAACTATGTTACAGACAAAAACTGTCAAGTTTAACTTTGGAAAAATATCAGATTTTTAAACAAATCATTGTTCTTGGGAGAACATGTATGTCCACTTAAGTACATTTTACACTTACGGACATGTGTCACTTAAGTACACGCGCATTTGCATTCACGTGTGCCACACACACAGCCACAACATTAAAAATGGAGACGTGTATAGCCTGTTTATAGATGCATGGTTTACAATGTTTACTTGCATCCATAAAAGTGACAAATGAACCAAACATATTTTTGCCCCCCAAAATATTTTAGATGTGAGGGAATTGGACCACATCTCCCCTCCTGAGGGAATTGGACCACATCTCCCCTCCTGAGGGAATTGGACCACATCTCCCCTCCACTACACCCCTGGTCACCACACTCTATGGTAGGGAGGATTACCAAAAAACAAACAAACAAACAAACAAAAAACTATATTGTAATTAAATGAAATCACTTACTATACTGTACCTTTAACAATTTGATCAATGTATAAGTCTTTATAGAATTAGTCTGTTGAACACTTTCAATTCCGTAATGTATTTTTTGTATTTTCATATTTATATTTTTTGGGGGTATTAAAAAACGTCTTAAATCCTTAATAAAGGGTCACTGCACTTATTCTGAGGACCTCCACAAAATATGTGGGTACCCCCAGTAACCTGGGCCCTAGTCCTGACCCAGAGGGTCAAGAACCACTCGACTTCACAGTATGTAAAGCACCCTGGGTAAAGCACTACACAGTATAGGCCCATAAATGAGCCATACCAATGCTTGTAGATCTGCTCTTTTTGGCCCTTTACGAATTCATTAATTTCTTGTGTCTGCTCATGTATTGGAGTTGCATTTTCCTAGACTGCTCTGTGTGAACACACTGTGTTGTCGCCGGCGTGCGGGGCAAATTTCCATTTCATGCAAATCTAACGGACAATGAAGCTCCTCTCATGGCATCTTCCTGCTACATCTGCATAGTGTCCCATGGTGCCGCAGTGTGAACGTCACGGGATTCCCGGGGAATCCGGTGAGGAGGTTGTCGGATGGTTTACAGTGTGCCTGTTGTTTGTGTGTAGCGACGGCTACAAGGCGTGGGCGGCGGCCGGGGATCCCAAATGACCGCGGCCACCTCCTCCTCCTCCTACGCCGTTCCACGCAAATTGCAAGTTGTCGAACTAGGACATCTGTGATCAGTAGCGTTTCTACGTTATTTGGAGCCCTAGGAGCCCTGGAGCCCCCCTTACCAACTGGACCCGTAAGGGTCCAGTTGGTAAGGGGGGCTCCATATTAGTCTTATTAGCCTGGTATCCTTTTAAAGCATGTCTGGTGGTCGCCCATCCACCCCTAGCCCCCTTCTCCTCATGGTCCCCTATCCCTCCCCTCATGGCGTCTGCCATGGCAACTGCCTAGTTTGCCTAATGGTATAAAAACACCCCTGTCTGTGATGATTTGATGGGCTAGCGAACAATGGGGTAACAGTGAATATGCGTGGCGCTCAGAGTCCTTTTCACTGAGGCACCACACACTTTGCAGTATGTTATTTCTCCTTCCACAAATCTCTGATCCTTACAATGTATACCTCGTTATACAGGTGACAAAGGTCAGCAATTAAAAAAAAGAAACACAATACCAATTGGTATTATTAAAGTTGAAAATACCAAAATGAGTTCATGTTACTGGAGCTGTTGCCCCTGCAACCAGACTATGGATAAGCAGTTGAAGGTATACTGCAGGGGTGGCCAACCCGTGGCTCGCGAGCCACATGTGGCTCTTCAGCTGGTTACATGCAGTACTTAAGGGGCTTCCACATGAAACCGTTAAAAACGCTCGGCCTGGCGCAGTCATTCATTCCCTATACAGTGGTGCCTAACCACTCGATCATGGACTGCTTCCTAGTCCACCGTGGAGGTGTAGGTGTATATTTTTTGACTTGTCATATACTTTTGGATTGTAAACCCCGTTTCTAAATACAAGTCCATATGTTTTAATAGTGTGTCTTTGCATTGCGCACTTGCACACAAATACACATCTCATGGCAGGAAAGGGGAAATCTATTTGCGACCATGATGGCCATCGCAGCGGTTTTATAACCGTTGTGACCGCTTGATGTGGCTCTTGGCAGTAACACGGTGAAAAACGTGGCTCTTGGTCTATGACTGGTTGGCCACCACTGGTATACTGTATATTGCTGAGTTAAATAGTATCTTTTGTAATGAATACGTTCCAATGACCTGATCTTTTTTAATCCTATACCTGACAAATACAAGTAGGAAAATAAATAAAATAAAATAACGGAAACTATTTTTTCAGCCAAAATAAAAAAACTAGCAAAAGTTACTAAAACTAACTGAATTAGAAAATAAAACATTTAAAAAAAGAAATAGAACTAGACCAAAGATTAAATATCCAAAACTATAACACTGGACAAGACAGCAGATTTGCTATATTTGATGCCGCTGAGCGACCACCTATGTTGTGTGATCATGTATTTTGTAGGGCAAAAAAAACAACAACAACAGCAACAAAAACGTGGAGATAGACGTCTCCTCCAACAACAACAGCATTCACTCCCTCATGTGTGTAAACTCCAGGAACGTGACGTAATGCAATGTTTATTGACAACACTACACCTACCTATACCGCCCACTGACTGTACTGTCACTCTGAGAAAGAGGAAGTGACGAGACTGCAGGTGAAAGTGTGCATAAATAGAGACGGACCCCATGGCCAGCAGCATTACATCCAACAGCAAACCGAGTTCCTTTCCCTTATCAGCCACAGAAGATCATCCTTCAACACAAACATGTTCAGACTCTACAAAGTGCAGGTATGTGGGGAAAGACCGTGCCAGTGTTTTCTTGAGGTTTTTTCTTAACTTATTTGAAGTTGTTTATTTATTTAGTGTTTTTCATGTTCAGTTGACGTTTTTTCTTTTTTTCCTTTCTTTTTTTTCCTCTTCACATTTACACTGTGGAATGCGACATTCATTTCGCCAATTTCCAAATTACATCTATACAGATTATATATACTATATGTATAATATGTATGTTATAATAAAATAATAAAAATAAAAATATAGTATGATCTACAGCAGATGTGGATCTGCTGTTTTAATTTTTATTTTATTTAAAATATTGTGTGTAAAATAAGGACATTTTAATTCAATATTTTTGTTAGTTGTTTATTATTATGATTATCATTCTTGATTTAATTTTTCTCTTTTCATAAAGCTCTGTTTCTTTTTCATTATTAAGTAGATTTGAGGTAATTTCCCCACCCTTTTGAATATTAGGTGAAACGTACACTTTTAAACATATACTGTACATAAGGTGTCTTGTCGTTCTTCCCTTCGTACAGATCCTCCTCCTGGGGCTGCTTTTTGCCTTGGGCACGCTGCAGGCGTCCAAGCTGGCGTGTTTCGATGAGGACAAGCTGCAGGATGTGGCCGATAGGAAGCTCAGGAACCACTACCTGCAGGGTGGTCCAGCTGCCGGGGCCGGAGCTGGAGCCGGAGCAGCGATGCCGCTTACCGAAGCGGACTGTCCCCTCGAACTGTATGGAGGACACATAAGCAACCGTTCCATCTCCCCCTGGAGATACATGTAAGCGGACTGGCGAGTGGGAGTCCCGGGTTCGATCCCCGCTTCTGCGGATACTACATTTAGTTTAAAAATAGTTCATATTTTTATCCCTTGGAGGGCACCAATTTGTGCCACAGGTGCTGATTTTCCCTGGTGGGTAACTGTCATAGGTATACCGTCACAGGAGATTTTCGGGTCCAATTGGTAAAAGGGGACTCTAGGGAAAATCTTGCCTGGGGCTCCAAATTGCTTAGAAACGCCACTGTGCTGACTTGAACATGTTATGTGCTCGTCTTGTTTTGCAGCGAAGACACCAAAGAAGACCGCTTCCCGCGGACGCTGATGGTGGCCCAGTGCCTGTGCCAGGGATGCATCGTCGGTGGGGCCCACGACAGAGCCTACAACTCCAAGACCGTCGACCAGAGCTGGGTGGTGCTCAAGAAGGAGCTGTGCGAGGACGGCAAGCGGTACCGGCTCAGGATGGAGAACGAGGAGGTGGCCGTCGGCTGCACGTGCGTCAGGCCAAGCTAACTCGGAAAAAGGACGCCAGTTTCTCGTTATTATACAGACCATAGTAGTGGCATGTGTCACGTAACCGTTCTGTTGTGTTTGTTTTAAAACACGCTCAAGTTCTCATGATTTCATTGATTGTTATTATTATTATGGCCTAAGCCTGTGTTGTCGCATATTGTGATATTGGAGCGCAATAACGTGCGTCCATTCTACAGGTCGGTAAAGGCCTTGATTGTTCTGTTTTATCTTATCGGATCACCCTCTGTTTCACTTGATATAAATCTAAATCTATAGATTCCCATGGCTTGATGGCTTTGCCATCTATTCTAAAAAAATAACTTTTGACTATTGTATAGTTTTTAATGTTTTTTAATCTGTTATTTATGTGGTATTTATGTATTTATTTATAGATTCAACCCGGTGTCATTCCTATTTTTGTCAACTTGTGGGTATTTAATAAAGTTTGTCAAACTTGCAAAGTGGGGTCAATCTACTTCTATCTTGTATCGATGATGTCAATGATGATGTCATTGGAAGAAGTTTCTGAACTGCCCACATTCCTCTTGTGAGACAGACTGAGTAGAAAAAAAATGTGCTATTTTATCATGTACATTAGGCTAGTGAGGACCTCTTATATGAAGATACATTGAAAGTGGTGAAGTGGGTCCTTTAATACACAAATAAGTCAGTGCGTCCAAACATGTAGTTACTGCACTTTGACTATGGAGGGCAGTATGCACTTACATAAATGTTTGGTGTTGAATGAAAAGTCTGTCTCTGAATCACCAGAATAATGATACCACTATATTGACTAGGCTACTACACATTTTTCGTGTGCTATAGGCTATTTGTGGGAATTTTCCCCACACCAAACTTGATTTAAAGTGCAATTTAAAACTTGAAATGTAAACATTTGTTGTATTTGACCGAACCTGAAACCTCAGTCTGCATCACAGCCCATAGCACGGTGGCCCCAGTTGTAAATTAGAAATGCGTCCACTCACCATATGTCTCATATCGATTTGCACTTGAAATGTTCTGAAAATTCTCTAAGCTGTTAATACAATACATAAATAAATAATAAATGAAATGAAATTCAATGTTGTACTATTGTTTTACTGTATATCCGTGCACTGTATTGTTTTTTTAATAATGTATAATTGTCTTGGCAGTTGGCATTGACTTTGGCATTGTCGATGCGGCCCCGCAAGGGTCTCAGCAGGTCCCCAGCTGGTCTAAAATGCATTTTTTGTCTTGAAATAAAATGCATCCAACTGGATGGCCACTCCAAATCTTCTGCCTGGGGACCCGAGACTCTTCCCAGCTTCGAGAATAGACCCTTTGCCACGCTCTAGAACAGTGGTTTTCAACCAGTGGTCCTTGAGAGGGTCGCCGGTGGTCCCCAGCTAAGTTGGTTAACCAGATGAAAAGTTGGTTAACCAGATTTAACTCTCGAGAGGGTAAAAATTAAACCAAATGGACCCATGCATTGAAATATTCATAATCTGAATTAGTCTACACAATGTAAAAGAATGGTCATTTTAATTTACTGTAGGCCTATGTGTGCCTGTTTTCCAATATTTCCAATAGGATTCCAGTAGAATTTTGGGGAAAATCCTATAGGATTTTTCTATAGGATTCCTATAAGATTTTATAAGATCCTTTAGGATTCTTATAGGAATCTTATAGGATTCCTATTGGAAATCCAATAGGATTTGTTCCAACTCTGATAGGATTTTTCTATTGAACTTTTCTAAAATCCTATAGGATTTTTTGACTAGGGGTGGCTCAAATGCTGAATAAATAGAGGTCCCTGGTATGAAAAAGGTTGAAAAACACTGCTCCAAAACGCTATCTTTCGGTGAGCTGCAGTTACTTCGTTTGCACTTACAGCTGTGGATGGGCCAACGACAGAGCTTCAGTGAGTCTACTGTATGCACTGCACCAGAGCTATAATTCAACAAGATACGCCGTCCCAGGTGCCGCATGTATTCATCTTCTGGCCCCAGGAAGTGGCTGTGCGGAAGTAACGCAGAGCAAGAGCGCCTGCCTTGTCTTATCTTATTTTACTAGTCAGTCTTTGGGTGGGTGTGTGTGTGTGTGGCCGTGCAGACTGGGGTCGGCCCCTTTCTTGTCTGCCGTTGTTTTGGTTTGTTTCTAGATTAGATGGCTGACGATCATCAAACCATGGCATCCCCGACGATGATGCAGCAGCAGATTCTGGCGACGGCGATCCACTCCGTCCTCTCGGCGGCGGCGGAGCAGATCTGCGGGCTGGTGCAGAGAACCGTCACGGAGTACGAGGAGGAGCGAGACGTGAGCAAGCTGCAGATCCAGAGCCAGCGCAGGATCCTGGACGAGCTGCTGAAGCCACGAGTCACCCTGACCAGAGCAGGTCGGTGCGTGTGTGTCAACAAAACGGTGCAAACTAAAGTACAAAGAGTGTACCACGGAACGCTGGTCGACTTAAACACAAACCTACAGCACGCGCATACACTATTAGTCCAGTAGTAATAGGGTTACACCCGGAACAAATTAGTAACAAGCTGAAATTTTCAGGATATGTTCAGAATACCTTTAGGAATGACATACCAAAAGTCCCCGTGAATCCCCCTTGTGCTCTCTGAGATATTCAAGATGGCGTCCAAAATGGCTATTAGATATAATGGCCCTAATCGGGGGCGAAAAGGGCAAAATTTTAAACTGAGAGATATTTCTACGAAAATTCACAGGTTGATTATATAAATATACAAGCATTTTTTGTATTGGAACTTTCCATGAAATCCAATATGGCTGTCCAATATGGCAACCACAATATCAGTGTACCTGTATTAGTATTAGTGCTAATATTAAGAAGGACATATTATTGGGCGGACATATTGGATTTGGGCGGACATATTTCATTTCATATGCCATCCCCCATACCCAAACAACAAAAAACACTTCCAGGGGCAGAATTATGGTGATACCCAAGAGAGCACTCACATTTCATAACCAACTAAAAGAAAGCAACCCAAATATTCTCCATAACATAGCCCTCAATCGTAGTGAGAAAAGGCGAAAGGTACAACTGGGTGCAGTAAAGTGTGTAGCATCTCATATGATTGACATGACATGTAGCTGCCACTTTGTTTTGTTTTACAGTTTACAATTTAAGAAATATTTACTATATATACTTTACAATTTACAATGTTGGCACTAAAACATGGTAATACATTAGACATCATATATCAGTCACTGCTATCTAAATCTAATAAGGTGCCATCTAATCTACCTAGGTGCTATTGCAAGTACTATGGGTTGGTATGTAATACAAGTGCCATGTGATGAGATAGAGTCTGAAGAGGTGTGTTTTCAGACTCAGTGGGTTTTAATAGCAGCAGAAGATAGAGATTGGGTCTGTGATTCTGATTGTAATGGGAAGTGCATTCCATAGTTTCAGAGCCAGGAGGGAGAAGAGCTTGGAGTGTGGAGCGTTGGCCTGGCATTTTTAGCGGGGGTACTGCCAGCTTCCCTGTGTCGGCTGATCGGAGTGGGGAGGGGCTTGTATGGCGTTATGAGACCAGTAAGATATGGTGGAGTTAAACCTTTGGTTTCTTTGAATGCAAACGTGAGAGTTTTCAACTCTGTGTGCAGTGTCCGGGAGCCAATGGAGGGAAGGGAGAAGGGGAGTGACATGTTTCTCACATGTCGCTCCCCTTCTCCGTTCCCTCCATTGGCTCCCGGACAGTGTTGGGCAGTAACTAATTTTAGATTACATATTACTGTAATATTATTACTTTTGCTCCAAAAAGTAAAGTAACGAGATTACTCTGCAAAAATGGGTAATAAGTAACACATTACTTTGCAAGTAACGCCAAGTTACTTTTTTTAAAATGAGCTTGTTGTTGCATGCAAAAATAGAACAGATGTACAAGCTATTGACAGGTACTGTAACAACAGAGATGTGCAGTAGATTGTAGATCCAGTCCACACACTGCATCCTGCGCAGTTATGTACACTACAAATCGCATTGCTGCTTTATTTTGTAATAACCGGATTATGTTGTACTTCTCTAATTTTTCAAAAGCGGTGTTGAGAACTTGGGAAAGTAATAACGTAATATGTAATATATTACTCTTCAAATCCAGTAATAAGTAAAGTAATGATATTACTTTGTCTAAGGGGTAACGAGTAAAGTAAAGAAGTTACTTTCCTAAGTAATATAGACCAACACTGCTCCCGGACTGGTTAAAGGCCAAGCGGGCCGCGGCATTTTGGATCAATTTGAGGCGCTTAAGTGCACATGCTGGTAGACGAGTAAGGATGGAGTTACAGTAGTCTGAATGAGAAGCTCTTGGGTGAAAACTAAGACTAAATATAAGACTAAGACAAAAAAAAAACAGAATAGAATGTCATGGAGGGAATACTGGAGAAGAGATCTGTTGATTGAATGATTTGATTGAAATTTGTATTAACAGTTTGGAGAATTAGTACCTCATCGGACCAACAGGGTGGTGCCATGAGTGTTAACTGAGTGGACAACACTATTACTTGTTTATAATAGGTGCCAACATGTTCATGTCATTTAGAGACATAAAAATACTCACTTCGGTATAGCCTGAAGCAGGAAATCCTAGTAGAGGATAAAAGAAAAATATAGAATTAGGAAAAAGGGGTTTATATTTGGTTGGCCTGGGCGTTGCATCTTCATAATCTGCTGCAACACTATTCAAAAGACTATATACTAGCAAAATCTAAATTTGCCATCAAAATCAGCACAGATGTTATTAACCTCATGAATAAGATGTGATTCGGAAAGCTGGGGAACTTCACAGTTTAACAAAATCATGTTGTTTTGATCTTTCATGTGTTATTCCAGTGACAGCCGCCTCCGATTCCTGGAACTCGCCAAGGACCCGCCAGCTGTCCTCTGCTCTCAGTGTCCTGGGTAGAGACTGCAACGTTCGGCCTGGAGGTAGTAAGGTGGCGAGCACAGCAGAGCAGCCGCCTCCAGATGAACATCCCCCCGAGCCTCCTGTGGACATCGAGTCCCCCAGGTATGACAATTAATTGCATCATCAACAAACGTCGGATTCGAAAAGGCTACTCTTTGTATTTTTCTGTATGCCTTTCAAGTGTCCTAATTGCAAATTCCACAGTGCAGATATGACAAATCTTTTCAAAGATCTACAAGCTTGCTATCTACGATTAAACTAAAACTAAAAGCCATTCTATTAATGGCATTTAGAAGCTTGGTGGTATTAATTGGAGTCTAATGACAACTCAGTGTCCATCTCCTGAACAAATAATGTTTCTAAATAAGTGAGACATTTTGTAAAGTAATGACTTCTGGAAACTAACAGAAGGCCTATAACAGAATATTGTCTGATGTGTTGCATTTTGATGTGTACGGTACACTGTGTGATTTTATAAAGGCATATTAGGCCGAAAAGTATGTGTCTGAACCAGAGATCGTGAGCGGAGCGGGGAGCGGAGCGCGTGGATTTTTAAGTGAGCGCTGAGCGCGTTTTCAAATGGGTCGGAGCGCGCTCTGGAGCGAGAATTATCCTCCGCTCCAGGCCGCTCCAAGCCGTTCAGTCCAGACAACGGCACACGTGTTCAGTAGCACAGCATAAACGTGTGGTTGTGGTTCAGATGGCGACTATAGGCCTACAGTGCCAGCAACACGATCAAGACATTTAAAATCCTCTCCGAGGTGCGGGAGGAAGGAGATGATGATCATGATGGAAATTGGGAAAAAGAAAAAGTAAGCTGACTGTCTTGCTGTCTATCTTGCCTTACGTAGATCTCCTCGCTATTTATTTTGAAGCACTGCACATCATAACGGCAACGTATTTGAGTGCAGCGACCCCCCCCAATTATGTCCAATTCCCCCACAGTGTAACATCATCAAGAACCTATTATCCCGTATAGCATTTTGGAAACGAAATAGCGCAGCATAAGATTAATTAGTTATTCGCCGCACCTGTCTGGGTTAATACAGACAGCAGTGTAACTGCACATATAGCCCGTGAGCCAGGGGGGTTGGTCGGTACCGAAAAGGTGAATAAGCCTCATAGTGATTTTTGTCATGGTAGACATGTCTAGAGTTAGAAAATATGTGATAGCCTTGCACCAGTGGTAGCTTTATGGGTGCTATCATGCATTTTATTATAATAACACTATAGGCGGAAATTGCATGGGTCAATATATGAAAGCATACTATATAACTACAACAACAAAAAATTAACAAAGTTTTTATTTTTTCCATTTCTATGGGGTGTCTAGAACAACATACTAAAAGTTCTAAGAAATCGAAGTTGCAGAAGTATGTGTAATAATTATCATTCCAATATGTGTGCCAATATCGCCAGACAACAATACACTCCAATGAGCTTATTTTTTTCCTTTAATTCTATCACAATGAAACTTTCCAGAATGGAAGTTGACATGACAAGTAACAATTTTTGTATTATTATTTTTTGGTTTTAATGAATTTGAATGTGCAAATGAGCTCCAAACTCATTAAATTGAGGCTAAAATACAACCTAATAAGCTTATTTTCCCCTGAATTAGGGGTGCCGTGCTACGAGCTTGTAGATCACAAGGAAACTTGTACGTTTGATGGCAATGTTGCTTTTGGGCTAGCCTGGTCTAGCCATCAATGATTTTGGCCTTGGGGGGGGCGGGGTGCCGAGGGATCCACACGGCAGATGAGCTGCGCTCTGATTTGATCTCACGAACGTGTCGTCATCCCCGGCCCCTCCCGTGCCTGTCCACTGCTCTACTACTTCTACGTCACATCATTTAGAGCGACGCCCACCCCGGAAGGTTGACTCTCCCCTCAAGGCCACTTTCCAACGTGCGTTAGTCCAGGCTTTCCGTTTTCGCGCAAGGCGAACGAAAATGAAAGCCTGAGGCTACTTTTGGGCTGGCTTCTAACCTGAAAACTGTCCAGGGTTATACCCTGTACCTGCCAGGGGTATAACCCTGGATGGTATAGTCCTCAGGGTCATGGAGGTGCACAAGCCTCTCCCTCTTGTTTTTGTCCTTTATATCAGATAAAAATTGATATATAGTGAAAGGCAACTCAGTTACTAGTGGGCTGATTTGGATGATTCTGACATCAAAGTCTACATTTTCGGTGTATACCGTCTACACGCCATATAGTGTTGTAAAGGTGACTACGATTACATACCATACCAACCGCTATTATTAAGGTAGAGAAAATAATTCCCAAAGTTAAGTTTCCAAACTTATGTGGGCCAGTTTACATTTGTCTTGGGTTCGTTTTGTTTCTCCCGTTGTCTTCTGAGCTGTAGGTTAATGTTGCACAGAATGCTTAAGAGCACCCTTTTTCATAAATTTATGTCTGGATGGATGGATGGATTTTTTGTCATTGAACACGATTGTACAACGAAATTAAACTGTTTGACATCAATCCATTGCAAACAAAAGGGTCATATAGGGCAACAATAACAACAGTAAGAAAAATATATTGTAGAGCTCGTAATTGTCCGGCAGGTAAACTATTTTTTTATAGAGTTCAGGAGAATAATGGCAGAGGGGAAAAACTGGCGGTTAGATTGTAACCTTGGTTATATTAGGGATATGAGCGAAGCGATTTTGTTTCTGGATCTGGTGGTTGATGTCTTGAGGCATCTGTAGCCTTTCCTCCTCTGTAAATGAGAGGGTTGAAACAGTTTGTTGTTGGGGTGAGTAGCATCCTTGATGATGTTGAGGGCCTTAGACCGACAGTGCTGCTAATAGGTGGACTCAATTGATGGTAGGGGGAAGCCTGTGATGCGCTGTGCAGTTCTTACCACCCTCTGCAAAAGTTTCCGCTCCGCCACAGTACAGTTCCCATGTATGGGAAGAACTGCTAATACAGTAGGTGAGTGTACTTTCGATGGTGCACCAATAGAAATTTACCAGAGTCTGGTGGGATAGCCTCACTTTCCTCAACCTCCTCAAGAAAAACAGGCGTTGATGGGCCTTTTTTATCAGGGAGGATGTGTTTGTGGTCCAGGAAAGATCTTCGGATATGTGAACCCCCAGGAACTTGAAGCAGGTTACCTGCTCCACCTCCACGCCATCCATGAGGGTTGGAGCATACTGCCCCCTTCTGCCCCATCTTAAGTCCACAATGAGCTCCTTTGTCTTTGAGATGTTGAGTGTGAGGTTGTTCTCGGCACACCACCTCACCTGGTGTTTGACTTCTTCCGTGTAAGCACGTTCATCGTTGTTCCTGATGAGGCCGATCACTGTGGTGTCGTTTGGAGGAGGGGTAGTGTGTTGAATGCGGAGCTGAAGTCCATGAATGGCATTCTTACACAGGTGTTGTCAGTGTCCAGGTGGGGTATGCTGAAATGTAGTGCTGTAGCAATAGCATCCTCTGTACTCCTGTTGTCCCGAAAGGCAAACTGGAACTGGGGTGGGCTTCGCTCCAAGTGATGTGACGTAGCACAGCAGGGGAGGAGCCAGGGCTGACGACACGTTTCTGAGATCAAATCAGATCTATACGATCTACCGCCGTGGCTGCGCCCGCCCCTCAAAATCATTGCAGGTTAGGCCAGGCAAGGTTTACCATAACCAGCAAAGCACTCAATGTCACATCCTGTAAATGCGTGTAATGCAACCAGACTGTCACCAAGGTTTTCTCCAAGGTCCCAAACTTGTGTATATTCATTGTTCACAAACCATTTGCGGTTTTGTGTACCACACTTCTGATATTGTGTGTGCGTGCGTGTGTGTTAAAGTAGTTAAATCACCCATGATTATGTGATGTTTAATTTCAAGGGGGAGCCATTGTGGGTTTGGCTGATGGCTACCAGTAGTATATCAGAAGTGTGTGTGTGGCTGTTGTTATATTATGATTTTTCTCATGTTCAATTTGTCCATCCATGGTACATCAGAAATGTTCATAGAGGTGAATTATTTAGAGTTCAGACAATGATTAATTATATAGTCATAGCATAATCAGATTATTAGCCTAAACCACTATTCAGATACTCTTATGAAACTGCTATCACACATTTTTGGCATGCCTGGATGTGTTACGAAAATAATGATACCACATATGCATTTTTTGCGATCAAAACAACAGACAATTTGTCTAGCCCATTAGGCCAGGTGTGAGTGTGACTACTTCACCGTCACAGAATCCCTCTTCCCCAGTAATATTCATGTTTTATAAAATACAAATATTTAGCCTATTACACTACACTATTATATAATCTTTTAGGTTATGTACAAAATAAACTTTTCTTTCATGAAACCAAAGTACATCTTATAGAATTTAAAGTTGCTATGTTGTCACTGCCTATAAGAGATAAGATTTCAAGAGATTCTGATTTTAACAACTTTTCTGAACAATATATATAGTCTGAGCTTTATTCCAACTAATTTCTGACTGAGATAGGTTCAATAATAAGAGAGAACCATCATTTTTAAGTAGAATGATTAATTCGGATTTTGAAAACTGTATTTTGGCATGTGATCATAAATGGAGTGATAACACACATAAAGCTACCACAGATGCAAGGCTATCACATTTTTTCTAGTACTAGGGGTGTATACCTACCCAAAAATCACTATGGGAATTATTCACCTTTTTGGTACCGATGACCCTATTTTTGGGGTCCTGGCTCACGGGCTAATATAACTCCTGTCTTATGTTTATGCTGTGAGGGGGGCAATAACCACGATGTGTTTCGACAAAGAAAAAGCAGCAGCCTTTTTTTTCCAGCCGTCAAATTTTGCTCCTGAGTGGGCGGGGCTGAGCGGAGCGAGGAGCTCAGAGCTGCCCAAATGAATATGAGCACGGAGCGGAGCGGGAGCGGCCTGGGAGGGGGTCCACGAGAACGGATTGCGAGCGGGACCGCTCCGCTCACGAACTCTGGTCTGAACGCGCCAAATATCGCAAGACTGTCTGCCGTTTCCTGTCTGTCAGCCAAATCTCACGAGACCTCCGAGGTCTTGTGAGATTGAGGAAAAATACTGTCCTGAGTGATTAGGAAAAACACTGTGATATGCATTATTATTAAATCGCTGAACTGATTATATGACACAGGTCTCAGTGGTTCCAGCCTGCTCCATTCATTGTGTTTATTCATGTAATCCGGTGTGAGATTTAAGCTCCCATAAAGTGTCATGGCGCAGGTCGTTGACGTGACCATGACATTTCCTTGTTAAAAGGATCCCTGTCTAATAAGACAAACATCACTTAAATAATTATACTTCACCTACATAACTAAAATAAACAAATAAAAGCACCATTGGCATCTTATTTCTTTCATAAATAGAGAATATTTCACTCAACAGGAACTGCTCCTGGCGCAGGATGATGATGTCACATGTGATCTAGCTCTATGGAGTATATGGATGAACATGCTCATGTGACATCATCATCCTGCGACAGGAGCACCTCCTATTAAGTGAAAGATTCTCCTTTTATGAAAGAAATAAAGTATTGAAAGTGTTTTTATCTGCATGTTTTAGTTATAGAAGGCAAGTATAGTGTTTTAAGGCAAATTTGTCTTATTAGCCAGGGATCCTTTTAAGATCTTCCTTGGACTAGATCAAGGAACTGCTTAAAAAGTGTCATGGTCATGGTGATTACTTTACAAAATGTCTCACTTATTCAGAAACATCATTTTGTTCAGGATCTATGATCTCTCATTAGACTCCAATGCATTCCGCCAAACTTCCAGTTGTATTTTCACTCCCATGGTGCAATGAATCTGCCATCTGAAATTGCTACATAGCGAAATGACTTCTGTCTACTTACCTACGCCAAATACCTTTTGGGAATTGTACAGTAGTCCAGGAAGTGTTGACGTTATCAGAGACACTGGGCCTCAGGGTTGAAATCGAAAATATCTAAACCCACATCTAAAAGGCATTGTGACCGACTAGTCGCTATCCAGGGCAAGGAAGAACATGACACAGGGCTTCTTAGATAGACTGGTTTATTCCTCTCCGTTCAGGGACTAATAAACAAACATACTGATTTTACTCAGAAGAGCAGATGGCTCTCCAGTGTCCGGAAAGAAATAATTCTAATAATAATAATTCTAATAATAAAATACTGTAATTGTGGCTGTGTCCAATAATTGCGATTAGATTTCATAATTGTGACAACCCTACTACCCTCAGGGGCTCTGACTGTGAGCAATACCGGGGTCATGGTCTCCCCAACAAGGCCTCGTCCCAGTCCGACACAGGAGGCAGCAGTCCACCCCCTGGAGTGGTGGCCGGCACCACGGAAGCCAAACGTTGCTCCTCGGCCCGTACGGCAGCGGCGGCTGTCGTCACGACGAAGGAGAGTCTTCCACGTCCGCCCTCCCCGTCGCCATGCCAGGTCACCATCCAGGACTCCACAGAGAGCACCCGCCTGGACGCCATGATGGACCGAGGAGAGGCAGGACAGATGATAATGATGAAGAAGCTGTGTGACCGGTAAGCGGCTCAGTCTCTCCCCGTCACGTTTTGTGGACTTTTGGGTCACCATTTTCATCACTGCTTTGTCTTTGCCTTTTTTTTTCTTACTATTTTGGAGAACTTTACAGATAAGGGATTGAGCTCTGATGGACAGATTGTTGTTGTACCCTGGGAAAATAGCTGCAAGCTCACGTTTCGCTAGGGCTTCACAATGAATTGGAATCGAGATTTTGGAATTTGGAGAATGTAAAAAAGAAAATCACGGTTTCCCTTTACTACCCCCTATTACCACCCTATTCTCTGTTGGAGGGAGGAAAACCAAAAATGGAAATCAAAAATGTAAGTTTCATGTTTAGGCAAAATTGTGAAGCCCTAATGTGATACTGTATCTATAAAGAGTGTTGAGTTTTCTGGTGATGTTTGCTCCCGTATGTATTTTCTGGTGGTCTTTGAGAGCACTGCTCTGTTTGAACCTAGTTCCACATTGGTCACAGTGGTAGGGCTTCTCTCCTGTGTGAATTCTTTTGTGAATTTTGAGATAATTGAACTGAACCATTTCCTGCACTGGTCATAGGCGCACCTCTAGGGCTTCTCTCCGGTGTGGTTATTGTACTCTGAAAGTTATAACTCTGACGTACAACTGTCTTGTGTGCATCTCCTCTCCCAGGTTAGGCTCCATCCAGAACAAGAATGATGCCAAGGTGAACAGCAGTGTCCCCAGCTGTGACGGTATGGAATTTTCATTAATTTTCATTTTCATTTTCATTCATTTTACTGCAGCTCTCTCTCTCTCTCTCTCTCTCTCTCTCTCTCTCTCTCTCTCTCTCTCTCTCTCTCTCTCTCTCTCTCTCTCTCTCTCTCTCTCTCTCTCTCTGTTCGTCCAAACAACGATGGCAGCCCACTCGCAGCAATCTCGTCCCAAAAAAGTAATGAGAGAGAGAGAGAGAGGGAGAGAGGGAGAGATGCGCTCATTACAACATTATGGTTTCTGCACCCGTCAGGCCGGCCCGTGCATGACTATATTACTGTACTGTATGTTACATCTCAGGCATAAGTTACAGCATGTGTCTTTGGACCTGCAACACACATTAGACTCATTAAGAGTTTGTATCACACACCAAAGACACAGCTCACAATGCATTTCTTATAGGAGTTGAATGATTTGAAGGCATGTGGTGTCTTCAAATCAGGTGACTCCCATTGGGATTGCATGGTAAACTATGTCTTCAGTGTGTGATGTGGGAATGGCAGTGTGAATGGCCCTTTTACCTCAGCAGTTATCAGCCACTGGAGGGCTCTGTCCTCATACACAAAACACGCCCATCTGCTGCTTGTTGTCTGCTATAGTCCATAGAAAAGCATGCCAGCAATCACAGTATATCCAAGGATTATTTTTTTTAATTTTTTCCCCTACTAGGAGAACAACACCAACAATGAGCAAGGCACACATCTTGGATGTCTGCCACATGCCATTCATATTTTTTCCCCAGCAAATGAATCACCATACTACTTCATACTACAGCGCCACACAAAAGTGAAAAATCAAAAGTGACAAATGAAAAGCTTGAAACGAGACACAAAGTGAGGCATTTTCAGTTTGTTGATCTGCTACTTTATTTAAACACTAATATACTTACATACTAATAGTATGTTTCCACTCGAGAAATAAGCGTAAAACATGGCAGGTATAATTTGCACCTTATGTCAACTAACTAGCAATAATATATGCAGAAATAAAACCAACTCCTTTTATAAACTCTAAAGTCTCTATGCATAATTATGATGATATGCTATCATAACAACTAAACTACATCACTAAAACTAAGACTAAATATATTGAAAAACAAAAATAATAAAATAACAACTTGAAAAAAACGTCACAGAGGGAATACTGGAGGATATTTCCATGATTGATTGACATTTGTATTAACAGTACAGTAACAATAACAGTTCTACTTGTTTACAATAGAGCCCACCATGTTCATTTCATCAAAACATACGAAACGTACAACTATTAACTTCTGTATAGCCAAAAGCACGAAATCATAGTGGAGTTAAAAGCGAAAACAAAAATATACATTTAGGGGAAAAGAGGGTGGTTGGAAATTTTATATTTGGCTGCGCTTGGGTGTTGCATCTTGAAAATGGCAGATGTACAAGCAACACAGTGTGTCATGCTGCAACACGTTGAGCGTTCATTCGAAAAGACAACATCAAAATTTGCTGTCAACATCAACACAGATATTATCAGCCGCATGAATGAGTGTGATTTGGGAACCTGGGGAACTTCACAAGTGATGTGTGTTTATATATATATATATATATATATATATATATATATATATATATATATATATATATATATATATATATATATATATATATATATATATAATATATAAATAAATTTTATAACCAGTTTATCACCCAGTGCCAATTTCTAATGTGATCCTGGGCTCTACACACCCTCTGCCAACTCTGGGAGGCCGCAGACTTGCCTCATGCTTCATTCAATGCACAAGGAGTCCAAGCTGCCTTCTTTTCACCTCATAGGGGGGAGTCTCTCTGGTTGGTTCCCTTGTCGTGTGTGCGGAACACGCTCTTCCAACCAGTTACTGTCTCCTCTATCAGGCACCCCGGTTGGCCAGGGGGAGGCAGTTTAGAGCCCATGATTACTTTTTTTGTGGAGTTATCTACCATAGGGGACATGGGGAGAAAATGCAAAGTGGTGTCCCTAGCGGGAATCGAACCCAGGACCTTCAAGCTGTTAGGGCGACAGCACTAACCACTGTTCAAATGTGTCCCCAAATGATGTTTTGATCTTTAATCTTTCACAACTTATTCCAGAGACAGCCGCCTCTGGCTCCTGGAATTCGGTGAGAACCCGCCGGATGTCCTCTGCTCTCAGTGTCCTGGGTAGAGACTGCAACGCCCGGCCTGGAGGTGGTAAGGTCTCCATCCAGGGTGATCTCCAAGCAGATGGCCTGGCAGCGAGCACAGCAGAGCAGCGGCCTCCAGCCAGACGCCCTCCTGAGCCTGCTGTGGACACACAGTCCCCCAGGTATAGAACGTGTGTGTGTGTGTGTGTGTGTGTGTGTGTGTGTGTGTGTGTGTGTGTGTGTGTGTGTGTGTGTGTGTGTGTGTGTGTGTGTGTGTGTGTGTGTGTGTGTGTGTGTGTGTGTGTGTGTGTGTGTGTTAAAGGAGAAATCCACACCAAGACACATCGGGCATGCATCTACATGCATTCTACATTTCACCCCTCCCAGAGATTGCATTGCATCTACTCTAAAATGTGGGAGGGGAGGGGGGACCTGTAACCCTGCTGGCATCTATCACAAAAATCAAGGGCAATAAGCAAGCTTAAGTCACGTCAATGTAGATTGACCAGTTGAACAAAAAAGCAATACTTGGAAATGGAGCAACAGGGACACTAACTTGAACTTACTTGCCATGTTTAACTATAAAAAATAACAATAACCAAAAAAATCATGTAATATCAAATAATGTACAATGATATACAGTATTTAGTGCCATGTTTAACTAATAAAATAATCAAACCTTGTTGATTTCAAAGTGGGCATGGCATGCCTCTTCGGAGATAACAAATGTTATCTTATATGCCAATTTTGTTTGTGACATCACGCAGCATGCATAACTTTCCCCCTTTGTCTTCTATGCCACTATCACTAATGCCAGGCTTGGATGGCAGTGCTCAGCAACATGCTTGTCGTTTTAACCTTACATGGCTTCATACTGGGTCAGATATGCGTTTGACTATCTTACTTATCTTAATATCTTACATTGAGTTGAGGTGTTTATCTTTCATGGTAACTTGCACTTTTGCATAACCCCCGGCTAGGGCTTAACCCTGTATGAATTCTTTGGTGTTTTCTTAGATTACTGATGTGGCTGAAGAACCGCACTGGCCACAGGTGTAGGGCTTCACTCCTGTAAGGTTCACATACTCTTCTCTCTTGTGTGAATTCTCTGATGAAGTATGAGAGCATCACGTCTTCTGAACCAAGTCCCGCATTGGTAACAGGCATAGGGCTTCTCCCCTGTGTGAATTCTCTGGTGGTGTATCAGAGTATGGCGTTGGGTGAAACTAGCCCCACATTGGTCACAGTGGTAGGGCTTCTCTCCTGTATGAATTCTCTGGTGACTTTTGAGAGTACCATGTTGGCTGAAACTTGCTCCACATTGGTCACAGTGGTAGGGCTTCTCTCCTGTATGAATTCTACGGTGCCTTTTGAGATTACTAAGTTGGATGAAACTAACCCCACATTGGTCACATTGGTATGGCTTCTCTCCTGTGTGAATTCTCTGGTGTCGTTTGAGCCTCATGCTGTAGCTGAACCTAGTTCCACACTGTTCACAGTAGTAAGGCATCTCTCGTGTATGAATTCTCTGATGTGATTTGAGTTCACTCCTCTTACTGAACCTAGCCCCACATTGGTCACAGTGGTAGGGCTTCTCTCCTGCATGAATTCTATGGTGACTTTTGAGATCACCACGTCGGCTGAATTTAGCCCTACATTTGTCACATTGGTAGGGTTTCTCTCCTGTGTGAATTCTCTGATGTTGTTTGAGCCCAGTGCTGTCGCTGAACCTAGTTCCACACTGTTCACAGGAGTAAGGCGTCTCTTGGGTATGTATTCTCTGATGTGATTTGAGATGACTCCTCCTTAGGGTGGATCTTAAAACGTCAAATTTTGATTTTCTTGTGTCTCACCCCCTAATTATGTTCCAATGTACAAAAAACTGCTTTGGCTAAAATTTGGTTGAATTTGAAGTAAATTTAGAGGTAGCTCAATCAAGGCAAAGATTGTACACCTTAGTAGTTTAAAAACGAATTGCACTGCAGGCACATTATTCTTATACTAAGCACAGAGATTTTATTTTTTAAGCTTGTTAATCTAAACACAAATCTGATTACATGTCATGATTGTCATGTCAAACCAAAATTAATTGTTATAGGAAATACTAATATAGAAAATAGGTACACTAGACAACGCACGCACACACTGTTGTTTTTCTACCGAGCCAGTGAGGCCCTGTGGTCAGCCGCCTATCTCCTATTTCTATAGAGACAGCTTGATGTACAAGTATGTCAAGCTGCCTTCTTCAAGCACACCCATGTTTGTCATGTAAACCAAAATTAATTGTTATAGGAAATACTAATGTAGAAAATAGAAAAGCAAAGAATGACACATTGCTATTTGTCTTTTAATGTGCAGAATGCCATGTCTTTAGTGCAATCTTCAATTATAGCCTACTCACAGCACACAAGAACACAGCCCCATTTCCATGTTTACCCCCAAAAGTCACTGCAGTATAATCAGGTGTTACTGATCAATGAAAGTTTGTTTATGGCTATCCAGATACTTGTGCCGATGGTTCTGCACAATTTGCAGCAAGTACTGGAGTTGGGACTCGTCTTTAGTGAGTCACAACAATATTTCAATATTCTTGAATTAGGGCAACCCAACACTCTGCATGATCATTGACCGTGTTTATTGCCTTCACTACAGCCAGAGCTTCTTGGTAGTCTTCCCTGGGCTCGCACTCATCAGGATCAACAGCAAGGAAGTCATGTGGGAGATCCATCATTTTGAACAGCGTCTTGGATTGGGAGACAAAATCTTCAATGTTCCTCCCTGCAATTGTTGCAAGGTGACAGTAATTCTCTTCATGTGCTGTTCATCATCTTCATGTCCATCTTCCATGGCTCTCACCATCAGCTTCTTCGTTTGTGCACTCACTGGACTGTAAAACAATGCAAGTCCGACGACCTCTGGAGTGAAAAGCCACAACTGATTGGAAAACTTCTGAGAAGCAGTTTTAGACACCTCAGCGACAAATTTATCAACGAATATTCCACAATTTTAACAGCCGCAAGTCATTTAGTGGGGCGCTTACAGCAACAGGTGCCAAACTGCAAACATGCACAACTGCAAACATGAATGCAAACTGCAAACATGCACAAATCCATGCATGATTTTTCTTCCAAAGGGCATGATGGGTAACTCCTGGAGCTCTGGCTCCAGGAGTTACCCATCATGCCCGTGTGATGGCAAAGGTTGTTAATTGTTTGAAAATCTGGATGTTTCATGGCCAATTCAAACTGACACGCAGGGAAGAAATGTTTGCAGTTTGCATTCATGTGAAAGCATGGATGCGCTCCACTAAATGACTTGCGTCTGTTAAAATTGTTGCTGGAATATTCATCGATAAATGCTGAGGTGTCTAAACCTGCTTCTCAGAAGTTTTCCATTCACTTGTGGCTTTTCACTCCAGAGGTCGTCGGACTTGCATTGTTTTAGTCCAGTGAGTGCACAAACAAAGAAGCCATGGAAGCCACGGAAGATGGACATGAAAATGATGAACAGCACATGAAGAGAATTACTGTTGACCTTGCAACAATTGCAGGGAAGGACATTGAAGATTTTGTCTCCCAATCCAAGACGCTGTTCAAAATGATGGATCTCCCACATGACTTCCTTGCTGTTGATCCTGATGAGTGCGAGCCCAGGGAAGACTACCAAGAAGCTCTGGCTGTAGTGAAGGCAATAAACACGGTCAATGATCATGCAGAGTGTTGGGTTGCCCTAATTCAAGAATATTGAAATATTGTTGTGACTCACTAAAGACGAGTCCCAACTCCAGTACTTGCTGCAAATTGTGCAGAACCATCGGCACAAGTATCTGGATAGCCATAAACAAACTTTCATTGATCAGTAACACCTGAATTATTATACTGCAGTGACTTTTGAGGGTAAACATGGAAATGGGGCTGTGTTCTTGTTGTGTTGTCAGTAGGCTATAATTGAAGATTGCACTAAATACATAGTATTCTGCACATTGAAAGAGAAATGGCAATTTGTCATTCTTTGCTTTTCTATTTTCTACATTAGTAATTCTTATAATAATTAATTTTGGTTTGACATGACAAACATGTAATCATCAGATTTGTGTTTAGATTTTAGATAAGCTTAAAAAAGCTTAAAAAATAGAATCTCTGTGCTTAGTATAAGAATAATGTGCCTGCAGTGCAATTCGTTTTTAAACTACAAAAATGTACAATCTTTAACTTGATTGAGCTACCTCTAAATATGTTTCAAATTCAACCAAATTTTAGCCAAAGCAGTTTTTTGTACATTGGAACATAATTAGGGGGTGAGACACAAGAAAATCAAAACTTGACGTTTTAAGATCCACCCGACTCCTCCTACTGAACCTTGCCCCACGTTGGTCACAGTGGTAGGGCTTCTCTCCTGTATGAATTTTCTGATGCAATTTGAGATGACTCCTCCTACTAAAGCTAGCCCCACATTGGTCACAGTGGTAGGGCTTCAAGCTTGTATGAATTCCCTGGTGTTGTTCAAGATGTCTGTTTGTGCTGTAGATATGTTTGAGCTGGGCAGGAAAGACATCTGGAATAGAGAATGAGGAGAAAGCGGGGAAAAAAAGATAATTACACTGTATGTATTAAAATAACATGCAAACTGTGTTTATTACCAACTGATAAAGTGCTATTGTTAAAGGGGCCCCACTGTGAACTTGACCATTTGTGTGTGTGTGTGTGTGTTTTTTTTTTTTTTCAGTCATGCCTTCCTTTGAGATATCTGAATGGTCCCTCTCAGATTCTTCCCTAATGTGAAGTCAGATTCAGGGACAAATTTGAATAACCCTCCTTGAATTTTTCCTCTACCCACCCTGTCATTGGTGAGATTCCCACCTCCTCCCACTGTGGTTCAATGCCCCCATCCGAATGAGGCTGGGGTGGGAGGAGATAAGTGATGAGAGGACAGAGAGCGAGAGTGTCTCTCAGGTGTCGATATCTGTGGCACTCCAGCTGAGATGGCTTTTAATAACATCCGTAGAGAGGATGGAAAAAGGGCAACATTTATATCAACGTATATTAATTAATTGAAGCCAAGCGACAGTGGAACATTTCTGGCCCAAATCTCTGTCTATTGGGACATTTCACCCTTTTGTCGAAAATATGTTGATGCTATTTAGAATATTTAGTCCACTTTCCAGGGGGTCTTTATGTGTGTAATATGTGGTTTTAGATATTTCCGCATTGAGCCCGTGTCTTTGATGTCATCGTCACTACTTCCTGAACTACTTCTATGGTAGAAACAGAGGATGGTGCACGGGGGCTTGGCACAGGCTCCTGCGGGATGTTTGCACATGCGCAGTGTAGACTGGAACTACAATGATGGAATGTACCAGTAGAGGTGCTAGCTAAAAAGCCCATGCTTCATTCTTGTTTGATCCATATTGTAGCATACATGCACTTTTCTATCCCACCCTATTCAGATAGGAGGCAAATTAATTCTAATGGATAAATAAAAAATGGATAAATAAAAATATTAGAATAATATATTTTCCACAATTGTGTCAGTCAAGAAACAAAATGATAATTACAATAAAACTGACAATATCAACTCTTTAGAGCAGTGGTTTTCAACCAGTGGTCTGGGGACCACCAGTGGTCCTTGAGAGGGTTCATGTTGTCTCCAGGCTAAATGATGGACAGTTGGTTAACCAGAAGTAATTCTTTTGAGAGGGTGAACATGAAACCAAAAGGACCCTTGCGGGACATTTGGTTTCATGTTTACACTCAAGAGTTAAAATATTAATCATCTGAATTCTACACAAGTCTACACAAATAGAGAATGTAGACGATTAATGGTCATTTGGATCTGTATGTTTGTTGTTTTGTCTCCCAAATCCAGGCTGGGATTGGTGACAAAAGCAAAAGAAATCTAAGTTTTGGGGTTTGTGGGGCTAAAATGTCATTCAATGGTGGTTCGTGGCTCAAATTCTGAGTAAATGGTGGGCCCTGGGATTAAAAAGGCTGAAAACCACTGCTTTAGAGAGTCCCAGCGTGTACTCAGCTAAAGGATAATTAAAAACATTTTGCAATACCATTTGGGGTGAAATATTATGTGTAAAGAGGCCAGTTTCCCAAATAAAAGTAGTTGAATGCAATTTCTGAGCCCTTTCACATTGTCCACTTATTATTGACATGGTTATTTGCAAAATGGCTATAATTACCCATAATATTAACCATAATTATAAATAATTATTAACACACTAACAAAGCAATTTTAAGCACTTAACGATAGATGGATGGATTGGATATATAGATAGATGAAGTGACACGGAACAAACATTCCCATTTGATGGTCGCACGCCCGCAATCTAGGGAGCCTTTTGTGTAGGTGCAGGCCAGATTGTATTGCACGTGTGCAAATCTCCCGGAGCAGCCTGCGCCACACCCCTCTACACCAACCTCTTTTTCTTTATAATAAGACTACTTGTTGTCTCAGTAAGACAGCCCTCCTCCCTATCCACAGGGAGGTGCGGGGCACAATAGAATCCACAATACATAGTAGTCCAGGAAGTACTGTTCAAAGTCATCGACAGCTTTGACACATAAAGACCCTCCGAAAAGTGTTCTAAATCTTCTAAATGTTTTTTTTTTCTTTCCAGACATACTGTATAAATATCCAAATCATGTGTCATTAGTAACCCTTTGAAATATTCAATCATGTTTTTTTGTTTGTTTGTTTGTTTGTTTTTAACTCTCATGGAAAAGTAGGTGGAAAAGTGTGTTTTATGACCGGTTACAATTGCTTGTGGCTGCTGAGTCTACTGACTGGCCCCTCTGTTGAATAATTTCAATGGCATTAACTGATACTAGACACCTTAAACAGCATATGTACTGAAATCATTGGTTTATCTTTAAGTTAAGATGTTTTACTAAGCCTTTCTTTGGGGGCTTTGGTGCTTCCATCCTCTCCTCTTGGCGCAGACAGGAAGTAAACAGCTCTGGTCATGTGACAATTTTAGGTGAACATGTGACACTGCACATATGTTATTGGGAACCTTTAACCTTTGCAATATATGCTTGAAATGCATGAATGAATCTGGTAAAATTTTATAGTCTCATAAATGATGAAAACTAGGACCTTACCCGTTGAATATGTGCAGTCCAAATGATGTAAAATTTGGGTAATAATTATACCAATGATGTAAGTGGTTTGAGTAACAATCATTTTAATGTATATTTGAACATGGGGAATGGTAAATCATACAGATCAAGATGGCCATTAATTTTCTACATTCTGTAGTTGTGTAGACTAGTTCACTAGTTGTGTAGGGCTAGTTCAGATGTTTTAAGCTCCCAAAGAGTTACATCTGGTTCACCAACTGTCCATCATTTAGTCTGGGGACCACCTGGAATCCTCTCAAGGATCACTGTTGGTCCTTGGACCACTGGTTGAAAACCACTGTTTTAAGCCATTACGCACGTCCCTCTCGTCTAACAGCGCTCGCACAGCCGACCCGCTGCGAGACAGATAATCGAGGCTATGTTTTTTTTCTTGTTTGAGCAGGCAATCCGAGGCTTGAGGGAGGGACGGCGTTTCGTTGTAGTCGTTGCGCTCACGTCTCACTCGTGTGTGTGTGTGTGTGTGTGTGTGTGTGTGTGTGTGTGTGTGTGTGTGTGTGTGTGTGTGTGTGTGTGTGTGTGTGTGTGTGTGTGTGTGTGTGTGTGTGTGTGTGTGTGTGTCTAGATGTTGTAAGCTGTGGTGTACAACCTTTTTGATAGCAGGGCACACCGTTTATTCAGCATTTGAGCCACGGACCACAATTTGATGACATATAGCCCCACAGACCCCAAAAGAAAAGAAAACCCAAACAATTTCTTTTGCTTTTGTCTGAATTTCGGAAACAAAACAGTCAATCATACAGATCAGAATGACTAATAATCTACATTAGTTGTGTGGACTTGGGCTAATTCAGATGTTTTACGCTGCCAAAGATTTACATGTGGTTAAGCAACTTTCCATCATTTAGCCTGGGGACCAACTGGAATCCTCTCAAGGACCACACGGACCACTGGTTGAAAACCACTGTTTTAAGCCATTACGCACATCCCTACTATTGTGTAACAGTGCTCACACAGCCGACCCGCTGCGAGACAGATAATCGAGGGTATGTTTTTTTTTTCTTGATTGAGCAGGCAATGCGAGGCGTTGAGGGAGGGTCGGCGATTAATTGTAGTCATTGCGCTCGTGTCTAACTCTTGTCCATGCGCTTATATTCTCAGCAATGATATTCCATGTTGGGTCGGTCGCCTAGCTGTGACGTGTGTAATGATAGGGGGCGGGTCGCTTCCCGCATATAAAGCTAATCGGGAAATTGTCATGCACAAATAAATCATTATTAATCAAGGATGTGTTAATTTGGAAAAAAAAAACCTTCAGCACTCTCCATAATATTATGGTGAATGGCTGTGTGAAAAGTTAGAGTGATTGCTGGTGCCATCGCAGAGTTACACCTATTTCAGACATTCATTCACTCGGACAGACATTTCCTTAGTTATAGTATGGATTATTCCGGTCACTATTGTAACCGGTGGGATTAAATGTCTAAGGCAATGTTTAGTACAAGTGTACGGAGCCCTGGAGGTGCCATGCAGAAAAATATATTTTAAAAGCGTTCGAACGCTATATTTAGCGTTCAATCGCTTTGTTAAATCGTCCAAACGCATTATAAAAACGTTCAAACGCATTATAAAAAACGTCCAAACGCTTATAGAAATGTCCAAACGCTTTATTAAAAAACGTCCAAACACTTTATAAAAACGTCCAAACGCGTTATAAAAACGTCCAAACGCGTTATAAAACGTTCAAACGCTTTATTCAAAAATCGGTATTTCATTTTTTTTACCAATGCGCGTGTGCTGCTGCCGCACTGGGAGTGACTCGCGGCAGCTCCGGGGGTCCCCGGAGCGTCCCCCGTGGTTCCTGGCGAAAAAATATTTTTTGGACTTCCAGAGCTCGCGGCGAGCTGGGAGGCGAGCTCCGGACCTGTCCGACCGAGGAGCTCTCTCGGTCGGGTAGAGTCGGCTGCTCTTCCCCTTGCTCGGCGTGAGAATGGGGACAACCGGAAGTCACGGAATGCATTGGAGACTACCAGAATGCTTTCTGCCCCCTCAATGTCGCAACTTTTCTACTATATGGCCCTGATACAGTGTATATAGACGGCGGATGGACGGTGGAGATTCTGAAGGAGGATTCAGCTACGTCACATCCCTACACGTCTATGACGTGGTAACTGCCTCCCACTAGCCAATGCTGGCTAGCTAACTAGCTTTTTGACTCATCCTTGGGTGTAAAGGGTTCCCGAGGGCAGGGGGCCGCTCGGGGACCCCTTGAAGATGGAGCTGGACATTTTCATTTTTTTCGGACCTCCGGAGCTCGCGCCAAGTAAGGGGGCAAGCGGCCGACTCTACCCGACCGAGAGAGCTCTTCGGTCGGGCAGGTCCGGAGCTCGGCTCCCTGCTCGCCGCAAGTCCAAAAAAGACGCTCCGGGGAGTTTTTATAATGCGTTTGGACGTTTTTATAATGCGTTTGGACGTTTTAACAAAGCGATTGAACGTTAAATATAGCGTTCGAATGCTTTTAAAATATATTTTTCTGCATGGCACCTCCAGGGCTCCGTACAAGTGCTAGAAATGATGAGAAATGATTGATTATTGATGCAAAAGGTGTGGACGTATTCAAGAGATAATGTGTGTGCACAGATGCAAGTTGCATGCAGGCAGGAGCAGCAGAAAACCCAAGACAGCTTAAATTGGTCAAACATTCCACGTTTGGGATGCGTGAGATAAGGAGGAGAGGAGTAGAGTTAACTTGCATACTTTATCACCCTGTGCCTGGTGCTTTGGTGACCTTGATGGAGCGGTTGTTAGACAATAGTGTTGTTTTGTCTTAAGGCAAGGGGCTCCCTGCACTACCTACTGTTCATGGTCATCTAGTGCCATAGTAAGAAACGTAGGTATTAACACATAACTGCCATCCTCTGTGTGTCTTGTCATGTGCCTGAATTTAAGGCCTGGTCTATTGCGAGTACTCACAGAGGTACATGAAAAAAGCGCATACAGTATATGTGCCCCTCAGCACGCACACACAAAGAGATCTGTGGCCAAAAGACGTAGTAGATCCATGTGCCTGCTTTGATTATGGCAGTCCATTGATGTCGATGATGACATTGCTACAAATACATCACACACACACGCACACACACAGACACTTCTGTACACATGCCTTTCATGTTGAAGATGTGGAATAAAAGACATCAAACTCGCACATACCCATTCTGCGTAATACTATCACTGGCTGCTTCAGCATGGCTGCCTGGTAGATCTGTTCCTTCTCTGACGCTGCAGCTGAAAGGCTGTTGGTCGACATCTCTCCTTTAAAATCCCCACATAGTCCATCTCCTTCCCTCTGCTCTGATGGTCCACATGTGAGGCCCGATTTTACCGTCTGTGATGTGACTTTAGTCGCTGACATGTTGTGGTCTTGACTCAGTTCTCTGCTCTGTGTCCTGAATAGCCTCTCCCAGATCAACACTGGACAAGAACAGTTGCGTAACAACCAGGACCAACCCACTCTCCACCCACCCCCCTCCCATTGTCCTCCCACTGCCCAATAATTATGTATGCTTATTGTTATAATGCTGCATATATTGATTATATGTAATACAGTTATAGCTAAATATAATGTTGTTCAGTACATCTGCTTGTTGACTCATGAGAAATCTACCATGTTGTGTAGGGAAATAGAAAAGCTTTATGCATTGAATTACATAAGAATCAAATTGAATTATGGCCTGGTTGTCTCCACCGAGGGCAACAGTCACTCCCACAGGGTGACCACCGTAAGGTGGTGACCAGGTAGGTGGTGACCGTAAGCTGGTGACCTGTGCCGCTTCGGAGCACAGGTCATGTAATATTATTACTTTTGCTCCAAAATTAAGTAATGAGATTACTCTACAAAAATGGGTAATAAGTAATGCATTATTTTGCCAGTAACGCCAAGTTACTTGTTTAAAATGAGTTTGTTGTTGCATGCAAAAATAGAACAGATTTACAAGCTATCGACAGGTACTGTAACAACAGAGATGTGCACTAGATTGTAGATCCAGTCCACACCCTGCATCGTGTGCACAGTTTGGTACACTACAAATCCCTTTCTGCTTTATTTTGTATTTTATTTTTAAATACAAGACCTCAACTGTCAAACAATTGTGAAAAAAGTTTAATAAGTCAAAGAGACAGAGCTCGGTAAACAGATTATGTTGTACATCTCTATGTTTTCAAAGGTGGGGGTTAAGAACTTGGAAAGTAATAATGTAATACGTAATATATTACTCTTCGATTCCAGTAATAAGCAAAGTAATGATATTACTTTGTCTAAGGCGTAACGAGTAAAGTAAAGAAGCTACTTTCCTAAGTAATATTGACCAACACTGACTGTGAATACTGTCAATACTGTAACAGTCACTGGCAGTGACTATGTTTCACCCCTGCGGGAACTGTTATGTGCGCAACTGTTATGTGCAAATGCTTGTCCGTCCACACGCCTGTTACGTCACCCGCAGGCAGACATGTGAACGGACAGACGGATCACCACCATGCTATTATGTCACCCTACGGGTGACGTAACAGACGTGTGAACGGACGGACACGCACACGGACGGACAGACACGGGGCGAAACATAGTCACCACCTTCCGGTGGAGACAAAAATGATAATAAAACAAAACAAAAAAAGCAAAAATACCCAGATACATGGTATGTCACTTTCAGATGGTGCTGTAATCCATCTACAGTACAGTTATAGAACTAAAAGTTATAACTCTGACTTAACAGTCTTTGTTGCCTCTCCTCTCTCAGGTTCAGCTCCATCCAGACCAAGAATGATGCCAAGATGGATACCAGCGTCTCCAGCTGTGACGGTATGTATTTTATTTTATTTTATTTTTTATTACCACTGTGAAAACTCATTTATTTTTCAAATATTGTTTTGGAAAATGTATCCTTCATACTTGGGCCCACCCTGGTAACGGTAAATGAGAAAGTACGGCCCTCACACATATAATATTGGTCACCATAAAAACAATTGGGTGAGAGAATGATGGAAAACGAGGGCTTCCGTTTTCACTTTGCAACTTCTCAGGAATAGAAAGCCTATAGTTTCTGAGACTGGATTCCCATTCAATGATGCACATGGAAGACGAGTTTCTGAGCCCACAGCCCTCCTGTGAGACACGGAGTAGAAAAAAAAAATAGTGGTATTTTATCACGTACAGTGAGGGCCTATTATATCAAGACACAAGCTACATTGAAAAGTGTTAAAGTGGTCCTTTAAAGCAGCAATCAGCATTTTTTTCGCAATCTTACTTGGAACTAAAGTTTTCAAATGAGTGTAGTAGAGTAAAAGTACAATAGAAGTAAAATTGCTGGAGATTTGAAATGAGATTTGAAATGCTCAAATAAAGTGAAAATAAATAAATCACACCTTTGTGAAATGAGGGGCACTCTTATCATCATCATCATCTCATTTCCGGGTAATGTTACTTGCAGTTGTTAAACTTAACTTGGTAAAAGGATCTCTGTTACTGCGAGTAATAGCAGTGCCTGTGGGATTAAGTACAGGCGCCTTAGCAATAACACCCTTCCAGTGCTCTCAGCCAAGTTTATGATAAGAACTGCTTGGTCTCAAGGCCACACGGCCCTGCCTGGGCGTTATCTCATGTTACTGTCCCGATCACCCCATCCCCATGGCAACCAACCATTTTTGGTGGGGATTTTGGGCTGTCTATGATCTTTGTAGGAGCGAATGGAGGAGTAGGCCATGGCCTACATGTGCGCAATGTGCACGCTCGCACTCTACCGAGTGCTGATCTAGTTATGTTTTTGTATAAAGAAATAAAGATAGAAAGATAGCTGCAAGCAGTGATACTGTAAGACTGGACCAAGTAAGCAGCTAGGGCAGTAAGCAATCAGAACAATATGCACAAATAAGCCATGGAAACATGGACTGAATACTGAAGACTGAATTTGAGAAATAGATCATGTAATTGTGGGAGCAGGACAGGGTTCTTGAAGACTCGCATATTGTATTGTCAGTAGCCAGAGCCTGCAGCTTTTCGTTCCTAAGTCTGGCACTCTACTGACTGAGCTATCCAGACAGAATTATTTGCTTCATTGTTGTTAACAATGAAACCAATCCTATGCAATATGAACAATATGCACAAATAAGCCATCCGAAGGTGGAGGTTACTGGTCAAAGTGACATGTGTTCCCCACAAGTCAAGGAGCATGTGGAAACAAGTTCCCTAACCTTCTGCCAAACAAGGCGTGCACCTGTTCAAAGATTTGATATTCAAAAAATTGCTATATTGCCCACCTTTGAACATTTGAGTAAGACTGCTTTTACGTGTTTGAAGGTAATTTTCATGTATTCTGATCAAAGATCATGAAAGCTGTAAGATTATAACTGTTTTTCATATAATGATATAGGTCATCCAAAGGTCAGAGGTCAAAAGTCAGAATACGGCAGTTGTTGGGCATAAGAAGACTTATGAATGAATAAAATCTACATTGCTAATAGTCAAACGGTTCACAAGCTATGAGTTGGCACTCTCAGTTCAGTGCTATAGCGCCACCATTTGGCCCGTGGTCATGGGCTTCTCAATCACCGTATTGTATGGCCATCTACTAGATTACCAAGCTTCGCAAAAAACGACTGCACATTTCAGCCAGAACAGCTATTTTTGGCAGGAGGAGTAGAAGAAGAAGACCCCAAAACAGAACTATTCACATTCAGCATATTTTCTCTGGTCTGTTTTTCTTAAGTGCTTAAGCTTTGAGCAGAGTGCTCGAAGTGCAAATAACATACATTCCTAAAATTATTTTTAATACTTTTCACAAAAAAAAAAAAAAAAAAAAAAAGGTAATGACATTTAGAAGATTTACATCACTTTCCTGGTGGTCTTTATTTGTGTAAGGTGTGGTTTTAGAGCTTTTAGATGTTAGCAGTGAGCCCCAGTGTCTCTGATGTCATGGACACTACTTCCTGGACTCCAATTCCCAGAGTTCTTTGGTGCACTACACCTTCTTGTCCTCCATGTCTTAATGACACACCATGTAGTCCAGGAAGTAGTGTCGATGACCATCAGCGACACTGGGCTCACTGCTAACATCTAAAATATATAAAACCACACATCACACACACACAAAGATCCCAGGACAGTGATCTAAATCTCTCTTTTTTTTTACAAGGGTTAGGGTGTAGTCTTCATGCGTTCTTTAATGTCCATCCACAGCTGAGCAGGCGCCGGGGAGACGCAGCGGCAGGCTCGTCGGCAGCCCAAAACCAACGTTGCCGCCGCCGGTTTCAGACACGTCAAAAACTACGGCGCCTGCCCCTGGGGACCGGTCGAGAGTCCAGCAGCAGCAGCAGGCATCCTGCTCTGACCGGGGCCAGACGTCCTGCATGGGGAGTCCGAGGCGGTCGGAGCGCCAGGCGACAGCGGCAAGACGTCCCTCCGAGCCTCCCGCCGCTGACAACGTGCCATCGACGCCGCTCACCACCAGCCGCAGGACGTCCCGGCAGCCTGACGTCCGGCCCGAGAAAGCCTGCAGAGGTGCAACAAGTACTCGGATGTTTTACTTTATTAACACATTAACCCCCCACTGAAAAATGATTCAAGGATTTGCGCCACATATTCACCATTTTCCCCTAAAAATATCAGATCAACAAGCTCATAGCGTACCAGAGTGGTGTGCTGTGATGAGCTTGTAGATCTGATATCTTTCAATAGCTAAAGTAGTGTTAATTAATGCTAATAATGCTAAATTGTGCTAGTGATAAGTGTTGTTAATAATGATAAGTAATGCTAATAACACTTAGGACATCAAAAGGCATTTCTGCCCAAAATGGATCAAGTAAAAGCATCCATATTGCAATGTAGCGTCCCATATAATTATATTTTTCCTGCTATTTAAAACAAATAGCCAATCTATAACAGTGACCTGCGTTCCAGGTAGTTTTTTCCGATACGATACGATACGATACGATACGACTTTATTGTCAGTTTGCACTGAAATTTGTCCTGCCTCCATGGCGACACCGTTCACAAATAAGACAACATACAAGTGCAACATACAATACAGAAAACCAAAACAAAAACAGAAACAAAACAAAGAGCAAGACATGACGAACAAGACCTTGGATTTAACGATTCTGGTTTAGAAGTAGGACAGACTGATGTACAAAAGAGTTCTTTAGTTTGTTTTTCCTAAGTTTTTTTCAGTTGATGGTGTGTGCATATTCTGCATACCATACCGTTAACACTTAACAGTGTAAATGTTTGTTTTCCATACCCACCCACAGATGTGGAAACATCACTTCAGAGAGACGCAGTGGACGGCCGGCCATCAGATGGATGCTCTCCTGACGGCAATCTGGTGCCAACCGCGACAGTCCGTGACGTTTCAGAGATGACCCTGGCGTCTCGCACTGTCCTGGCTAAAGACCGCCGTGCCCGGCCTGGCTGTAGCACGGACTGCCGGACATCTTCCTCCTCTCCCGCACGCGGTAACCTCTGCGCCGACGCCCCGGAGCGGCGGCTTCCAGCACATTCTCTCTCTTTGGCCCAGGTGACGGCCGCGCTAACGCCGCTCACTCTCGTCGTAGACCTCAGCAGCTTGGAAAAAGACTCGACTAATGCCGAAGCTGGAGGAAGCGAAGACTCCCAGGTCTTATCCGCTGAAAGGCTGCTTCCCGTGGAATTTCCAGCTGAGGTGACCCCTGCTTTCGTCATAGACTTGAGGGTCCTGGAAAAGGACTCTAATGTCCACCCTGGAGGTAACTTGTACATCCCCCAGTCCTCTTCCACCCAGGATACACTCTTCTCAGAAGTCCAGACACACACTGAAAAGCAGCTTCCTGTAGAATCTCCCGCTGAGGTGACCCCTACTCTCGTCATAGACTTAAGTGTCATGGGAAAAGACTCCAATGTTGAACTCGGAGGTAGCGAGGACTCCCAGTCCTGTTCCACCCGGGGTGCAGTCTTCTCAGAAGGGCCGGAATGCACTTCAAAGCAGCTTCCTGTGAAATCTAGCACAGAGGTGGCCGCTCCTCCCGTCCTGGACTTAACCGTCCCAGAAAAGGACACTAATGCGGAGCCTGAAGGTAGCTCAGACGACCTGCAATCCTCTTCCACCCAAGGTGAACTGCGCTCTGACGAGCTGACAAGTTCGGAATGCCAGATTTCAGTGGAACCTACTATTGGGGTGAGGAACCAGCAGCCGTCCTCGGATACCAGTGCAGCCTCCGGTGTTCTGAGGAAAGACTCTATCGCTGAGCCTGACACGGCAGGCAATGCCAGCCAACCTCCTGTGGCGAAGAAAAGTGGCAGGCCAAGGAAAAGCACAACAACAGCGGTGCCCGTTGTCAAGACGAGGAGGAGCTTATTAAAAGACTGCACATTGCCGAAGCCATCCCTAGAGTCTGTACAATCTGTCACCATGTCAAAGAAAACCTCAGCACCAGCAGCGCCCATTGTCCTGGAAAAAGACACTAATGCCGAGCCTGGAGATGGCTCAGACGACCCGGGGTCCTCTACCTCCCAAGGGGAACTACACTCGGGTGAAGTGCCAAGTTTGGAGCACCAGCATGAAGTGGAATCTCCCAGGATGAGGAGCCAGCAGGTTCTGATCTCTGATCTCGGTCTAGACTCCGGCATCCTCGGTAAAGACGAGTTTGCGGAGCCTGCAGCTACCAAGGACTCCCAGGCGCCCTCCAGCCAGGGTCAAAAAACCGACATCTCTTCCAACCAGGGTACAATCTTCTCAGAAGTCCAGACACACACTGAAACACAGATTCCTGTGGAATCTCCCGCTGAGGTGACCCCTACTCTCGTCATAGACTTAAGCGTCATTGAAAAAAACTCCAATGTTGAACCCGGAGGTAGCGAGGACACTTCGCACTCCTCTTCCACCTCGAGTGCACTCTTGACGCCCCCTGAAAAGCAGCTTCTTGTGGATTCTTCTGAGGTAAACCCCACTCTCTTCATAGACTCAACCGCCCTGAGGAAAGACTCCAACGTCGAACTCGGAGGTAGCGAGGACTCCCAGTCCTCTTCCGCTCGGAGGGCAGTCTTCTCAGAAGGGCCAAGATGCACTTCAAAGCATCTTCCTGTGGAAGCTCCCCCAGAGGTGCCCCCTCCTCTCGTCATAGTCTCAACCGTCCTAGAAAAGGACACTAATGCAGAGCCTGAAGGTAGCTCAGATGACCTACAATCCTCTTCCACCCAAGATGAACTGCGCTCTGACCGGCTGACAAGTTTGGAGTGCCGTATTCCAGTGGAACCTGCTATTGGGGCGAGGAGCCAACAACCGTCCACGGATACCGATGCGGACTCAGGTGTTCCAGGTAAAGACTCTATCGTTGAGCCTGAGACGGCAGGTAATGCCAGCCAACCTTCTGTGGCGAAAAGTAGTGGGAGGCCAAGGAAAAGCACAACAGCAGACGCACCTGTTGTCAACACGACGAGGCGCTTGTTAAAAGGCTGCAGATTGCTGAAGCCATCCCTAGAGCCTCTACATTATGTCACCATCCCGAAGAAAACTCCAGCACCAGCAGTCCCCGTTGTCCTGGGAAAAGACACTAATGCCGTGCCTGGAGATGGCTCAGACGGCCCGGGATCCTCTGAATCGTTCGATCGCATGGCTTCCAAATGCCGCAAGAATGCCTCACCCGACAACACGGCAGGTAATGGCAGCCAACGCCGCGTGGTAAAGAGGAGGCGGAGGCCGAAGAAAGCTGTGGTCAAGGCAAGGAAGAGCTCCTCGAAAGACGGCACGTTGCCGAAGCCATCGTCCGAGTCTGTACATTCCGTCACCATCCCAAAGAACCGACAGCCGTCCTCTGATATCGTGAAAGACTCCAGCATCCTGCATAAAGAAGAAGTTGCCGAACCTGTGGGCTGTAAAGATTCCCAGGCACCCTCCTCCTCCTGCTCCCTGGGTGAAATGTGCTCGGAAAGCACAGACCAGCAGCTCCCCATGGATATAGCGCCGGAAATGTTCGTCCGCAGAGCCTCCAACCGCCGTGAGTACCATCGGCACAGGACTGACTTGCCTGGCGCGGCAGGTAACGGTGGCCAGCGCCCTGTGGCAAACGCCCTCAGAGCAACCGCAGCAGCTGCAGCTACAGCAGCAGCACCCGTTGTCAAGACGAGCGAGAGCTTGCCGAGTGACGGCACGTTGCTGAAAGTCTGCTATTCCAAGTTACAAGTTACCTTCTCGTCTGTCGAAGAGCTCTGCCTCGACATGGCCCGAGAGGCGAACAGGCAACGCGACAGGTAAAAACAGCGACACACATCTGTCATATTATGTCAATTGTTTTTTTTTGTTTGTTTGTTTGTTTTTTTTTTGGGGGGGGGGGTAGGTGGTCTTCCTCTATAACAGCATTTGAGCCACGGACCACCATTTGATGACATTGTTCACCCCAAAGACCCAAAACTAAAGATTTGTTTTGTTTTTGTTTTTGCACAATACCATCCTGGATTTTCGCAAGCAGAACAGGCAAACATACAGTAAATCAAAATGACCATTTCTTCTGCATTCTCTTAATTGTGTAGATTCTTAATTACGTGGGCGAATTCAGATGAAGAATGTTTTAACTCCTGAGAGTGTAAACATGAAACCAAATGGACCCACAAGGGTCCGTTTGGTTTCATTTTTTACGCTCTCAAAGAGTTGCATCTGGTTAACCAACATAGCTGGGGGACCACCTGGAACCTTCCCACGGACCACTGGTGGTCCCCGGAACCACTGGTTGAAAACCACTGCTCTACAATGTTGTTCAGCAAAGCAGAAAAAAAAAAAAAAAAAATATATATATATATATTTTATATGTTTTATATATTCTTTTTTTATCTATTCTATATAAATATATATTTTTATCTTATTCTATCCCAAATGCCAGTAACCCTCCTGAGGAAACAAGAAGTTGTTGGCCGCGGAAAAGCGCAGCAGCTGCTCCACCGGTCAAACGGAGCCGGTAAACACCACACATCTGCCACGATATGTCGCCTTTTTGGGGGTTGGACTCTGTGATGATGTCAATTTTCTCGCTCAGTCAGTTTCTGTTGTTCAGCAAGGCAGCGGGAAAAAAGACATGTATCCAAAATGAGTTATCAGCAGATGAATACTACCGAATACTAAGTACTGATTTCTACCATTTTAATAGTTTACTAGTTTCTCAGCCTGTGTCTAATGTGGATCTCAAAGAAAGACGTATTAACAATGATATTTGGTTAAAACTAGTAACTACTAATTTGTGACCAATTCTAACTGAGGTTGAGTCATTGGGGAAACCTGGTTAGGAGAGGAGAAACTGATTTTATTTTATTTTTATGCAAAATGAGTTAATAGTAGAGTCAGACTCTTGACATACTTAGAGCATGTCTGAAGTAAATATCAGAGCTGAATTTGAAATAAATGCTAAAACATGTAGCTCGGTGTAATGTGACGAGGCCACAGAAGTGAACCTTTCAAGACGGTTTTCTCAACTCGCTGTTTTCTGCAAGACAGTACCTATAGCCCATATCTCATGGACTGGTGGGTCAAACTGAACAACCAATATGTCAAATTGTAGCTATGACAGATTAGTAGAGAAGACAGGCTGGCTCCCATTAGGCTCAATAGTAACAAAATAATTTATAGAAAATCCTCTGTGTGAATTTGTGCATTTTTTTTAATCTCCATTTTCTTTGACTTGCAGCTTGGACATCAAGGACAAGGAGGGCAGCACGGTCACCATCGGAGGCAGGAGTAGAAAAACGGATTACTTTGGCTTTGACGACCTGGGCAAGAGCGACAGCGACGAGGAGGGGAGAACCCAGGCCAAGGTTTTCGATGGCAACACAGGTGGGCCTGAGACAGCATGGAGCATAACACTGTCTAGCACTTTGTCATTCATTTATTCCTACGAGGATCTTACCCGTTTGAATTAGGGATGTCCGATATTGACTTTTTTTTAACCGATATCCAATATCCGGGAGGCAGACTTGTGTCTGAAATCTTGATGGTCCGATAGGGCGGGGGTCCGATGTGGTGGGGGGTCCGATGGGGCGGGGGTCCGACAATCGGCCCGTGCTCCTCCAGAACGAGTCTCACGAAGTTCTGCACGGGTCCACCCTCTCCATCTATTTTGAGTTAAGCATTGCAGTGGGAGCGGGTGGGGGTCCAGCGCATCTTTGGCCGAGGTGTGAATGGTTTTGCCGACATGATAATTGGGGGGCATTTAAAAACAAAGGCAGATTGAGTGCTGTAGTTATACATACAAAATTTGCATGATCACAAGCTGTCAGGTAGAGAGAGAGGGGTGGGGGTGTGGGGCAATTCGCTTTATTTTATACTACTCTCGTCACCCTCCTTTCTTTCTCAAAAGCAGGCCGTGTCCAAGGCAGTTTGAACTTGTAGAGACCCCCATTCTGGAGGAGCGCGGGCCGATCGTCGGACCCCAGCCCTATTCGACCCCCAAGATTTTGGACAGAACACATGCACCCAAAAATATGAAAAAATATGACTGTTTTAGTTTTTCTTTTGCTTGTTTAAATCGGTAAAACATGTTTACAGATATGTATAGAGCCACACAATCGGGAAAATCCAATTGTGATTGAGTGGTGGTGGGCCTTGGTGCATGTGCTGTTGGTCTATTGGCGGTTTTTCCAAATCAACCAAATCACTGAAAAAAGGGCTTTGTTAATCTCTTTGTAATAGTATGGTCAATGCCTGTATGAAAAGTCAGAGCAATTGGCGCAGCCAGTGAGGAGTTTCAGACATTCATTCATTCATTCATTCATTCATTCATTCATTCATTCATTCATTCATTCATTCATTCATTCATTCAGACAGACGTTTCCTTATTATTTATAGTATGGATGTGTTTTCCTAGGCTTCCTACACCTCCCTGTCGCTAGAGAAGAAGTGGTTTACACGGAGCAGCAGCAGAGGAGCCCCGTTTTGGTCCAAAAGGAGGAGGAACCAGTGCCGCCTCCTCCCCACCGGCGGGAGGAGAAGGCGGAGGAACTCGCCCAAAGCCCAGAGGAGGCTCACTGCTCAGCGTTGACATTACTGGCGGCGATGAGCAAAGATTTTGACGACAGCGGTTGGACGGAGCGCCTGTCCAGCACCTCCAGCGAAACGCAGGACGACGGGGCGTCGGAGTCGGCCGACGAGGGGCAGGAGCTCCGACTGTGCTGGTCTGAATCCGACAGTGACGAGTGGGAGGAGACCAGAGACGGGACATCGAGCTGAAATTTCGCAAATCACGCGGGAAAAGACACCTAAACAGATAAAGAGTGCCTTTGAGCAACAATGAATCCGCGATGAGGATCGCAGGGGAGACGACTTGTGCGGCTTGTGATAAGCGATTTCGGACAAAGAGCAACCTCATCAGACATAAGAGGGTGCAAAACCAGGTAAAAAAAAATGGTTTTACAATTTGTAGCGCAAGCATAAAACAAAAGAAGCATCTTCGTAAACATTTGTTTATCACTTTTGTGATAAAGTATAAGTGTCAAACATGAGCAATCATAGAGCTCAACCCTTTAGTTTTGTGGTTTGTAACAAATGTTTTAGCAACAGCACTGCACTGGACAGGCATGTTGTCCATTTATTAGAGGAAACGAAAGTGAAAATTATTGTAATTCGTTAGAAGGTTGCTCTGCAGAGACGGGGATATTAATGAAAGAAAAAAAAAACGTTAAATAGTAACAAATATGGATTGTCACAGCATATGTTGTACAGAACAACCATGATTGTACTTGATCTTAAAGAAAAAACTTTTGGTCATTTTATCATCTACTCGGTCTCATGTGAACACCCCAGACAGTTTTTTTACATTACTACTGTAGTTGATCTTCATTTTAGATGCCACGCCCCCTTCCTATACAAACCCATTATAACTTATGTAGCACCCAGCCATGAGCCAGCCACAACAGCCCCGCCAATCGGGCTCAGCCTTATTGGCGCGACTTGTTGTGCGTTGGACTGGCGAGTGGGAGTCCCGCGTTCGATCCCCGCTCCCGCGCAATACTACAATCTGGCGTAGTCGGCAGGATTTGGAGTGCGGGTGTTATTCCCAATATACCCGTGTACGTCCTTGCGGGTCCACATGAGGGACATCGTGTACGGGAGTCCCGGGTTCGATCCCCGCTCCCGCGCAATACTACACTTAAAACTTCATTTTGACCATAATAGATGCATCCAATTAGATTCCTCCTCATACTACATGAGGGACTGTGGAATTCCATTTACTGTTTTCATTCATTTTAAAAAAAAAATGTTTTATTGATTTGGCCGCAACCACCACACCACCAACGTGTCTCCATTTTTCAAAACAATATAGACGATAAAATAATTATGAAATACCCCTTTAAACCTTCATGACAACAAGTCATGCACATACTGTATTTACGAATCTAGCGCTTTGGTGGTAAGTACACCAAAGAAGAAAAGTCTTAGCTGGACCCCTAGCCCTGTTATTTAATAGGTGAGTACACACAGAGTAATGACCACATTCATTTCCCCGCATGTGTCAATTGCTCCGTATTCGGGTACAACCAAGCCTGTACATACAAAGTATACAAACCTAATGTGTGTATAACAGCAGGGGCGTTTTTGCCATTAGACAGACTAGGCAGTTGCCTGAGGCACAATGAGGGAAGGGGGGCGGCACCAGGGCGACCACGAGACATGCTTTATAAGGATCCTAGGCTAATAAGCCTAGCATGAAATGGCTTCTTCAGGAGTTCTAATGCCTTGCTCCGAGGCCTAATGTCCACGGCCTACAGATTGTTTAATAACCTTCCTGAGCATGACTCAGGTAATGCATACCTTCCTCTAATACTGAATGATGTGGTTACCTTCAGTAGTTGTTGTAGGGGTATGTCGCTATACGTTGCACACTTTGTCCCCACATTTAAAGTAAATGGCTTTGTGTAGTAGTAGAACACATTCACAAGTGCCTTCACTCTGACGCTGCAGTATTTCCCATCTGTAGGCCAGCTCAAAAATCGTTCTGTTTTCATCGATTCTTCTTATCATTTTGTTTCCATGAATGTGGTCTATGTAAAACCATAGAAGTCCTGAAAAGCATTCTGAGCATGTATCAGATGCAATGTTTTGTATTGAAAAAGAATAAAATGTAAGTTCAGCCGGCTATTTATTCATCTGGAAATCGAATGTTAGTCGAGCCTTCCACGCCGTTGTTTCCAAAATACAAACAAAACAAAGTGTTATGCTACAAAAGTCAATTGAAGGTCATTTGTTAAATTTAAATTCACATTCAATAGTAGTTGCTGTAATGCATACAGTTTTATTTCCATACACTGTTGTCTATTTGTTAATAACGAACAAGAGGGTGTGTGTGTGTGTGTGTGTGTGTGTGTGTGTGTGTGTGTGTGTGTGTGTGTGTGTGTGTGCGTGTGCGTGTGCGTGTGTGTGTGTGTGTTGGGGGGGGAGGTGGGGGGGGCTTGTAAAGTTCTGTTTGTTGTTGTTGTTTTTTTAACAGTATTGGAAAGTTAAAGTGATCATCAAAGACAGCAGGCAGTTGTTGGAGGTGTTAAATTGAACATGCAGCTGTGCTGTCCCTTGTTGACCTACTGTAAAGGCCCTGATACACCTAGCAATGTTTTGATCAATATCAACAAGCAACGTCAATTATCAACGTTGACTTTTCATTTTTCAGTACAAAATGATCAACTCCTGGTTGTTTAGAAAAGTCAGGTCATTAGCACCCTCTACTGGTCAACATTTCGGAATCCTCCAATCACAGCCCCCACCTGATCCTTTCTCCTCCCACAGATGCCTCACTGGACAGAACATTATAACCTTTTTAGTCCGTTAAGTGAACATTTGGCTCTTTCAGGACCTTTTTTCTGAGAGCGTACAAATGGAACCAAATGGACCCACTAGGGTCCATTTGGTTCACATTTGTACGTTCTCAGGAGAAAATGTAAAATGGGTGGAATTCCCATGGGAAGGTGTTGCCTGTTGCCATGTGTCTCATCATGTTGCCCATTGATATTGACATTGTTAGTTGATATTGCTCAAAATATTGCTAGTGTATCAGGGCCTTAAATGTGAACATACCTCATAAGCAACTGTTCTCGTACCTCATAAGAAACTGTTCTCAAGCATTCAATTACACTTGACTGTATGACGTATGCCTTTCTGCAGTGGATAAATACTGAACCATGTTTCCATGAGAAATGTCCTCATTCATAAAAGAGAAACGGAAAACAAATTGATAAGCTATTGCTTCGGCATTTCACTTTTTTATTGCATCACACTCAATTACTCAATAACGTCATTTCAATATGCAACACCCACTTAAGGCGATCAGTGCAATTTATCACACTTCCTTGCTATTTCATCATAGTTTTGATTAAATGGGTGTTGTGACCTTAGTTGACGCTGTTGGGTAATGTACACTACGTAACTTGTAATGTGTTAACAAATCTAACATTATACCTTTCTTACTGAATTTACACATTTCTATATTACTTTCTGTCAATCTGTCTCCTATGTGTTCTTGTGACATTATCTAACAACTGCAGAAGTTCAATAATTACTCCTTTTCTATTATTTCTATTATTTGTCACCAAATTATTGGCTTCCATGGATTTGAGTAATCCATTCAACACATGTGTTAACTGTCTGAGTAGGATGAAGTAGATCTACGCCAGGTGTGTTTTCAGAAGTGACGTATTTTGATATAATAATATTATAAAATTAATATATAAAAATATTATATAAAAATAATATTATATAAAAATAATATGTGTAGGATACAAAGGTGAGTTCTGGTTCTAGTGGCCAGACAGTGTGACATTTCTGCCTGTTTTTCACACTATCTCATGCACTGCGCTCGCAACTATAGTAAAGAAATTGTACTTTGGATTTGAGTATGAATGTGATTGTAATAACTGAGACTCACTGCACACCGAAACTGTGAAAATCCATCCCCCATACACATACAGTATATAATGGATACAATGTTTTACCAATCACTTTCCCTCAGCATTTATCAGCCACTGGAGGGCTCTGATCACACACTAAAGACACCTGTCTGCTGCTTGTTGTCTCATCTGTGTTGGAAGAGAAATAAAGTGACAGTTCAGGCATATTCATTATCTCGAAAAGAATACCAGAACTCATGGCATATCCAATAGGATTATTTTATTATAAACATGTCACGAGGCAGCTTGTAGATCAGCTACACAGGTCGGTGTGACCTGCTCTCTGACTACATCTTTACAGAGACCTGTGTTAGAGACCTGTGTTGAGTTTTCCGGTGACGTTTGACACAACTTCTGTGTTTGAACCTACTTCCACATAGGGCTTTAACCAAAAAATCGATACATCGATGCATCGATTTGCATAACACGTGTCGACTCTAAAAAGCACGAGTCGATAAGTTGTTTTTTCCCCTTCCTCCGAGCGAAGGAGTAAGGAGGAGGAATTAAACATTTACCTTTGTTTTCCCCTTTTTTCTTTCTCTATGTGTGCGACGCGTGTGTATATAATTCAACTGTAACATTGGTTACTGTCACTCACGGACAGAAGACTCCTTTGAAGTTTCCTTTGCAACTCTATCGGAGTAAAGCCTTAATTTAGGCTTACCAATCTTAAGCAGCTGCGTGCGCCTTGCGCTCTCGGCGCACGGCGTTCCACTGATCATTACGTACACGGATCAGATCGAACAGCAAACAGTGTCAACGAAATACAGAACTTCATCAATCAACTCGTCCTCCTGCTACAGTGACCGTCTTGTTCCTCGTTTCGCATTAGGCTACGCAGTACGCACGGGACGCATGCTTCTGTCCGCGTCGTTCTCATTAATTTACTGAATGGATCAGAAAAGAAAGCGGCGCGGTATGGTGGTGGTGGTGGTGGTGGAGGAGGCGGCTACATGTAATGGATAGTATTCTGATAATGTGGCCGCTATGTTAGAACCAGCGTGTGTGTGTATGTCTTCTGTTGCGTTCTAACATGTGGTTAGAACGTTGTGTGTTTTTATGGCTGGCCATAGTGGACGTTGTGCTGCGCTGTGTGCCAATACTGTTTTCATATTAACCTTGCCACATGCGTCATGCGTAGGCTCGCGATGTGTTTTCTATAAGCACTGCGCCGGCATATAGCGGCACCATTTGATCCCCGACCCCCCTCGGAGAACCATCACGACGGACCCCCCCCCCCCCCCCCCCCCCCCCCCCCCCCCCGCGCCATAAAACGATAAATCGATAATTTATCGACTTGACTGTCTGACAAGTCGACTTGAAAAAATCTCAAGTCGTTAATGCCCTACTTCCACAGTGGCCACAACCGAAGGGCTTCTCTCCTGTGTGAATTCTCTGGTGTTCTTTGAGACAAGCTCTTTCACTGAACTGGTTGCCACAATTGTCACAGTTGAACCCAGTCCCACACAGCTCACTGGAATAGGGCTTCTCTCCTGTATGAGTTCTACTCTGGTGTTTTTGAGAGCATTGCCAGTGCTGAACCCAGTCCCACACAGCTCACAGGAATAGGGCTTCTCCCCTGTGTGAATTCTCTGGTGTTCTTTGAGATGACCTCTTTCACTGAACTGTTTGCCACAATTGTAGGGCTTCTCTCCTGTATGTACTCTCTGGTGACTTTTGAGAGCACTGCCCTCGGTGAACCTCTTCCCACATTGGTTACAGGCATAGGGCTTTGTTCCTGTATGTATTCTCTGGTGGTGTCTGAGAGCACCGCTCTGCCTGAACCCTCCTACCACATTGGTCACAGTGGTAGGGCTTCTCTCCGGTGTGACTTCTCTTGTGAATTTTGAGCTCACTGGTCATACGCGCAGCTGTAGGGCTTCTGTTTCTCTCCGGTGTGAGTTCTGATCATGTGCTTTTTGAGGCTACTACTTTCAATGAACTGTTTCTCACATTTAGTGAGTAATACGAGACTGTGGAGTAACCAGTGACGTTTAGGATACCAAGAGGTGGAGTTTCACTTGTAGTCTCTTGTCTAGCCCTGATTGGGACAGCAGTGTGCAACTGCTGTGTACAACTCCATGTCCGCACAGAGCCATCTAGTGTCAGAGTTGCGACATTGAGGGATGAGAAACTGAACGCTAGAGCTGATGTTCATGCAGCTTAAATACGGACACAATGGAGTTGGAAATACATTGTTTTCAATTAGGGTGGCACAAATAAGAGCTATTTTAGGGCATAAGTGCAACATGACAAGTGTTTTAAAGTAGCCTATTTTAGAGTAACGAGTAAAGGAGCCTAGTGTTTATGATGTGTATGTATCTAAAATAAAGGGATTTAAGACCGCTAAAGCTGAGGCAATGAGTTTTCCTGTTGTCCCATTCTCAATAGAAGTCTATGTACAAGAGCCACCATTGGACTGCCCCATGAAGTGAACAGAGTTGGCGTAACTCTGTCTACACTCTTTGGCTCTGTGTCCGCATCGTTGCGCGTCCCTCCCCTCCTCTCCTCGCTCTCCTCTCCAGTCCCGATTTTTAATTAAAATTTGAATTGTGCATTAAACATTGTATAAAATACATGTACGCCCATCATCATTTCCTCCCTAGCTTTCTGAAGAGAAACAGGGAAGGACTTACTGACAGGATCTTTCACCAGCCAGGGTTGAGGGAAATGACCAATCGGTGCATAATGTGACATTGTTCATATTACATTTTGTTATTCTTTTTGTATGAGATTAGTGTTTTTTTTAGCATGTAGGCTATGTATGTGTTGCCTATTTTGTATAGAACTGAAGACCCTTGCAATAATCTTACCATAATGAATGAAATGCCTGAAAATAATCCGATCCCTCGCCTTTTATTTGTCTCCTCGGAGCGCAGCTGTGCAGAGTTCATCATGATTATCTCATATCCACGTGGAGATGCCGCCGCACACTGATGCATTTCATCATACAATATGGCAAACCTAAACAAATGTGATTGGCTCTGCATAATCCTTACAATTTAATGTATTGTAACATTCTATTTGTTTAATATTTTTATGTGAAGATGTCATCGTGAGAAAAGGAGTTTTTCAAACGTCGGGTTTGCAGTCTATCTGTGCCCTGAATCGATGCTGTGGGCCTGGCTGACCTTGATCGTCATTAAACAGTACATAATTAATATTCCCTTCACTGCATTAAGTTCCATATAAAGTGCCCATCCTGGCCATTGACCACATATTGTCTGCCTAAATACTATTTGGTTGGAAACATGTATAGTTGCGCAGAGTTGCCTTTGCCAGGTACAGAAAAATAAATGTCACAAGGGGTTCATTTTAAACCTTTTCTTACATAGACACCACCTAAATATGCAAATGAGGCAGAAAGAAAATATAGCATCTATTGACATAAACGACCTACAGGGACAAATGACCACATTTTTCCATACAATTTGGACCTGAGGAATACAGAAAAGGTGTGATACAAAGATTCAAGCACATCTTGACCCTATTTTTGGTCAAAAACTGCTCAAAAATTGCTGAAATGTTCGGCTCAATTTTATATTTCTGTTTACTAAATTAAATTCCTATGTGAGGTGAGTCTTAGTAGCACACACACACGCACACGCACACACACACACTCTGTTAGTTCCAGGGACCACCAAATATATTTATATCAATGATATCCCACCACGCGTCACATGGGCAGAAAACTATATCTATGTGCATTTTAAAGTTCCATCTGTTATTTTCTTAATCCTTGAATAGTGTAGTTTAAGATTTTGACAGGTACCTGGCAAGAAAAATGTCCCATGGGCTCATTTTTAACTTTTACACATACCCCTCCACAATATGCAAATCTCTCTTGATTTGCATATTGTGGAGGGGTATGCATAAAACATACCCATTCTGTGTAACTTCGGATGGACGTCGGATGGTATGTGCGCATCTATATTATTATATTTCATTATTATATTTAAACCATGCTGGATGCTGCGAATCTTTGACAGTACACACTTTAGGATATGCGTTCAAATACCAGCCGCAGCCAGTATTCTAGGTGAATCATTAATTAATTGTAAAGCTATCACACTGGTAAAATCAGCAGCTGCTGTCCAAAACATGACCATGTAGAGATAGGCTACTGTCTGCAAGGATGTACTTGGAAGTTGTAACTGTTTGCCGCTGAGCCATGCGTTTGCTGTGAAATGTGTGTTTGAAAGTGATTTTACGTGTGACGTCAAGCATCACCGTTGGCCGTTCACCCATTCTCCCTCCACTGTCCTCCCATTGTCCTCCCACCCACAGTGGGAGGTCCACAGTATAATATGTCTTTGATATGCTTTTGTTGTCGCTTAAAGGAGAATTGCACACCAAAAGTTTTTTTTTTTTTTATCTTTATTTGCACTTAATTTATTAGAAAAAAAGTGGTCCAGGTGTTATTTTGTGAAAACACTCCTTAATGCCTGTTTCCCCTCTCCCAGAATAGGCTTATAATGGGGCTAATGGGTCTAATGCAAGTTTACCTATATACATTGCTCCAAAATGCAAGTTTTCTGCTATATATTGTCTCCCTACCATGTCAGTGGTGTGTTAACACTCACACTTTCACTTTTGGTACAGCAGTGATTCAGCTGTCTCAAAAGGTGGGGGTGTGGCACATGGTTTATGGCTGAACCATTGCTGAAACGAAAGTGAAAGTGAAACAGGCATTAAGGAGTGTTTTCACAAAATAACAACTGGACCACTTTTTTCTATCAAAGAAAGATAAAAAAAAATAATAAAAAAAAAACTTTTGGTGCGCAATTCTCCTTTAACAACAAAAGCAATATATGCAGTGTTTTACAAATTACTTCTCCCCATCAGTTATCAGCCACTGGGGGCTGTGTGACACACAAAAAAACGCCTGTCTGCTGCTTTACGTTTTATTGTCTCTGATAAAGCCTATTTGGATTGAAACATTTAATTTTCTGTTGGATGAGAAATAGAATGACGGGTGTGCAGCTGGCTTAGATAGATATACATTCCATAGAAGAGAATAACAGCAGTCCTGGTATATCCAATAGAATTCTTGTTTTATTTTTCACCTTTCCCCTACAAGAATAACGTTAAAAAAAAAAAAAAAAAAAAAAAAAAACATCTCAGAAGTCTGCATATCATTCATCATTTTCCCCCAGTAAATGTATGCCATATACAGTATTACATAGTTCATACTACAGCGCCACATAAAAGTAGCAAATCCACAAGCTCGAAACAAGGTGCAAATTGATGCGTTTTGGGCTTGTAGATTTGCTACTTTATTTGAATGTTGAAAAGTAGGTACGTTACCACTCGGGAACTGAGAGACCATATGCACGTAGCGTAAAACATGGCAGGCATGCGCATGATATGTACATGTGCCACTTTTATATGATAACTAATTTGCACCTCATGCTAAGCAATTTGTAATGACCTAAACCACCACCCAAACTAAATATATTGGAAAAAACTAATGCAAACTGAAATAAAAGGTCACAGAGGGAATACTGGAGAATAGTTCCCTTAAATTAATTTTGATGATTAATTTTTCTGTGATACATGTAAATGTCACAGGCATCTTGATGCCTGTGACATCACACATATCGCTCTTGATTTTTCTCATAGATGCTCACTGGTCTATATCTCACACAACTTGCATTGCTGAGGTTGTCTTCATTCTAATGTGGTTATTTTAGTAGCTCCAACCGGAATATCAAATAATGTACAATGTTATATTTAGCTGGTGTGCAACAAGGCACATGACATGTCATTAGGGGGGTTGTAGATCAGTGGTCTCAACTGCTCTCTGAATACATGGCATATTTATACAGTATTGTGTGACTTCTCTGGTGACGTATTAGACCACTTCTGCTTCTGAACCGTTTCTCACAGTGGTGACAGGCGTGCGGCTTCTCTCCTGTATGAATTCTCTGGTGTTCTTTGAGATGACCGCTTTGGCTGAACCTGGTTCCACATTGCTCACAGGCATAGGGCTTTGCTCCCGTATGTATTCTCTGGTGATTCTTGAGAGTACTACTCTGGCTGAACCTTTTCCCACACTGGTCACAGTGGTAGGGCTTCTCTCCTGTATGAGTTCTCTCGTGAATTCTGAGCTCACCGTTTGTGCTGAACCATTTCCAGCACTGATCATATGCACAGGCGTAGGGCTTCTCTCCGCTTCTCGGCTTCTCTTCGCTTCTCTGCTTCTCTCCGGTATGAGTTCTCTGGTGCTTTTTGAGGCTACCACTTTCACTGAACTGTTTCCCACATTTGTCACAAGCGTAGGGTTTCTCTCCTGTGTGAACTCTCTTGTGTATTTTGAGATGTGATTTGTGGCTAAACCTAATTCCACACTGGTCACAGTGGTAGGGCTTCTCTCCTGTATGAATTTTCTGGTGTGCTTTGAGACTACTGCTTTGGCTGAACCTCGTTCCACACTGATCACAGTGGTAGGGCTTCTCTCCTGTATGAATTCTCTGGTGTGCTTTGACACTACCTCGGTGGCTGAACCTAGTTCCACACTGGTCACAGTGGTAGGGCTTCTCACCTGTATGAATTCTCTGGTGTGCTTTGAGACTAGTGAGGTGGCTGAACCTAGTTCCACACTGGTCACAGTGATAGGGTTTCTCTCCGGTGTGAATTCTCTGGTGTCTTTTGAGATGACTGCTGGAGCTGAACCTATTCCCACACTGGTCACAGGCGTGAGGTTTCTTTCCTGCATGAATGACAAAATGATTAGTCATTCCTGGCCTGAATATACATGAGTGCTTTGCAATTTTGAATGCAAGTTACAAACTACAATCGATGAGGAATAAAATATTTGAAGCAAAAGCTGTCTGTGTAGAATTATCCAAAAGATTTGTGCACAAATGCATGTTGCACACAGGTAGAATTGTAATATCAGGTCAGTTATTATCAGTGTTGGGCAGTAACTAATTAAATATTACATATTACTGTAATATTACTACCTTTTCCAGCAAAAGTAAAGATATTACTCTGCCAAAATGGGTAATAAGTAATATGTTACTCTGCCAAAACATGGCTCATTACTGAGGCAGTAATACTCTTGTTGCTGCATGTGAAAATAGAACAGATTTACAAGCTATTAACAGATAGCAACAGAGATGTGCAGTAGATTGTAGATCGTAATCCACTGCAGCATCCTTCACACATGACCTACACAACAAGTTATTGCAGCTAGGGAAAAGACTTTAGGGCAGGGGTCGGGAACCTATGGCTCGCGAGCCATATGTGGCTCTTTTGCAGTGGTGTAAAGTTTTTGAGAATTTGTACTTTTATTTATATTTTTATTTCCATGTATTTTTACTTTTACTTCGTTTCATTTTTGAGCAAAAAAATCATACTTTTTATCCGCTACATTAAAATTAGAGACTTTTCGTTACTCCGTTCCTCTGTTACTTCGTTACTTCGTTATACCGTTTATAAAGAAGCAGAGGCGCTGCCTCTCTATCGCTCTCGCTCTCTCACTCACTCACTCACTCACTCACTCACTCACTCACTCACTCACTCACTCACTCACTCACTCACTCACTCACTCACTCACTCACTCACTCACACACACACACACACACACACACACACACACACACACACACACACACACACACACACACACACACACACACACACACACACACACGTGTGTCTTCTGCTCGAAGCCACGCGGCTTCTGCTCAGCACTATTGGACCAGATAGAAGGCTCTGTCTTGGACCAGCTCATCATCACAGCTTTCTGTGTTGTAGAACACATACACAGACCGTTTCGGGAAAGTTACATGCAGTGGCGGCTGGTGACTTCTCTAGGGGGGGCGCCATGAAAAAAAAAAGTAATAATAATAATGGGGGAAAAAATCAAGAATATGTACCAGGTATCATCACATTAAATGGAAGGCATTTATTTAGCAAAACAATGAGTTGGTGTGAATGGATGCTGCTGTCAGTCAATCCTTCTTACCAGCTCTTTGAGAAGGTCCTGGACCTCCTGGGTAAGCTACTGGTGTAGGATACTCTCCTCCTCTGTCCTTTTTGTGTGATGATTACATTTATCTGCTTTATCTGCTTAGTTTTAAAAATCCTACAGTGTTCTGCTTTCAATTGGTGTTTTCTGCATTGCTTTAACATAGTTCTTGTTATTCCATTATCAAAATGAATTCAACTACTGTATATTCTTCCTTTTACCTGCCAACGCGTCTCTTCACGATTTGTGTCGACTATTTGTGTTCAACTCTATGTAAAACTGTGTTGTGTGGTGCCCTCAAGTGATTTGGTCGCGCACATGGGCGCCCCCGAATGTGCCCTCGGATCGCTCCTACCGTTTGCATTGAAGTCAATAGGACCGCAATGCATTGCCCTTCAGTGCAGAGCTCAATGCCTAAAGACGAATGCGAACCAACACGTGAGACTCACTCAGTAACCTATCAGCAACGTTGTACAACGTAAACAACTTTTGACATTTCATGGCAGCATATTACAACTTTTAATCACTTTGTGGTGAGAGTGGGCTTTGGTTATTTATATTACATACAAGTTGCACTGATGGATTGCTCATCCATCCATACTAAAATTAAGGAGTTGTCTGTCCGAATGAATGTCTGAAACAGGCATAAGTCGTCACTGACTACAGCAATCATTCTGAGTTTTCACATGCTCATTGAACATAACATTAGGAAGAGACTAACGAAGCCCTTTTCTGGAAAAAAACAATTGTTAATTAATAATTAATTTAATAGTGCATAATCGGCAACGTCCGAACGCCCCCTAAAGTCACGCATCACATCACGGGCACCGTTTTCGGTGTAACCCCACTGTCATGCGGAGTCGTTGCTGGAGGAGCGGTGTTGTCGGAGGAGGAGAACGCTGGCACAATGTGGATTTACGATACGCCGGGAAGGAAGCGTGTTCAAACTGGACAGTTGTTTGTTTGCCATGTCGCTTTTCAGTTTTCACTCGCATGTTCAAGTGGCGGGCAGCAGCTGAGCAGCCCCACCATGATGATAAGTTACGGAGGGTAACACAACTCTTGCGTCATGGAAACGACAGCAGGCGCATTTCTTTCCCTGGCCACCTCGCAAACGAAAACGGCCCATCTACAATCGCACGCGACCGCTTTTCTGTTTATTATATGATGTTGAGTTGTACAACAGCAGGGACATGCTGCGATGCGTGTGTGCGTGAGGGAGGGTCGGCGATTCGTTGTAGTCATTGTGCTCGAGGAAATGCGAGGCTGCATGGAGGATCGGCAATTCGTTGTATGTCTCAGTCGTGTCTATGCGAGAGTCAGCGCTGTTATAATCATGGTGGATTATATCGTTATATTCTATTTTGGTGTCGAACGTCGCAACACTTAGGGGAAGATCGAGCGTGCCGCGGTGGGTGGAAAAGGGTTTGAGAGAGAGAGAGATGGGCCGGGCTGTGTGCCATGATGGCGAACTGCCTGTACATGTCTATGGAGTTGTCGCAACTCTGTCTACTGTCTGTAACACTCTGGCCGCTCAAGGGCATGCAGAGTCAACGTTGCGACATCAATGGCATGTAGAGTCAGAGTTGCGACATTGGGGGGTCAGAAACTGAGCGCTCGAGCGCTGTTCGTGCAGCCTGAATAGGCTACGTCCTACTGCTCCTCAAACACCGTGTCGAGTAGGCTAAAGCAGCCGACACGCCGCGAGTCGAGGTTATGTTTTATTTTCTTCATTGACTATGTCCCGGGGACCACCAGTGGTCCTTCAGAGGGCTCCACGTGGTCCCCAACTACATGATGGAAAGTTGGTTAACCACACGTAAACGTTTGCCAGCGGATATAAGCCTCCATTTGGTTACCAACTTTACCAAATGTCCCATCATTTAGCTGGGGACCACCTGGAGCCCTCTCAAGGAAAAGGGATAATCCCCGAAGCACTGCATATAACGATAGGCCATTAGAAATGTCTATTGTTCTCCACTGGACGTCAATTACAGTAAAACTGGACAACGCCAGAGTGTGAAGTCAAGTCTTTTGAAAGCGTTGTATTAATGCACTTCATTCTATCATTGTTGTTTATATATTAAAGCTGGGGTGGTGGACCCGCCACTCTCAAGAGTTAAAATATCCATCATGCGAATTAGTCCAAATCTACACAACTGGAAGATTAATGGCCATGGACAGAAGCAAAAGAAATCTTTAGTTTTGGGGTCTGTGGGTCTACAAATATCCTCAATTGGTGGTCCACGGTGTTTTATCTTTGATATCTTTGATATAAAAATAGGTTACTGTACAACACATTAAAAGGTACCCAGAAAGCATCAGGACCCCTTAGGGATTGTTCAATTTGGTGGTCCCTGGAAACACAAGCACACAGCGTGCGGCACTTTGATATGGATGGGCTACTGAGTGTGTGTGTGTGTGTGTGTGTGTGTGTGTGTGTCCACTTTCTAAACCAGTGGTTTCATGATGTTCACACAAACACCTACTTAAATGCAACAAAAACATTTATCACCAGTTAACTGCACCTTGCTTTGCTATCACTGCTTCCCCTTTTCCCCTGATCAAGTACAACTACAGCAGTACTCCATCAAAATACTTACATTATTGTTATTGATATTAAATCACATTAACCACACTCTAGATCATTTGGTGTTCATATATTCACAACGGGTAAGGTCCTAGTTTAAAGAAAATGACAAGCTGCAGATTTCATTTGACTGGACTGTATGTAAACACAAGCATTGTCCTAACACAGACATTAAATGCCATTGATGAATGGCCAGTTAGTATAACCCAAATATTTACAAGTGTAACATGTAAACTTGTGAAGGCAAACATTAAAGACAAATTAAGGAGTGGGGACAGAAATTGCTCTAAATATCATTTTGTATGGTAATGATAAGAGTGCCCCTCACTTCTGGGTGTGGGTTTTTATGCATGTTCTGTAAATGCCATTGGTGTACCATTTCTATATTGCAGTTCATTTTTGTAGGGAAAAGCATCTTGTACTTTTTACTTGTACTTTTGTACTTATGTACTTAAGTACATTTTAACACCCTGTTCTTTTGATACTTAAGTACATTTAATTTGACATACTTTTGTACTTTTACTTAAGTAATTGTCTTAATGGGCACTTTGTACTTTTACTTAAGTAACTTTCAAGTGGAAAATCTGTACTTTTACTTAAGTAATATATTTTTGTACTTTTTCCACCTCTGCTCTTTTGGTGGCTGCATCTGGCTCGCAGACAAATCTTTGAATTTGAATTGAATTGAGTTGAATGGAACTTAAACCTATTCTGTACATTTGCCTGAAATAAAGTGTGACATAACTTATAAGTTATAAAATTGTGCAAACATAATATTGAGTGGCTAATCTGGCTATGCATATCAATCAATCCGTATTCTGTTGCATTATTCAGCGTGGAAACTATCAGTGGGATCCCAAAGGAAGAGCCAGCCTTGGCAGGGAAGCACAACACACACACACACACACACACACACACACACACACACACACACACACACACACACACACACACACACACACACACACACACACACACAATGGCTGCATTCCATGCAGCCATTCCCCTCCTCCCACCAGTGGTCCTGGTGGGAGGAGGGGAGGCAGTATGAGTTTCCTTAGTTAGGAGTTAACAACCCTCTCAAGTAACAAAAATCAAGTAACATACCCATTCTGTGTAACTGTATCACATCTCCTTCCCTTTGCTCTGATGGTCTACATGTGAGATCCATTTTTACCGTCTGGAATGTGACTTTACTTGCTGACATGTTGTGGTATTGACTCAGTCCTTTGCTCTACTGTCTACCCTCCCCCAGACCAACACTTTAGAACAGACTAGAGCCTACAGTTACCAGGACCAACCCACTCTGACCATCCTCCTCCCATTCCTTCACCCAGTCTCCTCCCACTGTCCTCCCATCCTCCAATAATGATATAAAGATATTGTTATAATGATGCTATACTGTTATATGTAATGTAATTGTAACCAAAATATGTTGCTCAGTACATGTGCCACCTGGTATTGACTGATTGCAATGCATCAGAGAATAAAATTGAATTGTTACCTGGTGAATTATAATGAGAGATAGGAAAAAGACTGAGCTTAGACTTGGAGCTTTTGTGGTATGCTACATTCAGGGGGAGCCGAAAGAAATCAAATTGACCCAGTTAAGGGCCAGCACTGACGATTTGACACTAGTATAGATTGGGATTGCAGTACAAGTTAGCTCTGCGATTCTCAATCCTTTTCTGCTTATGTTCATTTTGAATACTTGTGTTTATTGGAATCCATCTATCTACATTATGGTTATTGCACTCTGAAAGTTATAACTCTGACTTACAACTGTCTTGTGTGCATCTCCTCTCTCAGGTTCAGCTCCATCCAGACCAAGAGTGATGCCAAGATGGATACCAGCATCTCCAGCTGTGATGGTAGGGGATTTTTATTACCATGGTTCAAAAGTCTCTCTCTCTCTCTCTCTCTCTCTCTCTCTCTCTCTGGCATAGGTTGTGCCTTTGGCCTTGGAACAAAAGCAATGAATGCAGTGTTACAAATGAGCGCCCGTTTTTGTCATCGACCCCAGATGTCGAGGTTTGGAGGGAAGACGACATCGTGCACGGCTTGCGGCCGGCGGTTTCGCCGAAAGTCCGACCTTCTCCAACATGAGAGGGCGAGCCACACACCGTTGTCGCTCGTCGGCGATTGCACGATTCGCTTCACGAACAAGGACCGCCTCATGGAACACGTGAGGGTGGCGCACCCCCCAGGCGACCGCCTCCTCCTTCACATGCGCGCTCTGCGACAGGGGCTTCGGCCTGAAGAGGGAGCTGGACCTGCACGTGAAGGGCCACGCAGCCTTCTGCTGCACGGTGTGCGACAAGAGGTCTGCCCTTGTCTTATACAAAAGCAAACGTGACCAGTTGATATTAACACATGTTGGTGTTGTAAGCATTATTTTGAAAAATATAATCAACAAGCTTGTTTTTAAATATTCTGTCACAAAGGTATTATTAACTCAACTACTTTGCTTCTGGGAGGGCCTTGGAACTACACACGATTTTAAGGGTCTTTGACGTGAATTTTGTGGACCACTGGCATGTCAACGTGATTTTTTTTTTTCCCAGAACCCTAACCGTAACTAGATCTTCCTTTAACTAGACCATCTAAAAATCTAGTCTTTTTGACGCCTCTAGGGGCTGCAAGAGGCCTCCAAAGAAATCTCTATAAGCTTTGTCATTGGCTAACAAATAGTCCCGACATCAGTATTTCTTAGCCAATCAGAAACAGGCTCGCTGAGTTGCCTCTGATTAATAAAAAAGCAGGACTGGTGGAATCAAAGGTGAAGGTGGTGGAGGACTATAGGTCAAAGTGTCTTTATTTGCCATTTCAAGAAGTGGAATTGGAATTTGTTTTGCTCATATAGGGGGAATCAGAGGTTGTACTGAGCGTGTCACCATGCAGTGCAGCTCCAACATAATACACTTGTGTGTGTGGTTCCGGTGAACATGTTTTTAGTGCAAAATTAAAAGGTATGACAAACATATACATATAGGCAAAGTTATTGACTTTTTCAGCGCTGCTTGCTGGCATGATTGACATGATTGACTGTAATTACTTAATTGGTTGCCCAGCCGTGCAACATTCCACAGTTTGAACATTTTAAAATATTGTAGCCTAATATAACCTCAATCAGCATATTCTTTGAAATGAGGTTTTTGCATTATAGAATACATGGTGCTCATTTTTCCAATCAAATAAACCGCTGGGAAAGCCCTAATAATTAGGCTAAGTGTACAAGCCAGCGCACATGTCTCTAAGCTGCGTCGAAAAAAGGCATTAGGCCTATCTATCTTCATATTGTTTGATGGAAAAAACGTGGCTATACCTATACCCAATGAAAATATAAAATATATAAATTATACACTGTATTGACTAGTTGGAATTAAAACAATCGCTTGAAAACTGAGTGAGGATGAGACATTTGCAATCTCAAAAAGTTTTTGTATCGGAGCGCATTGATGCGCTGTTGACGGTAACTGGAAAAGTCGGGCTGCTGCAAAGTCGGACCAAGCAAAAGTGCGGAGATCTCGGCCCAGGGATGTGGAAAGGTCTGCCAGGGCTGTGGAAATCTCGGCCAAGGGCTGTGGAAATCTCGGCCAAAATCAACCAGACATGCATACCAACCATTATCAAGCCATATGCATGTTCAATAGACATGCATACCAACCATTCCACAGACTTGGGCCGACCTTTCTTCACTGTTCGGGCCGACTTTGCTGCGGCTAGACTTTTCCGGTGACCCTGTTGACAGTCGCATGGATTCAGTATGGTGAGTGCTTGCTTAGGCTATAACTCGCAGTTAGCTCATCAACACACGGAATGACAGTAGACCTATACGTTTAAGATAATATGCAGTCTGAGTTACTTAAAACAACCGCTGTAGGCCTACATAAGCTGTTTATGGCAGAATTAAACATGTATTTTGAGGTGGAGGACTGCTGTCGCATTGTGACATGCGAGATGCTGCAAGATGCTGAGGGCATGGGGCGCGTCGGCAGGAATGAGGTCTGCAAACGCATACGGTATAATATAATAATAGTAATAGTATTAATATGTTTGCAAATAACAGCTCATGGGCGCTTATTTGGACGAGAGCAGCAGCTCAGCAGCACGCCAGCACAGCGTCAGACTTTTTTTTCTCCCCCTCTCTTTTTTTCCCTCCTCCTCCGTCTTTTGACTGTTTTGCGGGACATTAGTCCCTTTTTGAGGGACGCGGGACAGAGGGTTGAATTTCGGGACTGTCCCGCGAGATCCGGGACAGGTGGGCACTATTGTCTCGTTATTAATGTGTCTAATTCTCCTTTCTGAGTACTATGCCAAATCTGCATCCACAGGACTATATGAATCATAAAGCATTTATAAATGGCGAGGAAGCAGTCATGGTGCGAAATGTTTGACCTTTGAAAATAAAACAACTAAAATTATTCGTTTTCATTGTTTTATTTTTTTACACTGCATGTCACTATGACTGCTTCTTCCTCATTCATAAATGCTTTATAAAGGATAGTTTTCACTTTAGATGGCACATTCACAACTATGTTGTTATCAGTGTGCAATACAATGCTTAGTAATGTATGAATCATGCTTTACTAATGATGAATTAATGATTAACCCTTTCACGCATAGCGGTCACTACAGTGGACAGATAATAAAATGTGATTATTATATGGTAAAAAGAGGTTTTCATGGCAGTGCTGCATATAAGCCTGTAGAGTGGACACCAGAGGACCCCCCCCCACCACTGCCACCCAGTGGCCATGTGTTGTATTTGCAAGATAATCCAGTCAACATTCAAGATGGCTGCTAGTGAAGAACAGTTGCCCCAACCCTCAGGAATTTCGACTCATTCCTTCTATAGTAGGAGACCCCTCCAGGTAAAAAAAATATTTTGGCATAAAGTAACATCTAGTAATCACTGTAGTTTTAAAAAAATCCAAGTATTGATTATATGTCGGCAGGAATTGCAATTTTCCATCTGTCCATGACAGTGGACAGCATGCATCAGTGGCTTATTTCTACAACAATTTGTGACAAAGACAATGCTTCATCTGAAGTAATATGTCTTGCATATAAACAAATTGTTTTATGTTATTAGAATGTAACCTGCATTGTTTGTGTACAAACTAATATTTTGTGCAATATTATTCACTTTTGCATGTTATGTCATTGTTTATATTATGCAGGGCTCAAGTGCAGAACGCAATAAGAGTAGACACTAACCTCTCTATCCAGAGTAGGGGTCCTCGTAGACACTAACCTCTCTATCCAGAGTAGGGGTCCTCTCCTATCCAAAGTAGGGGTCCTCTAACCTCTCTATCCAGAGTAGGGGTCCTCTAACCTCTCTATCCAGAGTAGGGGTCCTTGTAGACACTAACCTCTCTATCCAGAGTAGGGTCCACTAACCTCTCTATCCAGAGTAGGGGTCCCTGTAGACACTAACCTCTCTATCCAGAGTAGTGGTCCTCTAACCTCTCTATCCAGGTAGGGGTGCTTGTAGACACTAACCTCTCTATCCAGAGTAGGGGTCCTCTAACCTCTCTAACCAGAGTAGGGGTCCTCTAACCTCTCTATCCAGGGTAGGGGTCCTCTAACCTCTCTATCCAGAGTAGGGGTCCTCTAACCTCTCTATCCAGAGTAGGGGTCCTCTAACCTCACTATCCAGATTAGGGGTCCTCTAACTCTCTATCCAGAGTAGGGGTCCTCGTAGACACTAACCTCTCTATCCAGAGTAGGGGTCCTCTAACCTCTCTATCCAAAGTAGGGTCCTCTAACCTCTCTATCCAGAGTAGGGGTCCTCTAACCTCTCTATCCAGAGTAGGGGTCCTCTAACCTCTCTATCCAGAGTAGGGGTCCTTGTAGACACTAACCTCTCTATCCAGAGTAGGGGTCCACTAACCTCTCTATCCAGAGTAGGGGTCCCTGTAGACACTAACCTCTCTATCCAGAGTAGTGGTCCTCTAACCTCTCTATCCAGGGTAGGGGTGCTTGTAGACACTAACCTCTCTATCCAGAGTAGGGGTCCTCTAACCTCTCTAACCAGATTAGGGGTCCTCTAACCTCTCTATCCAGGGTAGGGGTCCTCTAACCTCTCTATCCAGAGTAGGGGTCCTCTAACCTCTCTATCCAGAGTAGGGTCCTCTAACCTCTCTATCCAGATTAGGGGTCCTCTAACCTCTCTATCCAGGGTAGGGGTCCTCTAACCTTTCTATCCAGAGTAGGGGTCCTCGTAGACACTAACCTCTCTATCCAGAGTAGGGGTCCTCTAACCTCTCTATCCAGAGTAGGGGTCCTCTAACCTTTCTATCCAGAGTAGGGGTCCTCTAACCTCTCTATCCAGAGTAGGGGTCCTCGTAGACACTAACCTCTCTATCCAGAGTAGGGGTCCACTAACCTCTCTATCCAGAGTAGGGGTCCTCTAACCTCTCTATCCAGAGTAGGGGTCCCTGTAGACACTAACCTCTCTATCCAGAGTAGGGGTCCCTGTAGACACTAACCTCTCTATCCAGAGTAGGGGTCCACTAACCTCTCTATCCAGAGTAGGGGTCCCTGTAGACACTAACCTCTCTATCCAGAGTAGGGGTCCTCTAACCTCTCTATCCAGAGTAGGGGTCCTCTAACCTCTCTATCCAGAGTAGGGGTCCTCTAACCTCTCTATCCAGAGTAGGGGTCCTCTAACCTCTCTATCCAGAGTAGGGGTCCTCTAACCTCTCTATCCAGAGTAGGGGTCCTCGTAGACACTAACCTCTCTATCCAGAGTAGGGGTCCTCTAACCTCTCTATCCAGGGTAGGGGTCCTCGTAGACACTAACCTCTCTATCCAGAGTAGGGTCCTCTAACCTCTCTATCCAGAGTAGGGGTCCTCTAACCTCTCTAACCAGAGTAGGGGTCCTCTAACCTCTCTATCCAGAGTAGGTGTCCTCTAACCTCTCTATCTAGTTTTGTTTTGGTAAAACATTTGGTAATTTGGTAAAAATGTAATGTAATAAAAGAAAACAGTTTATTCACTGGACAGCTCATTTTCTTGATTTGCAGTTTTTTAGGTAGACTGGCATGTGTTGGTGGTAGAGACTGGGCTCTGTGGGTGAGTGGGGGTGCTAGAGACTGGTGTATGGATTTCCATAAAGAAAAAAAAAGTTAGCTAAGCACAATCAGCATTATATCTGGTAAATGCAATCATAACACAGATTATTCACCAGTTTTTACATACATGCACTTGTTTTTTTTTTCTTTTCTGCATAATCATTATCAGAAGAAAGTTCCATCTCTGCCATCGCAAACTCCACATGTCTTGGTTTTGGAGGCATTGCCGCTCACTACTAAACTATCATAAGCCAAAATCAATTGTTTGAAGCCAAGGACATGTGTGGCAATGAATGTGTGTAGTCAGTGGCTGTAAAAAAGTAAAACACTAGTGCATATTATAACCAAATTATTATTTTGTTATTATTTTGCTATATTCGAATCCATAAACGCCTGTTGTCCATTAGAGTGGACCTGTCAGTAACTGGTTAACCAAAATGTTTTTGAAAAAATACAAAGTGCAATGTTTTCTATATGCCTTAAGAGAAATAAAAACACATAATTCAATTTTTTTCACTCAGTATTTCATAATTCATGCATCAAAGGGTTAATTTAAGAATTAAACTAGTGCTTAACTAGTGGTTTAATGTGGGTTAACTAATGCTTAGTAATGCATGAATCATCCTTTACTACTGATAAATCATTCATGATTAAGCATTAAAATGCTAAACGAATGTATAGTGTATAG
>CM076983.1:28738088-28762021 GCA_039105355.1 Benthosema pterotum | reverse complement strand
TCGACAATTTTGACATTTTTCAAAAATGCCTCAAAACGATGAAAAACAGCATGCTGTGCAAGACCGTAAGGCTATAGCCTTGCGTTTTTGCCAGTTTTTGTCATTTTTTGTTCATCTTTCGAAAATCCTCAAAATGATGAAAAAACGGTAAGCCTATAGCCTTGCGTTTTTGCCAGGTTTCGTCATTTTTTCGAAAATCTTCAAAATCTTCAAAATGATGAAAAACGGTAAGGCTATAGCCTTGCGTTTTTTCAAAATTTCGACAATTTTTCGAAAATATTCAAAAATGATCAAAACTATGCAAAACGGACTGCTGTGCAAGACCAAAAGGCCATAGCCTAGCATTTTTGCCAGGCTTTGTCATTTTTCGAAAATCTTCAAAAATCCTCAAAATGATGAAAGGCGAACCATTTTTCGAAAAAATGCAAGGAGAGCCTTGCGTTTTTTCGACATTTCGACATTTTTCAAAAATGCTCAAAACGATGAAAAATGGCATGCTGTTTAAGACCGTAAGGCTATAGCCTTGCATTTTGCCAGGTTTCGTCATTTTTCGAAAATCTTCAAAATCCTCAAAATGATGAAAATACGGTAAGGCTATAGCCTTGCGTTTTTTTAAAATTTCGACATTTTTCGAAAATGCTCAAATCGATGAAAAACGGCATGCTGTGCAAGACCGTTACGCTATAGACTTGCGTTTTTGCCAGGTTTGTCATTTTCTGAAAAACCGTTAGGCTATAGCTTTTTTTTCCTCCGAGATTTTGGCATTTTTTAAAAATCCTCAAAATCCTCAAAATGATGAAAAACGTCATGCTTTGTAAGGACCGTAAGGCTATTGCCTTATAGCCTTGCATATAGCCTTGCGTTTTTGCTAGTTTTTGTCATTTTTGTATAAATCCTCAAAAATCCTCAAAACGATGAAAAACACTTAAGGCTATAGCCTTTGGGTTTTTTTGAGATTTTGACATTTTTCAAAAATCCTCAAAATGATGAAAAACGGCATGCTGGTGCAAGACTGTAAGGCCATAGCTTTGCCTTTTTTTACCAGTTTTTGTCATTTTTTTTTGAAAATCCTCAAAATGATGAAAAAAACGTAAGGCTATAGCCTTACGCTTTTTTCAAAATTTCGACATTTTTCGAAAATGCTCAAAATTGCTCAAAATGATGAAAAACGGCATGCTGTGCAAGACCATAAGGCTACAGCCTTGCGTTTTTTGCCAGTTTTCGTCATTTTTTCGAATCGCTCAAAATTATGAAAAACGGTAAGACCGTAAGGCCATAGCTTTGCGTTTTTGCCAGTTTTTGTCATTTTTTTGAAAATCTCAAAATGATGAAAAAAACGTAAGGCTATAGCCTTACGCTTTTTTCAAAATTTCGACATTTTTCGAAAAATGCTCAAAAACCCTCAAAACACGATGAAAAATGGTATGCTGTGCAAGACTGTAAGGCTATAGCCTTGCATTTTTTTTATGATATCTGACAAAAGTGTAATCACTTCCCCTATCTTTAAGACTATAGCCTTGCTCAACCTTAACCGGGCAAAAATAGGCCTCTTACAACGCCTATTCGCCAGGGGACTACAAGCGTTAGCTTCAAACTCAGAGGACTTTGGGTTTGCTTGGGTGCTTTAAACCCACCTAGAGGAGCTGTCCTAAAACCGATGTACTGTGTACTGTGTACTGTGTACTATAGCCTGTTTTTTTCGCTGTTGAAAACGAGGAAAAAATGACAGACTATACTATGTTGGTTTTTCTCGATTTCAATATTTTTCAAAAAAATAAAGTAAAATAATAATAATAATAATAATAATAATAATAATAATAATAATAATAATAATAATAATAATGAAAACGATGAAAATGTTGCCCAAGACCGTGTACTATAGTCAGTTGTTTCTGTCAGATTTTGTTATACTATAATACCGTATTGTCCCAAATATAAGACGAGCCAGATACTGTATAAGACGACCCCCATTTTTCAAGAATCATTTACAGAAAAAGAACATTGAATGTCAAATGGTATAGCCCCGAATATAAGACGACTCCCTATTTTATGACATTTCCATTGGGGAAAAAAAAAACGTAGTCTTATATTTAGGCCAATAGGGTACTTTGTTTTTTCTGGATTTGGACATTTTTGTAAAAAAAAAAAAAATCCCTGAAACGATGTAAAACACCATAATATAGTGTGTTGTCCAAGACTATGTACAGTACTATAGCTTGTCATTTTTTACATGAAAAACGACATACTATAGTAAGTTCCGTGAGACCATGTACTATGCAATTTTAGAAAATGCTCAAAAACGATGAAAAACGGCATACTATAGTATGTTGTGCAAGACCATTTACTATAGCCTGACATTTTCCTTGATTTCGTCATTTTTTGAAAATCCTCAAAAATGATGAAAAACAACATACAATAGTATGTTACCCGAGACCATGTACTATAGCCTGTTGATGTAGTATGTTAATTTTGACATTTTTTGAAAATCCTCAAAAAATATGAAAACGGCATACTACTATGTTGTTCAAGACCACACAACGACAAAAAACGGCTAAACAAGATACTATAGTATGTTGTTTTCCCAGGTTTTGTATTTTTTTTTTTTTTTTTTTTGAAAATCCTCGAAAATGATGAAAAACAGCATACTACAGTAAATACATACTTTTTACTCAGTTTTGACATTTTACGTTTTTTGAAAATCCTCAAAAACTATGAAAAATGGCATGGTCTCGGACGGCATGCGATAGTTTTTTTTCTCCTGTAGTTTTCTAGGATTAAAGGAATTACTATGAACATTCTATAGCATGTCATTTTTCATGGATTTTCATAAAATGACAAAATCGAGGAAAAACATACTAGTTTTTCATCACTTTCAGGATTATCAAAAATGAACAAAAAGACCTGACATACGACAGTCCATGGATTCATACAACATACTATAATATGTAGTAGTCATGTTTCATCTTTTGCAGATAAAAAAGACGGAATTGAGGAAAAACGACATACCAATATAAAAATAAACCAAATAAATACAACACATTGAGCCAGGGCACCACAGGGAGTTGAACCCCGTTCCGGTAAACCAGAAGTACCACAACCAGTGCCTTAGTTTTTGTTTTGTAATCTACAGGTTCAACAGCAATCACATTAAAGGAGAATTCCACACCAAAACACATTGGCCATCAATCTACTTTGATTCCTGTGGCATGATTCATAACGTCCTTGATTTTTTGTCACAGATGCCCCCTTTTCCACATTTCACCATGAGGTCAGTTATAGTTGCAGCAGCTGTTGCTGCTGCGCCAATACAGTTTGCATGGCCGCAGGTTGTCTTTATTCTAATGCAGGTATTGTAGTGGCTCCAAACTTATTTTTTTCCCCCACACATCACATCAAGCCACACACTACAAGATAATTGGACCACTATATGATTATTAATAAGTCAGCCGGCACTCGTGCAACAAGAGTTTTAACCGGAGTGTTGGGATTACATGTAAAGGCTGCTCCAGTGACATAAAATTCAAGCGTGTTCATCAATATACTATTAAAATGTTTGGAGTTACAGAAATACCCACATTAGAATAAAGACAACTTGCGGCCATGCAAACTGCATTGGCGCAGTTGCAACAGCTGCTGCAACTGCAACTGACCTCATGGTAAAATGTAGAAAATGGGGCATCTGTGACAAAAATGTTACAGGAATCAAGGTAGATTGATGGCCAATGTGTTTTTGGTGTGGGAATCTCCTCTCCTCTCCTTTAATTCAGATGAATTTTAAAAAATGACAAATCAAGGAAGAAAGACAGTCCATGGTCTCGGACGACATATCACTGACTATATTTCTGCCTTCCGAGACACATAGTATGTTTTTTTTTTTTTTTTTCGTGGTTATTGAGGGTTTTCGAAAAATGACGAAAAGTTCATGTTCATGGTTTCAGACGAAAGACAGTGTGCAGGAGTTTCCTTAAATTCAATTTGTTTCATTATTGGAGACTGCAATATATCGAAATACATTTTCCATTCACCAGCAGCTGCACAAATCCTGGTCGGGTTGGGAAAAGGATCAGAAGTGAAGTTAAGAAACTTGGGAAATGGTTTGTACAAATCCTTTTTATTTAATTAACAGCTTAAATGCTTTATATCCAAATCTGAGCCATCATGAAGGCACTGAAAGACCCACCCACCTCAGAACAACATTTGCAAAATATAAAAAAATACGATCGTCTGGGGTTAAAAAACAAACAATGTAACACGATTATGATATCAAAGTGATACAGAGATTATATCCTCTGTAGTGCCTTCCTCGTCACCGTATATCATGTACTGTTTCATTCACCATGTACGTTTGCAGGGAGTTGTAGTCTAAACTTGCGGTACTGCATCGATCTAAGCAATCCTAGTAGATCCAGTTAGCCTGACAGTCAGTCTGAATTATCAGTTCGTTTCACTTCATAATTCAGACTGAAAGCCTTCCCCACGACGGGATGGGTGTGTTCAAAGCGGCAGTCTTCGGTGATTGGTTCATCATACTAACCAATCAGAATAGTAGGATAGGAGAGGACGTAGTTGACGTAGCTAGGGCAATCGGCTGCCGTGATTGTAATTTTCAATAGAGACTGATGCATTATGCCTGATGAAGGTCTGATGTGGGACCGAAACGTTACAAATAAAGTTTGCATTTTATTCGAGGCTTTTGTAGCCGTTGCTTCTACTTTAATGCTGCAGCTGTTTCCCTGCAGTACAGACACTTCCTTCGTCCTGCAGACGGTCCAGAACGTTGTTGTTGTCGACAAATCCTGAAAACAAAACATTCATCGGGGAGCTCAGGGAAGGCGGTGCTAATGTGATAGAGGGAGGGGAGTTGTGTGGGGGTGAGGCAATCACAGCACAGCAGTCTCCAGCAGTTTTCATAATGAGGCCAGAGTGGAGGTGAGGGTGGAGTTAGATTGTGTTTTTAAACAAATCCGTTAACAAACACTAAAGCAGTGGTTTTCAACAGGTGGTCTGGGGACCACCAGTGGTCCTTGAGAGAGTTCCAGGTGGTCCCCAACTAAATGATCAACAGTTGGTCAGTCAGATGCAACTGTCTTTTTTCATCTTTATTTGCCTCTTTTGTTTCCTAAATCCAACCTGGTATCGTGGACAAAAGCAAAAGAAATCTATAGTTTTGGGGGTCTGTGGGGGCTAAAATGTCCTCAAATGCTGGTCCTCTGTGGCTCAAATGCTGAATAAATAGTGGGGCCCAGGGTATCAAAACGGTTCAAAAACCACTGCACTAAAGGAATTCCCCTCCCGTATGAATCCTCATATGCCTCTCCAGGCCGCTCTTTTGACCGAAGCCTTTGCAACAGACGGTACAAGTAAAGGGTTTCTCTCCGGTGTGAATCCTCATGTGGATCTTCAGGTGACACTTGAGCGTGAAGCGCTTGCCGCACACGGCGCAGCCGAAGGGCTTTTCACCGGTGTGGATCCGCATGTGTGTTTTCAGGTTCCCGGTCCGGTTGAAGCTTTTCCCGCACACCGGGCAGTTGAAGACCCTCTCGGCCGGCTGGGTCTGCCCCGTGTGCGTCCGCATGTGTCGGATCAGATAGCCGCCGAAGGCGAACAGTTTGCCACAGACGGCGCAGCTAACCGGCATCTCTCCTGCTCCTGCTCCTCCTCCTCCTCCGTTACCCCTCACGGATGGAGGCTCTGTTGAGATCGGGACGTCCTGGGATACCTCGTTGCTCCAGGAAGGATACCTTTGGATCGTCGACGGATCTTCGCCCGTCTCCTCCCACTCGCCACTGTATTCTAGGGGTGGGCAAATAAAAAAAATCGATATACCAATGTATCTCAATTCTTAATGCCATGATATCAATATCGTAACGCCAGGTTCAAAATCGACAAATTTAGTCATTCATTTGTTCATGTCAGAATGATTGACTGACGTTATCAGGCTGCATCGATGTGTATGATTGCACTTTTTGTTATTTATATTGTTTAGAATTGCTTTAAAATGTTCTGGTTGATTGAACTCGTCAAGGTCTATATTGTTTGAAATTGTTTTAAAGTGGAATTCCACCCATTTTCAACATTTTACGGTACTGTAGAGATGTTGTGTGGACATCATAAAGTTCCCCCGTTCTGTGTTTCCTAAAATGGATGTCTGAAATAAATCACTAACATGGTGAAACGCAACTTGATGATGTCATCAAGTTGTGTTCTGAGGGTGTACAAATGGACCCATTAGGGCCCATTTGGTTCCATTTGTACGCTCTCAGAAAAAAAAAGAAAAGGGGTAGAATTCCCCTTTAAAATGTTCTAGAATAATAAATGCACAGTCATTTGTGGCAAAAAAATGTGATGTATCGATATGTAGAATCGATTTGCTGCATAATTAAGAGTCGCAACACAAATCGATTCAGAACCCTAAATAAATGTTGTATCGTATCGTGAGGTTAAGTGAATCGACCCACCCCTACTGTATTCGGCGTCCGATTCGTATGAAGGGTGCGAGGTGCGGAGGAGCTGGTCCTCGTCGCCGGGCGGAGGTCCACGGTCATCCTCGATGGCTTGCGGTTGCGGGTGTCCGCGGGTGGCTGAGGCGCCGGTTAGAAGACCTTCTAGAAGGTCCGTATGGCTGTCGCCTCGTTCGCTCTTCACTGCCGGCAACGACCCGCCGGCCTCCTCGCGTCTTTGAAGTGTGTCCTCTGTATCCTCCGCGCGGACGGGACTGGGACTGGGACTGGGACTCCTCACCTGACGCTCAGGGCAGACCGCCTCCTCCACCTCCTCTTTGGGGAGGTTCACCATGTCTAAGCAAAAGACAAAATGAGAGAGGAAAACTATTAAGTCATTTTTTTGGCGGTAAATGTTTGGAACTATTTTTACATTGTGCTAGCCTGATTATCAGACTCAAGCTCAGCTTCCTGAAGCTTGAGTTTGACATTGTCCACTATCTGAGGCGAAGGGGGAGGGATTTGGTTTATACCAAACAGAGGTTGTTGTCAATCATGTGGCTAATGGGCTACCCCTGTGTGCTAACCAAACAGGCTACTAGCATGTGAACCAAAGCGGATTATGACGTTTATACAACCCGACGCTTCTTTAAACAAACCATTTATCATAGATCGGTTTACAGCACAGATTTGCACATCCGCGATTCATCGCAGTTGCGGCCGCCATGTTTGTTGTTTGACACTGTCACTGATGCACCATTGAGTGACAGGGTTGCTGGCCAATCAGCTGCGTCTGTTCGGATTTGTGATTAGAGCAACCCCGAACTCAGGGCCGGATCTAGAGGGGGGCAGGGGTGGGCAGAGCCCAGCCAAATGTGCATCCTACCCACCCAATGAAAGGTAACATCAGTGGTTTTCAACCAGTGGTCCTCCTTGAGAGAGTTCCAGGTGGTCCCCAGCTAAATGGTGGTGGAAAGTTAGTTAACCAGATGTAACTCTTTGAGAGCGTAAAAATGAAACCAAATGGACCCTTGCGGGTCCATTTGGTTTCATTGGTTAAAATATTCATCATCTGAATTAGCCCCAGGTCTACACAACTAGAGAATGTAGATTGTAGAAGATTAATGGTCATTTTGATCTGTATGTTTGACTGTTTTGTTTCCCAAATCCAGCCGGGAATTGTGGACAAAAGCAAAAGCAATCTTTAGTTTTGGGTCTGTGGGGCTAAAATGTCATCAAATCTTGGTCCGCGGCTAAAAGGCGGAATAAATAGTGGGCCCTGGTGTCAAAAATGTTGAAAACCACTGCTTCAAATAAAAACGTGTTGCCCACCCTGCCATTCTTCGAGCCCACCCTAGTAGGGCTGGCTAAATCCGGCCCTGCCCCAACTCCGACTGTCATTGGATAAATACATCTTGGTACCGAAGCAAATTATAGGCTGACAATAGAAGGCCAGGCCAAGAGACAAAGTCACTCAGAGTGCACCGTGTATATGGGTTTGGACCAGGCTAACATTGTGCTGCACTGTTTTGTACTGTACTTGTGGTAGTAGATGAACAAGAACATGTTTATCCTGTATCCTGATTGTATGCAACATGATTTGTATGCACAAAGTGATGTTATTGTTATTCCATGTTTTTGTTTTTGAGCCCCTCCATACTCACACACTTCATACTCTTACAGCAGTAATGGTCCACTCATAGCTTGTCCTTTTCAGGACTTTATATAATTCAATTGGCACGAGAAAACAAACATTTACCATTACCTCTGCCAAACGTCACCATTTGTTGGCCCACAGGTTATCATGTAGTATTGCAATGAAGCCTAATTCAATTAAATAATCTAAACAAGCTCAGTGTTGTTTGTTTACTTAAAATGTACTGTAATTGTCACTCTATGTTACTCATGTATTATTAATTGGAACTTGTACTAAAGTCAAATGAATATACAAAAATTATAATGATATATTACTTCAATCAAAATAATGGTGCGATGTTATGGTACCATTTTGGTGTACTCACTCTGTGACCTCACAGTTCAGGACTTAAGTCTATGGACTTTAATGATTGGGCCTAGAACACTTAAATGGAGGACGTCACATGGCCAAATAACAATACACTGTGCACTTCACTTCACACAAGAGTGATTATTATTACATTTCTATAACGTGAAAAGAACAATGGCTGTTATTACTATAGAAGACTAACCTTCTTGGATTAGAAAGCCTGTGGTTTATATAAACGTGGATTATGCCCTGATTATACTATCACACAAGGAGTCCATGGCCTATTTGTGCGCAAGCAGCAAGTAACTATTCTGTCGAGTGCCAACCCTCCAGATTAAGATAATACTTTTGGTAATACTAAAGTTATGGCAAATACATCACCGTCACATCATCAACAAGATTGTGCCCCTACGGGGCACAGGTCTCCACCGTCGGGCTCAAGAATTGATGATATTATTCTAATATATATAAAATACTAATGTCTTTTCTGAATTTGAAATTTCTATTTCATTTCAGTTGGAAATAAAAAATCATTCAAATTCTATGGAAGAATATACCTATGACCTATGACCTTCATACCTATGACCTCATCATGACGTCATCTCAAGCTTCTCAAGCTCAGGGGTCCTCCTAGAGACCTGTACCCAGGTCTCCACCGTCTGTGCTCAGGTTTGAACGTGCACTGGTACTAGTGTATCAACTATAACGTCGTCATGACGTCATGACGAACGGGCTGCGTGCACGGACAGACAGTCGTGCGACGGACAGATCTGTCTGTCCGTGGTGCATGAACAGACAGTCGTGGGACGGACAGACTCAGGACGTGCACGGACAGAGGGCGTTTTATAGTCCCCACCTTCGGTGGAGACAACTAATCCAGTCAATCAAAGTTTGTCCCCAGTAGTCCGACTGACCGAGCACAAAATCCAGCCTGGTATTGTGGACAAAAGCAAAATAAATCTTTATCGTCTCCACCAGTATGGCGGAGAGTATGCTTTACCCCCGGTCCGTCCATCCGTCTGTCCATCCGTCCATTTGTGCAGGCTCTGGCCGCACCCGGTTGGCCGGTTTAGGTGATGTCATCATATTAGCTGTGAACACCATGTTCACAAGGTCATGAGTATTATTCTAACTTCCTCCCTGGAGTCCCACCTCCAGGCAGCCTCCTCCAGGGTGAAGTGAGTTTAGGTGAAGAGTTTTCACTGCGGTGTAGTCTTTTTAAGGCTTCACCCTGGCTCATACATACTCCAGGGTGAAGAATAAGAACTACACCACGGTGAAATCCTTTCACCGCGAGTGAACATGGTGTTCACAAGGTGTTCCTTGTGTCGTAAACAACAAACAACATAAGCTGACCGTCAGGGTGTTTATTTTGGTGTTGCACGAGTCTCACGGAAACCCAGCTGGCACTGTTATAGTTTTTCACCGTTTTGGGCAGCCTACAGGCCCTAAATTGCTTTACAGTAGCCTTGTCTAGGGACTTAAGCTACACTACAACGTCCCTTTGACACAACGCTGCATAGACGCGCCACCATGGCGACCCAACACGGATGGCTGTTTGCTTAACGATTTTGACAGCTACACGATTGCGTCATAGCCCCCCTATGCCACTAAGGCCACTAGGGGGCAGCAGTGAGTGTTAAGACGTCATAAATCATCGTCTCAACCACACAGTTAACCAAATGGATGTAATTGACAATAAAAAAACATAGTGGGTTAACTCCTTTTACCACAACTTTTGGGGTGATTGATTTTTCTGTTGTCTGCTTATCACTCCAAAAGTCGTTTTTGGCTTTGTTTTAATAAGCTCAGTAACTCACTGAACAACATGATGACATCATGATGTCCTTTAAGTGGTGATTGCACTACAAAACCCAGAAAACACCTCACACACTTTACAACTATAATTGATAAATGATATTATTTTAAATGCATTAAAGCAGAGCCCTGGAAACAGTGAAACGTGAAAATACAGGCCATTTTGTCAAAGGTATTTAAAAAAACTGAAACACATGAACTCATTGTATGTTTCCCTTAAAGTAGACACATTAAGCTGCCTTTGGATCTCATTCATTTGCACAAATTCACAACAGAGGACTTTCTATACATTATTTCGGTACTATTTAGCCTAGTGGTAGCGACTACTAGCAAGTCTTGCTTTTAATAATCCATCCTCGTGTTGGATAAAAACCCTTGCATTGCACGTCTATGAACTTGCAGCTATTTCCGTGTGACGCCGGCGCGACTAAGTGTAAAACTATGAAGCTAATGATGCATGAAAACGATTTCTAACAAAAACGCGAAGAATCTCTCTATTCATTCTATTTTCCGACGGCAAGCGTTGAGCACCGCCTTTGATCTACTGTTTCGGCGGCAGCGGCGCAGCGGCAGCAGCAGTGGCGGCGGCCTGGACGCTGGCCTGCGCCCGGCGGGCCAGGCTCAGCTCCTGGATCAGGTCGTCGTTGTGCGCACGCAGATCCCGCAGCTCCCTCTCGCTCCGCTCCTTGCGCCACGCCAGCCGCTCCATCTCGGCGGCGAGCTGCTCGTTCCACTGCCTCAGCAGCTGGTTCTCCATTATGTAGCCGTCGTCCTCCTGGCTCTCCCAGGATTCTCCTCCCGTGTCCTGGAGGACACTCTGAGGAGGAGGAGGGGGAGGCCTGAGGAGTCGCGTGCAGCCGCTGCCGCACACGTGGGACGAAGACGACGGCGACGGCGGCAAGTTGAAGTTGTACCTCTGCTGGTTCTTGGCGCCGCCGGCCCAGGGCGAAGGCACAGGCCGCGAGGGCACGTGCTGCGCCAGGTGCGTGGACGAGCGGTACACGCGCTTCTGCCGGGAGAGCTTGTTGTAGTGGAGCATGTCGTTGATGAGCTTGATTTCCGGGCGGTGGTCGGACATGGCTGGCGCCCCCCGCAGGTGCTGACTGTAATTTATGTATGGCGTCTCTTTGTGTTTTCTTTTGGATTATATCGTCTTCGTGGGCGGCGGGCGCTCTGACTTAAATATAGAGCTCGGGACGTTTTGGGTGACGACGTTAGTTCGACTCCGATTGGCTGATGCCTCTCGGGAGAGCGAGAGAGTTGAGGGTTAATCCTGTAGCCCAAGGGTTTTCAACCTTTTTCAGACCAGGGCCCACTATTTATTCAGAATTTGAGCCACAGACCACCATTTGATGACATTTTAGCCCCACGGACCACAAAACTAAAGATTTCTTTTGCTTTTGTCCACAATACCAGTCTGGATTTCAGAGAAAACAAAACAGTCAAACATACAGATCAAAATGATCATTAATCTTCTATATTCTCTGTAGACTTGGGCTAATTCAGATGATGAATATTTTAACTCTTGAGAGTGTAAACATGAAACCAAATGGACCGGCAAGGTTCCATTTGGTTGGCGTGAGGGAGCGGAGAGCCAGTACCGCGACACCTTCAGGAGATAATACTCTCGATAATACTAGGATCTCTAAAAATTACGTCCCCATTACATCATCACCTAAACCAGCCAATGGGAGTACTTTGAGGGACGGTCGATGACCACGAACCGACTGCTTAACTTGCGCTCGCGGGTGCTAGTTACGTGATCAGTGCACGCTCGATGGTCGTCGTCCCTCGGGCCACTCTGATTGGCCAGTTGGGTGATGTAATTGCGGGGTAGAAAATTAGCTTCATAACTAAAGTCATGAGTATTAGCTTGCTCCGCTCACTCACAAGTAGGCCATCCTACTTGTGTGTGAGTAGTCACTATCAGGTCTCGGTCTAGGCCGATTTGCTCTGTCTACATGTGACGTAGATTTTCCCCTAGTATTTTATGTTTGCATTGCCACAAATTTACATCGTGTTTGGCATTTGTCCTTCGACCTAATAATTTCTCCTTTCGTTGTCAATGGGAAATATTGAGACGCAGTGCCGTGTCAACTTTGACGTGGCACCTTCCAAGGTTATTAATACTGTCAACGGTTTGATGAGAGCGCCCCTCACTTCACATGGGTGGCATTTTGAACGAACAAGACTTACTGAGATAGAGGTGGTCTTCGGGTTCCTGTTTGACAGAAAGGCTCCTGGCTGGCACTGGAGAACTCTCCTTCGCCTGCGGGCTGAACTCCATGGACCGGTCTGTCAAGGAGGGAATGGAGACAATGATGTAAACCAGTGGTTCTCAAACTGTTTTTCATGCCAGGGCCCACTGTTTATTGTGCGTTTTAGCCACAGGGGACCACCGTTTGATGTTGAGTTTAGTGTCTAGGACCCAGAACTAAGGAGTTTCAAGTCCACAAATTAGGAGACATATCTGGCCAAACATTGGTCAAAATAACAATTCTACATTTAGGAATTGTGTAGATTCTTGAAAATTAAGTAGTTCAGATTTTTAAATATAATTTAAACTCTTGAGAGTGTAAATGCGGGGAAAATCGATCTCAAGAGATACAGATCTATAAGAGTCTCATTTGGTTACCAACTGTCCATCATTTAGCCTGGGGACCACCTGGACTCCTCTCACATTTGGACAGTGAGCTCTGCATTCCAAGGATGCACTACTGTACATAACATGTACAGTATTAACAACAACAAATGGAAACAAATAAAGATTGTAAAGATTTGTTAACAGCTTAAACCAGTGTTTTGAAACTATTTTGATACCAGGGCAGGCCCACTATTTGTTCAGCATTTGAGCCACGGACCACCATTTGATGACATTTTCACCCCACAGACCCCAAAACTAAAGATTTCTTTTGGGTTTTGTCCACAATTCCAGGATGGATTTTGTAAATAAAACAGGCAAACATAGATCAAAATGACCATTCTTTTACATTCTCTAATTGTGTACACTAATTCATTTAGTGGGTGACTTGAGATGATGAATATTTTAACTCTTGATAAACACTATGGAGCTGCCGAAGCCAAATGGACCCGCAAGGGTTCATTTGGTTTCATTTTAACGCTCTCAAGAGTTACATCTGGTTAACCAACTTTACAGCCTCCGGACCACCTGGAGCCCTCTCAAATTCCTACCTGAATATAAACACATAATGGTATAGACATACTGTAGTTGTGACATTGAGGGGTCAGAAAACTGACCGCTGTTCATGCAGCCTGAAAGAGGGACAAGTCTTGTAATCTTAAATCTAGACTTTAAGTATGATTGCTCTTGTTTTAAGAAGGATATACTAACCAAGAGCAAGTTGTGTAAGATTATCAACCTTGTTGATAATCAACCTTGTTTTATTACAATAATTCAGTAATTCAGTAATATTCACTTACCCCACGGACAGATTATTTTGCTTGTTTCTAGTACACTAGAAACAAGCAAAATAATCTTTCCGTGGGGTAAGTGAATATCTTGAAATATCTTTGAAATTCGAGTTGTTTTGCATGCCATGATGTTTGGTGGGGCAGTCCCCCCATGCCCATGCCTAGAACTGGACCTGCATATAAGCACTTAAATTTGAAATATCTTTGAAATTCAGGTTGTTTCGCATGCCATCATGCTTGGTGGGGCAGTTACGGCATTTAGGCGAGCATTTAGGCGGCCCTGCACATAAACACTTAAAGGGGAATTCCACCGATTTTCAAAATTTGAAAGAAAAATCATTAACATGGTGAAATACATCTTGATGATGTCATCAGATGTATTTCACCATGTTAATGATTTTTTCAGACCTCCGTTTTTTTAGGAAATAAAGAATTGGGGGAACTTTTTTATCATGTCCACCCAGCACCTCTACGGTATACTAATGACTAGCCGCAAAGACATTCTAGATTCTTTGATAATTGGAATTGAATCTAGAGTTGCAATTCCGTCCATTGAGAGAAATTTCATCTACGTGATCTGCTTGTATTAAACGACGTCAAACTCACCAACTTTGCAGCTGTAGAGAAAGCTTGAATTACCCTCTTTTGATCTGCAAAGCTTTTGTGCCATAAAAATCCACCGTAGACATTTTATGAGGTATTTTCTGTCCTGGGTATTCCTCAACAAACATCATGAGCTGCCATCTTGAAAATAAGAGCTGAGGGGGAGTGCTTGTTTTATGCACTGACACACAGCAGGTGCACACCTGGTCGGTGCAGACAGTGTCATCACTTGCTGTTTGAAAAGAGAACTAACTAATAGATAATGATACTAACTAAAAGAGGCTAACTAATGACATATTAGAATGTTGAAAATGGGTGGAGTTCCCCTTTAAATTTGAAATATCTTTGAAATTCAGGTTGTTTCGCATGCCATTATGTTTGGTGGGGCAGTTAGGTGGGTAAATCTCCCCCTACCCCCATGCCCATGCTTAGATCCGGCCCTGGTTTCCCAACCTTCAGCGGGGGAGACCTGCTCCTCCTCCTCCTGCGTCCGGATGAGGTCCAGCAGCAGCAGGGTGCCGTAGTGCTGCTGCAGCAGGCCGTGCAGGTCGTCCATCTCGCGGGCGAACAGGTCGCAGAGGCCCCGCGCGGCGGCGCGCAGCCTGCGGCCCACGAACGCCCGCACGCGCTCCGAGGCGTAGTAGCGGTGCTGGCGCTCCAGCACGCACAGGATCTGCTGGCCCGCCGACGTCACGTGCTCGTCCACCGACAGCCGGAACGACTGGGCCTTGTACATGATGATGGAGTGTATGGATGCGTTTTGGTGGGGTTGGGTCGTTGTTTAGGGGAGAGAGGGGTTACGATCGTGTAGGTTTGTTCTTCTTGTGGAGAGAATGAAATGTAAACAACAACACCACCCATACGGAGTTATTCTTCCGGGTCAACGTGGTTTCGCGCATGTCTCTTTTGTTTCAGAGCCATTTATTGTCAGGGTTGCGACATTGAGGGGTCGGAAACCGAGCGCTCGAGCTGCTGTTAATGCAGCTTGAATAGCGGCACACTGGAGTTGGAAATACATTGTTTTCAAGGAGGGTGGCGCTATTTTAGGGCATATGTGCAACATGACAACTGTATTAAATAAAGTAGCCTATTGTAGAGAGGCTCTGTAGCCTAGAGTTTAAGTTGTGTATCTATCTAAAATAAAGGGATTTAATATCATTAAAACTGAGGCTGTTGCCTGAGTCCAATGAATTTCTGCCCACTTCGGGTCAAGGACTTGTACCTATTTGTTGTCCCCATTTTCAATAGAAGTCTATGTACAAGAGCCGCCATTGGACTGGCCCCACGAAGTGAACTGAGTTGGTGTAGCTCTGACTTTATTATATGGCTCTGTTTTGTTTTCTTTATTATTAAAGGTCCTGCCATGCTTATTCCTGGAGCGTTTGGCGCCAGCTGGTGGACAGGAAGATGGTGTAAAGACCAGCGGCCCCAACATTTGGACCCCCAAATTAATCCTGATTCCTATTACCAAAATGCAGTGATCTAATCCAGTTTTGTTCATTTTCCCCACTTGTCCCACACATGCATTGGTCCAATGGTGAAATATGCCTCCTCTACTTCACCTCACCTTTTATGGCAATAGCTATAGGCTAGCTTATATGAAAGTGTAGTATTACGCAGAAGCGGAGATCGAACCCGGGACTCCCACTCGCCAGTCCAACCAGTCGCACCAATAGAGCTGAGCCCGAATGTCAGGGGTGTTGTGGCTGGCTCATGGCTGGGTGCTCCATTCACCCCTTGATCTTTTAGAGCGTGTCCTCGCGCTTCACACTTCACACCGCGGAACACTGCACACGATGTCCTTCATGTGGACCCGCAAGGAAGTAGACGGGTATATTGGGGATAACACCCGCACTCCAAATCCTGCCACTACGCCAGATTGTAGTAGGTCTATTACGCGGAAGCGGGGATCGAACCCGGGGACTCCCACTCGCCAGTCCAACGCACAACCAGTGGCGACAATAGCCCGATTGTCAGGGCTGTTGTGGCTGGCTTATGGATGGGAGCTACAAAAGGTAACCTCATTGCATTTGCAACATACCACATGTTGCCCATCCCATATGGGAAAAAAAAAGAAAAAAAAAAAAAAAAAAAAAAAAAACTTTATATGCGAACTCTTGAAAGTGGCACCTTTCATACAAGCCACTTTACAAGACAAATACTATGGATCTCATATCTGTTTTGCATGTCATATATAATTCTTATACAAAATTATTACATGTTTTCACTTTACAAAGAAATACTATGGATCTTATATTAACTTTATTCTCTTATGTGAAATGTGCCACTTTAAAGAGTTTGCATATAAACCATTTTCCATATGGGATTGACCAGCCCTGGAATAACCCTCACAACCACGCTGTGCAATATAGGCTATAGAAAAGATAAAAACACAAAGCTATTCATTCAATTCATCTTTGCTCTTTATGACCATCAGGTGGGATTGCTTTTCTCTATGGTCTTATCTTCCTGTGGTTCCACATTTTACCCTCAGTAGTGTTGTCACAGCAAAGAGCACCAAGTAATGAGGGGCGAGTGTGTTTTGTTGAAGTAGCCTGGTAATGTTCAGTGTTGTCAAGTAACTCAAGCAATATATTAGGCTACTTTCGGTGATATTACAACGTTTTTCCCAGTAACTAGTAATGCAATATTATTATTTCAAATTATATATTACTATTTTCACCAGCCGTAGTGGAACTGGAGAGTTTTTTATTCATAATGTTAGACTGGGTTGGGGTCAAGTTGCTGCAGGCTGTTGATCTGGTCTAGATCTAGACTCTAGAGCGGGCCTTATGCAAAGTAAGACTTTTTGGGGAAAGGATGCAATTACAAGGAAAAAAGAAAAGTAATGCTTAAAGTAATAAGTAGGCCTATAGGTAAACAGTTACAACAACATTCTGGACCGTCTGTAGGACGAAGCAAGTGTCTGTCTGTAGGGAAACAGCTGCAGCAATATATCTTTTGATTTTTGTCTCTATTACCTTTAAGTAATATTTTTATAACACTGGTAATGTTTGTTTATTTGCTTGTTGTCTGTCTGTCTGTCTGTCTGTCTGTCTGTCTGTCTGTCTGTCTGTCTGTCTGTCTGTCTGTCTGTCTGTCTGTCTGTCTCCTTTTTAATGAGACCCACAGCAGGTTCAATCCATAACCGGCCTATGATCAGCGCCAATTGGAGGTAATGCCTTATCCAACCAGCAGGTGTCAGTGTATACCTACCTATGGCAGCACTGTGTTTCACAGCGCTCTGACTGACGAGAGGATTACTTACTCTAAACCGGCTCTTTCAGAGTGTAAACAACATGAAACCAAATGGACCCGCATGTTTACGCTCTCAAGAGTTAAAATATTCAACATGTGAATTAGCTCAAGTCCACATAACTAGAGAATGTAGAAGATTAATGGTCATTTTGATCTGTGGGTTTGACTGTTTTTGTTTTCCAAAATCCAGCCTGGAATTGTGGTCAAAAGCAAAAGAAATCTTTAGTTTTGGGGTTTGTGGGGTAAAAAAAATGTCACCAAGTGGTGGACCGTGGCTCAAATGCTGAATAAATAGTGGGCCCTAGTGTCAAAATGGTTGAAAAACACTGTATGTTAGAGCCTTCTCTGTTTTCTTTTCATTCTTTTTTTCATTCCCAAATGTAAAACAAGGTATAGGCCGAGGTGGACATGCATGTCATCGCCAGGCTACATACAGTTTATGGATCACACACACACACACACACACACACACACACGCACACACACACACACACACACACACACACACACACACACACACACACACACACACACACACACACACACACACACACACACACACACACAGCAAGAGAGAGAGACACGGTCCAGCCTTTTGCTAATTCCACCTCCTTTTTTCCAAGCTCTAAAAATGGAAAGTTGTTTATTCCAAGAGAACAGATGCTTCTCTCTATACCCCCTCCCTCTTTCTCTCTCCCTCCCTCTCTCTCTCCCTCTCCCTCTCTCTCTCTCCCTCTCCCTCTCCCTCTCTCTCTCTCTCCCTCGCTCCCTCTCACACACACACACACACACACACACACGCACGCACGCACGCACGCACACACACACACACACACACACACACACACACACACACACACACACACACACACACACAGCCGCAGACCACACAATGTGCATCCCTCATAAAAACATGTGCATCCTGTACACCCATCATAAATACAGCGCGCGCGCGCGCACACACACACACACACACACACACACACACACACACACACACACACACACACACACACACACACACACACACACACACACACACACACACACACCGTGATGTGTGCTAATAAGCCTGATCGCTGCGTTGGTTTAATTTTAGACTATACCTTTTACAACTCCATCCCCTAAAGCGATAACCTCTAAATCGTATCATCCCGTGTTCAACCTAAAAGCTCATTTTTCTCATTTCTTCTTTTTTTGGCTAATCCTCCCCTACCACAGAATGTGGTGACCATATAAGGAGTTCCTTCCTGTCCCCAGTGCCCCCTAGTTTCAGGGTTTGGGGCATTGGGAGCTAAAGCCTTTCGTCCAATCAGGACGAGAGGTTGGTGCTGTTGGCCTGTGGCAATCCCCCTCACTGTAGAGTATGTGCATGTGCACATCTCATTACCGGGTGGTAATAAGATGTGACCCCAAGTCACTGAAATTCTCCTTTACAGTATAACTTTTTTTTCAGGTTCATGTTTTAGGTTATTATCTACAGTAAAACATGAGAAGATGAATGCCTGTTACACACTGAGTCATAGTCTATTTAATCAACAACAGGTACATTCAGTAGATCTTCTGAACTTTTATAAAGAGAAAGAAATACACGTTTAGCCTCCTTACTCTAATGCCCCCCTCCCCCCACCCCCACCCACAAAAAAACAACTAAAATTCAGTAAAAAAAAAAGAGAGAGAGCAAACCTAAACTCCATCTTTTAAAAACATAAAACATGAACCTTGGTTGAAAAACAACGTGTTGTCATCCCCGGCCCCTCCCCCGCTGTGCTACGTCACATCATTTGAGCGACGCCCACCCCGGAAGGCCAACGCAGCTAACCAACTAGTCCAGGCTTTCTGTTTTCGCGCAGTGTGGACGAAAATGAAAGCCTAGGTGTCGAGGCTAATCAACAGACTTCTATAATCAACATCTAATATAAGATTAAACCTCTGAAAAACTTTCACTTTCACGCTCTAGGCAAACTTTGGAAATGGACCGTAATGGTTCATTTCCCTGTCTGGTGGTTGCCCCGGCGCCCCCCCACCCTCATGGCGCCCCAGGCAACCACCTAGTCAGCCTACTGGCAAAAAACGGCCCTGGTACAAGTACAGTGTAGCGTACTGTATGGGCACACACACATATCCAGACACACACTCACACGCACAAACACATCCTAAAGCCGCGCTGAAAAAGAGAGGAAAGCCCGTTTTTATCTTTAGAGTTAATTACAGCTCACAGTCAACAAAATGGCCCGACGAACATGGTGTCTCCTCACACACACACACACAACACACACACACACACACACACACACACACACACACACACACACACACACACACACACACACACACACACACACACACACACACACATACAGTACAGTACACACACGCATCACACGCACAACGACCCCCCCCCACCCCCCACAGGGTTGTCCCGCCACAAGGCCTGACCAAATGCGGCATGAAAACAAGCCCATTTGGGGTGTCACACAACCCGAAACGAGCATGTTTCCCAGGGTTCTGTTCGCTGGCTTGCTCGCCTACCGCGGCACCGCCGCCCTCCCTCCGCCTCCCACGGTCGCGTGACTTCCCGGGCGACATAGATAACTCAACCTCGACGCAGTGGGAGGTCACCGCCACCACCACCACCACCGTACATACTGTCAAAATCCCTCGGGTTGCTGCATTTAACTCCCAGGGGTGTGGAAATGGTGGCAATGTACCATTTTCTTTTTTTGTAAGTACTCTGCATGCTATATGCTGTGGACGTGATGCCGTGTGACATGCTGGGACAGCTATAGGCCTCGACACGCCATTTATACAAAGCCACAGAGTACAGGCTGGGCCTCCCACAACTCACCATATGGGTTATAATGTTGTCACGTCTCTCTGTCTGTGCGTGTGTGTGTGTGTGTGTGTGTGTGTGTGTGTGTGTGTGTGTGTGTGTGTGTGTGTGTGTGTGTGTGTGTGTGTGTGTGTGTGTGTGTGTGTGTGTGTGTGTGCGCGCGTGTGTGAGCAAAGAAAATACATTTAAATAAAAAGGGGAAAAAAAGCACATGCGACATAAAATGCAATGTGTCGGAAAGGCCAAAAAACAACAACCCAAGAAGTATTTGTCGAGTCGCCGTCCTTAAAGGGGGGGTGGCGTGATTTTTGTATTTTTTCCAATTTTGTACATGTTTGAGAGGTGACAGTATATAAATAGACTCCTAGGTGTGTTTTTTATGTGCGATGATGTCTTCCCTTTGTATTTAGGGTTTCTTCCTGGGGTCTGAACCTTTCCAGTTAAACGTGCCAATGAAAAAAACTTCAATATAGTGACACCATGTGCTCAGCCCCTCCCCTAACTCCTCCCCCTTTATCATGCAACTAAAGCTGTGGGTGTGGCTTCAGTTCAGCTGGATCTCCACTCATCACCACCCACCAGGCAAACCAGGCATACTTAATGAGCTGGTAGGATGTAATCACAAAAATGACAGTTTAACAAACACTGTACACTTTTTTTGAAAAAAAAAAAAAAAAAAAAATCTTACTCTTCATATAACAATAATACCTGATGATCATGTTTTAGGGTAGAAAAAATCCTGGCACTCCATCTTTAAATGCTACAATCGAGCAAGTATAACAAAGACTAGGAAACAGGAATAGTATTAATAATGATGATACTAATAGTAATAATATAATCACAGCAAACAACATCAATAATAATATGGTAATAATAATATTATAACAATTCATAATTCATGATACCTATTTACATAATTATAATATATATTTTCTTTGAAGATCTCTTTTATTATTATAAGAAATGCACATGTTGTAGACATTCTAATGATCACAAAAATCTATTTACTGCGGGCATTTTAATTAGTTTAATCATGGTTAAAGTTTAAAGGTGAAATGGTTGAGGTTTAACGCTTTATAAGCAAATATCATGAGCAATAGCAAGTTTAGCAACGGCCTCTGCTTCGACTGTTTGTGGGGATTCCAGTCACAGCAATCGGCAGTCACTGAGCGTGACCCGGGGCGGTCACAGCTTTGGTTAACAAGCAGACCGTCTGCAGTGGTGTCTCCCTGAGGGAGCGCTGGAACGCTCGTGATCAAATCCCCCCATGGGGTTATGATCAAATAATCGTCCAGCTGGATTTTGGAATATCTTCTTGTGTGGCATATTCGGCATGCAAGGCATTCTTCAGCTCATCGATCACTTTTTGTCCAGCGGGAGGTCGACCTCCTCTTACCGTACGAAGACAACAAAGTGACCCATGAAGCAAAAGCTTTAAAGGACCACTACACCATTTCTCAACGCATCTCCATATAATAGGTCCGCATTAATATACATGATAAAATTCATCATCATCATTCGGTCGATTTCTTTCTTTCTTTTTTTTTTTACTTTTCCCCCCCAAAAATATATTCTTTTTTTCTTTATCGGGAGAGAACGGCTTCCATTTTTGCGTTTCAACTTCTCACGTATAGCTATTAGTTTGGACTCCCCATCGATGATGTCACTGGAAGACAGGGTTTCTGAACTGCCCACAAGCTCTCCTTTGAGACACAGACTGTGCAGAGGATTCAACCGTTATCAGTGGATAAGATCGCAGTTATCTAGTTGTCACCAGCAGGACTTTTTCATCTCAGAATGGCCATGCTCTGCCGTCTGCAGTCAGGGCTTATTATACACTCACAGAAGGAGGAATATACGACACCGGGCGGTCTCGGCTCTTATTATATTTAAATTTAGCAAGAAAATGAATTGGGACAAACTATAGTAATGAGTTACTTTTTTGGTAATGTAACTAAGTAAGTAACTACTAAATTGCAAAAATAACTCGTTAGGTTACTCCGTTACTACTAAAGCTAATCTGATTACATAACGCCGATACTGATCGCAGTTGTCATCTATCTATATTACATTACATTACATGTAGAGTACAGTACATGAGGACATTAGTGATACCTTGAAAAATGGTGAAGTGGTTGTTTAATGGAACTGTCAGACATATGCGTCAGATACTTTCTGAGTTACAAAAAGAGTCATCCCTTTGAGGCCTTCAACCGACATACAAAAAACCAAATGTCTGTTAAAACCTTTAAGCCCTGCGGCGACCACAGCTTTTCTCTCATACAGATCTCAGGCAGATATCTCGGCGTTTTCGCACAGCGCTACATGGCGTCGCCCACGCTGCCACAACCTCGACTACACAGAGCAGCGGGCCAACACGGGCCCAAACGCAAAGAAAGCATTTGACTGTAAGTTTGACTGGATTCTTAACACTTAGCAAGTAATACCCTTTTCGTGGTCGCTTGTTGTGTCAATCACGCCGTTTCTCTCTCTCTCTCTGGCACGCTTTCCCTTGGCCTGCACCCCCCCCCCCCCCCCCCTCCTAAACCGTAATTTGAAATGCCGGTCCTGTCACCACAGTCACGTCCCATGTAGGAAAAGATTGGAATATCTACACCCCCCCCCCACAAACACATACTCTTTCTTTCCTTATAACGGATATACAACGTAATTTCTTCCTCAGCTCCGCTTTCTTTCTTTTTCAATTTTCTTTTTACCATTTTTTGACACATTTGGGTCGGTGCCGACGTTGGCTTCTCCTAACGTCTGTCCCGTCCGTCTGTCTGCCTGTCCGTTTGTCTTGCCCCCCCCACTTTGATAGTCATTGATCAAGAGAGCTATTTTCGTCCTTGATTAGTCTTTCATCCAATTGGCTTTCATCGTTGTTTCGGTTGTCGGAGGGTTGTTGTGTCTTTTGTGTGTGTATGTGTGCGTGCACACCCGACTTTCTGAAAGGTTCGGGTAGCGGAAATGTCCCCTGGGATTTTGTGTGTGTGCGCGCACGCGCGTGTGTGTGTAAAAGATTAGATGTCTAACGCAGATGTTAGTGTCTATCATCATGTTGCCGCTCCAAAGGATATGAGGTTTTTGTAAAGTTTTTTGGCACTGTATTTGTAACCGTACAACCCAGGCGATGTTTAGCCTACTTACTGTTTAATGTCTTACATGCATGACACTGCCAGCTTTTACAGTGAAAAGTAATAGGCAAGGCTTTGATCAACGGCTGCTGAATAACTCACCGGCCTAAAAGAAATGTTGGAAGTAAATGCGCCCTTTTGTTCTTGCATTTCAAACATTCCAATGTTTTAGCCATGCATTTGTTTTCAGCCATATAGTATGGAAATTAGGCTATTATGGTGTGCATGCATGTACGCACACGCAAACACATTTTGTAATCACATAATCCACTAGCCAACAACCGGGTCATGATGATCTGTTTGGGGGGAAAAAACCTGCAAATCATATACATTCCTAAAAAAGGGGGAATTATGTTGGGAACTTCACCTTTGGTCCCAACATTCCTAAGACCTGTGTGATTTGTCCA
>CM076983.1:28690588-28733088 GCA_039105355.1 Benthosema pterotum | reverse complement strand
AGGAGTTGGGGGGGACGGAGTGGACCATCTGGATGCCTCCGATGGGGATCATGGGGAACGGCGAGCGCACCTGTAAGACGGGAGGGGATGGGAGGGGACGAGAAACGATGCTTTGGTGACTTCGTTCCTGATCCGATCCCGATACCGACATTTTTTTGTGGTAGCCAATACCGATAGCGAATACCAGCACCAGAGAATAATATTTACCAGTGTAATAATAACCAAAAACAATGCCCTCCGTGTATTTCTGACAGAAGCCACTGAGGGTAACCTATCTACGATAACAACGCCCTCCACGTATTTCTTTACAGAAGCCGCTGAGGGTAACCTATATCTACGATAACAACGCTCTCCACGTATTTCTGACAGAAGCCGCTGAGGGTACCCATATCTACGATAACAACGCCCTCCATGTACTTCTGACAGAAGGTGCTGAGGGTAATCTATATCTACGATAACACCGCCCTCTACATATTTTTGCCAGAAGCCGCTGAGGGGGAAATCTCAGGCTCCTCCAGCTACGCAAACGTACTCACCTGGAGCTGGGAGTGCAGTGGGAGGTGGCTGAACAGCACGGGGCGAGGGGGGCTGGACAGGTTAGCGCGGCTGCTGCTGTCATGATGGTGGCCTGGTGGTGGCGACGGCGAGCCTGGTGCCCTCTGCTGTTCCTGGATGCACACGACAAGAGAGAGAGGGAGGAAGAGGGGGTGTTCTGTCAGAAGGTGATTTAACTCTACCTGCTGGTCATATGAGGTACTGCACCATAGCCACGATTGAAACTACAGTCAGAAACTTCCAGTGTTTTTCCACACAGAGTGAAACAGTGAAGTAAACGTGGCTCTGCTCCGGGAGCCAAGTTGATTTGTGTCGTATCAATCAGTGGAATTTGGCCCGTGATGCAGTCAAAGAACTCTAAGGCAGTGGTTTTCAACCTTTTTCATACGCACTATTTATTTACCGGTATATTTTGCTATATTTGACATATTTTGCTTTTGTCCACAACACCAGGCTGGATTTGAAAAACAAAACAGGCAAACATACAGATCAAAATGAGCATTCATCTTCTACATTCTTTAGTTGTGCAGACTTGGAGCTAATTCACATGATGAATATTTTAAGTCTTGAGAGTGTAAACATGAAACCAAATGGACCCGCAAGGGTCCATTAGGTATCATCTTTACTCTCTCAAAGAGTTAATACCCGGTGAACTAACTTTCCATCATTTACCTGGGGACCACTTGGAATCCTCTCAGGGACCACTGGTTGAAAACCACTACTCTAAGGATCTAAAGTGAAGGTGCTTTTTGCAAAAAGAGAAAAGCAGAGAAAACGGCAGGGAACCTTTTTATTGTTTTGCTTTGGATGGATCCCAACAGAGTGGAGACGGACAAAACCTCCCTAACGAGTAGAAGCTGTGGCGTCGGTCTGCATTGAAGCACTCTGTGAGTTCTCTTCTTATTGGCCACTGACAATTGGCTAATTAACGAGGATGAAGGGGGCGAGAAATAACCCGAGGAACAAAAAACGCTGAACGGGTTTTTGGGAAAGTTGTCTGTGCAAAACCAGAATCACTGGCCTCTTTCTAAGGAAGCCCGGGAAAGAAAAGCTTGAGGAAAACAGTAAAATATCCCACACACACTGACACACATACACTCTCTCTCTCTAGTTTATTAAGGCACCAACGCCAACTGTGGCTCTTAAGCAGAAAAACAGTCGAGTTATTAACCGAGCCGACTGCGGGGCCGAGCTCCTGTTACCACCTCTGTCTAACCACCTAACACACACACACACACACACACACACACACACACACACACACACACACACACACACACACACACACACACACGGACAGACGACCGTCTGTCGTGTTTCTTTTCTTTCTTTTTTTAACGACGTCCTGTCAAACTCTCTTCAGTTTAATTATGTGTATCACGTGTGCATTTGGCCCTTTTTTTCCTTCCCTGCTTCTCGCTCATGTTTCGCCGTCTCTCACCGTCCCCGCCTGCCTTCACATTGATAGGTGTTTGGCTGCCGTCGCCCGTCTGAAAATATTCGGTGCCAGGCGGCCCCCGTTAATTTTCTTTCTTTTTTTTTCTTCACATAGGCCAATTTAGAAAAAAAGAAGAAAAAAAGATAAAAGCCAAGAAAAACACTGAACCAGGAAATATGTATCGTCCGGAAGAAACCTCATAAGTCCAAAATGTTTTTTTTTTAGGAAATGAAAGACATACATGTTTAAGAAACTCAGTCCTCGCCGTCGGCTTTTTTTGACTGATGATATGCAAAGTGCATCCTCACCGAGAAAACCTTTTTAACGTCTTTTTAGAGCACCTTTAATGATATGCATGTCGTATAAGGTGGAGTCGATGTACCTTTAATGTTAACGTCAACCACAGCGCCGCATTTGTTTTGGCTTTCCCTTCAGCGACCATGCATTGAAGAAAAGGAAAGCTGCCCTTGTAGCACGTGTAGTCCGTTTTGGTGTTTAACCCAGCTCAGATGGCAGTAGGTGAACAAAGCCACCGTGTTTAGTGGTTCAATAGCAACTGACTGTGACCCTGCATGTAAAAGATGAACGTTTTTAAACACTCTGATGATCCGATCCGTGTGGTCACAGCACGGCTGCTGTTTTGGTCTATCGGAGATGGTGATCTTCTTCTACAAGAAGATCACCATGAATGTTGGCCTGAGCTGATCGATCGTTAGCGCCATGTAGCGAAGAAAAGGTTAATAAAACCTATTTTTTTAAAATGATGCAAAAGACCTTTCAGTAAGCCCCTCCCTAAACTGCTATGGTCCAATCACAGCTAAGCATAACATGTGATACACAGTCATCTCCACCAATAGCTTTCCTACAGTATATGATGAAACAACACATTTTTCCACTGCATAGGGCATGCTTTGTTGATGGATTTGGAAGAGATTTTGAAGGTCTGGTTCCAAGAATGAACCAGTATTTTATGTGTAATGGCCATGATATTTACATTGGAATGAATGAGCCCTGGCTGGAAAGTGTCCTAGCCTTGGGTGGACACTGGGGAGAGGGTGGGGCTTACTGAAAGGTCTATTCCACATTCCACATCACAGTTGGTGGTATGACTTTAGATATCGTCAGTGACAACTTGCCTTGGGAGAGAGTGTTTCTTTCTTTTTCTTACCGTCTCCATGTCGGTGCTGGCTCTGCGCTGCAGCTCTCCCTGGTGGCTAGCGGTGGCGGGTCCATGCGGTGCCTGGTAGCCCTGCCTCAAGCTCCACATGCCACCGCCCAGGGCCACTGCCGTCTGGTGGCTGCCACAATGACAGGAAAACCATTTACAATTCATGGAGTTTTAGCACATGCACGGGGAAATCTGGCGGCCCTGGGCTGCCCCGCCCCCACCTGCCGTGATATAAACTGCATTCAGAAACTTCCAGTGTTTTTTTTTTCCCCCCACTGAGAGTGACACGGGAAGTAAACGTGGCTGCTCCAGGAGTTACGTTGATTTGTGTGTTCTCCCGTCAATCGGTGGGATTTTTCCCCTGCGATGCAGTCCAAAACAAGCACTGCATCCATTCGCACCGTTTTAGCAACACAGGTTGCGTAATGGTTATTGCTTGCCAGTGATTTTCGTATTTTGTATTTATCAAGTTATTCCCATTCAAATAGCATCAAAAATCCAAGTGTTTTTTTAAGTCCACACTTTTGTCCTTTTACTTCAGTAAACACAAACAATTGAGCACATTTCCTCACACCAACTGACTAACAACTCAAACCCGCCTCTTACCTTTGGTGCGGGTGGTGGTGGTGGTGGGGGTGCAGCCCACCTCCTCGGCGGGGTGACAGCGCCCGCAGCATGCCCCTGTGGCGACCGCGTGGCGACAGCTCCCGCTTGTAGTCCCTCCCCGTCGCCGCCCCGCCCGGGGAGGCAGGGCGCGGGGACGTCAGGAGACCTCCCCGTGGCGACGAGCCCACATCCCTCCTGCAACAGCACGCAGGAGGGTTTTTTTTCCATTATTAGTCAGTTGTGGGGCTATTTTTTTAGATGGTGTGACCCACTCCAAGCCTGGCTTTGTCCCTACATACTGTAGGCAAGGTACTGTAGGTTCACCTGTCACTATGTTTACCGTGCTAACAGGCGCAGTTTCGCTATATACAGTGTATACACACACGGCACTACTCTGTTAACACCAACTTTACTATGTACATTAGTGAGGACCTATTACATGAAGATAATTGAAAAGTGGTGAAGTGGTCCTTTAAATGTTGTCTATTACTACCTTTAAACAGTAAAAGCGTAAATTAAACAATGAATCAATGGGAAGCTGTTCTACAATTCAATTAAACCGTGCAAATGGCGAAGTGTTATATAATCACCTCGGGGACAGGTCCCGCCGGTGGAAGCCTCCTCCTCCCACCAGTCCCAGGTCCCTCTTGGGTGAGATGTGGCGCAGGGGAGAGATCTCTCGCCGCGGTGAGAGACGGCGCCCGCCCCGGGGCGACAGGTCCCTGTGGAAATGAACGACAACGTTCAGGACATCTTGTAAGAGACGCTCTCTCTTCGCCCCTGGGCGTTACAGAAAGACTTACAGCTGTCTATTAGTCTGCAGGGCTGCTTCTACGTTGTAGGAGACTAATCGCACCAACCCCAGTCTTATAACTGTTGCGACTGTTTTGCACAACAGTTTGCAACTGTTTTGCACAACAGTTTGCGACTGTTTTGTCAACCCACACAATAGCAGACAGACTTAACCAGCATAGATATAACATAAAAAATGCCAAGGCGATGTCGCTAATAGTACAGCATTTTATGGGACATGGAATTGGGGCAATGGAAGTGTGTGGATTAGAATCCGAGAAGTTTGCAGAAAAGCAATGGATTTTAAAACTTAATACAACATTTCCACAGGGATTAAACCACTATGAAAGATAATTAAGATTAGTTATCTCAGACATAGATAGACTCTTCTTCAACAAAGATGGCGAATGCAAAAATTCTCTGTATTGTACTTACACATAATGTTGTAAGAGACAAAACACTGAAGTGTTATACCACAAACTTAACTCTCGACCATTATGCAAAACCATTGCGGCCGTTAGGCAAAGCAGTCGACTGTTGTGCAAAACAGCCGCAACCGTTATGCAAAACGGTCGACTGTTATGCAAAATGGACGCGGCCGTTATTCAAAGCAGTCGACTGTTGTGCAAAACAGTCGTGGCTGTTATCCAAAACAGTCGCAGAGGTTTTATAACCATGGCAACCGTCACACCGTGGCGGATTGCTTTCACCCATCCTGGAGATTATTATTATTTTTTATTTTTTTTTTATTTTTGAGGATTGCAGGTGGTCCACAAGCTAAAGGATGGACAGTTGGTAACCAATTGGAACCTTATAGGCCTGTAGCTCTAGAGAACATAAAATTAAACCAACTCTAACTCTAGAGAACGTAAAATGAACTCTAGAGATTATGGGTCCATTTAATTTTACACTCTCAAGAGTTAAAATGTATTTAAACATCTGAAATACTTCAAGAATCTACACAATTATAAAATGTAAAATAATTGTTATTTTGACTAATGTTTTGCCAGTTTATCTCTCCTAAATTGTGGACACAAACTTGGAAAACCTTAGTTTTTGGTCAGAGAGACTAAACTCAACATCAAATGGTGATCCACCATGGCTAAAATGCAGAATAAGTAGGAAAAAGGTAGAAAACTACTGGTATAGGGCATGAGAAAATAAATAAATCTCCTCCCTGTGATGTGCCCCCCTTACTGGTCGTGGCCCTAAGTGGCCGCTTATACAGGTCCTTTCCAAAAAATTAGAATATCAACGAAAAGTTGGTTTATTTCTACAATTCCATTCAAAATCCCGAACTTTCATTAATTATAGATCCAGTGCTCATATTGTAAATGATTTCAAGTATTTATTTGTTTATTTTTACACAATTTTGGCTTCCAGCTCATAAAACCCACCAAATCAGGATTTCAAAAAAATAGAATATTTTATGAACCAACTAAAAAAAATGTGTTTTAAACAAGAAATGTTGACTATCTGAAAAGTATATGAATGTATGCAGTTAATACTTGGTCTGGGCTACTTTAGAACAAATTATTTCATTAATGGGGCGTGGCATGGAGGTGATCAACCTGTGGCACTGTTGAGGTGTTATGGAAGCCCAGTTTTGCTTCAATAACAGCCATAAATGAATTTGTATTTTTCAGTCTTATGTCTCACACCTTCCTCTTGACAATACAACCCAGATTCTCTGTTGGGTTAAGGTCAGGACAGTTGGCAGGTCAGTTAAGCGCAGTAATGCCATGGTCAGTACAGCAGCTACTAGTAGTTTTAGCTCTGTGGGCAGGTGCCAAATCGAGCTGGAAAGGAAAATTAGCATCCCCATCAAGCTTGTCAACATACCGAAGCACAAAGTACTCTAAAAAGATGGCTGTGTTGAAGTTTTCAGCCGATAACATGGCCTAAATCATGTGTTTTGCCATGTCCAGTCTCCAAGCCATGTTATTGGCTGGTGTTAATCCACTGACAGTGAAAACTCACCAGTGGTTGCAACACAGCCATCTTTTAGAGTACCCTATGCTTCGGTATGCTGACAAGCTTCATGGAGATGCTAATTTTCCTTTCCAGCTCGATTTGGCACCTGCCTACAGAGCTAAAACTACTAGTAGCTGCTGTACCGACCATGGTATTACTGCACTTAACTGACCTGCAAACTGTCCTGACTTTAACCCAACAGAGAATCTGGGTTGTATTGTCAAGAGGAAGGTGTGAGACATAAGACTGAAAAATACAAATTCATTTATGGCTGTTATTGAAGCAAAACTGGGCTTCCATAGCACCTCAACAGTGCCACAGGTTGATCACCACCATTCACGCCCCATTAATGAAATAATTTGTTCTAAAGTAGCCTAGACCAAGTATTAACTGCATAAATTAATATACTTTTCAGATAGTCAACATTTCATGCTTAAAACACATTTTTTTTAGTTGTCTCATAAAATATTCTAATTTTTTGAAATCCTGATTTGGTGGGTTTTATGAGCTGGAAGCCAAAATTGTGTAAAAATAAACAAATAAATACTTGAAATCATTTACAATATGAGCACTGGATCTATAATTAATGAAAGTTCGGGATTTTGAATGGAATTGTGGAAATAAACCAACTTTTCGTTGATATTCTAATTTTTTGGAAAGGACCTGTATTCCTTATGCCTAGAACCGGCCCTGCCCGCGTGGCCAAATGCTTCTGTCCCTACGCTCCAGAGCGATGGACGCTTTGTACTGGCACTTGTACCGGCGTAAGGCAAAAAAAAAAAAAAAAAAAAAAAACAGATAAACAAACAACAGCACAAGCAAAACACCCAGAGGGGGCCGTGGCTCAGAGCATGCAAGGCTCAAACCACTCTCCTTGCAACCGCCATGGGGAATAATGGCAGGAATGAATGAATGAATGAATGAATGTAGTTGCAAGAAGTTGCATGGCAACCCTCTGGTATGGTTATGGCCTGAGGCTACAGAAGCCCCATTGGGACAAAACACATACTGTACACTGTACTGTAGTGTACTGAACCAGAACAGTGGCCTTGTGGTTAGAGTGTCCGCCCTGGAACTGGGAGGCTGGGGTTCGATTCCCGGTCGGGTCATACCAAAGACTCTAAAAAATGGGACCCAAAATCTCCCTGCTTGGCACTCAGCATCAAAAGGGATGGATTGGGGGTCAAAATCAGCTAATGATTCCCGAGCGCGGCAAGCCGCAGCTCACCGCTCCTTGGAGCTCACCACTCCAAGTGATGGGTTAAAAGCGGAGGTCCAATTTCGCTGCGGTAACGTAGTGACAAATCATGCGACTTTGACTTTACTGAACCATTTTACTTTTGGTTATACAACAACATTTAAAGATTCTGTGACATTAATTTTAATTTATGTTATTTATTTATTTTTTCATTTAAAGGGATAGCTCAGATTTTTTAAAGTTAAGTTGGTGGTGTTAAGCTCTGGTTTTGGTGGAAGACAAAGTCTTTCCGGTCACTTTATTGGGGTCCCTGGAGCCATGCAGTAAAAGTAAACAAATCCCAAAAATAATAATTACATTGTTTTTTTTTTATTGTTGAACAAGAACATGAGCAAGATCACAATGCCGAATGACCAAATAATGTCACAGCAGCAGTAACAATACCTGTGTGGTGACAGGTAGCGGCGTGAGCCGGGGGACGAGGCTGGGGACAGCGGCGAGGACGAGGGGTCCAGGCCCGGCGAGGAGAGGCGGGACGACGGAGACAGGGACGAAGAGGAGGGCGGCTCCGGAGACGGGACCACCACCCCCCTGTCCTCCTCGTCCATGAGGCCCACCCTGACCCCCTGTGTGGGCAGAGAGAGAAAGAGAGAGAAAGAGAGAGAGAGAGAGAGAGAGAGAGAGAAAGAGAGAGAGACAGAGAGAGAGAGAGAGAGAGAGGGAGGGAGGGAGGGAGAGAGAAAGAGAGAGAGAGAGGGATGAATGTGAGAAAGTGCATATCATTACAGAGAGAGTGCATATCATTAATGATTTGAAATACTACTATTGCTACTAACTAAACTACAATTGTGGCACCACTAAACCAACAGCATTTCATCATTGAAAACAGAAAACTCTCCGAGTCAGACCTTTAGCTTTATGCATGCTGCGTGTCTGTTGTAACTTCGTCAACAACTGGTGTTATTATTGATGCTTTACTTACCTACTAAAAGTCCTGTAACCGAAAATGGTATGGATGCGACTTCATTTCGCGCCACGGGCGATGAAGCCGCCCCCATACCATTTTCTCCCCGATTTCAAATGAAATTCCAAGTCTCAGAAATGCCCCTCGCCCTACAATCACAGCTTTAGCCCATTAGATGGCCCCATTCCCCCTATTACCATTGTTATGAATGGAGTGACTCCATACAGCGCAGCGCGTCTCCACTAACAGACACAGACAAGATGGAGAACAGCGCGGCCATCCCAGACCAACAGAGTTGTTCAATTAAAGCTGGCCAAGTTAACCAAACTTATGATGCTCTGCTTTATTCCACTCCAACCAATACAGCAGCGCAATGCACCCTAATACAACACTTTTATTGACCCTCTAACAACACCTCCACATAACATTAGTTCCTAGTTCCCCTAGGAACTATAATGAATCATGTAAACACAAGGAGACCTGTGACTTGATTGCTACTGGAATAACAAATACCAATAGCCTCCATTTTATTCTATTTACACTGCATTATTGATACAAAGTCACGTGAAAATAATTGTATTTTAAAATCATATAGAAACATTTTAAAATAAACCATATTCTTTCATTTTATTTTTTAACTCATATTCCTTAATAACTGTATTTTGTCTTGTGAAATGTTTTATTCCATAAATTACTCTTGGGAAATGGGGGTCGTCTTATGATCAGAGCCATCTTATATTCGGGACAATACGGTAGCAGTCATAGGCTTTTCAATAGATTTTAGTCAGAACCACAGTGGGAGGAGGTGGGGGCAGGTCCATGCGAACCAATGACTTAAAGGGTGGGTGGAGGAAAAGCTAAAGGAGGAGGAGGGCTGTTCATATGTGTCGCCTGAATATGACATCACATTAGGGAAGCATCTGAGAGGGAACCATTCAGACGCACTCAAACACAGATTTCTCAAAATATTTTCTTGTCCATAGCTCCAGGACAGCGGCCAGTCCTACCTGCTGGCCTCCGGCCTCTCTCTCGGAGCCCTGCGGGGTGATCTGGATGCTGGGCACGGTGGTGAAGTATCCCAGCAGCTGCGGCTTGTTGTTGGTGCCTGGATGCGGTTGTTAGGGAGGAGACAGTTAACACACTGTATGCTAAGGACGGGTTTACTCGTCTGAACAAATTGCCGATGTTTTCAGATAAATGTTGTAAAAATCCATGAAACTAAAGGAAGCCGCAAATGTGAATCAATTAAGACCCATCTTTTATTTTCTCTAATATCAAAGTGGTCCTTAAAATAGTTTCTAGGGTTAAATTACACCCTGCAATATAATGCATGGTTCTCATTTCTACCTAGGAGGTCGGCTGCAGCATGGTGGTGTTGGTGCAAGAGGTGGTGGGCGGCCGCAGGGTGGTAGTAGTGCGTCCCTCCTCCGACCACCGTGGCATAAGGCGCGGGGGGCTGCGGGCTGGCGGAGCGCGAGCGCGTCCTGGGCGTGGAGTCCCCACCGTCGCCGTAGCCGTCGTAGTCCTCGTAGTCGTCCTCGTCCTCGTCCACGTCGTCGCCTCCCTCGTCCTCCTCCGAGTCGTCGGCGTCCGAGAACTGGTGGTCCACGTCGGCCATGGCGCCGTCGCCGCCGCCCGGAGCCTTCCCGCCACCACGGGAAGGCCTCTGCTCGTGGCCGTCCTCCTCACCCACGTCTGTAACGACAGGAAACCCCGTTTTCAGACCCCCCAAGACCCGAAGACTCTACGTTTTTTTTCTTCTGAAAAACCCGCTCTTACAGTGTTGCCAACTGCCAACATCCAAAATGCACTAGTGGCACTTCCAAAATGCGCTAGAGCAGTGGTTTTCAACCATTTTCATACCACGGGCCCATTATTTATTCTGCATTTTAGCCATGGACCAACAAACATGAAACCAAATGGACCCGTAAGGGTCCATTTGGTTTCATGTTTGGTGGTTTCATGTTTACGCTCTCAAGATTTAAAATATTGACCATCTGAATTGTATAAGTCTACACAACTAGAGAATGTAGATTAATGGTAATTTTGATCTGTATGTTTGACTGTTTTGTTTTCTCCGAAAGCCAGCTTGGTAGACAAAATAAATCTCTAGTTTTGGGGTCTGTGGGGCTAAAACGTCCTCAAATGGTAGTCCGTGGCTCAAGTTCTGAATAAATAGTGGGCCCTGGGATCAAAAAGGTTGAAAACCACTGCTATATGACAAGCCCAGAATAGGGACGCTACTGTGGGGTTCAGGTGGTTAAGTCACAACTGTTTATGTCTAATGGAATGACTGACTGAGTTCTCTCTCGACCAAATCCTTCTGTGCGTGCATAGTTTGTGTTTGTGTTCGTGAGCATGTGTGTGAAGTTCCTAAGCCCGGAAAGGAATGCTGAACGCAAATTAAAAAAAAAGGAAAGGGCGTGAGGAAAACACTTCTTAAAGCCACCCTCCGCAGGTTTCGCACAAATCTGACTTCTGAAGTGAACGATTTGGGTCATTTAAAGGAGAATTCAGTGATTTGAGTGATCGCTGCATTTGCAGACAGCCTGCGGGCATTTTTCTTGTTCACGATGTCGGGCACCTGAAGGGGAAATCCACCCATTTTCAAAATGTTCTCGAGAGTGTACGAATGTAAAAGCCTGTGCCAAGAGATGTCGGGCAGACGCCTGCGCGGAGAGATGTCGGGCGGACGCTTTACGCGCCGTCGGGGTTGTTTTTGTAAAAAGTCGCTGTGTGTAGCGTGTGGTTGTTTCCGACATGCGTCGCAGTCTGCTTCTCATTAACACTAATTGTCCCCTTCAGGAACCGCAGTGCGCAGGGCAGGCCCGATAGCACCGCACTGCACAACACACGGCCTCCGTCCTTCCCTCTGTGTGTGTGTATGTGTGTCCTTTCCAGTGCATCTTCAACAAACTATACCAGGAAAATTCTCCTTCGTCTGGAATGCTGGGCCGAGCAGCCCTGCCACCCCCCCCCCCCGGGAAACACACAGCATGTGCGCTAAAGAGTGCACGCATGTGCGCGTGTGTACGTGCGTGTGTATTGCTATACTTGCAAATGTTTTAAATGGCTAATCAGACAAGAATGTCTTAAACAGAAAGTGTTGTATCCTGACGCTTTTTTCTTCTGGTAATATTGTGTGTGTTGTCGTGATTTGTCACAATCCGAGTTGGCTTTGTGCGCGGCGTAATCGTCTTTATATAGCTCGTATTCGAAAAGTCTATGAGGAAAATGAATGGGGAATCCTGGAATTTCTGGAACGGGGGCGACGTCATGAGAGGGGCGGGACTGCTCAGGTCTATATAGCTCTTGTGCTAAAACCGCTCCACAAATCCACAGGATAAAAAAATGAGATGGATTTAGAGGCATTTTAATGATATCAAGTGGGATTGGGCCAGAGACGGCCGTCACAGCCCTTGTGCAGCACTCGGTGTCATGTTTCACGCACGACGCGCGGCGACCTTCACTTCCTTGATTACGGCCAGAAAAAATAAAAATCTGAATTTCGATAAGAAGGGCGTCGTTTCGTACGAATTTCGGGACGTCTCGTTTTGGAACATTGACGCTTCTAAAGAGAGAAAATGACTTTCCTTTGGCTTTAAACTCATTTCATACCCCACCCGACGATACAGAAAACGCATACCATACATCAGAGTGTACGTAGAAAAAAATGTGTGTGCACATGAAGCCGCACGCATGTAGAAGCCTGTGAACTCCTCATAACTTAACATGCTTGACGTGTTAAATCCCTCTTAATGTAACATGTCGCAATTAATTGCATGCGCGTGTGTGTGTATGCGTGCATGCATGCACGTCTAAATACTACTTGGCCTCTGAATATATACTGTAAATATAGCTCCGCATGTTTGGCTGTTGCTGGACGACAACACTCATCTCCGTTTAACGCGGCACACGTGCGTTCCATTTCGACTGCGTGTGATGCGATTACACACAAGTCGGTTGTCGGCAAACGGTCGACTTGCGTCGAGAAGTGGAAGCGCCGGTGGTGTTTGCTTTATCCTCAATTTGCCTTTAAACTTCTGTCTCGGGCGCAAAGCAATAGGATAATAAATTAAATCAAAATGTCTAGCCGTGTTTCCGGTACATGGGTTTGATTGTGTGTGTGTGTGTGTGTGTGTGTGTGTGTGTGTGTGTGTGTGTGTGTGTGTGTGTGTGTGTGTGTGTGTGTGTGTGTGTGTGTGTGTGTGTGTGTGTGTGTGTGACTCATACCAACGTCGTCTGCTTCGATGTCATCCACAGATGACACAGATACACCCAGTTCCAGACATTTCTTCATGTGCGCCTTAGACTTCATGTGCTTGGTCAGGTTTCCTGAAAACGTGCACACGCACGCACGCACGCGCACACGCACACACACACACACACACACACACACACACACACACACACACACACACACACACACACACACACAGACAGAGAGACACGTTTTTATTATTTTTTTCTCTTTTCTTTTTTCTCTTCTCTCTCATTTTTTTTCCCTGAATCACGTTTTTATGGCTTTGAACTGGCTCTACATGAACTACGTCTTACTGGAAATCAAAAAGCTGCTGAACCCATCAACAGAGAGAGAGAGAGGGGGGGGGATTTACAATCCAAGACATCCGGATTGTAATCCGGAGTGAAGAAAAAACAAAAAGGAAATACACAATATGCATCACATGCACATATACAAAGTACCAGAATGCTAGTCATACATGCAAGAACGTAACAATCCATAGAGGCTAATTAAACGGTGCTCTGCACGTTCCAATTGCAATTGAGAGTGCAATTGAGAACTTAGAACGTAAGGATAAGAGTTTGGGGCGTGTGGAGCCAGGCATTTGTTTTTAGCAAGGGGTATACTTCCAGCATAAGGGCGTTTATTATATTTCCAATGGCCTTTAACAATATGGAAAAAATAAATAAGGTCCGCACACTGGACTGCTGCTCCAGTGACCTACAGCTTGCAAGCTACAAGCTCATGGATAAGGCGTTGGGCTGACTCCTGGACGATGAAGGGTCTAATTCGCCTGATCCTATGCAGTGTGAACCTACAGGATCTGTGCGACAGCCGTAATAGCAATATGTGACAGACAGCAGTCTTTAAATAAACACAGCTGGAGAGAAAGGCAGATGATCGTGATCTTGCGTATGGTTGCTGTCGGGGCGAACAAACCTCTCATCTCCATATTCTCAGGCTGTTGCTAAATTGATGTCCTACTACGTCATTGGGTGACACAGGGCCGGATCTAGAGGGGGGCAGGGCTGGGTAGAGCCCACCCAAACGTGCATCCTGCCCACCCAATAAAAGGTAATATCAGTGGTTTTCAACCAGTGGTCCGGTGACCACCAGTGGCCCTTCAGAGAGTTCCAGGTGGTCCCCAGGTAAATGATGGAAAGTTGGTTAACCAAATGTAACTCTTTGAGAGCATAAAAATGAAACCAAATGGACCCTTGCAGGTTCATTTGGTAATATATTATTTAGAAAAGCGAGGCCTTTAGCTGGGTGACTGCAGATTGCTGGGTGAGCACTGGCGCTTTGGCATGGGTGGGGAGGGGGGTCAGATCAACATATGTACTGGCCATATCAGGACCATGTTGAGTGTACAGGGTCGATCAACATATGGAACATCAGAAAAGGTTCAGTTCCATATATGGGAATCTAAGGAGGGCGACAGGGGCAGTGTCTTGAGTGTACAGGGTTTGATGAAGAGGTCCCAGGTGGAGGGGCCGGCCGGGCCTTAAAGGGGAATTCCACCCATTTTCAAAATTTTCCTGAGGAAAAAGGGGTCTGAAAGAAAAATCATTAACATGGCGAAATACATCTTGATGATGTCATCAGATGTATTTCACCAAGTTAGTGTTTTTTTTTTTTCAGACCACCATTTTTAGGAAATGAAGAATTGGGGGAACTTTTTTTTTTTATCATGTCCACATACAAAACATCTCTAAGGTATATTAACGACATATTAAAATGTTGAAAATGGGTGGAGTTCCCCTTTAATTCATTTTCGGGAGCTGAGGATTGTCCTTTTTTCGACATGGAGAGAGGAAGGATGGATGGTGGAAGGATCAACGTATGGGGTGTCAGAGGTGGGCCATATGAGGAGATCTCACGGTTTGAGGGTCAGATGTAGCTTAGAGAACTGCTGGCCACCATCGATGACATCAGGGATCTCCATATATGGGTTGACTTCTGTGATATCACAGGTTTTGGACTTACAAGGTCTTCGGACGACATCGGCCATAATGAGCCTGTCTAGCTTTGAAAGGCATGCAGTAGACGCGGGTGGAGGGGAGGTGTTTGTGCGTGCGTGTGTGTGTGTGTGTGCGCGTATGCGCGTGTGTGCTTGAGTGCGCGTGTGATTGTGTTTTCGCACCGAAACGCCACCGGAAACGTCAGCACCTCGCCTTGTTCTCGCCGAAACTCGCACCTTTAATTGGCTCCACGCCGCATGTATAATTCAGCTCCGATTTCTGCCGTCGTCGGCCCTGAAAGCTCGTATGTCCAAAAGAAAACGTTGCACGCCTTTTCACGGGAACGGAGGAGAAATAAGGACTGGCCGTTCCAACAGATTCATATACTGTAGTTCTGAGGTTTTCAACCAGTGATCCGGGGACCACCAGTTGTCCCTGAGAGGATTCCAGGTGGCCCCCAGCTAAATAATGGACAGTTGGTAACCACATGGATCCTTATAGACATGTAACTCCTGAGATCATAAAATGATACCAAATGGACCATTCACTTCCTCCAAAAAAAGTGTTTTAGTTGTTATTCGGTGAAAAAAGAATCCTTATTAGCCGTTTCCCTTATCCCTGTGGTTTTCAACCTTTTTCATACCAGGTCCCACTATTTATTCAGCATTTGAGCCACGGACCACCATCTGATGACATTTTAGCCCCACAGACCCCAAAACTGAAGATATCTTTTGGTTTTGTCCACAATACTGGATTTCAAAAACAAAACAGGCAAACATACAGATCTAAATGACCATTAATCTGCTACATTCTCTAGTTGTGTAGACTTGGGCTAATTCAGATGATGAATATTTTAACTCTTGAGAGTATTAACATGAAACCAAATGGACCCGCAATTGGTTTCATTTTTACGCTCTCAAAAAGTTACATCTGGTTGAAGAACTTTCCATTTAGCTGGGGACCACCTGGAATCTTCTCAGGGACCACTGGCGGTCCCCAGCCTAGCTGTTGAAAACCCCTGCCCTATCTCACCATAAGCTTAGTATGGGATGTTGGTCAAATTCACCCTCAAAATGCATTTTTTTGTTATATACTGTCTCTCCACCATGCCAATAGCATGTTGACACACATTTGGTTCAGCCATGGTGGAAAGGCAATATATAGCAAAGAATTGCAATATATGTATATGTATATATGTATTTTTTCCCCTGACTAAATAACAACTGGGCCACTTTTTTTAAAATAAATCAACTAGAAATAAAGGAAAGCAAGGCGTCCTATAGAGGACTTAACGTTCATGTCTAACAGGGCGAAGAAAAAGGCACTATCACGTCCCTCATCTTTTCTGTCGGCTGAAATCTGACGATAGTAAGCGCAATGGAATGAGGAAAAAAAAAGAATAAAAAAACACTCTTGCGGTGTCTTGTCTCCTTTCATTAGGGAGCGGTCGTGTTGGACGCTCCGCAGCAGCTGTCGGGACTTCCTCCCCGCGCCGCAGTAGTGCAACAGAAAGTATATACTCCAAAATGTTTTACTTAAAAAGAACCACTTCGCCACTTTTCAACCTATCTTCATATAATAGGTCCTCACTAATGTACATGAGAAAATACCACTGTTCTTTTGTCTGTGTCTCACAGGAGGGCTGTGGTCAGTTCAGAAAACCGTCTTCCATTTTAAGCAATATTTTTGTGAAAAGAATATACAGTACATGGAAAACGAAAACTAGAAAAACATTAACATTGAATTAACCAAAACTAAAAACAAAACAACAAAACAAAACAAAACAAAACAAAACAAAACAAAACAAAACAAAACAAAACAAAACAAAACAAAACAAAACAAAACAAAACAAAACAAAACAAAACAAAACAAAACAAAACAAAACAAACAAAAAAAACAATAACTAAACTGAATGGTATCTTTTCTAATGAATGTGTTCTAATGACTCTGATATCTTATTAATAACTGAAACTTAATTGCAAGTAACTAAAAACTAACTAAAAAAACATTTTCACCTATATATATATATATATATATATATATATATATATATATATATATATATATATATATATATATATATATATATATATATATATATATATATATATATATATATATAAAACGAAATAAAAACTAGCCTCCCCGCTCTAATAAAACAAAACTAAACCAAATAAGAAAATACAATGAAAAAAAAACTAAGAACTAGGCTCACCTTTGGTCTTGAAGGCGAAGTTGCAGAAGCGACAGACGTAGGGCCTGACGTCTGTGTGTGTGCGGATGTGCTTCTTCAGCATGCTGGGCTTCTTGCAGCGGATGCCACACTCCTCACAGATGTACTTGCCCCGGCCACGGCCGCGCACGTACACATAGTCCTCATTGGACTTGTACCTGGAACGGTCACATACACACACACACAGGCATTGTGAGCTTGTAGAGCTGCGAATGTCATTAGCTTAATTGTATTTACTACTTGCTACTTTCCAGCCGGCCCCTGGAGGGTGAAAACAGCATTGACGATATCTAAAGAAAGACACAGGCCTGTAGTTTATAGGCCAGTTTTACAAGACAGCAGGGCGGCCATTATATCGCCTCTGTCGGACGGAGAGCTCCTAATTAGCTCCAAAGCACTTTTTCACTACTTCACTAAGAAGAAGAAGAAGAAAGGATAATGCAGAAAGGACAATTCCGCAATTTGCGCAAGGGATCTTTTAAAAAGTTAAAACATGGACATGAGGGGCTCCATTTTCGTTACCGCTAAACCCCTTATCCCTTAACTTTTTTGCCTTTTTAAACTGTTTAAAAAACATTTTTTTCAGTAGTTCAAATGGCCAGTCCACAAGCTCACACCATGTTAATAGATTGACATGTTGAAATATTCCAAAAAGTAAAAAAGAAATAAGGGATTTGGGATAAGGGATTTAGCATGTAACGAAAATGGAGCCCGAGATGTTTCTGCCCAACAATTATGAAGGAAAAAACCTCCAAAAACAATGGCCACTTAGTTGCGTCTAGCTTCAGTGGCCACGATGGGTTTACCAGGCCCATGTTCTCTGTCTGGGTTTTCCCAGGCACTAATTAAAGTTACATTACTGTGTGTGTGTGTGTGTGTGTGTGTGTGTGTGTGTGTGTGTGTGTGTGTGTGTGTGTGTGTGTGTGTGTGTGTGTGTGTGTGTGTGTGTGTGCGTGTGTGTGTGTGCGCCAGTAGCAGCAGTCTCCAGCAGTTTCATGTTGAGCCAATAGAATGGAGTTAGGCTCAAATCTGTTTACAAACACAGAATTTGTACACAAGAAAAGTTGCCTACATTACGTTTAACTCAAGCACTATGCCTGAGCAACACATTTCGAGTATTTTCAATTTCCAACGCTTTTTACTATGCCACATCTCTGATCATTCTTTTACCTTTAAAGGTAATAGAGGCAACTTTTAAGCCAAAAATAGATATAGCTATATTTGCCTTTTTCCCCTCTAGGTTGCTTCTACTTTGATGCTGCAGTTGTTTCACTAAAGACAGACACTTGCTTCGTCCTACAGACAGTCCAGAACTTTGCTGTCAACAAATCATAAAAAAACAAAACATTCGAAACAAAACATTCGTCAGGCTCAGAAAAGGCGGTACTAATTTGTGAGGAAGACGAGGATTGTGTGGGGATGAAGCAGCATTTTAGCCAATCACAGCACTGCAGTCTCCAGCAGATTCATAATGAGCCAATAGAGTGGAGGTGAGGGCAGAGTTAGATTCTGTTTTTAAACAACTCTGTTTACAAACACTGTGTTTGTACACACTAAAGTTTCCTCTATTACCTTTAACCCATTCTGAACTGAAACATAATTCAAAGATTTGTGCCACATTTTCACCATTTTCAAAAATATAAGGCCTACAAGCCCATAGCGCAGGGGTTTTCAACAGGTGGTCCGGGGACCACCAGTGGTCCCTGAGAAGGTTCCAGGTGGGCCCCAGCTAAGTTGGTTGACCACAAGTAACTCTTGAGAACCAAATGGACTCTTGCGGGTCCATTTGGTTTCATTTTTACACTCTCAAGAGTTAAAATATTCGTCATCTGAATCAGCCCACAACTAGAAGTGGTGGCCCGTGGCTCAAATTCTGAATAAATGGAGGGCCCTGGTATCAGAAAGGTTGAAAACCCCTGCCATAGCGCACCACTCCGTGACCCCACAACTAGAAGTGGTGCCCCATGCAACTGCCTAGTCTGCCTGGCAAAAACGCCCCTGATGGCACGTCCCAGCCTTACCCTCCCTCGAAGATCTTGATGCGGGCGGGCTCGGCGGGGGTCTGCTTGGACGAGGCCTCCTTCTCTCCCTGATGATGGTGCTCCTCTTTGGAGCGCTCCCGGGAGACCACTCCCTTCATCTTCCTGCCCAGCTTGGACACATCCACAGGCATCAGCTCTGGCTTCAACTAGACAGAGGAGGGGGTTGTCAAGAGTTAAATTATATTTAAAGATCTTAAGCAAGAATCTACACATTTAGAAAATGTAGAAGAATTGTTATTTTGACCAACGTTTTGCCAGTTTATCTCTCCACACAAATTGAAATTCCATGGTCCGTGGCTAAAATGCAGAATAAATAGTGGACCCTGGTATGAAAAAGCTTGAAAACTCCTGGTATATACTGTAGTTTGAGAACATCTTAGTAGTCCACCACCACACATGTACCCAGTGGCGTTTCTTTTTTTATTTTTAATATTTTTTTATCCCACGATTTTGTAACCCATTTTTTCACCCGGTGCCAATTCCTAATGTGATCCTGGGCTCTACACACCCTCCACCAACCTGGGGAGGCAGCGGACTGGCCTCATGCTTCCTTCAATGCATGAGGAGTCCAAGCTGCCTTCTTTTCACCCGACAGGGGGGAGTTTCCCTGGTTGGACGTAGCGCGTGGAAGGAACACGTTATTCCAACCAGTTCCAGTCCCCTCCATCAGGCGCCCCGGCTGGCCAGGGGGAGGCAGTTTAGAGTCCAGGATTACAGCATGTTTTTGTGAGGGTATCTACCCTAGGGGGGGGAGAACATGCAAACTCCACACAGAAAGGCCCTTTCACCAACCCCGCCTCGGGTATGGGCACTGATGACGCGGAGGAGCAGACACGCCGCCAGCACCCACAGCAGCGCCCCTAGCGGGAATCGAACCCAGGACCTTCTAGCTGTGAGGCGACGGCACTAACCACTGTGCCACCGTGCCCCGTACCCAGTGGCGTTTCTAAGCGATTTGGAGCCCCAGACAAGATTTTCCCTGGAGCCTCCTTATGCCCTAGAGCCCCCTTACCAAATGGACCCGTAAGGGGGCTCCGGGGAGAACATGTTTTAAATGTTCAAGCTATAGAGGACAAGTATAATGTATTTATCCATATGAGGTTTATTAGCTGGTGCACACTAGGGCTTTAACCAAAAAATCGATACATCGATGCATCGATTTGCATAACACGTGTCGACTCTAAAAAGCACAAGTCGATAAGTTGTTTTTTCCCCTTCCTCCGAGCGAAGGAGTAAGGAGGAGGAATTAAACATTTACCTTTGTCTTCCCCTTTTTTCTTTCTCTATATGTGCGACGTGTGTGTATATAATTCAACTGTAATATTGGTTACTGTCACTCACGGACAGAAGTCTCCTTTGCAACTCTATCGGAGTAAAGCCTTAATTTAGGCTTACCAACTTACTGCCGCTGCATGCGCTCTGGGCGCGGCGGCGCGCGGCGTTCCACTGATCATTACGTACACAGATCAGATCGAACAGCAAACAGTGTCAACGAAATACAGGACTTCATCAACCAACTCGTCCTCGTGCTACAGCGACCGTCTTGTTCCTCGTTTCGCATTAGGCTACGCATGCTTCTGTCCGCGTCGTTCTCATTAATTTACTGAATGGATCAGAAAAGAAAGCGGCGCGGTATGGTGGTGGTGGTGGAGGAGGAGGAGGCTACATGTAAATGGATAGTATTCTGATAATGTGGCCGCTATGTTAGACAATGCATTCCTCATCTTCAAGAACCAGCGTGTGTGTATGTCTTCTGTTGCGTTCTAACGTGTGGTTAGAACGTTGTGTGTTTTATGGCTGGCCATAGTGGACGTTGTGCTGCACTGTGTGCCAATATTGTTTTGTTTGCCACATGCTTCATGCGTAGCCTCGCGGTGTGTTTTGTGTAAGCAGTAAGCACTGCGCCGGCGTCATAGCGGCACCATTGATCCCCGACCCCCCTCGGAGAACCACCACGACGGACCCCCCCCCCCCCCCCCCCCCCCCCCCCCCCCGCGCTATAAAACGATAAATCGATAATTTATCGACTTGACTGTCTGACAAGTCGACTTGAAAAAATCTCAAGTCGTTAATGCCCTAGTGCACACCCCTCATGCCACCCCAGGCAACTGCCTAGTCTGCCTAATGGCAAGAAAAACTCCCCTGCAACGTTACCTGGTCAAACCTCAGCCTCCACGCCACCGAGGACACCAGCTTCCCGGAGGTGGGTGGCGACATGGCGGCCGTGACGTAGGTCCCGCTCCTCTGGGCGGTGTGGCGCGGCTGCTTGGAGCGCAGCAGGGCCAGCGAGGCCTTGGTGCTCAGGCCCAGCGGGTTGGGGTTGTATGAACTCACTGACCACGAGGCGTACACCGACAACGGGGCACCGCGACCCGCTGCCGCCACCGCATCGCTCGAAGAGCTAGAGGAGAAGAAGCACAGTTAGAAATAATAAACATAAATACCGGTGAGAACAGTTCTGTTAACTTGAGCAGAAGTAGTGTAACGATGAAAACTGAAACGAAAGTTACGTAAGTAAGTAACTATAGTTCTATGATTCCCCCCCACGGCCGTATGCCGTCTGTGTTTACTAGGCCTGACCCCAACTAGTCGACTAGTCGACTAGTCAGTCGGTAGGGGGCGCTGTCGACTGACAACCTCCCAGTCGAATGTCGTTTTTTTTTTTTTTTTTTTTTTTTGTGTACTCGTTTTTTTTTAATCATTCCACTCTCGGGGTTGGGGTGGTTAATGTCTAACATAAACAAATGAACAGAGAGAGCCTATTGTTGAAGTGCTGTCAGATTTAACTGTCAGTAAAAAGTCCGACCGTGCACTTGATCTCACAAACGCCCAGTGAGAACAGCAGAGGACAAGCCAATGATAACCCAGACGGAGCGGATATGAATGCATCGCTGTCCGGCTGTATTCTTTGTCATTTCTTGTTCAAAACGTTATAACGTTACTGTTTTATAGGGAAGAGAATTGCTTATTTGCTTATTTTACTATCGCTGTACCGAGGACATGTCTGTGCTGTGCGAGTCTGTGCTGCTGCTGCTGCGGCGGGCGGCGGCGTCCTCCTCCTCCTCCCCGCAGTCTGTCTCAAAGAACGCGGCTATGATCGCTTATTTGCTTATTTTTTGGAACCACGGGACAAACACCTAAAGTTCACCACCAACGTGATGAGAGGAGCCGTTTGTGAACATGTCACTGCTTTCTTGTCAAATCTCGAGCTCCGGTGTGCGCGCTCTCTCTTGTTGTCGGCTTACGTTACTGTTTTCAGGTCCGGGTATAAAATTTCACAATAGGGGGGGCAGGCGAAAAGTTTAAGCGTAGATTCCTTAGAAGATTCCGGAGATTTAGGGCGTTTAGGGGGGCATTCCCCCCCTGTGCACAGCCTTTTATCCGGCTCTGCAAATGCTTCCCAAAAAAAAGGAAATAAGAAAGAAAGAAAGAAGGCGATCCACAGACGCTCTTTCCCCTCCCTCAACCCTCGTGGATTACGGTATATATGGATTATATCTTTGATAAAATACTGCAAAAGGTACACAGTGACAGTAGCCTGAGTTAACATCGATTCTCTCAGAACACATGCACACGGCTGCGTTGTGAGCCGTATGGCAACATTTTGCGTTGGGTCCCGCGGGCGCCGCGGGGTAAAGAAATAATAATAATAATATTAATATTAATGTTAATTTTGCCCGGGGGGGGGGGGGGGGGGGGGGGGGGGGGGCTCATTCGACTGGCAGTCGACTAACGGCACATTTATTCATATTAATTTCGACTATAGAAATCCTTAGTCGGGGACAGGCCTAGTGTTTACAAAACAAACTGAGGTGAACTGAAATTATACACAAAATGCCCTTAGTTATACGTTATAAATAAATAACATGTAAATGCAAAAATAATAAATGAGTAGTAGTAAAAGTAATAATAAGGGTAATAATAATAATAATAATAATAATAATATTAAGAAGAAGAATTATAAATAAATTAATAAATCAATAGCAATTAATAATAATAACTAGTAAACCTTGCTCTAAAAGCAAATTACATAAATAAATGATTAACCAAAAAATAAGAATATTGTCACAAAGATGAAAGCTAATAAAATAATAATAATAACTTGCAAACCCCACTCTGAAAACAATTTTAAGCTATGTAACTAACTAACTAATAAACCAACCAACCAACCAACCAACAAACAGACAACAAAACTAAACTATAATAAAAAAAAAAAAAAAACTCTATGTAACCTTGAGTTGGGCTTGGTGTAGTTGAGGAAGCACCAGCTGACGCTGGTTGAGGTGCGCAGGCTGGGGAAGCGGAAGAACTGCTGGGCGTCGGCCAGGTCCAGAGCCGTGCTCTGATTGGCCGCCAGCTGGACCAGCATGCTGATGGGTATCCTGTGATTGGTAGACGACAATGTCACAAATTAGCATTACACCATATGGCCGTGTTATCACAGTCATTTGAGACAATTCATGCTTTGTAAACCGGTACGGAAATACTTGGCCAGTACCTACAGTATGTTTAGAATAATTTAACCTATAACTAATAACTTTAACCATAGCCGGTGCATGTTTATTTAGTTTTAGGTGTTATTATTTCACCTGTTGTGCCACAGAGTGAATATTGGCAAAGGATAATGTCAGTTTTATTTGACCAAATCCTTTTGGCGTGAATCTATGCCCCATGGACCCTTACGGGCCCATGGGGTATCATTTTATGATCTCAAGAGTTAAATAAATTATATTTAAAAATCTGAATGACTTAATTTTCAGTAATGTACACATTTTGAAAATGTAGAATAATTGTTATTTTGACCATTATTTTGCCAGTTAACTCCTAGACACTGAACTCAATATCAAATGGTGGTCCGTGGCTAAAACGCGGGCCCTGGTATGAAAAAAGCTTGAAAACCACTCGTACTCATAAAGGTTGAAAACCACACGTACAAATGCAACCAAATGTTAGGGTTCATTTGGTTGCATTTGTATGCTCTCAGAAAAAAAGAAGCGTCTAAAGAAATCCATTAACATGGTGAAAATTGATGATCAATATGTGTCACCATGTTAGTGGTTTTCTTCAGACCTCCATTTCTTGGGAACACAGAATGGGGGAACTTTTTTGTCCACCCAGCACCTCTAGGATATACTAATGACGTATTAGAATGTTGGAAATGGGTGGAGTTCCCCTTTAACCAAACAAGTTAGAATTTGGACATACAGTATATGCCACGGTCCCTAACCTGTTGGATCCCGGCGGCTGCCGCTTCGACTCGTCGCGTCCGCTGCTGTCGTCGCCGCCACCATCGTCGTTTGCAGGCGAGCGACAGCGTTCTCCTCCTCGCTCTCCGTCCTCCTCATCCACATCCAGCTCTTCCGGTGACTCCCGGAGGACGGGGGAGGCGGGGGACGGATCGGTGACGATCTGGAGGGGCGGGGTGAAGCTCTCGGCCTTAGCTGCTGCAGCGGTCTTATCCCCGCTGGCTGGGAGGAGGAGGGGAGGAGGAGAGGGCGAGGAGGACATCCGGGTGTCGCTGCCGCTGCCGTCGTCCATGGAGTCCCGGCGGCTCTTCAGCGGAGCAGGGGAAGGGGAGGGGTCTCGGCCCACCGTACCGCCACTCAGCTCCACGGCGCTCATCTCCTTGACGATCTGGCCGTACATGCGCTCCTCCTTCACACGCTTCTGCTGCTTGGTCTCCACGAAGAGCTCCAGAGAGCTGGAGGGGGAGGAGGAGGGGGAGGGGCCAGGGTCAGGAGAGTTAAAGGTACTATAGGCAACTTTAGTTAGTTCAGTAAAAAAAAAATGAAAATACAAGAGTTAAAGCTAGCTGCTCTAAACTAACTGAAACAATTGTAAGTAAGTAAGCAGTAAAATGAAATAAAATAAAGTAGTAAAAATGAATACATAAAACAAAATAAAATAGTAAGTAGTAAAATGAAATAAAATATTAAGTTATACTGTTATGGGTTATGGCTAAAGCACTAAACTACAGTAATGTTTTGTTGTACACTGTGCAATGACAATAAAGATCCTATCATCTTCATCTATCTTATCGTAAGTAGTAAAATGCAATTATTAGTAAAGTAAAAAGTGAAACCATTCTAACCTGGCGGGGGACAGCATGCGCTTGCTGCCAGCGGCGGCAGCAGCAGCGGCGCCCGCGCTGCCCCCAGCACCTGCCCCCGAGGCGTCGGTGGTGGCGATGGTGCTGGACGTGAGCGACAGCGGGATGCCCGTGTTCAGCCGCGGCAGCTGGCCGCCGCCGCTGACCGCTGCCGCCACCACGGAGGAAACGTCCAGGTCCGGAGGCGGAGGCTTCCAGGGCGGGTAGCGGAGCAGTGCCGCCGCCGCCTCCTGCTGCCCCAGGAAGCTCGCCAGGTTGAATCCCGAGCCGGCCATTCCTCCTCCGCCTGCGACGAGGGACAGAATGCACAGTTGTTCATGTTTTTGTTTTTACAGAATTCATTGCCATTGAACACCCTTTACGTCTATGTGTTATTTTCAGAAATAATTAAGTGAAAATAGTGAAAACTATTTTAAATAAACAACCAAACCACTAAATCAACACTAATCTGATGGGGCATTATTGTTTTGTTTTCAAAAGATAAGAGTTTCTTCATTTGGAGTCGGGTGGTTTCTTATTGACAGAAGAGAGAGATATTGTGGTATTGATTAATCTATTAGTAGATGACCAGTGGAGCTTACTGGTCAAACTGCCAGATGTGCTCCGCATGAGTCAAGGAACATGTGGAAATGAGTCCCAGAATTTTTGGCCCAATGAGGCCTGCGTTATGTCTGTTCAAATGTTTCAGCTTAAAAAAATTGCTATAGCGCCCCCATTTGACCAACTGCATTAAGGTTTTAGTGCTATTTGGCATCCCCCTCTACCAAACTGTAAAATCTCATGAGCAGATCATGCTGCATGTGTGTATTAGGGGCAGAAGTATACATTTCACAAACCTATTTCACAACTATTTTCATGTTCGGATGAGTAACTAACACTAACTAAACCACTAAATCAACACTAAATCTGATTTTTTTTGCTTTCAAAATACAAGAGTTTCTTCTTTTGAAGTTAGGTGGTTTCTTACCGACAGAAAAGAGAGATATTGTAACAATGATTGTAATATCAATTAATCTATGAGTGTAAACATGAAACCAAATGGACCCTGGCTGGTTCATTTGGTTCCATGTTTACGCTCTCAAGAGCTAAAATATTCATCATCTGAATTAGCCCAAGTCTACAAGATAAATGGTCATTTTGCTCTGTATGTTTGGCCGTTTTGTTTCCCAAATCCAGCCTGGAATTGTGGACAAAACCAAAAGAAATCTTTTTGGGTTTTGGGTCTGTGGGGGCTAAAATGTCATCAAATGGTGGCCCGTGGCTCAAATGCTGAGTAAATAGTGGTCCCTGTTATCAAAATAGTTGAAAACCACTGTATTAATAGATGAAACCTGTCACCCTCTGCGAGTGGGTGGATCAACACTTGTTCTTCCATGACAAACTCTCCTCTCCCATTTACAAACAGCCGACTGGCGCAGACCTATTTCAAACCTGCTGACGAGTGTGAGTGTGAGTCAGCTACAGAACAAAGCCCACGCGAGGACTGACCGCCTGTGCACTACTTCTACCAGTGCAAATAAGTGGGGGGACATTGCGGGGGAAGCTTCCACAATGTGTCCATTATTTTTAGGCACATCGAGCAAGCCAGCGGACCTGAGGGGGTGGTTTGGGACGTATTTAGACAGGTAAGACCATTGAGAGCTTTAGAAACAAGAATTTTAAAATCAATACTAAAAAAACAACAACCGGAAGCCAACACATCTAGATTGTTGTTGCATGATGTGAAAATAGAACAGTTCATCCATTGCTCCATTCTGCATACATGGCATACACTACAAGTTGTAACTAAACAAATTATGTTGTACTCTCTATTCCTTTGCGGGTGTGTGTGTGTGTGTGTGTGTGTGTGTTTACATATTAATATTATTATTAATATGTAATATTAATAATAATTATTTGCTTCTAGTAATAGGTAATGTAATATTATTACTTTCCTAAGGAGTCATAAGTAAAGCAAAGATATTCCTCCTAAGTAATATTGCCCGACACTGGTAGGAGGTATATCACCTCCCCTTGTTGCCATGTTGATGGATCGTGCTTTGTTTTGGCTGCTGTTAGCCGCAATGAGGGCATGTGGCTACCTGGCCCCTTTTACAGTTAACATTAACAGGTAAATCCAACACGGTATGCACACGTACCTCCCCCAGCGGTGGCGGTGCCGCCGGGTGCCTTCGCGGCGGACAGGCCGGAGGGGACGCAGAGCGCCCCGGTGCCACGGCTGGCCACCAGCTGGCTGACGGTGGTGTACATGATGCTGCCGAAGGACGGCACGTGGGTGTGGGCGCGGACGGGCACCAGCGCGCCCACGCCGCCGGGCAGCAGCTGCACCCCCACCCCCCCGGGCAGAGAGGAGGAGGAGGAGGAGGATGTCTGGGTGGCGAAGGACGGGTGGAGCTGCTGCTGCAAAGGATATGAGAGTTAAAGGAGAATCCACCTCTGGAGGCATTCTTGCTTTTATTTGCAGTTGATTTACTGTATTTCCCCAAAAAAAGTGGTCCATTTGGTTTCATGTTGGTTACACTCTCAAGAGTTAAAATATTCATCCTGTGAATTAGCCCCAAGGCTACACAACTAGAGAATGTAGATGATTAATGGTCATTTATGATCTGTATGTTTGAAAAATAAATAAATCTTTAGTTTGGGGGTCTGTGGGGCTAAAATGCTGAAATTCTGAATAAATAGTGGGCCCTAGTATCAAAAATGTTGAAAACCACTGACACAGAGCGAACTAGTAGAAGAGTTGCAACATTGAGGGGTCAGAAAACAGCCTGGTTACGATAGACCATAGACTCCAATGCATTTAGTAACTTCCGGCTGTCACTATTCGTTCAACTTCCCCGGTTGTCACTAGTCATAGACGTCTATGTAGGAGAGCCGCCATTGGACTGGCCCCATGATGAAGAAAATCTACTAACCTGAATCTGCTGGAGCAGTGTGCTGGTGATGGAGGTGGAGCAGGTGGCTAGGGGCAGCTTGGAGGAGAGTGACGACGATGATGAGCCAAAGGCTTGTGTCTGCTGCTGTGGGTCATGGAGTGTTGCGTGGTGCGGGGGAGCATGGAGACTACTAGGCTGTGCTTGGTGGTGGTGCTGTTTGTGGAGTGTGAGAGCTGCCACACTGCTGCCGCCGCCACTGCCACTGCCACTGCCACTGCCTGGGGACCTGGAGTGAAGCTTCCGGAACTGCTGCTGTTGCTGAGCCTGGGAGTAATAAGAGAGGTGGCGGTGGTGGTGGTGTTGTGTTGGTTATTTGGTATAGTTCACTTCAGACCCGAGGCAGGGCCAGATCTAGGTATGAGCATGGGGGGGCAATGCCCCCATAAATGCCCTGATTGACATGATGGAATGCAAACAACCCAAATTTCACAGATATTTAGAAATTAAAGAGAAACACTACTGCTACTAACTAACTACAATTGTTGCTCCACTACAGTAAAGCACCATTTCATCATTCAAAACAGAGAACTCTGAGTCAGACCTTTAGCTTTATGCATGCTGCGTGTCTGTTGCAACTTCAACAACAACTGATGTTATTATTGATGCTTGCTTGCCTAATAAAAGTCCTTCCTGAATGCTCCATACCATTTTCACCTGCCCCCACCCCCCAATTAGCCCTTCTCAAAAACCTCCACCCTTTGGACAGTGGGGTTTATAGCCACTGTCCAATGCCAGCCCAATATTTTTGCAACTATTGCTAATGCAGTTCAATCTTTCCTGCATTAGCAAAGAAAGAAAGAAAGAAAGAAAGAAAGAAAGAAAGAAAGAAAGAAAGAAAAAAAAAAACAAAAAAAAAAAAACTGACCTGGAAGGAGAGGTTCTGCCTGGGCCTGTGGTTGGAGTCAGCCTGGTTCCAGCCTGCTGCTGCTGCTTGTTGCTGGTAGGACTCATGTGCTGGATACTCTCCCTCTGAGGATGAACCCTGAGCCTGCAGGCGCTGCTGGGACCTGATGCAGGAACAGTAGTATCAGAGATAGTATAAGTAACCTGAAATCGGGACTTAATACTAGGCTATATCTGTATCACAGTGTATTATGTCAATACACGTCATATAACTGGCATTTTATGTCTATACTATTCAGAAAGAATAGCTACAGCCCATAGCATCAAATGTTCACACTAGATCGTGGTTGGTCGACACTAGCATGGTTATTTAGGGGTGCTAGCTGGCTTTTCACTGTGACGCCACATGGCAGTCAATTCTGGACGTTTTTTTTTTTTAGAAGTTGCCTTTAGGCATGCTCCATTCTACGGTGTTGAATAATGGCGGCAGTGTGTTGCCATGTGGTGTAGTATTGATGTAGAGACCTGGGGCAGAGCAGTGGTTCATCCTGAAGACTGTCTTCACTGATGCTGTGCTGGAGCACATGCTGGTGCTGATGATATTGTTGATGGCAGCCCACGCCTAAACACAACACAACACATTGGATAGTCTAGGACAGGAACTGGAGATGGTTGCATGATTCTATTAGATCCACAATTCTGATGAACTCGCCGTATTCATAATTATATCATTATTACTGTGTGAATCTTTATTCTGGACAAACATGGTAACTCATGAGAGAGGTAAAAAACTAAATATCTTTTACATATAAATAGCATGAGTTGTGCCGGGGACCAATAAAATAATTAATTAAATAATTAATATATAATTAAATATAAAATAATTAAAAAATAAATGATTAAAATAAAATAAAATAAAATAAAATAAAATAAAATAAAATAAAATAAAATAAAATAAAATAAAATAAAATAAAATAAAATAAAATAAAATAAAATAAAATAGCTCACCTCCAAAATGAACAAGAACAATTAATTAAACAATTATTAATTGATTACTTAATAGAATAAAAAAGCTCACCTCCTAAATTAACAAAATAATTATTTAAACAACAAAACAAAACACAAGAAACACAAAACAAAACAAAAAAATCCCACCTCCTGCAGCGATCAGCCTCTTGGTCCTGCTGGTCAGGTCGGTAGTTCCGGTGTACCCGGGTCCTGCCGGCCCACCGCTCCACAGGCTGTGCTCACAGCTCTCCTGTTTGATGGACAGCTCAGCTCCTGCCTCCTGGACCACCGTCTCTGGGTAGACGCTCAGTGACGCCTGATACACAGCCATACACAGTCATAATACACAGTCAATAGATTTGTGTTTTCGTGGCAAATCGTAAAAATGAAAAAAAAAAAAAAAAAAAAAAAAAAAAGTTGAATTCATTGTTGTTTATACTGTCAAGAGTTAAAATATTCATCATCTGAATCAGCCCAAGTCTACACAACTAGAGAATGTAGAAGATTACTGGTAATTTTGGTCCGTATGTTTGACTGTTTTGTTTCTCAAACCCAGCCTGGAATTGTATGGACCAAAAAAAAAAAAAAGTATAGTTTTGGGGTCTGTGGGGCTGAAATGTCCTCAAATTGTGGTCCGTGGCTCAAATGCTGAATAAAAATAGTGGGTGTGGGTATCAAAAGGGTTGAAAACCACTGCAACACTACTGCAAACACTACAACCATCTTTTAAATGTGTGAAATCTGTTACCACGACAGTGAAGTGATACCACTCTGGTGCCTCAGAGGCAGTCAGATGGTAACGGCGATCTCAAGTGCTCACCACTGTATATACACTATATATAAATGAACAAAAGGCCCACCTGTCTGACGAGGTATCCCCTGCGGCGTTCCTTCATGGCTGAGGCGCTGCAGTACATTTCACCCTGCCTGGAGTTGGGCGACAGGCTGCCGTAGTCGAAGGACTTGCTGCGCACTTCGGGCGGGTCGCCGGGCAGCCCGCAGGGGGCCTGCTCCGACGACGAGCGCCTCATCTCCCTCTGCTGGTGGTGGCCGCCGCCTGCGTGGCCGCTGCCAGGGACCGTCAGGAACTCCGACTGCTTGGCTGCGGCGTTGGCGCCCGGTTCCGAGTCCTGGGGGGAGATGAGTATGCATTTTCTCAGCAAAACTACGCCTAAAACCTAACCTTAAAGGGGAATTCCACCCATTTTCAAATGTTTCCTTAGAGTGTACAAATGTGATACCAGGGCCCACTATTTATTTGTACACTCTCAGAAAAAAAAGGCCAAAACACAGCTTGATGATGTCATCAAGTCAGGAAATTAACTGGTAGTTACCTGGTAATTACTGTACCGTAAATGGAAGGGTTACCAACTTTTTTTTACAAACAAATGAAAATAAAATAAAAATCGTGTTGGGTTGTGCGTACCTGCTTGGTGGGCGAGAGGGACTTGAGCGCCCCCTCGTCCCTCTCGAAGGACATGGAGAAGGAGGAGGAGTGCGACAGGTTGCTCTCCTGGCTGGGGCTGCGGGAGAGGCTGGTGCACGTCGACTCGAAGCTGGACTCGCCTGACGAGTGCTCCTGCATGTCGGCCAGCCGCAGGCGCCTCTTCTTGGGCGGCACCTTCTCCGACGGCATCTGGGCCAGGGTGTCGCTGCGCTGCGGCAGCTGGAACTCCTCCACCGCCGCCACGTGCTGCTGCTGTTGTTACGGAAAAATAAAATATGATACATAAGCTAAGCTAAGAACGTTAACACTGGAATACCTATATAATGAAACTATGAATATACTATAATACTAACTTTAAGTGAAATGCTACATGATTACATAAAGTTCTATCTAATTAACTGCTATCTAAGTCTATATAAAATTCGATCCCTATCCAAGTCGATGTGTATAAACTGCTATCTAAATCTACTTAAGTCTACCTAAAATGATTTCCAAGTGTACATAAAATGCTATCTAAGACTCATTATTCTTATCATTTGCATTATAACTGACATTCTTTACCAAAAAAAAAAAAAAAAACGTTTTTGTTCAATGAGGTTTTTAAGGAATACGAAGCCATGATAAATGTTGAAACCACTAGCAACAACATATAGCAATAGACATGCTAGTGCAGTATTAGTGGTAGGCTGGTAGGCTACCAGGTAGGCCTGCTCACTCAGTCGTGTGCTACAAAATGTTTTCAATTAGACCACGTGATGTGCCATTAAATCCTGGGTATGTCAGTGCGATCCAATCCAATGTGAGTCTACATAAACGCATATATAAGTCTAAAATATGAATTAATTAATTAATTAATTAATTACTGTATGGATACTATAAATAAATACTAATAAACACTTCAAAAACAAAACTGTATTAGAAAAAAAAAACAAAATCTAACCTTGTTCTCCGGTTCCTTGGACAACATGGCCGCCTCGTGGTGGTGGTGGGCGTCCTTGTCGGGGGGCTTGTTGTCGGGCTCCTCCGTGGTCACACGGATCTCTGGGACCTGGATGTTGGGCTGCCGCACCAGCTTGTGCTGGGGGGGCATGGGGTAGGGGGGCGAGCAGGAGCCCACGGAGGCCAGCTCCATGTCGCTCTGCTGCTGCTGCTCCGCGCTCTCCGTTCTCATCAGCCCCATCGACTCGGCCGGGCTCAGCGCGTCCTCGTACACCTGCGGTTCAACAGTTAAGGGTTTGGCATTTTATAGACGCTCTAAATCTTGAGATTATCAAGAACAAAAAGCATGGCGATACATATGGTACACATCATGAAGTATTTATCGAGAGTGACACGTAAGCCAACAACGTAACGCTGGAATACCTATATGATATAACTATGAATACTATATAGTGCTATATTTACATGAAATGCTACATAATAATAAGGTAATATTTTTTACGGTTTACATTATATATATATATATATATATATATATATATATATATATATATATATATATATATATAATATATATAGAGAGAGAGAGAGAGAGAGAGAGAGAGAGAGAGAGAGAGAGAGAGAGAGAGAGAGAGAGAGAGAGAGAGAGAGAGAGAGAGAGAGAGAGAGAGAGAGAGAGAGAGAGATACTGTATATGTCTACAAATATGTTATGGAGAATTTATGTTAGTCTACATGAACTTCTATCGAAGTGTACCATAGACCAATAAGTCTACATAAAATGCCATATAAGTGGATCCTTTTCATATGCTTGTAGGAGGCTGAGGCTATTGGTTCAGGCACTACCTCTGTGTCCGACTGCTCCGAGTATTGGATGGACAGCGCCCGCTCGCCGACGGGCGTCTGGTAGCCGCTGCCGCCGCCGCCTTGCAACAGCTCGAACGATTCCGACTTCTCGAAGGAGCTGGGCCGGCTGAGGGAGTTGGTGTGCTGGATGACGGATATGACGTTGCCCCCGCCCTTCCGCCCGCCGCCGCCGTCCGAGTCCTCGGAGCACATGCTGGCGCACGTGTCGAAGCTGTCTGACTGGCTGTGGGCGCTGTGCAGCGAGCCCACCGCCCGCATGCTGTCCAGGCTGCCGCACGGCAGCGGCTTGCACTCGTAGTCGGCCATAGTCATCTCAACGGAGCCGCTGCGGCTGCTGCAGCCGTCGTCGCAGTTTCCCGGGCTGTCCTCTTCGTCGCCCACGCTCTTCTCCTTCCGCCGCTTCCGGTTGGAGATCTCTGACATTGTCGCGCCCACCTAGATTCGAGATGTTCATTGTTACACAGATGCATGCATTGTGGAAAACTTGGGTTGGGCTTCACAATACAAATAAATGATAGCTCCTGTATTTCATGAAGTCTGCCTCTAATTAGATTATCTCCAAAAATCTAGTCTTTTTGACGCCTCTAGGGGCTGGGGTTAGGGTTAGGGGTTCTTAGCCAATCAGGAAGAGCCTCACTGAGCTGCCTCTGATTAAGGAAAAAGGGAGGACTGGTGGAGTCAAATGTGGAGGTGGTGGAGGACTATGATTTTTAAAGGGCCACTGTGGCTCCTATGGTTGTCACAGATACTAGTTATTTTCAGGAAGTGATCTAATAATGGAACGGTCTAGAACAGGGGTCATCAAACTACGGCCCCCGGGCCGGACCCGGCCCGCCGCCCCATTTTACCCGGCCCCCTGAACAATTCCCGACGCACCCACCCACCCACATTATTCCCCCGAGCAGCGCACATGACAAACCTCTCACGCAAAGCTGAGTCTGGTGCGCACAGACAGATTAACTAGCTGCAGCCCCCACCCAGGCTTCAGACAGACAGAGCTGTCTGGTGTAAAAATAATATTAATAATAATAATCGCGGGTCTTTTCCAACATTGAAATGTAAGTAGGCCTAATGCTGCTTTCGTTTCGTTCTCTCTCTCTCTCTCTGTCTCTGTCTCTGTCTCTGTCTCTGTCTCTGTCTCTGTCTCTGTCTCTGTCTCTCTCTCTGTCTCTCTCTCTCTCTCTCTCTCACTCTCTCTCTCTCTCTCCTCTCTCTCTGTCTCACACACACAGTCAAGTGCGCTGAAACCAGCTGATCTGCAAGCTCACCAGGTTGCAAAATGCTCAAAACAGGTCCCAAAACATGGTTTTCACCCGTGCAACTGTTTTTGATTTGTAGGCTATGATGAAAAATGTGCGACACGATCTCCGTTGGCTGGAAGGCAGCCAAGAAAATGAACGGCAGCCAGCTAAGGGAGACGACGGTGGCGCTATAGCAGAGAAGTTGCGACATTGAGGGGTCAGAAATTGAGCGCTCAAGCAAACGTGTTTGTTGCCAACTTGTCCCCATTCTCAATACAACTTTATGTAGAAGAGCCGCCATTAGACTGGCCCCATGAAGTGAACAGAGTTGGCGTTACTCTGTCTGCACTCATGGTCCTGGGTGTCACTCACTTGTTTCATTTGTTCCACCTGCGTAGTCTCAGAAGCGCTTTGAATTGAACTAAAAGTAGGCTTATGATAAAAGCAAAACCTTCGTGACTCTTTTGCTTATTAATCAGTTGTTCAGTGCTGGTTAGCAATATGTGATGCTAGAGAACAGTGGCTCTCAAAGTGGGCGTCCAGCCCCCAGCTAAATAATCACATGGACCCTTATTAAAAAAAACAATGGACTCTCAGAGTTAAATTGAAAGAATTAAAAATAAAAATAAATGCGGTTAAAGAGAGAGAAAGACAGTCAGCTACAAGGTCAATACTTTTTTTCCCACCAAAATTATGTGTTTGAATAGTAGCCTACAAAATCGAAAATGTTTCAATGGTAATAAACAATAAGATTGTTCAAGCTATTATTGTGGTAATTGAACATTACAAGTAGGCTACAAGGCTTGAAAAAGACAAATTTGAGCAGACACAACCTCTCAAAGCTTCAGCTGAGCTAAACATTTATTGTTTAGCTCAGCTGAACCAAAACAATAAATGTTTACATTTAGGCACCCCTCTATGATCGTCACACTTTTTTCTGTTACAAACTGACCCGGCCCCCCATTGGGGAAGGGAAAAGTTATGTGGCCCTCGCTGGAAAAAGTTTGATGACCCCTGGTCTAGAATAAAGAAAAAAAATGAAGCGAAAAAAATGGCAATATAATTCGAAGATTTATTGCCTATACAGAATATACTTTAAAAGATAAATGACAATAGTCTCTCTCTCTCTCTCTCTCTCTGCCTCCCACACAACATGCCTTTGTGTGAACATTTGTTCCTGGTGACAGCATGGAATAAGTGGTACCACCAAAGGCGTGGTACCACCAAAGGCATGGTACCAGGGGGGCACCACCAATTGACACTTTCAAGTGTCATATTTTAAACTTAAAAAAAGAATAAACATTTAGATAAAAAAGCTTAAATAGCTCAGATTGTCAGCATAAAAGGCCGTAATACCATGAAAGACATTCACCTTGGTGCCGTAGGGGAGGCCATACGCCTGCACGTGCTCCGGGACGGGGACGCCCGGGCTCCGATCACCGCCGCCGCCCATCATCTTGGACGTGGAGACAACGGCGCTCTTGGGCACGTGGCCGTACGCCTCCCCGCCGCCCCCGGCCTCTCCTCCGTGGTGGAGGTGGTGGTGGTGGGTCGCCTCGTGGGCCGATGAGTGCTCGAAGGCGGCCTGCCGACGCAGCCCCCGCCGCCCACCCGCCATCCCCGGGTAGAAGACGTCGTCGGGCGTCATCATCTCGTCGAAGGAGTGGCTCACGCGGATGGCCGAGGGCGGCACCGCCAGGCTGGCACTGCTGCCGCCACCACTGGGCGAGGAGGAGGAGGCGGTCGGCATGGAGTTGCTCCGAATCAGGGGCCCAGAATCGCCGGCGGTGGGGGGCTCCAGGAGCGTGGGATGATGGTACCGCTGCTTCGGGTCTCCCCCGTCGACGCCGCCCCGGAAAAACACGCCGTCCTCGGCCATCTTGCCCACGTCCGGCTTGAGGCCGGGCGGGGGGTCCATGGCGGTCGCCATCCCGATGGTGATGGATGACTCCCGCGATGGCGGCCGGGCGCCAGGTTTGTAGTACCACGTACGGCCGAACATAATCTCCTCGTAGGACTTGGCCGTGCCGCTGGCATTGTTGGGCGGGCTGACCTGCTGCTCGCCGGTGCTCTCGGAGCGGGAGAAGTAGCCAGAGTCGGTGCTGCCCTTGCTGTGCGGGCTCAGGAGGTTCAGTGACTGCTGGGACTCCACGGCGGCAGGCGCCGGGTGGTCCACCGAGTCCTGGCTCTTCTTCCCCGACAACCTGGGGAAAGCAGGGATTAAAGCAAAAAAAAATCCTGAGCCTGAACTTTCCAAACATACATATATAGCGCATATATATATATATATATATATATATATATATATATATATATATATATATATATATATATATATAATATATATATATATATATATATATATATATATATATATATGTATATATGTGCTTTATGCAGGGCTGCACACACATACCGTAACTATTTTGGTCTGGTACTCAGTGGAGCACCTGGGGATGTTAACTGGTGCTCCAGACCCGTATCACCGCCCAGGTCCAAATGGACCCATTCCATTTGTACACACTCAGAAAAAAGGTACTGAAAGAAAAAATATTAACATGGTAAAAGATGTTTCACCATGTTAATGATTTTTTTTCCAGACCATTTCTAGGAGACAGAATGGGGGAACCACACAACACAACATCAGGTGTATATTAATGGAATAGTAACATGGTGGAAATGGGTGGAATTCCCCTTTTTTGGTGGAATTCCTCTTTCAGGAACGTGTTTTTTTTCTCTCTCTCCCCCACACGCGCGCGCGTGTGTGACACACAATCGTTATTTATTGTTTCAACTATATTGACGTGCTCTTTGCTTCTCTCGTGCTTATCAAAAGCTGCATGATCGAAATCCTTTGTCCCTGTATGAAAATGCAGTTTTATAGGCCAGATTTGGATGCTCGCGGCATAGCTTATCTAGCACCGCATCTCGCTCCGTTCGTCAAGGGGGCCACGTGCCGCGCCTCCCCGGGCCGACTGAGAAGCACTCTTGAACGGATAGACTAGGCACGTCGGCTCGGTGAGCGCCGCAGGCATTTAGAGTATTTTTCTGTGCGGTCCAGCGTGGTGGTTCTTGGCGTCTCTTTGGAGATTGGGGTGGTGGGACACCAAAATAATTCCTTAATGGCGCTTTCTTCTTGGACATTTTGACGAGATTCTGGCTATAAGTTGCCAGTAATATCGATCAGCATGGGGATAGAGAGGTCGAAGCGGTTGGTTTGAGGAAGGATACGCTGTGACAGCCACAGCGGCTAATGACCGTGTCACAACTTAAGACACGGCGTGATTGGCCAGTCGGGGCAGAGCCATCTAGTGTCACAGTTGCGACATTGGGGGGTCAGACACGGAGCGCTCGAGCTGCTGTTCATGCAGCCTGAATAGGGACAAACTAGAGTTGAAATGCGTTGTATACAACGTAGCAGCGGCGCCATTGGACTGGCCCCATGAAGTGAACGGAGTTTTACGCATGTTTTTTTTTCCTCCCAAAATCCCAATAGGCCGGATTTCCGGCACCATGCCGGAAATCTTTAATCCCTGGGAAAGAGCCGAGTGAGTGACGCATTGATTGGAAGGACGGAATGGTTTATTTATTAATGGCGTTTTTTCCACTGCCATGTTGTTTGTTTGGCCCCGGACGACCTTTTGAGTCGAATATTTTGTTGCTGAGAGCATGGTCTTTGGTATCACCAAAGACCTGGTACCAGGGAGGCACCACCAAGTGGCACGTTAAAGTGATCACCGCTGTAAGTATACATATTAAAAAACAAAAATCATCAACATACAAATTCAAAATACATTTTCTCACGATATTTCAAATGACAAATGACCGAAAATCATTTTCGCATGATTTATTTCTCCCCCAAAACCGTTTCTTTACAATTTCTATTTAACTACATTTTAAAACAAGCTTTCTTTTGTGGCATGTCATGATAAATATAGGAATTATTATTGAATATTATAATATCATTGAGCATCAACTCAAATTATCTCGTTTGCACAATCAGTCTTTCATATCATATAGGAGCTTTAATGGAGATTGCTCTCAGGAACAGCTCGGTTTTGGCCTCATAATGATGTCATCAATGCACCCTACTTGGTGTAATTCCTCCTCTTCAGTTCCAAATTTGCATTTCCACTTTGTTTATAATGTCCACCATTGTTGGTTTTCCAAGTTGACATGGAATTTAAACAAGCCTGTTTTTTTTATCTAGCATCAGTAATATAATGCCTCTACAATAAAATATCCTGCATATCAGCGCCCCCACCACCTCAGGACATTGTAGCACTGCAGCTAACCTGTCCATGAAATGACAAGTGCTGGTATTCTCGATTGCTGTGGTGTAGCCAAGTATGGTGTAAGTCTTCTCATTGGCATGGCAGCCAATCAGGTCTGGGACCGTGCTCATTGGCTGCATGGCAGCAAATCAGATCTGGAGCCTTGTGTGTAGGCCAAAAGCCTGCACCACCAGACCTGGGCCTGGGCTTACAATTACTCATAATATTTAAAACCTGCAATTCATCACCTGACCCCCCAATTAACAATGTTACTGTACTCCTCTACTTTGTTCATCACGAGTTGAAGCTCTTGATGGCTGGTTTTATTTATTATGAATAATTATTTGGCAAGCTCAGGCTGGTGGTACGGCTTCATCGCTGAATCGATGAGGCTGCCTCCATGCCATTTTCATTTAAATTCTTTAGTTCTGTGACCCACAGGATTTATATCTTGTACAGGACTTATATTAGGCAAGTAAGCATCAATAATAACATTAGTTTTTGAAGTTATAACAGGCACATAGCATGCATAAAGCTAAAGGTCTGACTCAGAGTTTTGTTTTGAATGACGAAAAGGTGTTCAGTGGTGCCACAATTAGTAGTAGCAGTAGTAGTGTTTCAAATCAATTAAAAGCACTTTAATTTGAAATATCTTTTTGAAATTTGGGTTGTTGGGTTTGCATGCCATCATTTTGTTGGGGCAGTCAGGGCATTTAGGGAGGCATTGCCCCCACCCCCATGCACATGTCTAGATCCGTCCCTGCACCTTCCCCAACAGGGTGGTTACCTGAGGGCCAGCCGCTGCTTGATGGTGGGTGAGTCTTCCGGGGGAGGAGGCGGCAGCACTCGGCTTCCGGCCTGCGATCCTGCCGGCAAGTGGTGGTGTTGGTGTTGGTGCTGGTGAGCGTGGTGGTGGTGGTGGGGGTGATGTTGGTGGTGTTGGTGGTGGCGAGAGTCCTTCATGTCGGGGGGGAACTCCATCCCCGGCGAGGGAACCCGCCCCCCGCCTCCGCCCGGCTTGGGGACGATGAGGAGAGGCACTTTGATGGAGGAGCCCTGCAGCGAGGGCTCCTCGGCCGAGTCGGCGTACGCCGGCTCCACGCCGCCTGTAGGACGGTTTACAAGTGTTACGAATTGTAGCAAGTGGCTAATGCTAGTGTTAAGAATTGAAGCAAGTGGCTAATACAAGTGTTATGAATTTTAGCAAGTGGCTAATACAAGTGTTATTAATTGTAGAAAAGTGGCTAATGCTAGTATTATGAAATGCTGAAAGTGACCAATACAAGTTTTAAGAATTGTAGAAAGTGGCTAATGCTAGCGTTGAGAATTGCTGAAAGTGGCTAGTAATAGTGTTATGAATTGTAGAAAGTGGCTAATGCTAGTCTAGCATTAGCCACTTCATAACACTTGTATTAGCCACTTGCTACAATTCATACCACTCGTATTCTCCATTCTCCATCTTACCCGTGCTCTTGTCAGCCTCGAAGGAGATCTGCGGCACGGGGCCGCCGGCCTTGTGCTCCGGCAGCGTGGTGGTGCCCTCTGCCAGGCCTTCCTCGTCCGTGTCGGTGCTCTGCTCTCCGTCCGAGTGCGTGCCGTCGCCCTCGCCCAAGGGCGACGGCTGGTCGCCATCGCCGCAAAGGCCGCCGCCTCGGCCCTCGGCCGCCGCTGCCGCCAGCTCCGAGAAGGGCACGAGGCCGGCCTTGATGGCGTGCGCGTGCGACTTGCGGTGCTTGTACAGGTTGCTCTTGGTCTTGAAGGAGAAGCCGCAGGGCGCACACGGGTACGGCCGCTCGCCCGTGTGAGAGCGGATGTGCTTCTTGAGCACGCTGGGCTTGGCGCAGGCGCGGCCGCAGTAGTGGCAGATGTACTTGCCGGGCTTCTTGGGCTTCGCCGCCGCCCCTGCCGTCAGCTCTTTCTTGCTGCCGTACTCGGCCCCCTCCTCGAAGGACGAGGAGCCGAAGGAGCTCGGCAAGCTGGGGGACTTCCGGCGGGGAAAGTTTCCTCCGGGGTGTCCTCCTCCTCCTCCCCCGGAGGCGACACGAGAGAGCCCCGCAGAGGGGTAAACGTCGTCCGAGGGCAGCTGCCCAGCGAAGGGCCAGGCGTGCGGCTCCAGGCCGGGCTGCGGCTTGGCGCCCCCTGACAGGAAACGCTGCTGCTCCCCTGGGTGCTGCGGGTACGGCGGGTGCTGGTGCAACGGATGGTGGTGGGGGTATCCCCGGGCGTACAAAAACCCTCCCGCCACGTGCTGCTGCTGCGCGAAGGAGGGAGGCTCCTGAGAGTCGCCGCCGCCTACCCCCGAGGCGGAGGACGAGGACGACGGAGGTCCCAAGACGCTCTCGCGGTGCGAGTGCCGCTTGGCCGGGTCGGCGAAAGTGCTTCGTTTGGAGGCGGCGGAGGAGGACGAGGAGGAGGGCGACGGCTCCGACACCCACTTCCTCTGCAGGAGCGGGACCACCTTCTCCCCCGCCGACGCCCGCGCCACCGGCTCCTTGTTGGGGCATTTCTGCCCGGCAGCAGCAGCCAATTCGTGAGGTTCCATTTTTTTCCTTATATTTTGTATCTCCCCCTCTTCCCCGACTCCCTCTTATTTATTTATATTTTTTACAGTTTGGAGGGAGGGATATGAAAACGGGTATGGGAGGGTTGCGAGGTTCGTCGGGAAAGCTATAAGGTCCTAGAGCTGCCGGACATGATCGCTGAAAGCTTTGTTTTTGTTTTCCTTCAAAGGATGGCCGAGGACTTCGGCGGTAGGAGGAGAAGGTGGAGGAGGAAGAGGAGGAGAGGAATGGCCAAGTTGTCGTCCATGATGGCTGAGATGTGCCGACTGTTGTCGGTGATGCAGAGCTGGAAGAGAAACAACAGTGTTGTAAGACAGTGGTTTTCAACCTTTTTCATACCAGGGCCTATTTGCATTTTAGCCACGGAGGACCACCACTTGATGCTGAGTGTAGTCTCTCGAAACCCAAAACTAAGGATTTTCAAGTTTGTGTCCACAATTTAGGAGGGATAAACTGGCAAAACGCTGGTTAAAGCAATTCTTCTACGTAGCATTGTAAGAAATGGTCCTGGGCGATCGCCAAATGTTTTGGTTGACCTTTGAAAAATGGCCGCCATAAAATGGCTCTAGGAAGTTTTTTTTTTTTTTTTTTTGCTAAAAATGTGGCTGGGGCCCTAACTCTTCCAGTCTCATTCTTGGCTGGGAGAGGGTTAAGTATTAAAAACAATTTTAGAAATGTATGCTATTTGTGCTTTTCTCACATTTGTACTGTACAAATGTGTACAGTGTTCTGTATTAAAAGTTTAATAATAACCTTGGTGGAGGCTAGGGTGGTGTTGGACAGCCTCTCCCTCTACACCAATCAGTGGCCTGTGTAAACACCGTGACCACGCCTCTTTCTCTCTCTCTCTCTCGACAGGTGCATTCAAGAGGCGACGAACAATCCTTGATCAATTCGATCTGTAGAAGACAAACAAACAGAGGACAGAAAAAACAGAATTAGAATCAGAGGCAGTCTTGATTGTCACACTGCAGGTTTGTGAAGTGGTGGGTAAGTTTTCATCCAGTGACTACATTTTTCTGGTGACAACTACGTCCGTTTTTTACCAGTGTGTTTTTGAGTCGCGCGAAGCACATATAGGCTACTACAGGCATGAGTACCC
>CM076983.1:28678088-28685588 GCA_039105355.1 Benthosema pterotum | reverse complement strand
ATTCATTCATTCTCCTTGGCAGTATCAATTGATATAGATATGTCAGTAAAACATAGCTCCACAAAAGCCTGCCTACAGAATAAGCTTCTTTTACCAACGTGTGTGTGTGTGTGTGTGTGTGTGTGTGTGTGTGTGTGTGTGTGTGTGTGTGTGTGTGTGTGTGTGTGTGTGTGCGTGCGTGCGTGCGTGCGTGCGTGCGTGCGTGCGTGCGTGCGTGGCGGCCAGGGTGCCACATACCATCTGGTTGGATGGTTGGAATTCCTGCACGCGCTAAAAAAAAGTCCTCGGTGTTCGTTTAACTCCTTGGGTGCAGCTGACGGAGACCCTCACACAACTAAAGCCGGCGGCTTTTTACTGCGGTGGCAGATACTGTACGACGTCTCTCCTTTCTCTACTCCTTTTCTTGTGTGTGTGTACGAGAGAGAGAGAGAGAGAGAGAGAGAGAGAGAGAGAGAGAGAGAGAGAGAGAGAGAGAGAGAGAGGGGAAAAGAAAGACAGAAAGTGTGAATAAAAGCAAACAGACCTGGAAAATGCAACCACCTGCCAACATATGCACACGGCAGAACCTTCTGCCTGGTGGTCCGAACACTATGGTGGTCAACCTGGGGTTGGAGGAACGCACATGGGACCTCCAAGGGGGTTCTAATGAGGTCTGGAACTTCAGAAAGCATAGGGCCTACAAATGTAAAGGTTTGGTGACATTCACTTTCACTCTTTGGCAGATTAGCAGAAAAGCTAGGCCCGCATCCATTAGGCTCAATAGTAACACAAAAAATCATACAAAATCCTCTGTGAATTTGTGCAAATGAATGAGGTCCAAAGACAGCTTAAGGTGTCTGCTTTAAGGGAAAAAAATACAAGTGGATGATGTGTTTCAGTTTATTTTTTTTAATATGTAGGTAAAACTGTATTTTCACATTTCACTGTTTCCGTTTCCAGGGTTCATTCAGAGATAAATGCATTTAAAGTTATATCATTTATCAGTTATCAATTATAGTTGTAAAGTGTGTGAGGTGTTTTCTGGGTTTTGTAGTGCAATCAACACGTCAATCAACACATGAGGTGGTGTGCAGTGAGTTAATGGGTTTCTTAATAAAACAAAACCCAAAACGACTTTTGGAGTGATAAGCAGAAAACAGAATAATCCAGGTGGTCCCCAGCTAAATAATGGACAGAAGGACCTTGATGAGAGCTGTAACTCATAAAAGCATTTCACACTCTGAAGAGTTACTTAATTTTCAAGCATCTACACATTTAGAACATGTAGAAGAATTGTTTTTTGACCAACGTTTTGCCAGTTTATCGTTCCTAAATTGTGGGGGAAAAAACTTGAGGTTTCAGGTCCGAGAGACTGAATTCAACATCAACTGGTGGTCCGTGCCGAAAATGCAGAATAAATAGTGGGCCCTGGTATGAAGGAGGTTGAAAACCACTGCTATAAGCATGCTATCGTTGCCTGACTTGCCACACACACACACACACACAGGTCAATAGCACAGTGTTCCAGTTGTGCTGTGGAGCCAACAACACACAGCATAGGGCCATCCGATCTGAAGGGGACGCATCCCATTCCACACTGTGCTCCCTTTACTAGTAGCGTTATGTCCTCTCCTTTCCTCACTGTGAGCATGGAAGGGCACTAACTACTAGTACTCCATCGATTGAAAATGGTGGGCCACTTTCGTAATTTAACCGTGGTGTAACAGTTTTCGTTTGAAATACTCACTTCTGCACACTGTGAAAATCAATGAAAACATTGTACAAAATAACTACGGTAAAAGTACAAAAGTGAAAGTGCACAATATGAACAATGTTTTAGGCGCTTTCAAAACATACTCAGCTTGTGGATGTGCTACTTAAAAATAGCAATAATCTACTGAGAGCTTTAGTGGTTTTACATTTTGTCACAATACAAAATCTAAATCTACAAAGCAACTCGTGAAGGGTTTGTTCACGTTCGACCTATAAGCTGGTCAAAAGTAGTCGCAGCTTGTTGATGGGCTATTTTCAAAACATTTTTTTAATGCATTTGAAAATGTTCAAATTATATGCAGCATATCGCAAGTGCTGTGTTACGAGCTTGCAGATCTGCTATTCATTGATTCAGTTATTTATTATCAGGGAAAGGTGTGCAAATATTTGAATATATTCTTTCCCAGGGGATGCTTTTAACTCAACTATTAGCTTGGGGGGGGGGTCAAATACAGATTTGGGTTTGGCGGTCAAATACAGATCATTCTGGGGGTCCTTGACATCGGAAAAGGTATAGAGCACCACTGACATAGAAATGTAGGTATTGTACACTCGGGCTATTCCGACCACTGTCCTTTGACAGTCGTTTGACTGGTTCTTGTCATCGGTGTGTGTGTGTGTGTGTGCGTGTGTGTGCGTGCGTGCGTGCGTGCGTGTGTGTGTGTGACGTTGGTATGGATGAGTAGTGCGTGGACGGACGGGTTGACGCAAGCAAAGCATTTACCGGCGTATCACGGCCGTACCGGCGGTATGAGCAGGTCCTCATACCACAAAGCCCCTCCGACAGCCTTGACTCGGCCACAAAGCCTCCATTCCCCCTTTTTTGTCAAGTCTCTGCGAGCTTCCGTTTACTTTTTTTTTCTTTTTGAATGACTACATACTCCTGTGTTCCCTTTCTCCTCCTAGCCCCTTTCTTTGGCTTTGATCTGGAAATCGGTCAATGTCTTCTCGTTGTCGTCACCGGAAACAGTGACCTACTCCGGTACACAACAAATATATGGATTTGAATTTGACCTATAAGACGTATAAGCCGTCATCCAACTGTTTGACGTGACAGGTAAAGACTGCCAGCTAATGTCAACAGTGTCAGTAAGAACGTCCTCAGCGATGACCCGGAAACTATACTGGTGGTGCACATAGTGGAGTCTAATGCTAGCAGTATGTAGCCAGAACTTTACAACAAATCGTGAAAACAAAACATTCGTCAGGCTCAAGAAAGGCGGTGCGAATGTGTGAGGGGGGAGGGGGGTTGTGTGGGCTGAGGCAGCCTTTTAGCCAATCAGCACAGCAGTCTCCAGCAGATGCATAGTGAGCCAACAGAGTGGAAGTGAGGTGGAGTTAGATTCTGTTTTTAAACAAATCTGCTTACAAACACTTTCAGCCAAAAGATTTCAGCCAAAAATCTTTAAAGGCTGCCTTGCCCTGTCAGGCCCTCTCGGCCTTCGTTATTGTCCACACAGCAGTGTGGCGCGGAGCTCAGTTTGAATTAGTTTGAAAACAACAACTCTGTTTACAAACACTGGAAAGGTTGCCACCCTATTTCCTTTAATTTCAACCTCCGTGCCTAAACGTAAAAGGAAGTAGGGGGGGGGGGGGCAAGAGAGGGCAGCGAGCGAGGCAACGGCGTCCCGTGTGAAATGGAACACGTCCAGGGAGGAGGAGTGTGGGGGGGGGGGCGAGGCCCGGTGCCAACAGTGTCGGGTTGCTCTGCTGCTCGCTGCCTCTACGGGTTCTGCACGGGAGTGACATCATTGTTCTACTACACGCTCTGTCACACACACACACACACGTGCGCGCGCACACATACATTAGCATGCACGGAGATTATGTGCCGACGCGCATGCTGCGTTCGCATCCAGGTATGCACGCAACACAAACGTGAAAACGATACAGAGATAAGGATGTAAAGCCCCCCCCCCCCCCCCCCCACACACACACACACACACACATGCGGAAGCTCGTACGCACACACACACACACACGCACACGCACACGCACACACACACACACACACACACACACACACTGGTAATACATCGACCTGCGAAGCAGTTGAGCGTACGAAATGTTATCCAAATGTGTTTGTCTGACAGATTAATACCAAGAACTTTCGTGGCACATAGTCCAACATACACGCGTGCACATAACGTGCACACGCACGCACATATGCACGCGAGTGCAGAGCGGGGAAGGTATTTGGGTGTGCAGGGCTGCGCGGGGGCCATGTCCTGGTCAGAGTGTGTGTGTAAATTATTTAAGGCCTGTTACTAATGGTTTCCATTCAGTGATTAACCACTTTATACCAGGGGCCGAGAGAGAGAGAGAGAGAGAGAGAGAGAGAGAGAGAGAGAGAAGAGAGAGAGAGAGAGAGAGACACACACACAGAGACACAGAGAGACAGAGAGAGAGAGAGAGAGAGAGAGACACACACACAGAGACACAGAGAGACAGAGAGACAGAGAGAGAGAGAGGGGATATATGGGTAGATATGAGAGGAAAATCAGAGGAAAATCAGAGGGACAAAGAGCTATGGAGAAACCCACATGGAAAGAAAATGTATCTATAGGCATGGGCATGCGAAACAACCTAAATTTCAATGATATTTCAAATTCAAGTGCTTAATTTAAAATGATTTGAAACACTACTACTGCTATACTAACTACAATTGTGGCACCACTAAACCAACACCAATTGATCATTGAAAACATAAAACTCTCTGAGTCAGACATTTACAGATAGCTTCATGCATGCTGCGTGTCAGCAACAACTGATGTTATTATTGGTGTTTTACTCGACTAATTATTAGTCCTGTAACTGAAAATGGATATTCATCGCCCCTGGAGGGCGAACATATGAAGTGAACATATGAACTACATACTGCATGTGGGGGGGCAGTTTGATATGTGACCATTTTTTGTTTTATCATGTCATGTTGAAAGCAGGTTAGCTAGAATTTGGCATATTGGTTGTTCAGTCTGACCCACCAGTCTTTGAGATGTGGCTTATAGAGTAATGTCTTGCAGAAAAACGGCAAGTTGAGAAAACACGCTTGAAAGGTTCACTTCTGTGGTATCTAACATCATCTACAACCCCAATTCCGTTGAAGTTGGGACGTTGTGTAAAATGTAAATAAAAACAGAATGCATTGATTTGCAAATCGTTTTCAACCTCTATTCAGTTGAATACACCACAAAGACAATATATTTAATGTTCAAACTGATAAACTTTATTGTTTTTTTGAAATTATACAATCTTTTGTAAATTGATCGCTGCAACACGTACCAAAAAAGTTGGGACGGGGGCAACAAAAGACTGGAAAGGTCATGAATGCACAAATAACGCCTGTTTGGAACATTCCACAGGTAAACAGGTTAATCTTAAACAGTTTAATATCGTGATTGGGTATAACAGGACCATCCCAGTCGTTCACAATCAAAGATGGGCAAGGTTCACCACTTTGTGAACAATTCTGTGAGAAAATCATCCAACGGTTTAAAAACAATGTTTCTCAACATTCAATTGCAAGGAATTTGGTGATTTCATCATCTACAGTCCATAATATAATCAAAACGTTCAAAGAATCTGAAGAACTTGCTATACTAAAGCGACAAGGCCGAAAACCAACACCGAACACTTGTGACCTTTGATCCCTCAGGTGGCTCTGCATTAAAAACTGACATCATTGTGTAAAGGATATTACTGTGAGGACTCAGGAACACTCAGAAAACCATTGTCAGTTTACATAATTTGTCGCTAACACCTGCGATTGCAAGTTAAAACTCTACCATGCAAAGCAAAGCCATACATCAGAAAGGTTGGTTTGAAAAAACAACCAGAAAAACAACCAGAAATGCCTTCTCTGGGTACAATATCATTTGAAATGGTTAGACACAAAGTGGAAAAGTGTGCTGTGGTCTGATGAGTCCACATTTCTAATGATAGTGGACCCAGAGAAGGCATTTCTGGTTGTTTTTTCAAACCAACCTTTCTGATGTATGGCTTTGCTTGCATGGTAGAGTTTTAAACTTGCACTCGCAGGTGTACCGACAAATTATGTAAACTGACAATGGTTTTCTGAGTGTTCCTGAGTCCTCACAGTAATATCCTTTACACAATGGCGTCAGTTTTTAATGCAGAGCCACCTGAGGGATCAAAGGTCACAAGTATTCTGTGTTGGTTTTTCAGCCTTGTCGCTTTAGTATAGCAAGTTTCTTCAGATTCTTTGAACTTTTTGATTATATTATGGACTGTAGATGATGAAATCACCAATTCCTTGCAATTGAATGTTGAGAAACATTGTTTTTAAACCGTTGGATGATTTTTCTCACAGAATGTTCACAAAGTGGTGAACCTCGCCCCATCTTTGATTGTGAACGACTGGGATGGTCCTGTTATACCCAATCACGATATTAAACTGTTTAAGATTAACCTGTTTACCTGTGGAATGTCCAAACAGCGTTTATTTGTGCATTCATGACCTTCCCAGTCTTTTGTTGCCCCGTCCCCAACTTTTTTGGTACGTGTTGCAGGGATCAATTTACAAAAGATTGTATAATTTCAAAAAACAATAAAGTTTATCAGTTTGAACAATAAATATATTGTCTTTGTGGTGTATTCAACTGGATAGGAGTTGAAAACGATTTGCAAATCAATGCATTCTGTTTTTATTTACATTTTACACAACGTCCCAACTTCAACGAATTGGGGTTGTAGCTACAGTACATGTTTATGCATTTCTATGTACATTTAAAACTCAGCTCTGATATGTATTTCAGACATGCTCTAGTGTGAAGAGTCTGACTGTGCTATTAACTCATTTTGCATAAAATTAATGAAAACATTTTTTCCTCCTCTCCTGAACAGGTAGTCTTTCCCCAAAGACTCAACCCCAGTTAGAATTGGTTCAATTATATCAGGGGTTTTCAGCCAGTGGTCCTGGAGAGGGCTCCAGGTGGTCCCCAGGCTAAATGAGTTGGTTAACCAGATGTAACTCTTTGAGAGTGTTAACATGAAACCAAATGGACCCTTACGGGTCCATTTGGTTTCACTCTCAAGAGTTAAAATATTCAACATCTGAATCAGCCCAAGTTTACACAACTAGAGAATGTAGAAGATTAATGGTCATTTTGATCTGTATATTTGACTGTTTTGTTTCCCAAACCCAGCCTGAAATTGTGGACAAAAGCAAAGAAATGTTTAGTTAGTAGGGTCTGTGGGGCTAAAATGTCATCACATGGTGGTCTGTCGCTCAAAGGCTGAATAAATAATGGGACCTGATATGAAAAAGGTTGAAAACCCCTGACATATATGGTTATATATGAACTTATACTGTATATGAACTACATATGTGGTTCATATACTCTATGTAGGGCAATTTCATTTATCTACCATAATATACTTTCTTTTCATGTGGGAAGAGGGAGAGAGACTCATGTTTATAGGTATCCTCTATTTCCACCTGTTTGTGTGGTGTGTGTGTGTGTGTGTTGTGTGTGGTGTGTGTGTGTGTGTGTGTGTGTGTTGGTGTGTGTGTGTGTGGTGTGTGTGTGGTGTGTACGCGTGTGTGTACGTGTGTGTGTACGCGTGTGTGTGGCCAGATGGCTTGAAACCGCACAAACCTTCTCTAGAATGCCATCTATCATTTCACCTGGAGACCGAGAAAAGATGCTGAGACAAAGACATTTCCCCGCGCTGTGCACGTGCAATGGTGCATGCATGGATGCGTGCGTGCGTGTCCGCATCTCAGTT
>CM076983.1:28654544-28667044 GCA_039105355.1 Benthosema pterotum | reverse complement strand
GTGTGTGTGTGTGTGTGTGTGTGTGTGTGTGTGTGTGTGTGTGTGTGTGTGTGTGTGTGTGCGTGAGTGTGCATGTGTGTGCATGTGTGACATTGAGGGCAGGCCTGTGTGTGATAGTGCGACTACGCAGTGTGAATACTAATGTCAATAATTTTATTGTCGATGCACGCACCGCAATGGGTCACTCCGGGGCCTGTGCGTACGTGCGTGTGTGCGTACGGATGAGTGTGCGTCTGCAATCGCAAGTTAGTCTCACACCCCCCCACCCCTGCATCAATGTCTTTGCAAGTGTGTCTGCCTATATGCATACGTGTGCCACGTGCATGTGCGCGCACACATGTGTGTGTAGGCGTGTTTAAGTGCAGTGTGGAGGGGGATCACATATGGTGCACAATATTCGCTGACCTCAGCACTTTCTCTGTGCGCCGTGGATGCTTGGTTTAACATGGATGTACACACTATGTATAATGTATAACACACACACGCACATGCACGCACACAAACACGCGCACGCACGCACGCACACACGCACACACACACACACACACACACACCTTGCAGGCAGGCAAGTACACAAAAATAAACACACACTGACTGACACAGCACAGGTTATAGCACGCACACACACACGCACGCACGCACACACAACACACACACATACACTCAAACGGTTTTCATGCATAATGCATCCAATATACTGTCATTTCAATCTTTCACTGTCTTTCCTGTGCCCACAATGTCCGATTGGTATATAAAACAGCTTTACATACAGTATATGGGGCAAGAGAGACTTCCCACAATATCCAGTGTTGATTTTAGAAAAAGTAAAAAAAAAAGAAAAGAAAGAAAGATGTTGTTGATGCAGCGATCGTGTGTTAGAGTTAAGTTTTAAGTTCTAGTGAAATATCCCTTTAACTGTCATGGCACTCTGTATTTATTATTTTATTTAACCAGTGGCCACGGTATGGTGACCACTGCTCATGCGTGCACGGTATGCACGCACACACAAGGCTACTGAGTTGACACACGGCCACGTATGTGGCTTGACTGTTGGACTCGCCACAGAGAGCAATTTAGCTATCATGGACCCCGGCCTATACATTGGTGGAATGTTACTGTACTTCAGCCTTCTCATCGACATTCGACAGTAGACAAGCTGGTTGGCCTACAGGTCAGCCTACCTTTAAAGCAACACTATTTATTCATCATTTGAGCCCCGGACCACCACAGTCAAACATACAGATCAAAATCACCATTAATCTAATACATTCTCTAGTTGGGTAGACTTGCAGGAGCTAATTCACATGATGAATTTTTTAACTCTTGAGAGTCATTTTTATGCTTTCAAAGTGTTACGTCTGACCAACTTTCCATAATTTAGCCTGCGGACCACCTGGAACTCTCTCAGGAACCACTGGTTGAAAACCACTGCTTCAGAGGACAAATTTATTATTTTTTATTTTTTCAACCAAGGTTTGGTTTGTTTTTAGAGAAAGTAAACGACGGTTGTTAATTGTTTTTGATTTGTCACTTGCTTTATTTTTTAGGGATTGGAACATGGTCCTAAATGCGTATTTGTTTACAACATTTTAAAGCAATTTGTGTTATTATCTACTACAGTCCTAATAAACCCCCAGGAAATTACATCTGGCTGCAAAACATCACTGTATAATAGGCTCAACAACCCACTGAGCACAGATCTAAAAAAAAAATGCCAAAAAAGGTCTAAACGTGGACGTTTCTTAAAGGTCTAATCTTTGGATTCGTCGTTGATTAGACGTCTAATGAAAGTTACTCTTAGATTAGACTTCTCCGCCGTACAATGGGAATGGGCGGAGAAGTTATGGTTCTTGCAAATTTAATTTGCTGCGGTTTGCTTTCACACGGACTGCACTGTCATCTACAGCAATTGGACATTGGTGTGTGTGTGTGTGTGTGTGTGTGTGTGTGTGTGTGTGTGTGTGTGTGTGTGTGTGTGTGTGTGTGTGTGTGTGTGTGTGTGTGTTTTTAAACACTTTATGCAGTCTTCAACATTGTGCAAAAGTACAATATGGAACCTAATCACATCCATTCTATTGCTACATACTGTATATACACTGCATTGTCATCATAGCTATGATGATCTGGGCATAGGCTATTGTAATAAGCCAGGGGTTTTCAACAGGTGGTCCGGGGTCCCTGAGAGAATTCCAGGTGGTCCCCAGCTAAATGATGGACAGTTAGTTGGTAACCAAATGGACCCTTATAGATCTGTAACTTACACAATTTACACAATTAGAGAATGTAAAATAATTATTTTGTCCAACATTAACTGCAGAGATTAAGCTCAACTTCAAATGTGGTCCGTAGGTAAACTGCAGAATAAATAGTGCGCCCCGGAATGAAAACTGCTGCAATAAGAGCTTCTAATCTCTTCATTAGGCTAGCCCACGTGTGTCCAATGCCCTGGCCATGTTTATGCATAACTACATTTGCAGTTGTAGTACTGCAATTACTACAAATTCTTCAACCCACAATCGTATATTCACTCCCCATGTTTGATGCGATTGCATTCACACCTGCAATGATCCACAATCTGCTGCGTTTTGAAGCAAAGTGAAGCCGCCGTTTTGGGGAGGAGTAGAATGCGGGTATGCGCATTAGGATTCTAAACATCCCAAACGAAGTGACATTTTCCGACAATACGCAGCAGGATTTGTTTTAATCGCGGTAAAAGCTTCTTGTGTGAAAAAAAAAATCCAAAGGAATAGCTCGCCTCCTAGTTGACCTAACATCAAAGTTGCAGTGCAATACTAGGGGTGGGCAAAAAAAAGATATGCCAATATATCGCAATTCTTAATGCCATGATATCAATAGTGAAGCCCTCGCCACACGTATCTATGTGTAGCTAGACAACTAGATAACAATTCTGCGGTCCTTCAATAATGAGACGTGGCTTGGTTTTTGATTTGTTTACTGAAGACTTCCGTAGAAAATTGTAAAACTGAAAAAACAGAAAAAATAAAATAAAAATAATGAATTATCATGCACGTAAATATACACTGAAGTCTTAGAAAAGAATACAAACACTGGAAGTAACTATGTATTTCAACTAGTAGCATAGGAATATAATAAAATGGGAACATTTTTCAACATATTCCAAGCAACACAAACACTGCTACAGTAAGCTAAAATGAAGCCCAAAAACAGTTTGTACTAACTCAATTTGTCCAAACAAAACATGAAAGTTGCAAATCAGTTATTCATGAATTATTAAGCATAGACAACAACTGACGTGTACTTACAGACTAATCATGTCCAAGGCAAAAACGTTTTGAGAAGAAAACTCAGCAAACATGGAGGGACACTGTTCACAGTGGAATGGCTCACTTGTTCTGACTAGGTTTCTGTTTCATTACCTAATGCTGCTGTATACATTGAGTTAGGTTTCACTTTCCTTTCTCAAGCTGTATATACTCAGTTAGGTTTCACTTTCCTTATCCTCTTTAATTCACCCCTAGATGGCAGTAAAACACAGTCACAATGAGAAAGAACTGTCACAATGATCTTGAAAGCTGTAGAATGATATTCTTAACTAAGAAATGAAATTTTAACCAAACTGCCATTCAAAGGCAGCACACTCCCCGCTTTGGTACAATAACATTGTATCACTATAGAAATATCAGACTTAAGGGAAAGTCCTTGGTGCACATAAGAGCGTAAAGGATATTTCAAGAAGTCTCTTCTGACAGAAGAACCACCATCTCCAAGATTGGCCTCAGAAAATCTCAACAGTTTCATCCTTTATCTTGCGGATCCTCTTGTCACTGCTTGGCAGAGTCTTAATGACCAGTCCCATTGGCCAGTTGTTTCTGTGAGCTTGGTTGTCAACATCTCCTATCTTGACTTGAGGTTTGTCTTCAGTCCACTTCCGGGGACTCGCTTGCTTGGAAGACGATGCTCGGGGGAGCTAGACGGTAAAGGTGCTACTTCACCAACGATGACCCATCCTAGGTCGAGCCGCTGCGCATAAGGAGCATCATGAGGTCCATTTATTTGCTCACGCACCTTGTGCACTCTTAAGACGTCTCTTCCCAATAGCAAGAGAATCGGAGCTTCTGGGTCCAATGGTTGAATCTTATCGGCAATTGGCTGTAGGTGAGGGTGATGACGTGCTATTTCGGGTGAGGGTATTGCTGTCCTATCCTCAGGGACCATGTCACACTCAATTAGGGTTGGTAGCGGAATTTGTAATTTCCCATCAGCAGACTCAATGATAAAGTTGCCGGCTCTCCGGCCTGACGTCTCTGTTGTCCCGGAACAGGTTCTCAGAGTGTACGGAGATGAACTGGCCTTGACTTCGAAGAGGTCAAAGAACTCTGTCTTGGCAAGAGACTTGTTACTTTGCTCATCGAGCACTGCATACATTTTAACAGCGTTCTCTCTTTTGCCTGCAGGATATACTTTAACTAAGCAGATCTTGGAGCAGGAGTGTGGGCTTTCTCCACTTACGCAAATCTTAGTGCAGCATGAGTTGACTGGATTCTCACTTGGCTCCCCGCTGTCTTCTTTATCGGCTTGCATACTCTCTGTAGATGGTGGAGGACCTGGATGCATGGCCGAGATATGTCTGTCGCTATTGCACTCCAGGCACTTGATTTGGATCTTGCAGTCCTTTGCTATGTGCAATGTAGACCCGCAGCATCTGTAGCAAATGCGGTTCTCTCTCAAGTACACTTTGCGTTCCTCCGTGGACTTTCCTCTAAAGACTTTGCACTCTTTCAGTGGGTGAGGCCTTCTGTGTATAGGGCATTGTCGGTCTGGTTCCTCTAATTTCTGAGCAGGAATGGCGTCACTGTCATCGGAAGATTCCGCATCCACTTCGGTTTTGTGTACACTTATGGAAGGTTTCCAGCTAGACTTGGCAGATTTTTCTGTTTGTTGCATGGTGTCGGGGGTGATAGAAGAGAAGCTCGGATCGTTTCTCACTTTTGCCTGTTTCCTCACAAAGCTGGAGAAGACACGAAAGGGTGGAAATGACACATTGTTCTCTTCTTTGTACTTGGATCCCACGCTTGTCCATTTCTCCTGGAGGTTATATGGAAGTTTTTCCACAATGGGCTTTACTCCACGAGGTGTATCCAGAAATGTGAGTCCCGCTAAGTAGCCATCCTCTTTGGCACATTCCAATTCCAGCAGAATGTCTCCTAGTTCTCTGAGCTTGATATTGTCTTTGTTATTTATTTTGGGGAAGTTTTCAATCTTTTTTAACAGAGCATCTTCAATGATCTCGGGTGCCCCATAACATTCTTCCAGACGTTGCCAGACAGTGTAAAGGCCTGCCGCAGGTTTGAGAACATACACAGAGCGGATAGTTTTTGCCTGTTCTGACGACTCAGGTCCAAGCCATTTTGTCATCAGGTCCAATTCTTCCCTAGCTGACAGATTTAAGTCCTTAGTTGCACTTTCAAATGATGCTTTCCATGACATGTAATGTTCAGGTTGATCGTCAAACTGAAGAAGACCTGTACTCACCAATTCTCTGCGGACTAGGTATCTAGCGAGGTCTTGTGCACCTGGTGGCTCAGGTGAGTAGTAACCTTTAAAGGGATTGCCTGAGTGTTGAGAGAGATTAGGGTATGTCTTTGTCGGTTGTGTGCTTCTTGTTGGCTCTTCACTTTTAATTTGAACATCTCCATACTGAGGACGATGATTAATCTGGGTGCTGTTGTCAACAGTCGGGTTAGTGTCAGGGGCTCTTGAAAACTTCTCGTCCCTCTTGGGGTGTTTGGGAAGCTGCAGAACGCATTGTTCAATAAGCTGTACTGAGTCAAGCGACTGATGAAGAACATGGGATAGTGGTATTTGATCAGCATGTTGTGTTGGGTTGACAAATTGTTGTTGAACAGGGTGCATTGCTGTTTGATTAGGAAGCTGTTGTACATACTCTCTGGTACGTTGCGCTGAGTTGAGAGGTTGTTGTAGAACGGTGTGTTGCACTTCCACGTATTCATCCTCACAATCACTCTCACTTTCGCTTTCACTACCTTCAGCTTCTTCATATACTGAGGCTTCAGCAGAGGCAGCAGCAGCAGCCCTCTGAGACTGGAGAACATGGAAGGTAGCATCAAGTTCTGCCTTTTTCTTGATCACTTCAGCTTCTTGTTTAGCAAATGCTACTTCAGCCTGAGCAGCCCTTGCCTTGGCCTGTGCTTTTACATATAATGATGATTTTGTAGATCGCAATGACTTACTGGGTGGTTTCGAGGACGTGTTAGATTTAGGTTTGACTGAAGACTTGTACGAGGACTTATGAGACGATTTGTGGGACAACTTGACAGAATTGGCTTCACACTCCTCCTCTGGTCCTGTTTGCGTTGGGAGTTCCGGATCCTCTTTCTCCTCTTCTTGTTTCTTAGACGTCGCTGTGTAGACGGATTCGACCTGAGATGCTTCATCCTCTTCCTCTGGTCCTGTTCGTGTCAGGAGTTCCAAATCCTCTTTCTCCTCTTCTTGCTTGTTAGATTTTTCTGTGTATTTCTTTCCTGAGCGTGTACTCATGTTTGCCGATTAACGATCTTGTATGTTAGAGCCCGCTGTGCAGTAGTCTTTTTACTGTGAAGCCCTCGCCACACGTATCTATGTGTAGCTAGACAACTAGATAACAATTCTGCGGTCCTTCAATAATGAGACGTGGCTTGGTTTTTGATTTGTTTACTGAAGACTTCCGTAGAAAATTGTAAAACTGAAAAAACAGAAAAAATAAAATAAAAATAATGAATTATCATGCACGTAAATATACACTGAAGTCTTAGAAAAGAATACAAACACTGGAAGTAACTATGTATTTCAACTAGTAGCATAGGAATATAATAAAATGGGAACATTTTTCAACATATTCCAAGCAACACAAACACTGCTACAGTAAGCTAAAATGAAGCCCAAAAACAGTTTGTACTAACTCAATTTGTCCAAACAAAACATGAAAGTTGCAAATCAGTTATTCATGAATTATTAAGCATAGACAACAACTGACGTGTACTTACAGACTAATCATGTCCAAGGCAAAAACGTTTTGAGAAGAAAACTCAGCAAACATGGAGGGACACTGTTCACAGTGGAATGGCTCACTTGTTCTGACTAGGTTTCTGTTTCATTACCTAATGCTGCTGTATACATTGAGTTAGGTTTCACTTTTCTTTCTCAAGCTGTATATGCTCAGTTAGGTTTCACTTTCCTTATCCTCTTTAATTCACCCCTAGATGGCAGTAAAACACAGTCACAATGAGAAAGAACTGTCACAATGATCTTGAAAGCTGTAGAATGATATTCTTAACTAAGAAATGAAATTTTAACCAAACTGCCATTCAAAGCCATGATATCAATATCGAATCACCAGGTTCAAATCTTTTTTTATATATTCATGTAGTCTTGAAAATTCCAACCATTTTCAACATTTTACTGTTGATTAGCAATGTTGTGTGGACATGATAAAAAAGTTCCTCCACGTTCTGTTCTCTAAAATGGAGATCTGAAAGAAATCGTTAACATGGTGAAACACAACTTGATGACATCATCAAGTTGTGTTTGTTAATGATTTTTCTTTTAGGGAACCCTACACATATGAAGCATGGGCGTGGTGGTGGTAAAGGCTGGAATACTTGATCTATACGCTGCAGGGTCGCATCTCGCCAAACCCGAAAATGAACCACAACGCCTACCCGCCCGCCGCGGTTCTCGGCCCCGATCAAAGCGCGTGCCGAGGCTGGGTTCTTATAGGACGAAGGGGATCGGAGCGTAAACAGCTTTTCGTGATCGAGTGCTTCGGTTTCCTCTTTCCTATTATAATACGCCCCCCCCCCCACCACCCCCCTCTTCTTCTGCTGCTGCTCTTTGTTAATGGGGGCAGATTCATTTCCTGTATTCCATCTTTATCACATTAATTATGGATGTGAAATATAGCTAGGAGCGTCTCAGCCGTGTCCCTCTGCCCTCTCTCTCTCTCTCTCTCTCTCTCTCTCTCTCTCTCTCTCTCTCTCTCTCTCTCTCTCTCTTTCTGTGGGTCCGTTGCGCTTCGTCTCCTCCTCCGTTTCCTCGTCCTCTTCCTCATCTCTCTCCAAGTCACATTCCATTTGTCTGTCTTTCTGTGTCTCTGTCCCCCCAACCCCCCCCCCCCCCCCCCCCTCGTACCTCCATCATGCCTTCTCTCGTTTCCATTTCCTTTTGTCTTTCCTTTCTGGTTGGAACCATATTCACCCCCTTACAAGCGCAAACACAAACGCACGCACGCACGCACGCACACACACACACACACACACACACACACACGCTCCTCTCTCCATCCAGGGCCGGATCTACGCATGGACATGGGGGGTCAATGACCCACTAAATGCCCAGACTGCCCCACCAAACATGATGGCATGCAAAACAACCCACATTTCAAAGATATTTCAAATGAAAAGACAATTGTGGCACCGCTACAGCACCGCAACAGCATTTCATCATTGAAAACAGAAAACACTCTGAGTCAGACCTTTAGCTTTATGCATGCTGCGTATATCTGTTGCAACTACAACAACGACTGATATTATTATTGATGTTTCCTTGGCTAATAAAAGGTCCTGTAACAGAAAATGGTATGGGTCCAACTTCATCGCAGACGATGAAGTCGCCCCCATAACATTTTCGCCTGCCCAATTGGAAAATTGGGGGGTGGGGGTGGGGGGGGGGGGGGGGGGGGTGGGGCAGGACAAACAACAGAGCAGCAAGTAACGGCAGTGTAACAGATGAAGGCAATGAAGTGCTATAGCTAACTGAAAATTGAACAACCTAGTTGTAAAGTCAAGGTGCTAACTGTAAAAAAGTGTAAAAGTGACAATGTTAAAAAAAAAAAGAAAAAAAAAAATAATAATAATAACTATAACTATAGTCAACTATAACTCACATGAGTCACCTATAGTGACTCTATGGAGGCGGTCATACCTCAGAGGTAGCACTTAACTACTATTTTGACGTGCCAATATAGATTGTACACAACGTTCACACTGAAAGAACATGTACTATTCAAAGATTTGCGCTGCGTTTTCATGATTTCCCCCCCAAAAATATCAGGTGTTCAGTCTAGCGTGAGCCATGAACGCCTGCTATTTTTGAATAAAAACAGCCCATACAGAATGGGTACTGGCGAAAAAAATGTTAAGTAAAAAGAGACTTGCATCATTTTCCTCCACTGATCACGACACAAATATTGATCTATTGCATATTTCTTACGTTACATATTCTCTCTCTCTCCCTCTCTCTCTGTCTCTGTCTCTCTGTCACTCCACGGGTTCTCATGTTGCCTATGGCACCTGTTGCCCTGAGGGGGTCTTCTCTCTCCCTCTCTCTCTCACACACACACACACACACACACACACACACACACACACACACGCGCGCACGCACGCACACACACACACGCACGCAAGCACACACATACACAGAGCGTGTGTGCGGCTTGGTTTACGTGGAAAGGCAGGGAACATTAATAGAAGCTTGAGAGCATGTCACTTCAAGGGGACTTCCCAGAGCCACCCGCTTAGCCATCATCATTCCACACACACACACACACACACACACACACACACACACACACACACACACACACACACACACACACACACACACACACACACACACACACACACCAAGTTTAGACACACATGCATGCAAACGCATGCACTTCTTTGTTTTGGTTTTGCCGCGTTTGTACATTTGCCCACACAAGTATGACACAAATGGTTAATCCAACTTGAAAATAAACAAATGCATAATAGTTGATTTGCACCTGCTCTGTAGCCCAAACAACCACTCTGAGCATTATATATTTTTTCATATGTGCTATTTGGGTGCAGTACCAGAAATGTCCACATAAACAGCCGGCACTGCTTCCTGCATGACCTGCCTGGTTTCAGTCGCTTTCATTGGGGCTTCTTTGAGAAGGGGTTTAAACTGGTTCACATTCAGTAGGAAATCATTAGTGGTTTAAACTGCTACACATTCAGCGGAAACTCACTGCAAACTGGTTTAAACTGGTTCACATACAGTGGAAACCCAATACACACTGGTTTAAACTGGTTCACATAGAGTGGAAACCCAATACACACTGGTTTAAACTGGTTCACATAGAGTGGAAACCCAATACACACTGGTGTAAACTAGTTCACATACAGTGGAAACCCAATACACACTGGTTTAAACTGGTTCACATAGAGTGGAAACCCAATACACACTGGTGTAAACTAGTTCACATACAGTGGAAACCCAATACACACTGGTTTAAACTGGTTCACATACAGTGGAAACCAAATCCACACTGGCTGGTTCACATACAGTTGAAACCCAATACACACTAGTTTAAACTGGTTCACATAACTGTGTAAACCGAATACATACTGAATTAAGCTCGTTTCAGTTGCTGTCATTGGGGCATCTTTGAGAAGGGGTGGTGGAGGACAAAAAAACAACATTTTGGGGTGTAAAAATACACTGGGGATGCATGGTGAAAAAAAAAATCTTGTAAAGTTGTAAAAGTCATGGAGGAGCTCCTTTTTAAATACTAATAGATAATACATTTATGGGTTCATGAAACTTCCAGTAGACTATAAGCAGCTTTGATGGCGAGACCTTCACGGGTCCATTTTCAAGGAACCGACTCGATTCATACCCGAACGTAATCGGAGCCGCTCCGCTTTGGACCCGCTGCTATAATTAACATGACGGCTCCGGACCGTTGAATGCCCGGGATGATTTAACCCGGCTCCGAGACGAGCCCGGTGCTATTGTTGAAATGATGGCTCCGGACCGTTGAATGCCCGGATGATTTAAACCGGCTCCGAGACTAGCCCGGTGCTGTTATTGAAATCATGGGTCCGAACCGTAAATGTCCGAGTACCCGAAATGTCCGAACGCTTTAATGAGTTCTACTAGTATATTATGAATAAGACGGAAGCTTACTGTTAGTTGTACATGGTTGAACACCATGCATGTTGAACACGGACTCGACTCACAGCATAGAAAATAAATCCACGTCGTCTTTAGATGTTGAATCCCAGTAGTAGCTGTACTTTTCTTCTTAGCCATCCACCATTGTGTGTGAATAAAAATAATAATCCATAGTCAACTATTATAACTGCCGTCTCGTGATGGTAGATCACACAATTCATATCTCCGTTGTGGAAGAGTGGTTTCTGTTTTGTTTTTGTGGTCTCTGTCGCACCAGCAGCAGACCATAGTCTTTATTGCTTATCTTAATAATTATTATTATCACGATAGTTAAGTTGTTGCCGTCTTCGTATGTGTGTGTGTGTGTGTGTGTGTGGGGGGGGGGGGGGGGTGTTGTTGTTGTGATGATGACGTATGCAGTAACTTCCTGCTATGCTAAAGTCACGTGACTCAATGCTCGCCTCTCACTGGCCGGAGGAGAACAAGGGGGGATGACGAGGGTGATTGACAGCTGTGGCGGCCAATCCCCGGGTTTTGGGTGTAACCCGAGGTCCGAGACGCCCCGGAACCGGCCTGATTGTACCCGGGACATGCAGGGGACATGCAGGAACCGGCCTGAACAAACCCGCGACATCGCGGAACCGGCCCGTTTGTGCCCGGATGTCATTTCTTGTAAACGGAACCGGAACCGGCCACGGGCCGGGTCGGTGCTCGGGTTTTATCGGGTCTCGGGCTAACCCGAAGTACTCTACTGTGATGGCGTGATGAAACCGCTTCAGGACATGCTTCCAAATGAGTTGGGACAGTCCTACACGAAATAGGACAACATGCACTTCTTGTGATCTTGTAGAGCTGCTATTTCCAGCAGCTATAGACCTGGCATGGATGGATCAACCTTAAATTGTCACTATGCGTGCGCGCGTGTGTGTGTGTGTGTGTGTGTGTGTGTGTGTGTGTGTGTGTGTGTGTGTGTGTGTGTAAGTGCATGATCTGTCTGTCTGTCTGTCTGTCTGTCTGTCTGTCTGTCTGTCTGTCTGTCTGTCTGTCTGTCTGTCTGTCTGTCTGTCTGTCTGTCTGTCTGTGAACCAGTCTGGGCTTGCCCTAGTGCCATTTAAAAATAACCTGGGTTGTCCCCATGGATGATCCAGTGTCTGTGCGTGCGTGTGCATGTGTCAGCACATGCATGCGTGCGCAAACTGAAATGTTGCAGGCAGACTTGGATGCAGGGGCAGATCTAGGCATGGGCATGGGGGAGGGGGGAAAGCCCCCCTAAATGCCCAGTCTGCCCCACCAAACATGATGGCATGCAAAACAACCCAAGATATTTCACATTAAAGTGCTTATATTTAAAATGATTTGAAACACTACTACTGCTACTAACTACAGTACAACTACAGTTGTGGCACGACTAAGCCAACAGCATTTCATCATTGAAAACAGTAAACTCTCTGAGTCAGACCTTTAGCTTTATGCATGCTGCGTGTCTGTTACAACTTCAACAGACACGTATCATTTCCCCCCAATTGGGAAATGATACA
>CM076983.1:28627044-28652044 GCA_039105355.1 Benthosema pterotum | reverse complement strand
AACTGGTGTTCATCTCCCAAACAAACCACAAACCAATCAGAAGCCTCGGCTGGATTTCAACCTTCCAACCAGACTGATTTGCGATGTGACAAATGTGCAGAATGGAGCAAATTGGGGCTGGAACCCAAGCTTTTGATTATGCGTCATCATACGTCCAGTTTCGGAGATCTGAAGCTTCAAAATTCCACACGTGATAATCCTTGTGTTCGGCGCAAATACGGTTAAAAGCGGAATCGGGGAGAAAAAGAAACCCCATTGTTTCTTGTTGGCGGAGCATGGGAATCCTCTCGCTTTACAGTGAAGTTGCTTTCTCTGTCTTTTTTTTTCTTTTAAAAAGGTCTTCGGTATTGTAAAACAAAAAAAAGCTCCCCTAGCTCGGTTATTGCCGTTAGGACTTCCAGCATCCCGGCGTTAACTTTTTCCCGATTCCCATGATACAACTGGGCGGGAGAGAGAGAGGGCCTAACGAGCGGAAACTTTTTGTTGGTTCAAGTCCCATATAATTACAGCTGGGAAACGGCAGCTTGCCCCTGGATTCCCCCCCTTTTTTAACAGCTTAAAAACCAGCGGTTCCCAAACGTTCCAGCTCAGGACACAAGAGGAGGAACGTGATAACGTCCCATCTTTTAAGGAGTTTTGTCTTCGCTGACGACGATTTGTCTAACGCAACGACGATGACTTGTTTATTGTTCCACATTATCCCGTGCCTTTCGACGTCTCGAGGAATTGAACGTGCCTGACGAGATATTGCTTCCACATGTGCGAAAAAATGTCACAATTGAGAGATATTGTTGATGAAAATGCATAATAACTCGACGCATACGGTGCATCGCTTATGCATCTCTCAATGGCCTAACTAGGCTCTGCACAGCGACGCACTTTGGAACGAAATTGGACCTTACTTCGTTCACAGGTGTCAGCAATAACGAACTAACAAAGGCTCTGTTCCATTCCGGTCAAACACAGTCAGTGTTAACACTCTTAGAGTCGTCCTGTTGGTCATATCATAGTACTACACAGTGCCATAACAGGGTGCCCACTATAGAAACATCTGGGGATTTTCCACGGTGGGAAGTGGCCGTCTAGAAGGCCGAGTTAGTAAATTCATGCAGATACTATATGTAGGCGGCACAATTTTTTTTTATTTTGTACATTAATTGGTTATAAACACAATATCTAATGTTTCCAGTCGCACAAAGTGCGCAATATTAATATTTTTTAAGAAAACGACAAGAAAATCCTCAAACTGTGTCAAAGTAAAACGAACGCCCTAAGCCAATCACAGCTAGCCATGGGCCAGAGTCGAAATTGAGCTGGCCAATCGCGTTCTTCGGTACTCCCTGTCCCTGATGTAAACAGGAAGAGTCCAGAGACTTCAGTGGGAGCAGCGAGCAGCAGCACAACTTCAGCGGCGGCAGAGGTAATAATTAATATAATTAGAATAATTATGATTCGGTTTTACACATTCTAATAAATAGTTTGATTCAATGAATGCATAGATATAGACTGCATGCGCCATACTTAGTGATACTATATTGATAGTATAATATTGTACGAAATAAAGTTTAGTAAATTACGACGAGGCGTTTGAGACTCTCTCGGGCTGGCATCGCCATATATATTCATATGAACAAATATTAAATATTCGCCGTGCGCAAGGCGAATATTCATGTTAATATTTATGTCGTGGCACGGCAGGTATTCATATATTTATTGATTTAATATGAATATTTGCCGTGCCAGTGGCGGAGTGATAGGGGCAAAGCACAGCCTCCCCCCATAGCGACCAAGGTCTAAAGTTTTGCACATTGATCGATCACTAATCAATGGTTTAATATTTGCAGCTGTTCATTCAATAATTGATTATCTTCCACGGCTGCTGATAGCAATCGAAACGGCCACGGGGAGTTTGTATCGTGCCACAGTGTCGTATCGTGCCACATTAAATCCAGACTCAAGTTGGTGTTTGCAATGTGTTACAATTCGTGTTTTAGTTTGAGATACAGTTATTTGTTCTATTTCTCAAATTCGAGTTTGCACAGGTTTGGTTGACGTTATGTGTTGGCTTCAATGCATATGTCATAATACACGACGCACAATTGAGCATTCATTACAATGTGCATAAATTAATTTGCCTACGCGTTCAAATTAAAAGGCGCTATGCTCCTTCTGCCTTTACATCATAATGGTTATGACCTTATTGCAACCTTTATGCTTTTTAACTGTACCACACCAAATGAAAATAGTTTAGGTAATTAAAAACGACTGAAAGCTTAACATGTGACCAATCAATACAGTTGGATTGCTATGTTGGTTTGCTATGATTGGCTCTACTACAGGTTTTTTTTTAACATTTAATTTTACATTTAATTTCAGTTCATAACGGTGGCAGAGGCAGAGTGTGATGGGTAAGTGAAGCTACAGAAGAACAGGTTAGTTTATCAAACATAGGTCATTAACAAAGTTAGATTCATCAGACTGATCACTTCACAGAAACACACATGGGGAAAAATGCTGTATATGAACTCTTGAAAGTGGCACCTTTCATAAAAAATACTATGGATCTTACATCTGTTTTGTATGTCCTATATACATTAATATTAATCGTAGACTGCAGTGCAGATGCCCTATTATGTGTATTATACAGATTGGACAAAATTATTTCTTTAATACATGGGATCATACTGTATAAACATAAGCAATATCACCAACCAGTACAGTATACACAGTGACAGACTGTCAAAAAATGAAACACATCCAAAATAACAGGCACAAAGGCTGAAAGAACAGCAACTTGAGATAACTACTTTATTGGGCTACACCCTCCCATTATGGGGGTCCTTGCAGCTCTCTTCTTCCACTGCTTCAATGTACTGTAGCTTGCCTAGTCCAAACTGAAATCCTGTCTGTTGATTCAGCCACCATTTTATACCAGGTACCAGTATACCAGTTAGTAGTAACTAACTTAAACAAGACAAACTAAAGCTCATAACCATTACTGAAACCATATACAACTTACACTTAATATTTCATTCATCATTTTGCCGAACACATTAGTAATATAATTACAAATTCTACAGCACTGGCATCTCCCAGTCAACAGGATGATGCCGGCACTGGGGAAGAGCTCTCTTCCCCAGTGCCGGCATCATCCTGTTGACTGAGACAGGTGACCAACAATCAATGGAATATCATGTTTAAAATAATTGCAGGGTCCATTATAAGAGGAATTTATTTAAGATAGTGTAAAGACATCGATATGAAACACCACTCCCCACAGTCACTAACAAGCCGGCCAGAGATAATTAGAAAAATTGTGTATTCAGATGAGTCTGTGTGCATTGTTCCCATTTGTCTCTAGGAGGCTGCCCTGTGACAGGCATATCCCTAATTTGAACAGATCATCTGAGATTAACGTTCTGGTATTTTTTTGACACTGGATGTCTGTGTGTTTCAGGCAAGTTGCAGAGGAGCAGGCAATGACACACCTCCGATTGTGGATGAAGGAACAGCTGATTAAATGCAGTCAACTATTTATTTTCACTAGGGTGGCATTCCCCTGTCTTGTTTTTTTAGTTCCATGTAGAATGCCATGCTGGCTTAAGATGGAGGAAAAAACAGGGTCATATTAATGTCATCGGGGACTAGAGTATTTGACATTGAACATTCATTTTCCTCAAATTATTCTGGAGAAATGGTGGTAGCCTTATAATAAGTCATCTTATATTTGGGACAAATTATGCTCAAAGACCAAGATCTTGGTCTTATTTTACTCTAGATCTTTACTCTAAATGTTGGAAGCCCTCTCAGAAATGGAAATATCGCAGGTAACTGGCCTTTGAATTATGATACCATTTGTGTTGTGTGTAGTTCCCTTTCCAGATATTGTTTCCTCACCAAAGTCATTATTGTCCCAAACAAGTGTTGCTCGAACTTGAGCTGTAATATTTAGTGGGATGTATGCATGCAATTGCAGCTCTGCTAATGCTGTGTCAAATGTTGCAGTTACTTTGTGAGGTTGCACTTCTAAGGTTGCAGAAAAAACTATTGAAAGATTGGCCAGAACCATATCCTATCCTATCTAGTACAACAGTGGTTTAATATATTTTTGAAACTGACTGTCGTGTCCGTCCTAAACTGGACACCACTGGTTGCTGTAAGTTTCAAGATCTAGTTTTGATGCGTGCAGTAAAAAAAAAACTGTCCAAAAAACTGTCCAAACATTGATGTTTATTTACCGTCACTTAGCAGGTTAGAAGCATATGCATATTATTGTTTTTGCAACCTTAATCTTATTTACAGGTTGTATAGTCATACTATGGTGATAAACTGAATATAGCCATGTTGGTCTATACATTTTGCCACCTGTTAATGTACAGGTGTTTAGTAGAATACTTTATGTGGGTGTTCAAATTATGCTTGAAATGTACAATATTTAACTCAGTATTAGAAAATATGCATTTCATGTTGTACAAACCTTCATTTTGCTTGGTTTTCTCTTTTCTCTTACGTGCCATTTGAATGTTTTCCATATTTGTAAAAAGCATGTAGCACTGCCTGTGATAGCCCACATTGTTAGGTATTTCAGGAACATGGTCTGCTGTTATATTAAAAGTTATATTAAAATATATTAAAAGTTTCAATTGCCTTTTCAGCAATGACACTTTCTTCAGTGTCTAATGCTATCCATTGTTGTGCACATTGCACACATTTTGACCAACTTTTGTCTGAAAAACATTGTTTGTTTGTAACTGACGCTAGATGCATACAGCACTTCATTATTGCATGCTTGTTGGATGTACAGTGGGGTTACCCCAGGACAGGTCGGATGTTGAGGGGCCTTCCTACCGTGTTTGCTGGTGCATAGGAACAGATCAGGGGTTTTCAACCTTTTTGACACCAGGGACCACCATTTATTCAGCATTTGAGCCACGGACCACCATTTGGTTACATTTTGGCCCCAAAGACCTAAAACTAAAGATTTCTTTTGGTTTTGTCCACAATTCCAGGATGGACTTTGCAAACATAACAGTGTAAACTTCTTAATTAAACAGTGCTAATTCAGATGATGAATATTTTAACTCTTGAGAGTGTAAAAATGAAACCAAATGGACCCTTCGGGTCCATTTGGTTTCATTTTTACACTCTCAAGAGTTACATCTGCCTAACCAACTTTCCATCATTTAGCCTGGGGACCGCCTGGAACCTTCTCAAGGACCACTGGTGGTCCTCGGACCACCTGTTGAAAACCCCCTGGTATAGGTAATGAGATCTCCTGAGGTCAGTATGCTGACCTCCAGTGGCGCAATAATGAATAACCTTTGACATCAATGGACGATTGCTTTTTATTCTGCAGTTCGGGAGATTTATTACATCACAGTTGATCAATCAATTGTAGGTAAGAATGATAAAAAGCAACCATGTACGAATTGTACTGCTTCAGTGTAATTACCAGAATTTACGTCAATGTTCCAAAATACAAGAATGTATTGAATCTGAACAATATAACAAAAATAGCGTGATTTTCTAAGGTAATCTGCAACAAAGTACTGGCACAATGTGAGTAATTTAGTAGCCTAAATGACACATGTATAATCAAATAACGTAGGCTATGCATTAGTAGTCTTAACTTTGGCGTTGTGGTATAGCTATAGTTGAGACAGACAAGCTGGAAATGTTGTAGCCCTACTTCATTTTATTTGAACAACCATTTGGCATCGTAGGTAAGACAATTGATGAATGTGGGCTATCCATATAAGATCTGTACTGTTGTAGTGCAAATTTCCAAAGTGATCAAAGGTGAGTGGTATGATGATCTGTGCATTCTCAAGGATTATTCCCAAATCCAAACGCTTACTACATAGCTGATCTACAGAATATGAGCTTTCATGTGGAGATGATTAACATAAAGACGTCGTGGGAACAAGTGGTTTATACTAGGCTGTAATTACGTTGACGGACAATGCACGTGATTTTCTATAACGATTCAGATGCAGCGCAGAGCTTGCCACGGATTTGTTTACGTGAATACACGCGCCAATCTGGCAGTTTTCTGGCAAGGTTGCCGGGTTTGCCTGATAGTAACCCTCTTTTAGTAACGTTAAAATTCATTTTTAAAATCGGTTCGTTCTCATTACGACGCAGAAATTCGAGCTGGAAACATTAATTACCGTACTTATAAGACTTTTATCTACCTACTGAGAAAAAAAAACGCAGACTACATCGTGCGACTTGAGTGATAACCGCTCTCAAGTCCCCAGGGTGCCCACTATAGAACTATCTGGGGATTTTCCACGGAAAGGAAGGGAGGAAGTAAACTAGGCTGCTCCGGTAGGAGCCATTTTGATGCGTGAGCTCTCATTCCATTTCCAAGGGCCTAAGCAGAGGGTGCGTTTCACAAAAGAGTGGATTGTTCTGAGAAAACAGCGCGGGAAGTTTTTGTCTTCAATGGAGAGTAGGGGAGGAGGACATTAAGGGATGCGAGACGAGCAATACGAAAAATGGTGCCCTTGAGCAAAAAAGCATTTAAACCTTAACCTTCCCCCATGGAGTGCAGTTGTTGCGGTGCGTTTGGAACAGTTAAAAACAAAGAGCCCTGCACGGCTGGACACGTGCCGGACCGGACCAGACCGGAACCGGGCAGCCACCTGGTGTGAAAGTAAGTAGTCTTTACTGGATGAATGTTGAAGAGCTGCATGCACCGCAGGGCTGCTGGGAAGTCAAGGAAAGGGACGGTGGGGGTGGGGGGGTTGTGGTCCCTAGTCAATACATTCCACGAATAAAATCTTGAAGGTTCAAAACAACAACAACAACGACTACTATGTGGCATGTTGGAGAAATGAGAGAGCTGGTCGCAAACCTGGTTTCTTACACGTCTGAGAGTGCACTCTGTGCTGTAATATTGGCCAACCCTGGTCGCAACCAGTGAGCAACATGGTCACGACTACTTCAGGGGTTGACACTAAGGTCTCCGAGGCACTTGCCCATCGGGCAAGTGCAAGTCAGGTTCTACTTGCCCTCAGGTCATGGTCACTTGCCCCCCAAAAACATATTGTAAATTTTGCATTTAAGTTTACTTCCTACTGCTTTAAACCAGGGGTTTTCAGGGGTCCCCAGTTAAGTTGGTTAACCAGATGTAACTCTTGAGAACGTAAAAATGACACTCTCAAGAGTTAAAATTCATTATTTAGCCCAGGTCTACACAACTAGAGAATGTAGAAGATTAGGTCATTTCGATGTGCATGTTAATTTGCCTGTTTTGTTTCCCAAATCCAGCCTGGAATTGTGGATAGCTAGAAAGCAGGAAAGACACAGAGGTCTTGCCCGATCGGGCAACCAGGTAGCAGTCTTCACTTGCCCCACCATTTTTTTTACTTGCCCCGGGCAAGCGGGCAAGTGTTAGTGTCAAGCCCTGTACTTGGTCACAGATAGAACCCTCTTCAAAAGACTATTATAAACCCAAACTACTAGTGAAAAATAGGTCAATCAACACCATGATAGGGATAAAAAAAAAAAGAAATGTCGCGAATAGTACAGCATTTGTTTATGGGACATGGAATTAGCGCCATGGACGTGTGTGGACTAGATTCCAAACGTGGACAGACGGGGAGAGGAAGTTTGCAGAGCAACAATGGATTCAACAATCCAGACTTAATACAACCTTTCCACAGGGTTTAAACCAATATTTTGGGTCATTAGCTTGTTTTGTTTCATTAGCTTGTTTTGTTTCTTTATGTTTCTATAGTAGCTAATAGGTGGCACATCTGGGGGGATCTCTTCTGTAGGGGACTCTTCTTCAACAAAGATGGTGAATGTAAACATTCTCTGTATTGCACTCATACATAATGTTGCAGGAGACAAAAAACTGAAGTCCTTATGCCACAAACCTAACCAACTACTGGCAAAAAACTGAACTGAAGTGACCTAAACATAACTGTTTTAAGTGTTTCTAAAACAGCTGACCTACAAGCTCAGATTTGGCTATTTCTGAACGACGAAACAACGACGAACTTGAACTTGAACTTGCTTCATAAAAAAGTATGTGACGTGAAAATGTCGGGAGAACGCCATGATTTAAACGACGTGGAGGAAACTGGGCCAAATAAGCTTTTAAAAAAAACGAGTCGTGCGCCGTCGCCACTGCAGCTGCCAATATTTGCAAGCGACATTCTCTTAAGAAGAAAACAAAATAAAAAAACAAAACAAGCCCCAAAGCCACTATGCAGGGGTGGATCTAGGCATAGGCATGGGGGAGGGCAATGCCCCCTAAATGCCCTGACTGCCCCACCAAACATGATGGCATGCAAAACAACCCAAGGTATTTCAAAGTAAAGTGCTTATATTTAAAATGATTTGAAACACTACTACTGCTACTAACTATACTATTGTGGCAAAACTAAACCAACAGCATTTCATCATTGAAAACAGAAAACTCTCTGAGTCAGACCTTTAGCTTTATGCATGCTGCGTGTCTGTTGCAACTTCAACAACAACTGATGTTATTATTGATGCTTTACTTGCCTAATAAAAGTCCTGTAACCAAAAATCATCGTCGCAACACGGGCGATGAAGTCGCCCCCATACCATTTTCCCCTGCCTCCCAATTGGGAAATGTTACATCCGCCCCTGCCACTATGCCAGACTTGGCACACACTTGATCCTTATAGTTTTCTCTGCCGGTATATGGTAAGTGACATTTCCTGTCTCCCATCATGCATTTATATCTGGGAAAACAACAACAACAACAACAACTAGGCTATAAAAAATAAAAGAATTCCCAAACAATGTTTTCGAGACCAAACTTTCCAGTTTACAGGAGCTCAGATCCCGGATCTGTTAGCTTCCTTCGTGCTTTTCTTTTCTTGTTGTTTTCCTCTGGGGTTATTGGAGGGAAGTGCAGGCTGTGACTCATAGAAGTTTACCAGCAAACCGATTTACTTTGTTCTCCTCTCTTTTTTACACTTACATCCATTGGTTGAAAAGCAACATTTTGTGACCGTTTTGGACATAATGGCTTATAGAGCAGTGGTTTTCGACCTTTTTGACACCAGGGCCCACTATTTATTCAGAATTGAGAGCCACAGACTACCATTTGATGACATTTTAGCCACACACAGACCCCAAAACTAAAGATTTCTTTTGCTTTTGCCCTGAATTCCAGGCTGGATTTGGGAAACAAAACAGTCAAACATACAGATCAAAATTACCATTAATCTTCTACATTCTCTACTTGTGTAACTTGGGGCTAATTCACATGATGAATATTAACCAGCTTTCCAGCTTGGGACCATCTGGAACCATGTCAAGGACCACTGGTGGTCCCCGGATTTGTCCCAGACCGTCCCACCACAACAACAGATAGCACAAACTCTACCCTTACTGTAATTAGGTACAATTCCGAGATACTTCCGGGATCCCAAAATCCATCCGTCCATTTTCTCCTGCCCACCCAATTGGGAAATGTTACATCCGACCCTGCTCCACCGCCCATGTGCTACGTCGCATCATTTGGAGCCACGCCCACCTCGAAAGGTTGACTCCTCCCACTCCTAGGCCACCATGGCTAACAAATGAGTCCAGGCTTTCCGTTTTCGCATGAGACGGACGAAAACAAAAGCCTGGGTGTCGGGCGATCGTACTTATAACACCAGGCGATGTCCACTTCCATGCCATTCTAGTATACTAGTTTATTTTTACCGGTACATGCATTGTGTGTGTGCGTGTGTGTGTGTGTGTGTGTGTGTGTGTGTGTGTGTGTGTGTGTGTGTGTGTGTGTGTGTGTGTGTGTGTGTGTGTGAATGCGTGCGTGACCTTTGGCTGTCCTCTGACAGCTGTGGGGGGCACACTACAGAGGCCTGTCCCCTGCAGACATGTACATATGCACACACACACACACACACACACACACACACACACACACACACACACACACACACACACACACACACACACACACACACACACACACACACACACACACACACACACACACACACACACACACACACACACACACACACACACACACACACACACACACAACCTCTCTCCATGTTGCATATTTCATGCCCTCGCTGTGTGCCCAAATGCACATACAGTAACACACACACACACACACACACACACACACACACACACACACACACACACACACACACACACACACACACACACACACAGAGCTCTTTGCCACTGCGGCGCTCGGCATCAAATATGCATCAAATTATATAAGAGAAAACGATTATGTAATGGACTCAATCCCTTACTACCCCAGCCCTGAGTGGTGTGTGTGTGTGTGTGTGTGTGTGTGTGTGTGTGTGTGTGTGTGTGTGTGTGTGTGTGTGTGTGTGTGTGTGTGTGTGTGTGTGTTATGCCGAGTTCTTTGGCTAATGAAGCTATCTACGCCAAAACACAGCAAGGGGGAGAGAGGATGGAGAGGAAGGGCTAAATTTAGCTTCAATGGCCTTAAGCTGCCTCTGAAAAAAACACACACACACAAAAGAGAGGAGAGGAGAGTGAGAGGAGAGTGAGAGGAGAGGAGAGGAGAGGAGAGGAGAGGAGAGGAGAGGAGAGGAGAGGAGAGGAGAGTGAGAGGAGAGTGAGAGTGAGAGTGAGAGTGAGAGGAGAGGAGAGGAGAGGAGAGTGAGAGGAGAGGAGAGTGAGAGTGAGAGGAGAGGAGAGGAGAGTGAGAGTGAGAGTGAGAGGAGAGGAGAGGAGAGGAGAGGAGAGGAGAGGAGAGGAGAGGAGAGGAGAGGAGAGGAGAGGAGAGGAGAGGAGAGGAGAGGAGAGGAGAGGAGAGGAGAGGAGATGGATGCATTCCAGGAAAATTAAGAACAGGGTGAAGACAAAACAAAAGAGAATCCAGATAGTTTGTTTCTCACATTGCATATGGGATGTGCACAGACAGACATACGTACACGGACGGACATACAGGCTGACGTACAGGGTACCAATTATAGGTTATACGGTGGAGACAACAATCAATCACAATAAAATAAGCCTCCCCTTATATTGGCATCCTACGGTCGCGGCCCAACAGGAGAGCTGCCTTGCGGCCAATCCGACCCCGACTTTCTGACAATCATGACCATAATGACTGAGAGGGTGTTTTGCAATGCAGATTTGGCTTAGGTTTCCAGGATAATGGAACAAAAAAGCAAGGCCCATGTGTGTACATGTGTGTGTCAGCGCTTGTGTTTGTGTGTGTGTCAAGGTATGTAAAGTGAGGTATACAGTGACGAGAGCAGAGAGAAGAGAGGGAAGGATAGCGTGTGTGTGTGTGAGTGCCGGTCTTGTTTGCACGTGTGCGTGTGTGTGCACGTAACGCCCAGAGATCCAAGCCCGTTGCCGGTGGCGGTGACCTCGTGTGCACTTGTAGCCTACCGTCGCTTAGCAACCAGCATCCCCCGGCATCACTCCGCTGGCCGCTCTATCTCTCTCTCTCTCCCCTCCGCGCTGGGGGGCATCTGGAAGGAAAACACACAGGGGAGAGAGAAAAAAAAGATAAAAGGCACATTCCTCTCAAAAAAATACAAGTACACCCCCCCACCCCCCACCCGGCATTGGCACAAACCATTAAAAAGACCGTCTCAACTGAGTGGTGCTGTGTGCTGTGGTGGTGTACAGCGCTTGTACGCTACTGTGCTGGTATTTGTACAGTACTGTAGTGGAGCATACTGATTCTGTACTGTAGTGCACATACAGCACCATTCCAAAAAATTAGAATATCATGGAAAAGTTGGTTTATTTCCACAATTCCATTCAAAAATTCTATTCAAAAATCTTTCATTAATTATAGATTCAGTGCTCACATTGTAAATTATTTCAAGTATGGTATGTTTATTTTTATACAATTTTGGCTTCCAGCTCATAATAAAACCCACCAAAGCAGAATTTCCAAACAAATTAGAATATTTTATGAGACCACTAAAAATATGTTCTAAAGAAATGTTGACTATCTGAAAAGTATTAATGTATGCAATTAATACTTGGTCTGGGCTACTTTTGAGTTTTGAACAAAATTTGTCATGAATGGGGCGTGGTATGGAGGTGATCAACCTGTGGCACTGTTGAGGAGTTATGGAAGACCAGTTTTGCTTTAATTACGGCCATAAATGAATTTGTATTACTTGTGTCTCACACCTTCCTCTAGGCAATACAACAACTAATTCTCTGTTGGGTTAAAGTCAGGACAGTTGGCTGGTCAGTTAAGCACAGTAATACCATGGCCAGGACAGCAGCTACTAGTAGTTTTAGCTCTGTGGGCAGGTGCCAAATCGAGCTGGAAAGGAAAATTAGCATTTCCATGAAGCTTGTCAACTTATCGAAGCACAAAATACAACGTGCAAGTTTGCTGAGTGATGATCTAGTTTTAGGAATATTTAAAAAATAATATGCACATTTTTTCTCAGGTTTTGCCACCCATGATACCCCCCTCCCCATGAAAGATATATTTTACATTAGTTTGTCATGAGGAAATATTCAAAGAGTACCCCAAGTTGTCAAGTATTACTGTATAGTACTTTGACATATTGTGATGAAAAATATTTATTAAATGTTTTACATAGTAAAATAAACCCTTGTTTATTGACGCTATAACAAAGTTAAAGGGGAATTCAGTCCATTTTCACTTTTTCCAAATGGAAAAAAGGAAAATCATTAACATGTTAATGTTTTTTTTTTTTTTTACCTCCATTTCTAAGAAACAGATGGGGGCAACTTTCTATGATGTCCACACAACCTCTCTAAGGTGTATTAATGACACAGTAAAGCGTTGTAAACGATTGGAATTCCCCTTTAAGTGTTCTATAGGGTTAACTATCTCACCGCCGACACAAACATTGAGGACAGACCACAACACTTGTGGATCCTCTCTGCTGCGCTAAAAATATACAGGGGGTCCCGACCCACGGGTTGAAAACCTCCTGCTGCCCCAAGGGGTCCCCGCCAGCAGCTACCAGCAACTCTCAGTGTGCTGTGTGTTGCTAAAAGTTGGGAGAACATATCGTCATAAAAAAAAGGGAAAGGTTTACGCTGCCGAGGCTGCCTGGCACGGTCCCAGCAGAGATCCCCCCCAGGGGGCGATGGGGGGACGGGGGGGTTGAATGGTAGATCCCACCGCCGTGGTGGTGGTGTTAAAAAGAGGTTTCACATTCCCTCTGGGGACACTCCTCCACCATCCCCACCGACCCCCACCCTCCCACCCAAAAATACACCCCCGTTCACTCATCATGGTGGCTGTCAGGAACGCCAAGCAGGCAGGCAGGCAGGCACGCAGGCAGAGACAGACACACACACACACACACACACCGTATCGCATGTCGGTGATTTTCCATTGGGTTGCGGCCCAGGGATGTGGGACTGGGGGACGGGGGGGGATGGGGGTGACACCAAAAGTGTGGCAACCCCCCCCCCCCCCCACCTCACCCACAGAGCTTCCAGAGCTTCCATTTAAAAACATAAAGCAGACTGTTACACTGTTCTCGATGCCAATAAACCACTGATTTTCAACCTTTTTGACACCAGGGCCCACTATTTATTCACAATTTGAGACACGGACCACCATTTCATGACATTTTAGCCCCACAGACCCCCAAAACTATTTATTACTTTTGGTTTTGTCCCCAATCCCAGGCTGGATTTGGGGAAAAAAACAATCAAACATACAGATCATGAATGACCACTAATCTTCTACATTCTCTAGTTGTGTAGACTTGGCTATAAGGCAGCCAGGCTGCAGAGGGGTACAGTATACTCCCAGAGGATGCGGTACTAGTAGTAGGCTACACACTAATTTCAGCTCAGTGAGAGGAATTGGGACAGACAGGCATTGGGTTTACGGTAAGTCGCACGGAGGAGCAGGCCAAACACGGCAGAGCAGAGACAATGGCAAATGAGACGGTAGGCCTATACTGTACTTTTACAGTATAATACCGCATGCATGGTGACTACTCTGAGCCGTGGAATATACGCTGTTAGAAGGACCAAAAATGCAATCTGAGACAATGAATGGGAGCTGCAGGCAGTTTGGATTGAATGGATGTTTATGTTGCCTAAATCAGGGGTTCTCAACCTTTTTGACTCCAGGGACCACCATTTTTTCAGCATTTGAGCCACGGAAATCATTTTGCGACGGCGACCACTGGCCATGGCTTCCATGCTCTGTTACGTTTAGGTTTGTGGTATAATACTTCAGTGTTTTGTATCTTACAACATTATGTATGAGTTCAATACAGAGAATGTTTGCACACGGCATCTTTGTTGAAGAAGAGTTTACAGTATCTGTGTCTGAGATAACTAATCTTACTTATCTTTCATATTGGTTTAAACCCTGTGGAAATGTTGTATTAAGTTTTAAAATCCATCATGGCAGTCGTGGCTGTTGGCCCAACGCATCGCGAGCTACCCGTAGTAAAACGGTCGACCGTTTTCACTGGTCGCAACTGATTTATAAGACAAGTATCTGTTTTTTTTTTAAGGCTTTGAGTCTTTTAGGCTTTGGCTGCCTCTCGAACCTGCCTCTCGAATACAATATGCCAGAGAATGGAATGCAAGCTGATACGGCATATAACGGCAGCACAAGGCTGCTAGCCATATGTACTGTATAAGTGCTGGTGCTTGCCTGAAGTTTATGAAACCTTATGTTGTGTGTGCAGATCAACCGAGTCGGAAAATTACATTGTTTAGCTGCACTGTCTATATCAGGGGTTTTCAACAGGTGGTCCGGGGACCACCGGTGGTCCCTGAGAGTGTTCCAGGTGGTCCCCAGGCTAAATGATGGAAAGTGTTGAGTGTTGTAAACATGAAACCAAATGGACTCACAAACAAATGGACTCTTGCGGGTCCATTTGGTTTCAGGTTTACACTCTGAAACTTAATTTATTTTTTCTACTATACTGTGTGATGTTAAAGGTATAGTGAGTGATTTCACTTTATTCAATTATTTGCCCATATAAGGAGTTCCTCCCTGTCCCCAGTGAGCCCCTGGGGTCATGAAACCCTGGTTTCAGTTGGGGCTTTGGGATAAAAGCCTTTTGTCCAATCAGGATGAGAGTGGGCTGGGCTGGGCCTTGCTATATGCTGTTGGACTGTTACACTTCCCCTCATTGTAGATAGTGTGCATGTGCACATCTTGCTCCCCACGGACGGGAGGGTTTTCCAAATCACCCAGATCACTTACTATACCATTAAACTGATATATATGTTCTGCCAGGTGGAGTGAAATGAATAATTAGGGCATTTTATTTTGACGTTTCAACCTCAAACAGAGAATCTTACTGTACTTTCAGAACCAATCAGAGCGCCACGTCCCTCCAGGCTATGGGACATCTGGTATGGCATCGCATGCGTCACTTCACCATGGGACTCATGTGCATTTTAGTTTTAGTTTGTAAACAAAGTGCCTGAGAGACAGGGAAACAATGCCAGGCCATTATTTCTAACTGATACACAACAAGCAGTGACAATTCCTAATGTGATCCTATGGGCTCTACATATCCTCCGCCAAACCTGGCCTGCATGCTTCCCTCAATGCATGAGGAGTCCAAGCTGCCTTCTTTTCACCTGACAGGGGGAAAGAGTGTTCCTGTCCCCTCCATCAGGCGCCCCGGCTGGCCAGGGGGAGGCACTGTTTTTTGTTTCTTTTCATGCAGTGTCGGTTCCTCAGACACCGTATGGGTTTCTTTTCACACTTTTGGGTAAGATATTGCCCTTACAAATATACTGCAACAATAGAAATACGCGTTCATGTGCACACACACACACACACACACACACACACACACACACACACACACACACACACACACACACACACACACACACACACACACACACACACACACAAACACAAACACAAACACACAACACAAACAAAACACAACACACACACACACACACACACACACACACACACACACACACACACACACACACACAGAGTGTGTGTGCCTCCCTCTCTCCGCTCGGCATTCCCTCGGTAAACCAAACAGTATAATTCATCTCCATCGCTCCCCAACTTCAGCCCCTTAAATCATCCCTGGGCCTGCTCTGTGGCATGTCAGAAATGTTACCGCGCTCGTGAAGCTCCCCGCGCTGGAGCTGAAGAAAGAAGGCCTGCTTTTTGTGGTGGGAGACTGCCAGGGCCGGATTTAGCCCGCCCTACTAGGGGTGGGCTGGAAGAATGGCAGGGTGGGCAACTCCAAAGTTTTTCATATGAACCAGTGGTTTTCAAACTTTTTGAAACAAGGGCCCACTATTTATTTTGCATTTGAGCCACAGACCACCATTTGATGACATTTTATGCCGTCAGACCCCAAAACTTTTGCTTTTGTCCACAATACCAGGCTGGATTTGGGAAACAAAACAAAAAAACAAAAAACAAATGGACTTTTGTGGGTCCATTTGGTTTCATGTTTATGCTCTCAAAGGGTTACATCTGGTTAACCAACTTTCCACCATTTAGCCTGGGGACCACCTGGAACCCTCTCAAGGACCATGGCTGGTCCCCGAACCACTGGTTGAAAACCACAGATATTACGTTTCAGGATGCACGTTACCTTTCAGGATGCCCACCCCTGCCCCCATCTAGATCCGGCCCTGGAGACTGCTATGTGTGTGTGCGCGTGTGTGCGCGTGTGTGTGTGTGTGTGTGTGTGTGTGTGTGCGCGTGGGTGTGTGTGTGTGTAATTGATTACATGTAACAGGATTACGTAATCAGATAAAAAAACAGGACCTTGATGCCGTCGCAATGGCAGTTTTTCCACATTTGCGCTTGTAGATCGGATATTTTCAACCATCAGCTCAAGTGTAAAATGATCACTATAGTCGCTAGTCTATTGTTTATGTTGACAAAACTGTCAACACATTTAGTCGCCATGTTAGTCATCACAACTTATCTCGACCAAAGTCGTTTTTCGCAAGGCAGGTTTGGGTCAAAGCCAAGCATCAGGCTTAGCATATAGCCGTCAGGTTTAAGGGTTTGCACTGCAACAGAACAATCATTTAGCATAAACACTTATTTGTTACACTTTTTAAATGGGTCACGTGAGCGTTTAGATTATAAACACAAGAATGCGTTCGATCCCCCGGTATCACTTTCTATACACATAAAAAAAAGACAGCCATGCTGTCTGCTCGCCCGGTGCTCGAACATTGCTTGAGCGTGTTCAGTTTCTGACCCCTCAATGTCGCAACTAAAAGATGAAGAAAAACGGGGAAAAAAATGAATGGTTGGGTTCATTATTAACGTTTGTTTGTTATTAAAGTTTGTTTGTGCGCCGACCTTAACAAGCTGATGGTTCAAATACCGAGCTTCGGGAGACAGCCTTAGAGGTGACTAATGTTTTACTGCATTTTATATCCATGAATAAACATTCGGCATTGCATTATTACACACTGTTTAGGTTTCACCCATTTTGACATAACACTATATTCTACAAAATGTCTTTTAAATCCGGACAGTTTAATGAAAAAAAAATCATGTTTCTGCGTCAGAGGTCCACAATATGTTATGTCAAGGAGCCTCAAAATCATCTGTATATGGGCCATCAACCCCCCATCTGAAAATATGTAGTTCCAGGTGTAGCGGGTGGCTACAGCCTCTGTCGTGATGGCCTCCAAAGTCTAGTGTCTGCCCCCAGACCAAGGAGATGTCCTCTTGGTCTAGTGGTTAAGATGTTGGACTTTCACGCGGGAGACCCGGGTTCGAATCCCGGGTGTTATACAGGGACCCCCCTAGAAGCAAAATATTCAAAGATTTGCACCACGGGTTCACCATTTTTTCCAAAAAAAAACAGACCTACAGACAGACCTACTGTACAAACTAGCTGACCTATAGTGCCACTGCGCTGTACTGGATAATAACAGATCTACAAGCTGCCACGTGTTGTGGGCTCGATCATTTATTTTGCGGTGCCAGGATTACGGATAAAAGTGGACGATCACAATGATTAAGAAAATCCTTCTTGAAATGTTGATGTCCTCAAAAGTCTAGCAAAAAAGGTCTGTCTGTGTGTGTGTGTGTGTGTGTGTGTATGTGTGTGTGTGTGTGTGTGTGTGTGTGTGTGTGTGTGTGTGTGTGTGTGTGTGTGTGTGTGTGTGTGTGTGTGTGTGCTCACTCTTCTGTCCACCCCATTCTCTCTCTTCGCGTCATGGGAGGGAGGCTGCATGCATTTATTCATAAGCAGACCCCCCCCCCTGCTAAAAAGGTTGGTTAGGCTCAGCAGAAATAGAAAAAAAAGACGGATTTGATTCCCGGAGAGAGAAATAGTAAGAGATTTTTTAACTGCCAGCCGAGGGACAAATCAGAGCTTAAATAGTGTTAATACCGACTGTACTGACACGCTGCTAATTGGTCGTCCTAGTGGAAGAATCTGAACCCAGTGGAACATGCTGGCACACAATGGTCTAAACATCTGGCACACATGGTGGTACAGTGATCTAAACATGCTGACACACATGGTACAGTGGTCTAAACATGCTGACACAAAGTGGTCTAAACATGCTGACACACATGGTACAGTGGTCTAAACATGCTGACACAAAGTGGTCTAAACATGCTGGCACAAAGTGGTCTAAACATGCTGACACACAGGGAGGTACAGTGGTCTAAACATACTGGCACAAAGTGGTCTAAACATGCTGGCATACAGGGTGGTACAGTGGTCTAAACATGCTGGCAAAAAGTGGTCTAAACATGCTGGCACACAGGGTGGTACGGTGGTCTAACCGTACTGCTGGCACAAAGTGATCTAAACATGCAGGGACACACGGTGGTACAGTAGTCTAACCATGCTGGCATAAAGTGATCTCATCATGCTGGCACACAGGGTGGTGCAGTGGTCTAAACTTGCTGGCACACAGTAGTGGTACAGTGGTCTAAACATGCTGGCACAAAGTGATCTAAACATGCTGGCACACAGGGTACACAGGGTGTACCCTGTGGCACACAGGCTGGCACACAGGGTGTACAACCTGCTGTCACACAGTGGTGGTACAATGATCTAATCATGCTGGCACACAGGGTGGTACAGTGGTCTAAACATGCTGGCAATAGCAGATCTACAAGCTCGTAGCACAGCACCTGTTGCCGCTAGACCTGCCACTGGTATACAAAGCCTAGCTGGCACACAGGGTGGCCTGTGAGGGTCCATTTGCTACCGTTTGTAGGTTTGTACACTGCCAGAGTTGCAGCCTAGGGAGTGGAGGGGGGGTCCTCAGGGGAGGTCAGCCAGTTTAGCCAGGGTGGGGAAACCCCTTGGGGACCCCCCCGGAGGGTCCCCCCTCCTGACCCAGTTTCTCTAGTATAAGCCTGTGTAGAGCCCTTTCCAAAAAAAAAACAAAAACAAAACACTGTGGCATTTTTTTTCCCCTGGTTTAGTTCTTTTTTGTGTGTTCGTTCCACATTTTGAGCACTTTTTTTGTAGAATGTGGGTCAAGTCCACCCTTGTTGTTGTTATTGTTGGTTTAACTGCATTTATGCACACTATAGGGTGTGTGTAAGGGGAGGAGGGGAGGGGAGGGGTCGCACCGGTTCAGCCCAGCCATGTCTGCTACTGACACGAGTAAACGCATAACATGCGCACACACACACACACACACACACACACACACACACACACACACACACACGCGCACACACACACACACACACACACACACACACACACACGCACGCGCACACACACACACACACACACACACACACACACACACACACACACACACACACACACACACACACACACACACACACACACAGGCGTTTTTGCCATTAGGCGGACTAGGCAGTTGCCTGGGGCGCCATGGGGGGGTGCGTGATCAGCGCCCTCTAGCGCTGATCACGCTGCCTGAATAGCGAGAGACAAACGAGTTGAAAATACATCACAGTGTTTGTATTGTACTATAATACGGTTAAAAATAAAGGGATTTAAGGGCATTAAAGCTGGGTTAGATGCTGGAGACCGAAGCATTTCTGCTTACTTCCAGTCCAGGACTTGTCCCTATTGGTTGCACCCGTTCTCAATAGAAGTCTATGTAGAAGAGCCGCCGTTGGACTGGCCTCATGAAATGAACAGAGTTGGCGTTATTCTGTCTGTACTCGATGTGCTCCACTTTCGTTACCGCTGTACCCCTTATCCCTTAACTTCTTTGCCTTTTTATAAACTATTAAAAAAGAACATTTTTCAATAGTTTAAATGGCCAGTCTACATGCTCACAATGTGTCCATAGATTGGCACGTTGAACTATTCCAAAAAGTTTTTCAAAATAGTAAAAAAAAATGATAAGGGGTTTAGGATGGGGTTTATATGGTAACGAAAATGGAGCCTTATGGCTCTACTGTCCGTACTCTATGGCTTATCCCAAAGGGTTCATTGACCCAGGGGCTCACTGGGGACAGGGAGGAACCACACTCTATAGTAGGGAGGATTCGCCAAAAATGAACAAAAATAACCATATTCAAATTAAGCGATATCACTTACTATACCTTTAAGTGAATTCACTTACTATACCTTTAAATATGGGCATGTGTGACCATATGGGCATGTGTGCCTGAGACTTGGAAAATGTTCTGTGTATGTTTGTGCGCGCGCGCGCGTGTGTGTGTGTGTGTGTGTGTGTGTGTGTGTGTGTGTGTGTGTGTGTGTGTGTGTGTGTGCATGCCATCCAAATGTTGTTGTGTTTTCATGGGATTATGTGACTCAACTGACACTGCTTTTCACACTCCTGTCATGACACATAACTTAACATAACAAAACACAAACACACACACATACACGCACGGACCCACCCACACATATACACACACACACACACACACACACACACACACAACACACACACACACACACACACACACACACACACACACACACAACACACACACACACACACACACACACACACACACACACACACACACACACACACACGCACACACGCACAAAGAGCACCCTGTCACCCCAACCACGCCACAGACTCGCAAAAAGTCACAGGTTCAATTTCAATGACGCCGGCGCACAGTGGTCCTGCTACTTGGTGCCTTTGGTGCAACACTTGGCGTGAGCGAGTTCCGGCACTCCATCTACGAAAAACTACCCTGGGAGCTGGGTACCCTTTTGAGACAACGGTAGTTGCGGAAGTTACTGTGTTTTTAAACCAGTGGTTTTCAACCTTTTTGATACCAGGGCCCAATATCTATTTGATGACAGTTTAGCCCCACAGACCCCAAAACTAAAGATTTCTTTTTGCTTTTTCCACAATTCCAGGCTGGATTCGGGAAACAAAACAGTCAAACATACAAATCAAAATGACCATTAATCTTCTACATTCTCTAGTTGTGTAGACTTGGGGTAATTCACATGATGAATATTTTAACCCTTGAGAGTGTAAACATGAAACCAAATACAGTTATTTCATGGCCTTGTTTTTCAAACTGCAGTCTGGGGACCACCTGGGGGGGATGGGAGTGTAGAGAGTCTGGTACATTTTTCCAGAGTAGCAGTACTTCATTCTTACAACTCGCCGATACAGACCTATACCTGAGTACCTTATATTTTATCTAGTTATTACAATTGTATTTTTTTAAGATTTTTTTATTATTTTACCAGGGAGCACAGTGTCTCTGATGTCATCGATACTACTTCCTGGACTACAATTCCCACAGTGCTTTGGTGCACTGCTCGTCCTTGTGGATAGGGGGGGGGGGGGGAGTAGTTTCCAGATCTGAGACTCATTGCTAAAGATCTAAATTAGACAGGAAAGTGTCAGACATCTTCTAAATGTGTCATATTGTCTGAATGTCAGAAGATCTCTGCGTCATTAACATGCCGGTTCCTCAGAGAGTTCTTTACCAATGGTGCCGTGTTGAACTTCCAGCGAGATACGAGATGCAGGGGGCGATATTACCAAATTTAACACACCTGCTCACCTCTCACACCCTTGTTAATGTTAGCAAGTCACATACATTTTCAATTATGGGTGTACTAAATTTACCCTGTTATCCAGGCTGTACAGTGACTACTTCCCATTGTATCAAAGTTTTATTTCGTCAGTGTGAAGAGATATACTGAAATATTCAGAGAAATGGGAGGGGTGTACTCACTTTTGTGAGATGAGACTGTATATTTTGGTGCGAAAAAAGGGTGAAATGTTCCTTTAAATGGAGCAATGTAGACAACTAACAGCCATGGAGAACACTGACGAGCTGCCTGACAACACACACACACACACACACACACACACACACACACACACACACACACACACACACACACACACACACACACACACACACACACAGCTGTCATAATGTCTTAATAGTCTGAATAGAGAGGTTTTAACTGAGCTGCCAGGCACACCGACAGACGCTAAGTGTGTGTGTATGTGTGGTTTGTGTGTGTGTGTGTGTGTGTGCGTGCGTGCGTGCGTGCGTGCGTGCGTGTGTGCATGCGCGTGTGTGCACGTCACAGCAGGGAACACACATTGTGCAGATCAGCTTGCGCTAAATAAACGGTCGAAAACATCAAAGCGCCTTTAATATCCGCCGTTGACGTGTCAGTTAAATGTCTATACAGAGAGAGAGAGAGAGAGAGAGAGAGAGAGAGAGAGAGAGAGAGAGAGAGAGAGACAGAGAGAGAGAGACAGAGGAGAGAGAGAGAGAGAGAGAGAGAGAGAGAGAGAGAGAGAGAGAGAGAGAGAGAGAGAGACTTTGTAAGGGGGTGGGGAGGAGAGCAGGGGCAGATGTAACATTTCCCAATTGGAGGGGCAGGAGAAAATGGTATGGGGGCGGAAGCCGCACATCAATAACATCAGTTGTTGTAGAAGTTGCAACAGACATGCAGCATGCATAAAGCTAAAGGTCTGAACCAGAGTTTTCTATTTTCAATGATGAAATGCTGATGGTTTACTGGTGCGGTGGTGTAGTTAGTAGCAGCAGTAGTATTTCAAATCATTTTAAATATAACCACTTTAATTTGAAATATGTTGGGTTGTTTTGCATGCCATCTTGTTTGGTGGGGCAGTCAGGGCATTTAGGGGGGCATCCCCCCCATGCCCATGGCTAGATCCGCCCCTGGAGGAGAGGAGAGGAGAGAGAGGGGTGTTGGTGTTTTTGAGGGGTCCTAGCCGCAAATCCACCTTGAGTAGCTACGGATTTTAGGCTCTTGTGGCATTCATTCTCTCTCTCTCTCTCTCTCTCTCTCTCCCTCTCCCTCCCTCTCTCTCTCTCTCTCTCTCTCTCTCTCTCTCTCTCTCTCTCTCTCTCTCTCTCTCTCTCTCTCTCTCTCTCTCTCTCTCTCTCTCTCTCTCTCTGAATTGGCGATCCATTGAGGCCTGCCAAAATGCATTTTATTCGCCAAAAAATTTGGCTAGTCTATTTAGTCTCATAAAACTAGGCTGTAAAACACATAAACATTACAGCTTTCAATACGGTTCAAAATGTCTTACTCCCACTAAAAATGTCAAAAATGCCTCATTAGTCAGGTATCAGGTATTTGACCAATCTGGGAACTAAATTGTTACCAAGATATTTCTTCACAATTGTGTCTAATAGCATGTAGTAAAAGATTAAAATTTTGGAAACCTCATAAAAAACAGGAAAAGCTCGGGTTACCATGTGATACGTCTAACTAACTAACTTTCGTGATTCTAAATCCATTATCCACATCCTACATAAAGCATGATGACATTTTGCATGTTTTCGCTGCTGTTTACGCTCTCAAAGAGTTACATCTGTTTAACCAACTTTGCATCATTTAGCTGGGGACCATGCACCTGGAACCCTCTCAAGGTTGAAAGCCACTGCCTTAGTATAGCAGCAATGTATAGTAGAGGATGGAAAAAAACAGGCAAACAAAATGAATTCATACTGTATATACATAGTACATACACACAGGCGTCGACTGACATGTTCTAAACCCCTCTGACTGCGTCAGTAAAGATTTACCCCGGCTGCGTGCCCGCCTAGTGCCTATGTGTCTTTTGAAGAGGTATATTCCGAGCAGAGGCGCGCGGGGGCCGTGTCTGATGCTAATTCTTACAGTACCACCGAGGCTCGTTGAGACTAGTGTGCTGCAACCGCCGCGCTACTCCGCCGGCTAATCCCCCCCGCCCCCAAGTCATGTGATGGACACGCCGAGTGCAAGGTGCTAGAGCTACTGTACCGGCACTCACTTTTTAAGCCTTAATAATACCCCGAGAGCGAGGCGAGGGAGGGAGGGAGCGCCACACGCTAGGGCTAGTAGCATTTAGCTAATCGTTCTTATAATGCCACGAAGCGGAGTGGAGTGAGCGGCGCGGTGTGTTCGCCCCGCGCCTGGAAACACCCCCCACTCCCACCCCCAGTATAAAACCTAATCCTCCCCCGTTCCTCGCGGATAAGTGTCGAAAGTGCCGATATATTCGACACGACGGGTGGAGAGAGGGAGAGATTTAAAAAAAAAACATGAGAGGAAACACTTAACCCTAGAACTCTTCACTTAATTTCTGTGAAACCATTACACCATCACAAAACACGGGAACAGTACTATATATATATATATATATATATATATATATATATATATATATATATATATATATATATATATATATATATATATATATATATATATATATATAAAAAGAGGAATGAATTTGGGAACTCCTCCTTTGGTCCAAACATGATGTAAGATGAAAAATGAATGAATAAATAATAATTAATAAAATAGTAATAAATAAATACATAAAAAGTCTATTGTGGGTTAATGGGATTTTTTTTCACACTATCACTAAACGCAGGTGAAAATCCGTCAAGACGGATTGCTTTAATATCAACATTATCAAAGTGGCTATGATTTAGGTTGCTTATTGGTTAATTTCATTTAAAAAAAGGTCATAGGAAGGCTCACATGCATGTGGAAAAAAAGTGAGTTACCGTCATTTAAAAAGCATACGGTCGTAAACACAATGAAGATGAACGCATGGACGGACGGCTATACGGTGGACTTTGGACGCGTTTCTG
>CM076983.1:28622044-28624544 GCA_039105355.1 Benthosema pterotum | reverse complement strand
CTTCCCCACCAAACACAATGGCATGCAAAACAAACAACCTAAGATATTTCAAATTAAAGTGCCCATATTTAAAATGATTTGAAACACTACTACTGCTACTAACTAACTACAGCTGTGGCACCACTAAACCAACAGAATTTCATCATTGAAAACAGAAAACTTTCTGAGTCAGACCTTTAGCTTCATGCATCCTGCATGTCTGTTGAAACTTCAACAACAACTGATGTTATTATTGATGATATTTTTCCGGAATTTTTTTGCTCGATCATAACAAGGGGGTTGGGTTTGAACACTACTACAAATCAGGCTGTAATGTCGCAGCGATTTCTGGATCATGATCAACGATGGACATACAGACCACGCGCATGCATGTAGGAGCGTGCACCAGGCGATTTTTATCATTTCTGACCTGCCGTTAGACGATTGTGCAAAAAATGGTGATTGCCTAAAACTATGTTTTATTGTAGACAAATCAAATTATACGTCAGATGCACGTCACTAAGACTAATTGCCGTGCTCGTCAGCGGATTGATAAATCAATAGGGAGGGGAACGCTTAAGAGTATAACACCACGGAGACCACACAGCTATTAAATTCGGTACAAACAAGGGACTTCATCATTTTTGCTCCTATGCCAGCACAACGTGGAACGCCCTACAAACAGGCATCAAGACATGCAAATGCCTTGACTACGTCAAATCTACTCTCACAGGGCACCCTATGGCAATAGAGTTCTTGAACCTTAAATGCTATGAATTCAGGTCCTAGATCAATCGATTTTGGTGTAATGTACCGGGGTGTGCTGAAATATCGTTATTGTGATAATATCGTATACTTCCTCTCGCAATATATATCGTATATTCCTCAGCAAATACCGTGAGGAAAAAATGTTGCAGAGCATCTACAACAGGGGTAATTAGGGGAGGAAAAACGGGTTGCAGAACTAAAATGGTAAATGACTTCTATAGCTGCTTCATTCTCAAAAAAACAAACACAAGATAAAAACAAAAACCCCGGTATTAGCATCAGTTGAGATAAATAAAGGCTAAGATTAATAACTGAGCATATACATCAGTAAGTTCTATTTTTGATGTTCAGCTGCAATTCCAGTATCATTGATGAATTTCATGCAATATGCGTCCATACATCGCAAATATCGCAATATATCAAATATCGTGATATTTTCATTACCGAAGGCCTAATATCGCCACCTATATCGTACCGTCAGGTACCAATATCGTCCCAGCCCTATAATGTACTATTTCTCCATCATTTATACATGAATCAGTGGTGTCGCAGAGTGTTCCAGCAGGCTGAAATGAGCCCAGATGAAGCCATCTTTTTCATTTTAGATCCTATACTGGCTCTCTATAAATGTAAGATCTGGACACTATTCTCGGTTTCTCGTCTCGTCTCCCCGTCCCCTTCAGAGAAAGAAAAAAAAAGTGTGGATTCTATTGCATGTGATTCATATTAGACGGCGCCTCTGTAAATGGCGAGGTGATGCGGTTGCCATGGCGGCCACCGCCACGGCAACCTTGGTTAACAGTCTGTCCGTTCGGCGCATTATACCAGCGTGAAATCCATTGGCGGGCTGAGAGCTCATCAATTCAACACATCCCTCACGCTCGGGACCATGTCTTTAAAAACGAAATGAAATGAAATGAATGTATTTTTTTCTCCACACTTTCAGAGGCATGATTATCGTGTGGACACCGCAGCTGATCACAACAGATGCTAATGCGGTATCAAAAGTCAATAAAAGAAGACGATATTAACTCATTTCCCGCCTACAGTAGGCCTACCTGGTAGGCTGACACGCCAAATAAGGTATAGAACACGACAACGCATCGATTCCACTATTTAGTCTTATTATCTAGACTATTTAGTCCATCTTTTGATCCAAACGTATCGTCTGCTTTAAAATGCTTTAAAATGAAACCAAACAGACCCTTACTGGTCGGTTTGGGTTTCATTTTACTCTCTCAATAGTTAAATTATATTTAAACATCTGAATTACTTCATTTTCAAGTCTACACAATTACACATTCATAACATTACCTGAACCGAAAGGTAATAGAGACAACTTTAGTGTGTACGAACAATGTGTTTGTAAAATTTGCCCAACATTATGCAAGTTAGCATCCAGAATTTTCTACATTCTGGGGACCCCTACTCTTCTAACATAAAACCTTACTAAATATGCCTGAGTTCACATTCTGGCTCCCATTCTGACTAAAATGGTGTTGTATGCTGAAAATAGCAGCTCTACAAGCTCACAGACGTTTTCAGCGAGTGTGAAATCAGCCATTCCCAACGGCAGCAAAATACATGCCAGTCGACCAAATTAACCACGCATTTAGTCGGCCAAAACGTTGCGTTATGCAGTCTGAAAACACATTTCAGGTGGCTAAAAGAACCGCATGGTAGCATTTCCAGTAGTCGGAGCAGCACAGACTCTATTGTGCAGCGAATTCCACTCTGGTGACTCTGAATTTGA
>CM076983.1:28589544-28619544 GCA_039105355.1 Benthosema pterotum | reverse complement strand
GTTTTTGGAGTGTATGTGTTATTTAGTTATTTCAGTGGTCATATGGGTGCATCTAACACATGATTTCCGATGTCCGATACAGCTTAGAATAGACTGTGCCGTAAGCCCCTCCTCCCTAAACTGCTATGGTCCAATCACAACTAAGCATAACATTTGACAGACAAACCTCTCAACCAATAGTTAATAAACATCACAGGCAGGCCTTGTTGACGGATTTGGAGATTTTTAAAGCTCCGGTGAATTGAAAAATAAGTCTTTCACACTTTTAGATCACATCTGTGGTCATCATATCATATCACTTTTGTGTATTTTTAATTTAAAACTCCATAAAAATCGATTTTTAATTACTCCCTGTAAATGAAAATGCGCTGTGTAATGAAGTATCCATTATCACATCAATAAAAGACAATAGAAATTAAGCTGTGTTTTATCCCATTTCTGAATTGTCCTCTACAATATCAGGTGTCTTGATTGCAGTCATAAATACTTTTCTTACGTTATGTTACGTTGCGTTGCGTTACGTTACGTTACGTTGCGTTGCGTTGCGTTGCGCTACGTTTTTAATCCCATTCTGGCATCCAGACAGTGTATTAATGGGTTTAAAATCAATTATCAGGTTAGAATATACTGTATATCTGGACACATCATATGGTAGAAATAAGCCGCATAGCAGTAAAGTGGCAGTGTTGAGAGACAAACTTCCACACGTTTAAAGCGCAGTCACCAGGCCTGAATAGCTCAGGGCAAGTGCTGGACCCAGGCTATATGGGCTGTGATATGAAGTATCATATTAGTGTAAAAATCGAAATACAACTCTCCTCGTAAAATTGTGTGTGCACGTGCGTGTGCTTGTGCGTGTGTGACTGTGCATGTGCGTGCGCTTCTCTTTGAGCTTCGACGGATAGTGATCTGCGATGTTTTGCATGATCTATTTCGGTCCACTGGAGGCAACGTATCTCTTTCACACACGCGCACACACACACACACACACACATGTCCATAGCGTGCACACGAACATGAGTGTGCGCGTAAACACAAACAAAACACGAGTGCACGCAGAAACCATGCGTGCCGTGTTGCCACAACAGGAACGAAAACAAGCGACGGGTCCACAGCTTGCACCAGTCAGGCAGCGGGGGAGAGGCAGAGAGACAAGAGAAAAGAAGAAAAGAGTTCTTACAGAGAGCAGTGTCGATTTTGACTGGACATTTCAAGTCGTTTTAGCTGTAGTCATGGGCTCTCGTTTTAGCTGTAGTCTGCTGTAGTCAAGTCGTTTTAGCTGTAGTCATTAGGGCTCTGTTTTCGTCAATGCTAGCCCCCTTGTCCCTCGACTTCTTGGCAAAAGGCCAAGCAGGTTCGGTGTGCAACGGGTCGTTCTGTTTGGGCTGTGTGGGGGCGGTGGGGTGAGCTTCAAAAACACAGCGAAAATGCTCGATTCCGATGCAAATACTAGCTTCAGTAGGCTCTTTACCCCCCCTCAGTCAAACAATAAAGCAATGAATAAACGGACGTAGGGACGGATGATGTTCGTTCGTTCATTAATTTCTTCGTTTGTTCGTTCTCTTGTTCGTTCAAACATAGTAAGTAAAGCATTGCTAAAAACGAAAAAAAAAAAAAAAAAAAAAAAAAAACGGAAAAAGTCTGATGATGCAGTCAAAGTGTTATCATATACAGTACTTGCTCTGTTTCTCCCGGTAAATCATGATATATAGGCTAATTAAAAATGTGTCAATTAATAACAAATTCGACCAATCTCTAAATAAATAATTAAATAATACATTGACTGATCAACTAGACTACGTATTAGTCGACTAAGATCCGCTCCGATAAATCAACCGGCTTTTTTTTTTTTCCGAGGCAAGCTGTACTGTACACTCTGGTTTCTCTTTTTTAGCTAATATATTTTCATCCCACGATTTTGCAAACCATTTTTTCACCCAGTGCCAATTCCGAATGTGATCCTGCAGGCTCTACACATCCTCCGGCAACCTGGGGAGGCAGCGGACTGGCCTCATGCTTCCTTCAATGCATGAGGAGTCCAAGCTGTCTTCTTTTCACCTGACAGGGGGGGAGTTTCCCTGGTTGGACGTAGCACGTGGAAGGAACACGTTATTCCAACCAGTTCCTGTCCATTCCATCAGGCGCCCCGGCTGTCCAGGGGGAGGCAGTTTAGAGCCCAGGATTACTGCATGTTTTGTGACAGTATGAGCCCTAGGGACACGTACAGAACATGCAAACTCCACACAGAAAGGCCCTTTCATCAACCCCACCTTGGGTATGGGCACTGATGACGCGGGGGCGGAGACGCGCCACCAGCATCCCTAGCGGGAATCGAACCCAGGACCTTCTAGCAGTGAGGCGACAGCACTAACCACTCTCTGACTCTCACCTCCACTTGTGTATGCTTCCTGTGGAATATACTGTATAACACAAAGCGATGGAGCGTGCATGCACGCACGTGCGAAAGAAAGGATGCCACCCGCTGCTCCTGCACCTGTAAAACTGTGACAGATTGTGGCAGATTCAAACCCCATTTGCTATCTTTGTGTGTAGAGCAGGGGTTTTCAACCAGTAGTCTGGGGACCACCAGTGGTCCTTGAGAGGGTTCTAGGTGGTCCTCAGGCTAAATGATGGATAGTTGTTAAAGTAGATGTAACTCTTTGAGATAGTAAACATGAAACCAAATGGACCTGGCGGATCCATTTGGTTTCATGTTTGCACTCTCAAGAGAAGAAATGGTCATTATTTTTGATATATGTTTGACTGTTTCGTTTCCAAAACCCCGCCAGTTATTCACAGGTCTCATTTGTAGTCCTATAGTGGACATATCGCCTGTCGGTTCTCAACATTGCCGTTAAAGAACTACAAATGAGACCCATGACTTGTGGACAAAAGCAAAAATAAACCTTTAGGTTTATTTAGGTTTTAAACCTTTATTCTTTGATCCAATATTGGTAATCGAGGAATCAATTTTGCCTCAAAATCAGGGTCTAGGCTGTTGACACATCTGCTCCAATAGATAGATGACGCGAATGCTACACTGAAACAACAGTCAAGTGCGTAGCGCACAAGACAACAACACGATACAACACAAAAAATGGAGGAATGTAAAATGGAGGAAGCGGATCCAACGTGATCCACTTGATCAAAGTGACTCAAAACGTGGCCAAGTTATTAACAAACAACAGAGAAGCGTCACCTCATTCAGAGTTCGGAACACTGACAGGTCCGGCACTTTTTGATGTCCCCATAGTAACAGTGCCACTTAATCTTAGCTCCTAGTTCCCACCTATAATATTATGTCAATGGAAGGAGACCTGAGACTTGAAAATATTTTTAATTAAAATTTATTATAGAAAGATTTTTAAATTAACATAATAACCGGATTTTGTCTTTAATGTTGGTTAGTTTTGGAAAAATGGGGTCGTCTAATAATCACAGTCATCTGTTATTCGGAACAATACGGTATTTTAAACTTTAACTCATACAAGTATGAGGTTGTAGGTCTGATATTTTTTGAAAAATCGTAAAGATGATGACCGAATAATCGCGCATCCCTACTGAAAAATCATGGTCATGGTTCAAAGCAGGGGGTCCCCAAACATTTTTTTCCAGTAAGAGCCACAAAACTTTTCCCTGCTCTGATGGGGAGTGCAGGGTCAGTTGTAACAGGAAAGAGTATGATGATCGCGCCAAGAGACAAGACAGAGTGTGTGTGTGTGCGTGCGTGTGTGGATAACTCACTCGTGGTGTAATGAAACTCGGACTAAAAATAAACGGAGAAAAATGGAATTTCAATCGAAATACTGAATCCAAACGTGTCAAAAATGACAAGAGTAACTGCCACCAACCCTCTCTCTTCCATCTATTCTCTTATATACTGTACCAATGTCTCTATCTCTCGCACTCTCGCTCTCTCTCTCCCTCTCTCCCCACCCAATCTCCCTCTTTGTGTCTTAAAATCAGACAAAAGGAGCAGCCGATTGAGCATGTAATGACGGTGATTACGGAAAGAAAAAGGATACAAGATCTGTTTCCATTTTTTGCTCCTCTCAGCTTGTCTCTCCGTACTCTGCAGACTTCACCTACGGTGGTGTGAGCGAGTGAGTCGTGTTTGTGTGTGTTTGTTTCAAATCGCACCTCTAACGCGCCTTCACTCCTTCGCCCCGAATACGTCACTTCTGTTGTTGCTCTCGCACCTCGCCCGAACCTTCCCTCCTCGCGTCGCGTTCGCTCCACTTCTAATTATTCACCGCGATTTTCGTCTCCCCGCCGACATTGTTTTTTTCTTCACTCCCGACTGAATCCTTAAAGGAGCATTTTTCAACCAACCAAAGAGGAGATTGCATATCTCGGCTGTATTCTCGACAACGGATTGACAGGGAAAAGCATGGCAACAAGGCCAATCAACAAAAAGTAAACCCATAGCACCAGATCTCTGGGCAGATTTTCCTCTTTTGTCAACAACAGTGCTGTCATGACTCTAGTGGGAGCCCTGATTCAGTTCCACTTTGACAACTTTGCCGTTTACATTTCTGCCAATAAAGTATTCAATCAATCAATCAATCAATCAATCAATCAATCAATCAATTGCATGTTGAATATCACTCACAGCCCATACATACCACCTGTTCGGAAATTGCACATAATGCGGGAGATATACAGTATTTGGATTGGCATTGGACATGCAGTGAACTGCAATGGATCTTTAGAATATCAAAATAGTTTGTGATGTCTCTGCTTGTATTTTAACAGTTTTCGTGCCGTTGAAATAGATCTACGTCTCCCGTTATCATTATGAAATACAGTAACGACTGATGCCGCTGCCGTTGAGCTACGCCTTTGATCGTTACTTACCGGCGCCGGTTTGATACGATCCCCATGCTAACAGCAGCGTGCAGCGACCGCATATTCCATTGATAGACCATAATAAGGGACGGACCAAACCGGAAACCGGAAGTGTGTGTCGCCAACTAACTTGTCCGTGGGGAAACATGGACCGAAATATGAAATATGACTTTTTGATGAAAATCGCTGGCACTGGCTACCTCAAAAAATATGAAAAAGGGCTGGCACTGGGAGTGTTAAGTGTCATCACAGCCCATTCTGACTGCAGCAGTCAATGTCCACACCTGGCATGACTCCTCCATGCTACACTGTCACTAAAGTTTACTCCTTCCCTGTTTAGGGGAAAGCTTCTATCTGTAAAGCAATCTTTATACTGTGAACATCTTGCCTGTGAAAGCTAGACTATGAGAACTATTTCGGAAGAGGGTTAAAGACGCTTGCACTAGGCAGACTCTCTTGTTGTCCGGGCACAAAATACATTAGATTTGTGGATTCATTTACTTTTACTGCTTGGCCCCTGGAACCCCCACAAAATGACCAGAAGTACTTAATACTGACCAAACCAGAGCAGAACTCCCACCATGGGACTCTGGGAATCAATTAATACAGTTGACACCACTATATTAATGGAAGGCATTCCATACAACTTCAAGTTGTCCAATTTCCACTTCAGTACATTTCAGTGTCACTACCGAAACGAATGCATTTTCCATATACTGAGACTTAAAAGGGGTATTTTCATGTCATCATCTACTCAGGCTCATGTGAACACCCCAGACAGTTTATGTGTTACTAGATTCACTAGTTAATACTTCATGTTCATTTTAGCTGCCCCGCCTCCTATGAACATCAAATATCTAAATAGGCCTACTGAATCAAATAACTTGCAAAACTGAACTGAGTGTTCACATGAGAACGAATATTTTTTTGAAAGTGAAATATCCCTTCAAGAAGCAACGCTGGACGCTGAAATCGGTAGCTTATTGCTTTCCACTTCAAAAAATAAAAACGCCAAAACTGCGTGCTGTGTTCTATCGGTACGCTGTGGTGTAAGCAACACAGCTGCAGCTTATCAAAAATTGATAACGGGTGTTAGATTTTCATAGGTGTGTCAATTCTTTCTTCCGTGCACACTGGCCACGCATGTCCTTGGCTCTGGACACAACTATGAGAATCTAACGCGCTCATTATTAATTTGTTTGGTGCAGCTGTGTACTGCTGACTAAACCTGAAATTGTTTGCGGAACAAATCGACGCCAAACTCGACAAATCTTGTGTATAGGTGTTAAACCCTCCCGTGCCGATCACAAAGAACCCGAGAAATGATCAACGAGACAGTTAAACCAGACTTATTGCGGCCGGTAGCTCCCGGCTCACCATTACATCATCACGGTTGTTAGGGAGATTGGTATCGTTCGTCACATGTGCAGTATAACGTCCTCCGTCCAAAACAAAAACTTTCCATGCTGTTTCCTCAAAATAATCCATTCTTTTGTGAAAAGAACCCTTCATTTAGATCCTCAAAGTGATTTTTGAAATTCCACCAACTGATACGAAAGCACACGAAACAACTATCTCCAAGAGCAGCCGTATTTACTTCCTATTTCGCTATGAGTGGAAAAACACTGGACGGTCTTAAATGGGAGTCTATCATAGTCTCATAGACCTACAGAGCAACACTGGCCCCTCCAGGTGAAAGTGTTTAAAATCACAGAAATACATGCACATCCAGGCCAGTTCACAGGGGTATTTTTTGCCGCCTTTTTTGCGCATTCTGTCGGCTCCAGCACGGTGCCAACAGCTGGCACCAGATACAAAATGTGCATAGCATGTTGTTGCCCTTAAATGAATATCAAATTAACATGTATGCCAATACATTGGGGATTACATTAAAAGTGGGAAAGCATTTGTGTTTGTTCCACAACCATTTTAGCCATAGTTTTTAATAACCTGTAGCTGATAATGCTTCAGCCAGCGTCACCGCATGTTTTTTTTTTTTTTTTGTGGCTTAGAATCGCAATCATGGAAGCTACATGTCACTCACCCTCACTATCTGTCTATCATCACTGTATCATCTGATACCACTGAGAACACATGCACACGCGGGCGCGCGCGCGCACACACACACACACACACACGTATTTGAGAAGAGGAACAAACCTGTAGAATGCAACTAGCGCCTTGAGTGAAGCTCACCTAGTCCACAATCCTCTCTCGTCGAACCACCTGTCACACAGAGAGAGAGAGAGAGAGAGAGAGAGAGAGAGAGAGAGAGAGAGAGAGAGAGAGAGAGAGAGAGAGAGAGAGAGAGAGAGAGAGAGAAAGAGAGAGAGTTATATACTACGGTATGCAGGCCCAGAACATTTCCCAATTGTGGGTGGGAGGCGAAAATGGTATGGGGGCGGCCCCCATACCATTTTCGATTACAGTCTTATTAGGCAAGTACAGTAAAACATCAATAATAACATCAGTTGTTGTTGAAGTTGCAACAGACACGCAGCATGTATAAAGCTAAAGGTCTGACTCAGAGAGTTTTCTGTTTTTAATGATGAAATTGTAGTTAGTACCATAGTGTTTCGAATCACACGTTGGATGTAATGTGTTGGATTTTAAATTCATGGTGAATTCCCTTTAAACTTGTATCCGTGAGCGCCGATAGCGAAGCATTGACTTCATCCCCGGCTTCATTTTTCCACCACTCCTCCCCTCCCTCTCTCTCCCACTGCTGTTTTCAGGCGCTATACGGGAACACAAGGGCCGGGTGGTAAAATAAAGTATAAAGCGGCCTTTAAGACGACACAATCGTCCACTTTGTACTGTAGCGGAGGATGATCCCGGAGAGGGCTGAATCATGGGATGTGCGTGTGCCTCGCTGGAGGACCTTACTTTATGTCACCAGCAGTGAGATGAAACAGGTTTTTCACACTTTTAAACCACGTCTGTGGTCATCCTGTGGGCATACCAACAATGGATGCAAAAAAAAGGTGTAATTTTAGTTATGAAAATCAGGAAACTAACATCGTTGCCAAGAAATGTCTTCACCAATGCGTTTTTAATGGACTCTCTGATTGGTTGCTTTCAAGTAATCTGTCATGGCTGGAATGGAGTTTTTAAGTTATAGTGTCAATCAAATACCTAAATACTGAATGGAGTAACTTATAAACTGTCTGGGGTGTTCACATGAGACTAGTGAGAGTAGTACCATAAAAAGACTTTCCCTTTCCCTTTGATACGATTCACAAATTCACAAAACACGTAAGGAAACTTGATTCCATGTTCTCGCTCACTTGTATTCAAATGCAGGGAAAAAAATTATTTGTTTAGAGTTAGGAGCTCTCTCTCACATACGCACACACACACACACGCACGCAAGCCAGTGTGACTGCTCGAGCCCAGGGGCGGAATGAAACATTTCCCAATCGGGGGGGCAGCTTCATCGCAATGAAGCCGCCCCCATACATTTTCGGTTAGGGGACTACAACAGACACGCAGCATGTACAGTATAAAGCTAAAGGTCTGACTCAGTTTTCTGTTTTCAATGATGACAGTAGTTACATGACAGCAGTAATAGTGTTTCAAATCATTTTGAATATAAGGAGGTTAATTTGAAATATCTTGGGTTGTTTTGCATGTTTGGTGGGGCAGACTGGGCATTTAGGGGGGCATTGCCCCATACCCATGCCTAGATTTGCCCCTGCTCGAGCCACTACAATCTGCTGTTATTTTCTTTTGTCTTGTGTCATGTATTCCCCCTTCCCCTTACTACCTTCCTCTGTCATTTCCTCCTTAAATCTCCTGCCAATATAGAATGGAATGCCTCTCCTCTCCTTCTTTCATCTCCTCTCTCTCTCTCTCTCTCTCTCTCTACTAGAGAAAGAGATAGTTCAGATTTTTTTTTTTTTAACTTAGCCTGCCATTGCCATAGATGGCAAAATAGAAAGGTTACGCCCACTGCCATTGCCATAGATCTATGGTAATCACACCTGTTTGATTTGTTGAGACTTGAATTGTCAATTCAAGTCTCAGGCAGCTCCTCCTCAAATATCAAAGCAAAAAGCCACAAGAGAACGAGACTTGAACGTGATGTTAATTCTGAATAGACCTTTGGGTAAGCCCCTCCCCAAACTGCTTGGGTCCAATCACAGCTAAGAATAACATGTGATAGACAAACCTCTCCACCAATAGCTTTCCTATATAATAAAACATTGTTTTAGAAACAATGTCACACATGGATAATGGATTTGGAAGAGATTTTGAAGATCTAGTTTAAAAAATGAACCAGTATTTATTGTGCAGTCCATGATATTTACATTGGAATGAATGAGCCCGGCTGGAAAGTGTCCTAGGGTGGACAAGAGGGCGGGGCTTAGCTAAAGGTCTATTGACTTTACCAAGGGCTTAAAATGCACTGTGAGACATGATCGTTACTGTTTTGTTTTGGATAACATAACAACGTCACATGTAATCAGTTACTTCCCAACCCTGTATACGCACGCACGCACACACGCACGCACGCACACACACCCACACACACACACACACACACACCACTATGAGGTGAAACAGCGTTCATGCACGGCCTTATCCCTAAAGTAGGCCAAGTTGCACTTGGCTTTGGAAGCAGCTGCTGCAGAACGCAGTGCAACATGCGCACACACACACGCACACACACGCATGCACTCACACTATGTGTTTGGTCAAACCGCGAGACATCCGTTGGCGGAAGAAAAAGCATCGAGGCAGGCCATCGAACGGCAGGCAGAACGCGGAACGTGTGTTCAAGACGTGTGTGCGAGGCCCGCGGCGTACGCCTGTTTTTTTTTTCATTTTTTTAAAAACTGAACTTCCGTCGGACAGCGGCGGGCACACTCTGAGCGTGACGGCACGGGTGATGAAGGTAAACGATATGCGCGGGCGTGCACGCGATAAGTGTATGTGCATGCATTGCACGTGTGTGTGTGTGTGTGTGTGTGTGTGTGTGTGTGTGTGTGTGTGTGTGTGTGTGTGTGTGTGTGTGTGTGTGTGTGTGCGTACGTTCGATCATCCGAGAGCAGTACGGGCAACCCGAGACGATTCGGGGCGACGGCCTTGACAGACGCCTAAATTATTAACGCACATGCACACACACACACACACACACACACACACACACACACACACACACACACACACACACACACACACACACACACACACACACACACACACCACACACACACACACAGCCTCCTCTCTCTCTTGGTGGCGGCATTATGGGGCGCATGCGGGTGGGCGCGTATCATCCCCATACCCTGAACGGTCGCGGTCACGACCGTTCAGGGTATGGGGATGCCGCGGTCGTGAATGTGGGTGAGTAAGACGCAGAGAGACGGCTCCTCTGTCTGCGGCGCTGCGGCTTGGCCTTTTAGCCTGCAGTAAACTTTGGCATAATTAGCATAACTTAGCATTATTAGCATTGTTAAAAATACTTAACATTAGCATTACCTAGCATTAGGGTTACCTAGCATTATTAGCCTTACTTAGTAAATACTTACAAATACTTAGCATTAATTAGCATTACTTCACATTATTAAGAGTGCTTGGCATTAGTATTAATTAGCATCATTAGCATTATTAACGGTACTTTGCAATAAAATTACTTAGCCTTATTAGCATTATTAGCATGAGTTAGCATTACTTTTAACTTTTGAAAAATATCAGATTTACAAGGTCGAGATTGTAGATGTGATATTTTTGAAAATGGTGAAAATGGGGGGAAAAAAATCGAACCAAATAAAAGTGCCCGCAAGTTTGGGAGCAAGTCTTGGCGTGCACAGTGCGCCGCGTACCTCATCACAGGGCCGTGCACACGGCAATAAGGCACACTCAAACAACGCACCATCAATAATGCATTAATTGAATGTTTAGTGCACGGGTACAGCTCACAGTTTTGTGCACATGCTCCGTTCATTTCCCTCGCCTGTCCTCCCTGGCAACAGTGTGTGTGTGTGTGTGTGTGTGTGTGTGTGTGTGTGTGTGTGTGTGTGTGTGTGTGTGTGTGTGTGTGTGTGTGTGTGTGTGACACACACACACACACACACACACACACACACACACAGTGTGTGTGTTTCCACAGTCTATGCTCATCTTCGCCCATGCTGATGATGAGGTAGTGAGCGAGTGTGTCCGTGCCAGCCATCTGAGGTGGCACAGGGACAGATGGTACATACACCCACCCACGCACACACGTGCACGCACACACATGCACGCACACGCTAATGGAATGTTATCTAGAGAGCATGATGTTGAGACTATCAGCTCTCAAACTTTTTTTTTGTTGAATGACATTTAATCATTTCATATTATGTTTTTGGAGTGCACTATGTGTAAAATAAACTTTTGTTTAAAGGACACCTTTGTTGTTGTTTTTTTAACCAAGGTTCATGATAATAAGGGGCTCATTATCAGACCATCTGATGAATAGCGGGGAGGCAAGTCCAAATGACATGTCCACCAAGGTGTAAGCTTAGCAGATTAAAGGGGGCAAGCCCGAAGGAATAGCTCATGAACTAATTGACCGTCAGCAATGTAACATGCAGTGATGCATATGTCTCCTCACACAAAACAACTTCCGCGTTCTGACTTTTGACCACTGACCTTTAGATCTCCTACCGTTTTGAATTATATGGGGAAAAAAACACTTAAATTGTATCTAGTCTTTACAAAACAATGTATTTAGGTCGTGTCCAACAGCACTGAAACCAGTCTTACTACAACAAGACCAAGGGGAGGGGAGAATAAAACCATTGAACAGGCACAGCTCATGCCTCATTTGGCCAAACTTCATGGACTTTGTTTATACATGTGCCTTGGCTCATGCCAATGATGCCTGTGACCCTATATGTTTATTCAAAATTATGATCACGTTGCACAATAATAATGATACAATAAAGCACTCTGAGGCTGACAGAGATCTTTAAATATAAATAAAATGTCTACAATGCTAAGATAAGTCTGGGAAAGGAGTGTATTGCAACATGTAAGGGGGCTTTGATAACATTAAACAGAGGTACGTTTGTCAACACTGATCACCAGATAATTCATGCCATTCATTGCCATATCGATACAGCAGCCTCTCGGTCGATACACCTACTGTATGGCCCACGTGTTCCATTGATATATTGTGATAGAATGCTAGAATGCAGAGTGTATAAAAAGGTATTAGAGGGCCACATGTATATAATACATTTGATTTTAAAGTCACCGTGGAACCCCTTTAAGAAACACACACACATGCATGCATGCACACACACAGACGCACACAACACATCTTGCAGGGTAAGTTTGACGATCCAGAATGTCCAGAATGTCAATCTGCCCACAGTCTAGACCCATAGCATTTCGGGGGGTTTATGATGCGGGTCGGGTATAGCCGGTGGTTTGTATAGTCATCAGGCCCGGAGCCACCAAACCAGAGTCACTCAGAATAAGTCCCAGCGATCAAAGGCACGGGCCGACACACGAAAAGCCTTGATGTGGCAAACAGAATTTAGATTATTATTACTTTTTTGTTCAATCACCCGGTTCTAAACCATGCCAAGATCGGATCACACAGTTGCTTTTTTTGTTTGTTTGTTTTGCTTTCTGTTTTTGGACAGGAACCCTTAGGTCAATTTTGTCTCTATCCGTCTTCAAAATGCATTTAGTTGTTGTTAGGTTGACAAAACTCAAACGGCTCACTCGTAACTCCAGGGTGAGGGAAATGAAATTCAAAATGAGTGACCAATTTGTGTGTGTGTGTGTGTGTGTGTGTGTGCGTGTGTGCGTGCGTGCGTGCGTGCGTGCGTGCGTGCGTGCGTGCGTGCGTGCGTGCGTGCGTGCGTGCGTGCGTGCGTGCGTGCGTGCGTGTGTGTGTGTGTGTGTTTTGATGCACATCCATGAACGCATGCAAGTGCAGAGCTTATTGCATACAGGGGCTGCGATGACAAGCTGTACATAATTGAAACTAACTAAGCATAGGTTTAAATAACATGCTGTCTACATTACTCTCTCTCTCTCTCTCTCTCTCTCTCTCTCTCTCTCTCTCTCTCTCTCTCTCTCTCTCTCTCTCTCTCTCTCTCTCTCAGGGATGTGCACACATAGATGCCAAAGGGGGCTTCAGCACCTACCCTTTTACCGCGGTACGGAAAAGTCGGGCTGCCGCAAAGTCGGACTCTGAATATAGACAGAGTTACGCTGTCGCAAACCCTGATCACTAAATGGGTCATTCCAATGGCGGCTCTCCTACATAGACTTCATTATCTTTATTTTAGATTGTTTGTAATAATATAGGATATAGCAAAAACATCAGGTAACAGCCTGATGTTCATAAATCCCTTTATTTTACGTCATCTAGAACAACACAGCTTTGATGATTATACATACATTGTTTTATTTTAGAATGTTTTATACTATTACTAGTAGGTCTACAGCCTAGACATATAGCCTACAGAGACTTTAGTTGTCACTGTGCAATGCTTTAAAACAGATGTTTACATAGCTGTTATTTGCACCGCCATCGTTGAAAACAATGTATTTCAAATACAGTTTCTGACCCCTCAATGTCGCAACATTTCGGCTGGTCCGACTTTTATTGGCCCTTTTCAGACCAGCAATGCAGCATTTACTATGTGTGAAAGCAATGCAAAATGCCTCTCCTTTCATTTCATTTCCATGCCAGCATTCTGGAAAATTGCTTTTTTAAAGGTAACTTTTTAGCCAAAAATCAAAATAGATGTATTTTATAGGTATATTTTTGCTGTTTTCCCCCTCTGCGTTGTTTTTACTTTGATGCTGCAGCTGTTTCCCTGCAGACAGACTCTTGCTTCGTCCTGCAGATGGACGAAGCAAATCAGAAAAGTAAACATTCATCGGGCTCAGGACAAGGTGGGCACTATGTGGGAGGGGGAGGGGTTTTTGGGTGTGAGGCAGCATTTTAGCCAATCACAGCACAGCAGTTTCATAATGAGCCAATAGAGTGGAGGTGAGGCGGAGTTAAGGGGCTTACAGACGGCGAGTAATAAATCGCGCATTCTCATTCATTTTCAATGGGACCGGCGTTTTGTGCTCAGAAAACGACCTGCGATCAAGAGAGCGTGTAACGTCGGTCGTTTATCGTGCGGCGTCCAGTGATTAGTGTTGCGTGTGTGCTCGTTTCGTACACATGATGTTTTTATGTGTTTACAAACACAGTGTTTGTACACACTAAAGTGGCCTCTATTACCTTTAAATGTACTGAACTTGAACGCAGCATTTTGCAGTGAACACGTTGCCTTAGTTGAATGAATGAATGAATGAAATTTTTATTGACAGAGATGAGAGTTAACAGTACAAGTCAAGTACACACTGCAACAAAACTGATAACAGCTTGGAGAATTACAGTACAATTCAAGTACAACTACATCAAATCTGACAGAGCTGATTGGACACACTAGTTAAGCATACACTTGTTTACAATAGTGGCCAACTTGTTCATTTCATTAAGGCATTCAAATACATACAAAACAACTACTTCAGTGAAGTCAGAAGCAGCAAATCATGGAGGTAAAATCATAGTGGAGGTAAAAAGGGAAAAGAGAAATGTACAAAGAGGAGAGGGGGGTGGGTGGAGGGAAGGGTGGAGTTTTTCACATCATTACGGGTTCTAGAGTTGAGCGACGTGCGCCCCGAAAATTGCTGCAACTATACAAACTCACAACGTGCCGCAGCGCAACAGCATTGTGAATTTCAGTTCTCATGGCTATTTCCGTCCAAAAGTGCCCCTATTACAATACAGGACGTCAGCCCCTCGCCCCTCTAACACTCTCTGCACGGAGAGAGAGCGCACAGCGTCAAGGCCGGTTGTCCGTCAGAGCCTCCCCAGAAGGGGCCCCTCTTCAAGACGGGCAACACGTCATGGAACATTCCCGGAACGAGCCAGCGCACCACCCACCATCCTCTCTCTCTCTCTCTCTCTCTCTCTCTTTCTCTCTCTCTCTCACACACACACACACACACACACACACACACACACACACACACACACACACACACACACACACACACACACACACACAGCACAATCCAAATGTACGGTGTCAGTGACAGTGTATATTATCCATGCGTTATTGTTGTCTCCTTGTCTCCATAACTCTGTGTGTGTGTGTGTGTGTGTGTGTGTGTGTGTGTGTGTGTGTGTGTGTGTGTGTGTGTGTGTGTGTGTGTGTGTGTGTGTGTGTGTGTGTGTGTGTGTGTGTGTGACAGAAAGCAAAAATGTCCACTCATCACGGGGTTAAACACACACACACACACACACACACACACACACACACACACACACACACACACACACACACACACACACACACACACACACACACACACACACACACACACACAGCTCAGTCAGTGGGTCTCACTCATACGGCTGCCTCTCTCTCTCAGTGCCTGCTGGCTGCTGCTGCTGCACAGCAAAAAAACGCATATTACGCAACCGCGGCTAATCTGCATGCAATGCGAAGCACCACCGGGGGTATTCCCCACTGCACGCACACACGCGCACACACACACACACAGCCGTGCCCTTATAAAGCCAAACACACACAAACCCCCAGCAAAATGCGGCTGCCTGCCTACCGGCTGCATGCGGTTTATTTTGGAGTGGTTCACCTTTTCTGTCATATCCCGATCGCGTACAGAATAGCCTACAGAAAATACAGTACATAGCACAAATTAAGGGGGGGGGTCGATCTCGATGATCGGTTTGTCGTCGTATATCCACGGTACTACCACCACGACATGCCACCACCACAGGCCCGGAAGGAACATTTCCCGATCCCCCCATGCCTAGATCCGGCCCTGCACAACCACCACTATTAGTGTCACACGTTAAAAATATGTGTCTCTCCCCCTCCCTCGCTCGATCCTTCCTTCCTTCCCGGTCGTCTCTAGGCTGCTACTTACACTTACCCAGTGTGTTCGGGTGAGATCGGAGCGAAGTCGCGGTGTGATCGGGGGTGCCAGCCAGCAAGCAGCAGCAGCGGCGGCGACGTCCCCACCTCTCTCCTTCTCCTCGCCCCGGCTCTGCAGGCGCTTCGCCTCGGCTGCGCCCTGACAACAAGCCCCGCTGCCTGCCTGCCTGCCTGCCTGGCCGAGTGGCTCGAGCTGATGGGGCTGTTATACGTGCTAGTACTGGGCTGCTGCTTGGCTGCTTTGGCCGTGATGTTGTATTATACTGTGTACTGTATGTTTGTCTTGATGATGATGACAACTTCTCCTCTACGGTTGGTGGCTTGTGCAGCAGTCGTGCTGTACGACAAGTCAACCGTGACTGTGTCTAGAACAGTGTTAAAGGACGCGAGTTTGGAGTTTTGACAACTCGCGATCGGTTTTAAGCATGACTTGGAAAGAATATTGAAATCTACGAATGAACACTATGAATTGTCGTGTTGGTGTTGCAGGAGGGATCCAGGCAGTGAGAGTCGATTAGAGAGAAATGTTTTCGTGTGTGTTCGTGTCCTCATGAACGCTGTCCTTGTCCATTTTCCTCAATGTCTGTCCACAGACTGGTACAACCCTCACTCCACTCCACCGCCTGGTATGGCTTCCTCCTGTCGGAAGCGGCACCGCAGCTGTGCGCGCGCGTGTGTGTTTGTGTGTGGTGTGGCGAAGGAAGGAAAGTAGGAGGCTGGCAGGGACGGATCTAGGCATGGGCATGGGGTGGCAATCCCCCCCCTAAATGCCCAGATTGCCACTAAACCACTAAACCAAAACCAACAGCATTTCATCATTGAAAACAGAAAACTCTCTGAGTCAGACCTTTAGCTTTAGGCTATGCATGCGTGTCTGTTGCAACTTCAATAACAACTGATGTTATTATTGATGCTTAATTGACTAATAAAAGTCCTGTAACTGAAAATGGTATAGGTGCGGCTGCCCCCATAACATTCTCACCTGCCCCCCTATTTGGGAAATTTTACATCCGCCCCTGTCTCTCTCTCTCTCTCTCTCTGACAAACTGAGGGAGTGAGTGTGTGTGTGTGTGTGTGTGTGTGTGTGTGTGTGTGTGTGTGTGTGTGTGTGTGTGTGTGTGTGTGTGTGTGTGCGTGTGCGCGCGCAGAGAAAGCGCGAGCGAGAGAGAGTCTGGAAGCGTTATTACTAGGGTGAAATCAGGAGACGAGTCCTGACGCACGCACACACGCACTATTATGTAGACACACACAGGGGGGTTGTTCCAAGCGTCACTTCCCAGAATAGCACTGAGAGAGAGAGAGAGAGAGAGAGAGAGAGAGAGAGAGAGAGAGAGAGAGAGAGAGAGAGAGAGAGAGAGAGAGAGAGAGAGAGAGAGAGAGAGGATTTCCCTGTCACCTCTGGAGAGTAGGCCTAGGCTTTACTGTCTGTCTGTCTGCTCTGATGACCCAGCTGCTTATGTCAGTCAGACAAACAGACAGACAGTCGTTTTGTTCATAAGGTACTCTACAATAGAGTACCTTACTCTATGAATGTAATGGCTGTAGGTCCGTTCATATCACACTAAAGTGACGGAGGCGTGGCTTTCACAAACGTCACAAACGGGCTGGAGGAGTTCGGGTTTTATAATATTTTACTATTCTGTACCTTCTCAACGCTCGCGGCTTCGCGTGGCTCACGTTCGGGCAGAGACGGCCATACTGCTCCGTCGTTGTTGTCGACAACGGGGAGGTATTTCAGTATGATGCGAACAGACTTTCGGTTGTTTCGGTTACTTTCGGTGTCCCTAAAAAAGAAAATCTCCGAAAAAATTACAGCGTAGGATATCTTTGTCTCATTGCCCGCTGGTTCTTGCTTTGTGTGTGTGTGTGGGTGTGTGAGTGTGTGTGTACGTGCCCTGTATTATGTACAGTGTGCGCACAGTGTTGTCCAGCCAGTGTTAAGTGGATTAGCGCGGTCGGTCGGTCCTTCTCCTCTTAAGAGGCTCATCAGTGTTGCTGTGTACGTGACCTCATCGCTGGTGACCCCGCCGGGAGGCACCCGGGGATGGGGGGGGTCCCCATGGTAACAGGCTAGCATCGTCATGGCGACACAATCATCATCCACCGTGTTCTCGTTCTGTTCGCCACACTCGAAGACGTTAGCATTCATAAGGATTCTATAATGTGCTCTCTCCGGAATACAATACGGTATAATGATGACGAGATCCAGGCCAAGTAGAGCAAATGATCTCCCGGCAGACTGCCTTTTGCCGGTCAAAGTTCAGGGCTGATTGTGTTATTGTGTGCAGGATGAAATTTGCATAGTACAGATTTGAGGAGACCTAATGTAGTTGACTATTTAAAGTCAGCATTTATTGTTGTGGTTTTGGCAAGCTCATATTTGGAAGAGCCACGCATTTCCAGGCCCGAAGTGATCATCTTACATTAAATGTATATTCAGTGATTTCACTTGATTCAAATTTTGTTATTCTTTTTCTTCTTTCTTTTGGCTACTATAAAGTGTGGTCCCTACTATAAAGTGTGGTGACCCTATGAGGAGTTTCAGTTTGGGAGAAAAGCCTTTTTTCAGGATGAGAGGGGCCTTCCTCCAGTCAGGATCAAGTGACATGATTGACCCCATCATAAGATGGCGGCCTCCATGTGATTATACTGTATATACAATGTATATTTTGACCAAAAATGCCACCTGGGAATAGGAGATACAGCCGGTTGAAAGGAACAGATGGAATGGCAGTTCATGAGCACAATTCAGTGTTAGTGTTATATTTATGCTTAAAGCTAGGATTACGTTTATGACTTAGTGTTAAAGGTAGGGGAAGTGATTTGAAATTCATGGTGTAGTACCAGCCTGGTGCACTAGGGGCCCCCAACAGTAGCTACACTATGTGAACCTGCTGCTCGCTCCTGATTGGAGGAGAATTGTGGTGACCTGGGGAACTTTTATTAGCTCCTCTGCTAACGTGGGGGAGGGGGAAACTCCATATGTGGTTTCCACACCTTATAATAGAGCATTTTAACAGAAAAAAAATATTTTTTGGGTGATATCTGACAAAAGTGAAATCACTTCCCCTACCTTTAAAGATAGAGTTTGGTTTAGGCTTAGAGATAGAGATAGGGCTTGGTTTAGGCTTAGTGTTAGAGATAGAGTTAGGTTTACGCTTAGAGATAGAGACAGGGTTATAGGTTTAGATTAGAGACAGGGCTATGATATAGTCTCCCCCTATAGACCTAGACGATTCTTGGATTGTGGATTTCTACACCATTGGTGGCGGTTGTGGGGTTAAATATCTTTCTCACACTTAACACTTGACACTCTCACATACTTGCCCGCCCCTGCGCTAGGCTATGAGAAATCAAGAATGACTCATAATGGCCAGGTGCAGAAATAAACATCTAAACACGCCACAGTTATGTACCTCAGCTTCCGCCTGGAGATTAGGAGTATACTTTGTTGGTGGTCCTTAGGTGCCCAGGCGGTTATAGCTCGGCCGTCTGGGCACCTGTAGACTGCTGAGCCATGCCGCTGGTTTGAATCCTGGGGTATGGGTCAAAATACTGTCAAGCTACTGATCTACCAACAAAGGCAAAACAAGAAATGATGCATCATTTAATTGGCGGCTGCTGTATTATTTCTGAGAATTGTTCTATGAAATGTAAATACCTAAATATCTGTTAAAAGAAAAAAAAAAAAAAAAAACGAGGAAGTGATGGCCATACCACTAATAATAATGAAATGAAATAGACGAGATAGCCTATCGGAAGTTGTGGCGTTGCCAAGAGACCAGATAGCCAATCAGATGGCCGGTACAAAAAACATCCCAACTCAACTCAGAGCTCGGCCTCGGCCATAGAGTATAGACAGAGTGATGACATCTCCGTTCACTTCCACAGAAAGGTGTAATGGCGGCTGCTCGAAAACAATGCATTTTCATTTCATTGAAATTGCTTTAGCTAGCCATCGTTTTATTAGTCTAGCGGCGTTTCTACTACGTTTCTACTGTCCCATTTTGGCCCGTTATTTGGAAGCAAACTCACAATGTCCTAGGGGACCCCCGTCATGTTGAGAATGGCTGACATAGTGATCCATATAGGATCATTCTTATCTGGCACGGATAGGCTTGTGAGACTTAACTTCAACAGGTACTGGCGAACGTAGGTGCATGTAGCCTTCCTGTTTATCTTTTAACTGTTTTTTAACTGTATTTCCTGGAGAAACAGACTCGCACACACGCACACACACACACACACACACACACACACACACACACACACACACACACACACACACACGCACGCAACATTCCCAGGACAAAGAGCCTGTAAAAGACTAATGGGAATTGCTGAATACGGCCCTTACATCACAGCAATAAGCACACCCGTGGACCGCGTGTCTGTGTGCGCACGCACACGCACATGGACACATGCGCGTGCAAGCACAATATGCCCGAGGGCTCCTCTCCCCAAGTTGAACCATAACTCTCTGACAAAGGCAAAGCCCTGGGTTGACAGCTGACTGATTAGTAATGCTTACTCACACATACATGCACCCTTACTCACTCTCTCTTACACACCCACCCACACACACACTCACACACACAGCTAGGCCGCTCCCATCCATGGACACACCTTTTACAGTTAGCTGCTTATAAATGCACAGTGTACCCATTAAAGTGTGTAAACACCTATACACTTCGGGGCTCTTTTTTCCCTTCATGCTAAACCATTTGTCGTTATACACCTTTGCCTATTTATTCATTCACTTATTTATTTATTCATTTATCCATTGTTTTTACTAATAAGAAAAATGTTTAAATAGTTAGGTAGGTATTATAGGCAACTTTTTATCCAAAGATAAAAGAATACACTATATAGCTATTTTGCGATGAAGTCGCCCCCATACCATTTTCGGTCACAGGACTTATAAGTCAAGTAAAGCATAAATAATAACAGCAGTTGCAACAGACACGCAGCATGCATAAAGCTAAAGGTCTATGGAAGCATATACCCGCCAAGGTCTGAGAGTTTTTTGTTTTGAATGATGAAATGGTGTTGGTTTAGTGGTGCCACAACTGTAGTTAGTTAGTAGCAGTAGTGTTTCATATCATTTAAAATATAAGCAGTTTAATTTGAAATAACTTGGGCTGTTTTGCATGTTTGGTGGGGCAGTCAGGGCAGAGGCATTGCCCCCCATGCTCATGCCTAGATCCGCCTCTGTTAGAACCCCTTCTAACATAAAACCTTGGTGAAATCGACATTCCTGGGTTCACCCTCATGCAGGCAAACACTCACTGGGCTAAAAATGGCCCTGTAGCTCAAATGTGCTGACTAAGCACATTTGTGTCAGTTTTTAGCTCAAGGAGTCATTTTCTGAGCTTGGAATGGATTCAGAATCATGAACCCACCCTAAGCTAGACATGCCACATGCTACATAAGGTTGTTAATGCTATGATCCCATATTATGCCAACCATGAAAAGGATCAGGATCAGCCGGATGCTTGCATATTAAAGAATTCCACACCAAAACACATTAGGCATCAATCTACTTTGATTCCTGTGACATGATACATAATGTCCTTGATTTTTGTCACAGATGCCCCCTTTTCAACATTTTACCCCTGAGGTCCCCACAACGACGTGGGAAACAGTTAACATGGCCGCAGGTTGTCTTTATTCTACTGTGGGTTTTTTCTTTCTGTAACTCCAAACTTTTTTTTTTCCACACATCTTATTTTAATAGTATACTGATAAACAAGCTTGAGTTTTATTTCACTCTGGTGCAGCCTTTACATATAATCCCACAGGTAATCTATTCCTCCTCCTCTCCTCCCCTCACTTTATGCTCTCCTCTCATGTCACAGGAATAAAGGTAGATTGATGCCCAATGTGTGTAGAATTCTCCTTTAAGCTTCTACCATGCTGGGGGACCCCCATAAGCAACCATTTCTAACATCAAACTTTGGTGGACTCAACACGCCTGGGGTTCACATTCTGGCGAATGGACAAATTTGGACGAAGTTGTTTGGAAATAAGGGACGAAAATAGAGCCGTTTGTCTCTCAATCTTGTTGTCACACACATGCACACACACACACACGCATGCGTGAGTGCATGCACACACACACACACGGATGCACGCTTGGCCCTACCGTATAAGCAATGTTTACACATGAATACTGTTTTCATTGTTGGGAGAAGAATTTACATAAACTGCCGGAGTGCCGGTCACACAGGCATGCATGGGAAGAGAACGGTTATTAGTCATCTCTCTCTTTCACAATCGTCACTGTATTCTCTCTCTCTGTCTCTCTCTGTCTCTCTGTCTCTCTCTCTCTCTTTCTCTCTGGGGTGTGTCTCGGTTCCAGGATGTTACCTCATAGGGGCTAAAGGTCAAAATACCCGATAGATAACACTATGCCAAGACAGCTTTTCTCCAGTGTGTGTGTGTGTGTGTGTGTGTGTGTGTGTGTGTGAGTGTGTGAGTGTGTGCGCGCATGTGCAAGCGTGAGTGTTTTTACAAGTTGTTTTACAACTCCAGATGACAGAGATGAAAGGAACTCTCACTTTCTTTCTTTCTTTCTTTCTTTCTTTCTTTCTTTCTTTCTTTCTTTCTTTCTTTCTTTCTTTCTTTCTTTCTTTCTTTCTTTCTTTCTTTCTTTCTTTCTTTCTTTCTGCAGAGGGATGACTTGGAAACGCATTTTACTCATCCAAACTCTAACCATTAGGATTACTATGATGTCATCAAAAACACATTAAAGCTCCTATAAGTAAAATATTAATCAAATATATAATAAAATATTATGAGAAAACAGTTCTGAGTAATTATATGATTAAAATAATTGCTTTTTTATTTGTTGTGTTTTTCATTAAGTCTTCCTTTAATTAGATAAATCTCCCGCAAAAATCTAGTGTTTTTGACACATCTAGGGGCTGCAGTATAAGAAATCCCTATGAGCTTTGTCACTGGCTGGAGGAATAGTCCCGCCGGAACTATTATGTCAATCAGCCAATCAGGAAGTGCCTCACTGAGCTTTGGAAGGGTCACTGTGGCTCCTATGGTTGTCATAGATACTAAATATTTTCAGGAAGTGATCTAATGGTTCAGTCTTCAGAAAAAGAAATAGATAAAATAAAAGGTCATCAAAATTCGGATATTTTGACTGTATTGCCCGTATGTATAGGCCTATGTCTATATGTAGAATAGTCTCATATATTGTATACTATTCGCTGTACATCAGTGCTCCAATAATATGATCCACTAATAATAATAACTCCTGCATGCACTCAGAGTCCATTTGAGCGAGGTTTTGCAGCCCCAAACACTTTTAATGGATGATACCTATGCATTACTATTCGTTCATTGCCTTTCAAAGCAGCCTGAACCAATCCAATGACCGATAGTAATTTGATTGGTTCAGGCTGCGTTGCAAAGCAATGATCCCACCGATCATTGGCCGACCAGCTCTACATCGCCAAGCCCCATCATAAACAAAAACCTAGTATAATAATAATAAAACAAAGAGATAACGGATTACAGTGTTCATTTTGCGCCTTTATGGTGCTTTACAAAGATTGCAGATCACATTCACCCAATCACACACCATGCATATAGTCAGAGAAGCTCCTCCCAGACTGCTATTCTGGGCTCTAGACAGCACTGCTACATTCGTCCACATTAGTCCCGTTCAGAGAGGAATGATACATTAGAGGCCGACGTGACATTTGGTCTGACAACAACGCAGACTATGGAAGTTGACACATTTACTGTACTTCCAGCTTTGGATGTTTGGAACTTCAAAATAAGGCTACATCAGCGCAATAAATGGGAGGCTCACTGGCTGATAAATGGGAGATTATAACGCGGCCCTGAATGTGTTAAAGGTCGACACTTCACTTTAGGTCGACACTGACTCTAGGGGAGCCAGGGTTCGAACCGGCAACCTCGCGGTTACCATCCGGAGAAGCTGAACCATCCTTTTCAATCCTCGTCTATCTCTCTATCTGTCTTTTTTACAGATGACGCCAAAACTGCCACTTATAACAAATCCGACAATGCTACCCCATGGTCACGCAAATCCACCAGGTATTTGGCAGTTACAAGCCAAGGGAATATAATGTCTCTAAACCAGTCCAAGTCAACAATGAAAACACAAGTGTTTTATTTTGTCTTTACTTTGACATGCACTTATGTACACAAGCGTGCACGCACGCATGCACACACACACACACACACACACACACACACACACACACACACACACACACACACACACACACACACACACACACACACACACACACACACACACACACACACAGTCCTTTTTTGCCCACAAAAGTTTTCCACTGTGGAACATTTTGGGGGAAAGTGGAGGGATGCAGAAACAGAGGGAAGGAAAAAAGAAGGGAAATATGTGGCCGCCAAGTTCATAGGAGACCCCACCGAGCAAGCTGCTTGTGCGTGTGTGTGTGTGTGTGCGTCCAATAGTTTCCCATAGTGGAAATACCCCCTCCCCCCGTATAGTACAGGATGTCAAATTTCCCACTTCACACACACGCACGCACACACACTTTCCAGCATCTTTCTTTCTTGTATCCGTGGATCAAAAAATCCTTCAACCAACCAACCAACCAACCACTGCTTCTGCTGACATGACCTAAGCACGCACCCGCACAGACACACACACAGTCGATCGTATGGAAGATAAACACGCTCGCATAACTTTTGCTATAAAAGGTGGACATAGAGGAAATTTTGTGTGTGCATGGGTGTGTGGGTGCACGTACGAGTGTCTGGCATTGTCAAGCGCATTGTTTGCATGCAGTGTTTTCATAACAGATGTGTTCTATTGAAGCCTCCGCGCTGTCAACTTGGATGGATCTAGGCATGGACATGAGGGGGCAGTGCCGCCTAAAACATGATGGCATGCAAACAACTCAAAGATAATTCAAATTAACGAGCTTACAGAAATTTTGAAACACTACTGCTACTAACTATAACTAACTACAGTTGTGGCACCACTAAACCAACACCATTTCATCATTGAAAACAGAAAACTCTCTGAGTCAGACCTTTAGCTTCATGCAAGTTGCGCGTCTGTTGCAAATTCAGCAACAACTACTGTAGTGTTATTATTGATGCTTACTTGCCTAACATAAGTCCTGTACAAGATATAAATCTTGGGGGAGACAGAACTGAAGAATTTAAATAAAAATGGCATGGCGGCGACTTCATGCCATTTTCGCTGGGACAGGAACTGGTTCTTCCATGTGCTACATCCAACCAGGGAAACCCTTCCCTGTCTGGTGAAAGGAAAGCAGCTTGGACTCCTCATGCATTGAAGGAAGATGAGGCCAGTACGCTGCCTCCCCCGGTTGGCAGAGGGTGTAGAGCCAAGGATCGCATTAGGAATGCAGGTGCGCCACTCTGTGGCACGCTATGAGCTGTGAACGCCTGCTATTTTTGAGGAAATCGCAAAAACGCAGTGCAAATCTTTGAATATTATGTTCTTTCAGAGGGAACGTTTGTACAATCTATATTGTCAGCGCAAAATGAGTTAACAATGGGGTAAATAGGCCTTCAACTTGAACTTCACACCATGGCCTACTGGGCCAGTCGAATCTAAAGCTTTATATCCACACCGACGGGTCATGAGTTAACGCTGAAACAATCTCAAAAGGATCCCTGGCCAATAACACAAATAAGCCTTACAAAACACTATACTTGCCTTCTAACTAACACGTAACGATAAGAACACCTTTTCAATATCTCATTTCTTTCGTAAATAGATAATCTTTCACTCCATGGAGGAGCTGCTCCTGCATACGCGTAGTTTGACTTTGAACGCAGGGGGTGCGAAATGTCGGATGGTACACGCACTGCGCGCGCACACGCACGGACACAAGCCAGCTGCATATAATTTCTAGAACTACGGTTCATGTTTTTGTCAACATCAACACTAAGTCCAACCACAGCTGCGCAGCCTGTGCGTCTTAATCATGGGCAAAGTGACAGATAAAGAGGTAAATATAGAAAGACCACGACCAGGTGACAAGTAGGCCTACTGCCCCACAATTCCAGGCTGGATTTGGGAAACCAAACAGTCCAACATACAGATCAAAATGACCATTATTAATCTTCTACATTCTCCAGATGTGTAGACTTGGGATAATTCACATGATGATTTTTTTAACTCTTGAGTGTAAAATGAAACCAAATGGACCCTTAAGCCTTAAGGGTCCATTTGGTTTCATTTCTACGCTTCCAATACTCACAATACGGCGATTGTCACTCAACAGATCAGGGTCTGATGTGCATCCGATCGCATATTTATCCAGTTTGGAGCCCAGTCCACGTATTTGCTGTCATTCTGGAAGTGTCGGCAAACAAAGCAAAAAAAAAAAAGAAAGACCGCGTCCTTTGAGACAGAATATTCCATCCACGTGCTTACTGTAGCAATAAGTGGAAGACGAGCGCTTCTTGTTTTCGCCAAGATCATGATTATAATTTATAATCCACACATCCACTGATGATGACGATGATGATGATGATGGGCCCGGACAAGGTGGCTGTCCTGTCGCTGTGGCTGCTCCCACGGGAGCGGCAGCTGCTCTGTTAGAAGACCCGCGCCGCGCCTCTTCTGGGGCGCCAGCAGCAGCCGCGGTGCCGACGGCGCTGCTCGGTGACGGGTGCTGCTGCTGTCGTGGCGCTTGTATGGAGGCCACTGTAGTTGCTGTTCTGTTGTTGTAGAACAAGGACATTTGCCGATATCCATATTTACTTTTAAGTTGCCACTTTGCCAGTCACTATACACAGGTAGCCCGGTGGGTTGGTGTGGCGCGCGTTTGGGTTGTGTCCTGCTGACCTGACCAACTCATTCACTTCCGTCGCACTCGGAAGTAGGTCATGACGAAAAAAAAAATACACTATATAATAGGCTATACTCTAAAATTATTGTATTGTAATGTAAAACAACAAAATTCAATTCAGATTTATTTCAAACATGGATTTTATTTCATTAGGCCTACATAAAAAAAAGAAATCCCACATAAAAACCCCTGGCCACATTACACCCCTGGCCACTAGGGGGGGCGATGCACCCCCTGCTCCCCCATTAAATCCGCCTATGTGCTCCTGTTTGTTGCACGTTGATGACGTCACATGTCCAGGAGAGGTCCGGCCCCATGGAATGTGTGTGTAAAGCTCAAACTTTATACAGTGTGTCATTTTTGCTTTGATGGCCATATTGAAGTTAGAAAGTGTTGTTTTTTGTTATCAGCGGACACGCTGCAATCTCCTTTTTTGCTCCTGTCATGTTTATCTAATCAAACAGAGGGTATAACACAACGTGTATGTGAGGTGAGAATGACACTCCTGCGTTTATCACTGGAGATTACTATATTGCCTACAGATTACTATACAAAGTGCAAACAGACAATGTCAATATATAGCCGCTATACCATGCACAAAGTAAATGTCCCTTAAAGGGGCACTGCACCCATTTCCAACATTTTACCATGTCATGAATATACCTTAGATCTGTGTTTTCTAGATATGGAGGCCTGAAAAAAATATTAACATGAAACAACTTGATGACTTCTTCAAGTTGTGTTTCATGTTAATGATTTTTTTGTTTGTTTAATGGAACCAAATGGACCCGTTATTTGGTTCCATTTGTACACTCAGAAAAAAAAAAATCTGAAAATGGGTGAAATTCTCCTTTAATAGGCAGACAAATGCAAAGATGTTAGCCGATAACAACGTGAAATATCAGTGAGATTCATCTTGATCACGTATAGGCCTACTGATTGCTTTTTGGACAAAATTCTAGAAATAATGTAAAAGAAACAAACACTAAAGGCCTAAAGGCAGTTTGCACATACATATAGGCTACAAAATGGTACTTTTACATAACACAGAGCTTCAGTATTGGGTTGTTTTGCATGACATCATGCATGTTTGTTGGAGCAGTCTCGGGGCATTTAGTCTGGGCATTTAGTCCATCCATCCATCCATCCATCCATCCATCCATCCATCCATCCATCCATCCATCCATCCATCCATCCATCCGTGCCAGTTCGAGCAGCGTTCCAGCGTTACCGTGGCAACTGCATCCCCTTATCCTCCTCCTCCCCTCTTCGTTATGCGCACAGTTAGCACGCAACCTCCTGTGCGTCGCTGCTGCTTGCATCCCCCTCGCTGATCCCCCCATCGCAGAACAACACGGAAGCGGGACGCACAGAGAGGGAGAGAGAGAGAGAGAGAGAGAGAGAGAGAGAGAGAGAGAGAGAGAGAGAGAGAGAGAGAGAGAGAGAAGAGAGAGAGAGAGAGAGAGAGAGAGGGTCGAACAGGGAGGGGGTGGATCAGAGGAGGAGAGGAGACGAAATTTGAGCTGGAGGAGACGTTAGAGAGAGAGAGGGGGGAGGCAGCAGCATCAGATTCACCACCATCTCCATCATCTCCATCACCATCATCTCCATCCTGATCGCCGTACAGTAGGCCTACGTACGTCGCCATGGCGTTGATCCCGTGCCAGGTGCTTCGCGTGGCCATCCTGCTGTCATACTTCTCCGTGCTGTGCAACTACAAGGCCATAGACATGCCGGCGCACCAGACCTACGGCGGCAGCTGGAAGTTCCTCACCTTCATTGACTTGGTAAGAAAAAGATCAAAGCTATGCTAGAGCGCCAGATAGGCACCCGATAGCCTATAGGCTATGCGCCTATAGTGTGCATATGAAATAATAAACCCCTGTGCCTGCAGATCTACTATAGCAGGCGACACGTGCGTGTCCATTTGGCCCATGTGCGATCACGAAAAAAGCACGCATTTTTATAGGTATAGGCTGCAACGTGCGCGCGTGCCGTGCAGCACGTGCGTCGTCGTGTGTGGTTTGTTTTTTGGGGGGACGTGCATACATGGATCATTGATGTACAGTAGGCTATAGTTATTCCTGAAATTGTGAAACCTTATTAGGCTCTCTCTCTCTCTCTCTTTTTCTTTCTCCGTCTCTCTGTCTCAGACAGACAGACAGACAGACAGACAGACAGACAGACAGACAGACAGACAGACAGACAGACAGACAGACAGACAGACAGACAGGCCCTGGCTTGTGTTTTGTTTCTCTCCACCAATGCAATCGTCATGGCTGACTGGGTATCAGTTACCTGCATACTGACTCTGCAGCCATCACAAGGACAGTCTATGCAGCCCAGTAAAGGCTAATACTGTAGACCAGGGGTTTTCAACCAGTGGTCCGGCCGGGGACCACCAGTGGTCCTTGAGAGGGTTCCAGGTGGTCCCCAGCTAAATGATGGAAAGTTGCTTAAACAGATGTAAATCTTTGAGAGTGTATAAATGAAACCAAATGGACCCTTATGTTTCCATCCAGTAGTTGCTCTGAGAGAGACACAACCTGTGCCAATGATCCTCTTCTGCGCGCGCACGCGCGCGCGCACGCACGCACGCACGCACGCACGCACGCACGCACGCACCCAACCACACACACACACACACACACACACACACACACACACACACACACACACACACACACACGCACGCACGCACACACACACATACACAACCTAAAGGAGAATGCCACACTATTGGGCACCAATGGATTGGCTGGATTAGTTGATGATGTAATGGTGATGTAATTCAGAAACTGTTTGTTGTTGGGAAGTACGTAGCGCGTGTTTCGCATGTTCATACAGTATGTACCAGTGGCGGCTGGTGACTTTTTCTTTAGGGGGGGCGCTATACTGTAAAAAAAATCATAATAATAATAATGGGGGGGAAAAATCAAGAATATGTACCAGGTATCATCACATTCAATGGAAGCAAAACAATGAGTTGGTGTGAATGGATGCTGTCAGCCAATCCTTACCAGCTCTTTGAGAAGGTCCTGGGCCTCCTGGGTAGGCTACTGGTGTAGGATACTCTCTTCCTCTGTCCTTGGATTTTTGTGTGATGATTACATTTATCTGGTTCCAGCTCTTTAGTTAAAAAAAATCCTGCAGTGTTCCGCTTCAATTGGTGTTTTCTGCATTGCTTTATAGTTATCTTATAATATCTTTGTCTTGTTATTCCATTATCAAAATTAATTCAACTACTGTATATTCCTCCCTTTACCTGGCTCTGTGTCTCTTCATTCATGTCTGTGGTGGAGTTGTGTTCAACTCTATGT
>CM076983.1:28579544-28584544 GCA_039105355.1 Benthosema pterotum | reverse complement strand
CCTGATTTGCACTTGCCCGATGGGCAAGTACCTCGGAGACCTTAGTGTCAACCCCTGCACGGAGACTTCAGGCAGTCATACAAGCCAAGGGGGCAGCCACAAAATACTGAGAAAGTGATGATTCTAATTATAATAAAAAATATTCTAATTCAATGAAACGGTTTCTCCATTATTCTAATTCAATGAAACAACAGTGTCACAGTTAAATGGCCTAAATGGGCCTTTTGGAAAGCTCAGCTGAGCAAATTTTTTACAGGTAACTAGTTCTGTGATTACTCTAACCAGTAGGACAGGCGCGGTGAACACCCGATTTGTTTTCTGCACAAGGAATGCATTCAAAGAATTTAACGATTGCACTGTTCAAATTATTCTAATTCGTTGAACAAACTATAGACGGCAGCAAAGACTAATTCAGCCCTATTCAAATGGATTTCACTATTAAAGTTTTGGTCTTTTTTGTGTACTCAGTCTCAGGTGAACACACTAGACAGTTTATACGTTGCTAGTAGTATTTAGACATTCGGTATTTATTTTACTTTCCCTAGTACCCACTATAACCCATTATAACTTAAAAACTCCAGATAGATCAATCTTTTTTCTGGTGACTGATATTGTTCTATTACAGGAACGTGAGGGGGCCTACGTGGAATTTAATCTCTTTATTTGTTTATTTATTCATGATGTGAATAGGAATTATGTAGTAATATCAGTAGTGATTAAGTAGTGAAACGGGCCATTTCTCTACATTTTACTACACAAATCACTACTCAATCGCAATAGCAAAAGCACTATTGAATGAGTAGTGATTCAATAGTGTTTATTTCATGTGGGACGGAGGCAAGCAGTGGGCCCTGAGTGCTCAACCATCAACTCCAGGACTTGACTCCAGTCCACACGCTGCAATTTACTGAACGGCTGAGAGGATCTAGGCTGGACGGACGGACAGACGGCCAGATTTCACAGTTCATACCCTTATAATAGAGGGAGCACAGTCCCTTTCCTGCCCTATGCCATATTGGCATAAAGATGCCAATGACTGGTATTCTCCTACAGCTATGATGTAGCCAGGTATGGTGTAAGTCTTCTCATTGGCTGCATGGCAGCAAATCACGCCGGGGGCCTTGTAGTAGGCCAAAAGGCTGTACCACCGGACCTGGGCCTGGGTTAACCAAGCAATTATCCATAATAATTAAAGCCTGCAATTCAAAAAGTCCAGAAATCTCTTGACCCTGCAATTAAAATGTTACTGTACTCCCCTGCTTTGTTCATCATGAGTTGAAGCTCCTGATGACTGGTTTTAATTATTTATGGATTTCATTATTATGGATAATTATTTGGGAAGCCCAGGCCTGGTGGTATATAGGCTATAGACTACCACAAGGCCCCCAACCTGATTTGCTGCCATGCAGCCAATGAGAACCCTTACACTATACCTGTCAAGGGTTCAAGAATAGCAGCCAATATCGGTACCCTTCATGCCTTTGTTAGTGTTTTCTTTAAAGCGCAAATAGCATGGATTCCTAAAATTGGTTTTAATACTTAATCATATTGTATATGTCCCTCAAGCTTATTTATAAAGGTTTAAGCCTCAATCACCACTGATATAGCCAGTCCTTGTCATTTCTTTATGGACAGTTTAGCTGCAGTACCACAATGTCCTGAGGTGGTGGGGGCGCTGATATGCAGGATATTTTATAGTAGTCATTATAATACTGATTCTAGATAAAACCAGGCTTGTTTAAACTCCATGTCAACTTGGAAAACCAACAATGGTGGACATTATAAACAAAGTGGAAATGCAAGTTTGGAACTGAAGACTGAAGGCGAGGAGGAATTATTCAAAGTAGGGTGCATTGATGATTATGAGACCAAAAAAAATCAAGCTGTTCCTGAGAGCAATTTACATTAAAGCTCCTATAGGATATGAAAGACTGATTGTTCAAAGTAGATCATTTGTGGGGATAGAAAACACTCATGGCAGAGCCAAAAACACTAAAAAAAACACACACATTTTTCATTTTATTAAATGTTTTCACGCTTCTAGCAGTGATCCTCAAGCCGTCTCATTTCAAGGACCCTGCTGGTCGATCTCTGTGCTGCGGGGAGGGAGCAGGGGGTTTACGAGTCGATTGTGTCAGTAGAAGATTAAACAAATATGATCTATGAATCTGGTGGAGTTGTAGCTCAGGCAGAATAGACGTTTGGGAGGTTGATGCGCTGCACTCCTATGTGTCTGTATACAGCTGCTACGCAAGGCCCATATACTGTATATCAGTGCATGGCAATCAGCTGACCTATTGGACTCACAAGGTCACTTTTTTATTTATGAACCCACATTTGGTGGGTACGCCTTGTGGTGTTCTAAGCATTATTAGTATAATTAGCATTACTAAATTACAATAGCGTTAGTTAGCAATATTAGCCTTACTTAGAATTAGCAATACTTATTTATTAGCATTATTATTTATCATCATTAACATTAGTTTAGTTATTGAAAAATATCAGACACTACAAGCTCATAGCTATGAGCTTGTAGGTCTGATATTTTTTAAAATGGTGAAAATGTGGTGCAAATCTTATTAGTTAATTATTTTCCAGTTCAGAATGTTTTTTTTTCCCCCACCAAGACGGACTGTATTGACGACTATCCTCCCTGCGTGGTTGTGTGGTGTCGTACAGGTGATCCAGGCGGTGTTCTTCGGGGTGTGTGTGCTGACTGACCTGTCCAGTCTGCTGACCAAGGGCATCGACAGCCGCGAGCAGGAGAGACAGCTCAGGAAGCTGATCAGCCTGAGAGACTGGATGATGGCCGTCCTGGCCTTCCCTGTAGGAGTGGTGGGTACTGTGTGTGTGTGCGTGTGTGTGTGCGTGTGTGCGCGTGTGGGTGTGTGTGGGTGCGCATGTGCGTGCGTGTGTGCGTGTGTGTCAGGGGCGGATCTAGGCATGGGCATGGGGGGGATGCCCCACTAAATGCCCTGACTGCCCCACAAAACATGATGGCATGCAAAACAACTCAAGATATTTCAGATTAAAGTGCTTAAATTTGAAATGATTTGAAACACTACTACTGCTACTAACTAAATACTAACTGTTGTGGCACCACTAAACCAACAGCATTTCATCACTGGAAAAAGAAAACTCTGTCTTAGCTTCATGCATGCTGTGTGTCTGTTGCAACTTCAACAACAACTGATGTTATTATTGATGCTTTACTTGCCTAATAAAAGTCCTGTAACTGAAAATGGTATGGGGGCGGTTTCATCACCCGTGGCATGAAGCGACACGGCAATGAAGCCGCCCCCATACCATTTTCTCCTGCCCCCCAATTGGGAAATATTACATCTGCCCCTGGTGTGTGTGTGTGTGTGTGTGTGTGTGTGTGTGTGTGTGTGTGTGTGTGTGTGTGCGTGTGTGTGTGTGTGTGTGTGTGTGTGTGTGTGTGTGTGTGCGAGTGAACACAATTTGTGCCAAAACAACATATTCTCGTGAATAGCTATTGCTTCTAGTGTTGTAGTCAAGACCGCCTAAATCAAGACCAAGACAAGACCCAGACCTAGGGGGGTCGAGAACAAAATGAGACCAAGACAATCACATACTTATAAATAAATTCTGCAACTTTGTATGCACGTGTCTATGTGCGTGTGCGTCAGATTCAATCAAAACATGTTCCATTCCTGGATGCATTTTTTACAATTGTGTTTTTCATCAAAGGGATGACAGAACATGTAAAACATCTTTTAGATTATATGCTGACCAAAAAAAGTCAAGTGCAAAAACAATTGGCAGACTAAAAGTGGCAGTTTTTGTTGACTAAGATTAGGACTAAAATTCAAAATCTAATTTACTTTTAGTCAACTAAAATGCGACTAAATAAAAATGCGATACATTTGACTAAATACTAAGAAAACTAACAACAATGATTGGACGTAGACTTAAAAGACTGAGACTAAATTTAAAAATGTCCGACAAGGACGACACGAGGCGACATTTGTTAATTTGTGTTGATAATGAGCACTTTATCGACGAGGCTTATCCAGGTCTGTTTACCCGGATCCGTCTGCCTATCTGGATCGCCTCCTGTCTCGATTGTGTGAGTGTGACGTCATGGGGCAGCTATGCTTGATAAACAGGCTTGATAAGCACCCAAAGCTTATTGATACCGGATACTCAATAAGCTGGTTATCAGGGGTTTTTTTTTTCATCGGGTATCAGTTATCGAGCACGGTGCCTGTAGTTATAAGGGCCGGCATTGACCTTCGATTGAACCTTAATTTGAATCGAACTGTAGGTCTGACAGCATGCACTCACGCATCCACACGCCACACACATACGTACCGGTACTGTACATACCATCTGTTATTTTCTGGAAGACACACACACACACACACACACACACACACACACACACACACACACACACACACACACACACACACACACACACACACACACACACACACACACACACACACACACACACACACACACTCATTAGCTGCAGTAGGCCTACTTAGCAACCTGAGTGCCAGGCAGATCAGTGCCACATTCTTGGCTTGCATGCACACAAGCACACGTGCGCGCATTCATGCACATACATACGAGTGCGCGCGCACGCGCACACACACACACACACACACACACGCACGCGCGCACGCACGCACGCACGCACGCACGCACGCACACACACACACACACACACACACACACACACACACACACACACACACACACACACACACACACACACACACACACACACACACACACACACACACACACACACACACACACCTTTTATGTAAGCAGTGAGCTGGCACGGTGCCTGGTTGTGCGAGTTGGGCACAGAGTTCGGTTTACTCGCAGTACAATGGATGTCATTATCACCACACTGCTAATGTCTGGAAACCTAGACATGCATGATATGGACTGGACGCACGCCTGTGTGTGCGCGTGCATGTGTGCGCGCGTGCGCTTTAATGCCTACATGTGCTTTGACTCAG
>CM076983.1:28369544-28577044 GCA_039105355.1 Benthosema pterotum | reverse complement strand
ATCAGCTGTCAGATAGCCCTGTGTGATAAAATGTTTTTTTTTCCAAAGTTCTGTCCATAGATATGCAAAAAGTTTCCTCTGTCTCACTTCCTCCTGAGAGAGAGAGAGAGAGAGAGAGAGAGAGAGAGAGAGAGAGAGAGAGAGAGAGAGAGAGAGAGAGAGAGAGAGACATGTGTAGAAAAACACTCAAAGAACCTCAGTGTATCCACTTCTATTCTGCAACACATTAAGATCAATTCCAAATCGAATTAAACTTCACTTCTAGAGCATGTTTGCAAAGACAAAGTGCTGCAAAAGGTCAGATGAAAGGAAACAAGAAAACAACACAACACATGGCATAATGATGTTATTATTACACAACAATGCCAAATACAGTATTGTTCATCATGATGGGAGGCCAGATCACTGTGTGTAAACAGCAGCATTAGTATAGTGCCTCGGGGGACTATATCCTCTCATACAGTACATTTACTCTCATGCAACCCACTTTGACCGGAAAATTATGTGCACCATTTTTGAAAAATATCAGATCTACAAGCTCATAGCGCGTCACCAAGTGGTGCGCTATGAGCTTGTATTTTTCAGCTATTGTATTTTTCAATAGCTGAAGTAATACCAATAGATGCTAAGTAATGCCAATGATGCCAATGCTAAGTATTGTCAATAATGCTATTAATGCTAACTAATGCCAATGATGCTAATGCTAAGTATTGTTAATAATGCTAATAATGCTAAGTAATGCTAATAATGTTAGGTAATGCTAAGTAGGCCTAAGTACTGCTAATAATGCTAATAAGTTATGCTAATGCTAAGTATTGTTAAAAATGCTAATATTGCAAGTATTGTTAATAATGGTAATAACACTAAGTATTGTTAGTAATGCTAATAATGCTAAGTATGGTTAATAATGCTTATAGTAATGCTTATAGCACCAAGAGGCGTTCCCACCAGAAAAAGGATTAATTCATCACCCGTCATCCCCTATGCCATACTCAAGGAACATGGCAATCGATCGATTCAATTCTTTAATCCATCTTTTGATCCGAACGTATCGTCAGCTCTAGAAAAAGCAAGTTTTGCATTGTCAGCTGTGGTTGCAAAGAGTTAATTTCTATGTTCACAAAAACAAAACAATCACAGCCCGGATTTTAACTAGGTAGAAATATTTGCTTTTTACCAAGAAATAGGCCATAAAAACCTCCTCCTCAAGTCTGACACAGATTTTTACACACACACACACACACACACACACACACACACACACACACACACACACACACACACACACACACACACACACACACACACACACACACACACACACACACACACACACACACACACACACACACACACATACACACAGTGAGATGGGTCTCTTGCGATGCATACCGGTTTGTGGTGAGTTGAGGTCATGTGTTTTTTACGAAGCACGCTTGTTCGCTCAGCGCGGCACGAGAATGATTTTATCGGGTCAACGCAACACTTCATCAATCCGCCCCGCGACCGTGGGTCCCGGGGTCCCGGGGCCCCGAGGCGCGATCGCACGTGAATAGAGTGTGTGTGTGTGTGTGTGTGTGTGTGTGTGTGTGTGTGTGTGTGTGTGTGTGTGTGTGTGTGTGTGTGTGTGTGTGTGTGTGTGTGTGTGTGTGTGAGAGAGAGAGACACAGAGAGACAGAGAGAGAGAGCGTCTTGGAAGAGGATGATGTAAAAGGTGGGTGGATGTTATGATGGCGTCGCTAAGCAGCCACCCTGGACGGAATCAAAACAAAACAAGACCTCAAACAGCTGACTACAATTCAGTGAACACACACACACACGCGCGCACGCGCACACGCACACGCACACAGACACGCAGGCGTGCGCGCAATTTCGCACATTCGCTGAGACAAACACGCACCGACAGGGAGAGAGAGAATGGGAAGGCGTGCGTTCTAGATCAGTGAGTGTGTGTGTGTGTGTGTGTGTGCGTGTAAGTGTGTGTGCACGTGCCAGAACAAGCGTTGTAACCGTCTGACTGGGGTTGTAAATATTTTGCGGCATTCCATGGTATCGCCACTGTTTGTTTACCGTGGGAGCCCCGGCAACAACCCTCCTCCCGTTCTCCCTCCACCCCAGGCTCCCACCGGAGGGGAGGGGGGGGGGCTCCGCCAACGGGAAGCGTCTGGCAGGACGGACGGGAGACAGAGACAGAGAGAGAAAGACAGAGAGAGAGATTTAAGGACGGTAACTGTGCGCTTTGGGTTTTCCCTTTTCGCTCTTACGTTGTAAATTCACGATTATGAATTTATATCTGATAACTATTTAACCATTTTAATCTTACAATTTCACTATCAACAATTTGAAAGTAATTTATTTAACTACTAGCCTACATAGCAAAAATATTACACTTTTTAAAATGCTTCATTTATAAGAAAAGTGCAATGTGCATCTGGTCTTTCCAACATGCGTCATACTTGAACCAAATCAATATACACGTTTACAGTGCAGCTTATGAAAAAGTTCTTCATATCTGTACAACAGCAGCAAATCACAACATCTCAGGCACACTTATTGTGCTCTCTCTCTTTAATTATCAAAGGGTTGCAGGGGACAGGGGACAGTCACAGGACTAGCTTACACACAGGCAACTAATGACAGTAATGGCACTTCTTTGACTGGCCCTACAATAGGGTTCACCATGTTCATTTTATCAAGACAGATGTACAAATATTCACTTCTGGAAAGCCCAAAGCATTAAATTAATCGAGGTAAACGGAAAGAAATATAGGCTATAACTCCTGCAGCCAGGCACTCGACTCTTTTCACCATCCCAGCATCTCTGGGTGTTTTTTTTTGTGTTGCTATTCAGTTGGCTATCCCCATGCTCAGTGAAGTATAGAGCAGAGATGTGCTGAACATGTCAGATATTGGGATTTATAGAATGATGATGTGAACGTCTCTCTCCGTTTTTTCTCCTTTCTTTTCTTTTTTCGGCAATCTTTCGAGGGCCGGATGTACATGCTTGGCGGGCCAGATCTGGCCCGCAGGCGTCAATAACATTTGACCATTGTCACCATTGTCACCATTTCACATCGATATAAATCGATATACTGTATGATGTATCGTTACATGCCTATTATTAACCATGGGACAGTTGGGGCAGTTGTTGGGACAGATGGAACAGTTGTTCAATCAAATGGACCATAAACAGTCATGATAATAAACACCATGTTTTGGGCTGATCAAATCATTTGCAAGAAGAACAACGGGAATGGTTGCATCCGGTAACCATTATTATTTTGTATCTTTCTAATGACTTGCATGTAACATATAAATATAATTATATAAAATTATAAAATATCATTATATAAATAACCTTTTATAATTATATGAATAAGGAATTATTTTTCCAAGGCCTCCGGGGCAGGATGCAATGCTCTATAATGAATGAATAAATAAATAAATAAATAAATAAATAAATAAATAAATAAATAAATAAATAAATAAATAAATAAATAAATAAATAAATAAATAAATAAATAAATAAATAAATAAATAAATAAATAAATAAATAAATAAGGAAAGAAATACGAAAAAATGAAAAAAAAATAACAGTTGGAGTTAAAAGGAGGAGATTTCTGCAACCGGAGGTTGCAGGACATACAGTAGCTGTCGCGAGTCTTCTTTTAAAGATGACAGCGCCTTTTAAAACAAAGAAACTATATTTGTCTAATTTATTCGAAAATGTTCGCTGAATATTAATCTCAACCTTTTTAAGATTCCTCTGAAAAGTCACACGAAGTCTTCGACAAGGGGGGGCGGATCGGGGAGGGGATTTGACGGCGGAGTGCGTACGGCAGAAGTGTTAAAAAAGAAAATAGGCTCATAGACACAGAAAAGCCAGCGTGTGACGCACGTTTGATCGGAACGGCTGCTATAGCTGCGTCGATCAAGGCGCTGTCACTTCAGAGGGAGACGGGAGAGATTAGCCTGAGGTAAAAAATAAACTCACCCCCCCGCCGAGATGTACAGAGACGACTGTGGGCCGGGGTGGGGGCGGATTTAAGTAACCACTGTTAGTATAACTTGCTTCTTCTAACCTCGTTTCCTTGCGACCCACATCTCTCCATGAGGGGACGACATGCGTCACCCCCGAGCTGGCAAGCGAGCGAATGCACACACATACAGTACGTGCGCATGTGCACTATGTACGTGCGTATGTGCACTATCAAACACACACACAAAAAGCTTGCGTTTACGCTAATCTGCGATCCCGGCGTCACGTTGCGATGCTTTTTTGACCCTATTCGAGATGCACTACATTTTTTCATTTTTTCCTGGGAACTACATTGTGTACTAGGAACTACATTGTGTACTAGGAACTACATTGTGTACTAGGAACTACATTTTGACCCGGGAACTATATTTTGTCCCAGGAACTACATTCTACTACAAGTTCTGGAAATAAAATGTCCCTGGAGCTAAACAATTCATCACTAAAATGTAGCTTCTTGTAAAGATTTTCACAATATTTAAAAAATATCAGACCTACAAGCTCGTATTGCTTGTAGGTCTAATATTTTTTCCATGACCGAAACATACGGATTCCCCGCTGTTTATAGTCCCTGGGCTGGTACAGTCCCTCTAAGGGACTCTCTAAGGGTCCCGGGACTGCACTATGAGAACCAATGCTGCCATCAAACTTGGGCTGACAGCCAGACACATTGTGCATGTGTGCGTGCGTGCATGCATGCATCTTGAATGTGTTTTTTTTTAATTCATAATATGCTTTGGGAATTGTACAGAAACACCTTCAAACAATACAATGAAAGGCTAGAGAGATTAATAGATGTGACAGTGTGTGTGTGTGTGTGTGTGTGTGTGTGTGTGTGTGTGTGTGTGTGTGTGTGTGTGTGTGTGTGTGTGCATGTGCGCATGTACACACACACACACTAAGCGACATAGACATAGTTGTCGTGTTGCTGTCACACCAACACCGTCTTGTAATTATATCTGTCATGTATTAGTAGTTTATTTTACAGTAAAGGCCCCATTGTCTTAGCCTCTAGTTTCAGCTTAAACATAACGTTGTACTGCAGCACATTCACAAGAGTTTATGTATCCGGAATGGACACTTAGGGATCCATTTGTTTGCACTCTGAAGAGTAATTCCTTGAAATGAAAACGCTCAAGAACGACTACTTTAACTACAGTCAACACTACTACTCTCCCTCTCCCTCTCCCCCACCCCCTCTCTCTCCCCCTCCCTCCCCATGGTCTTTTTGTTTTCTCCATTGGCAGTGTCTCAGCTGTTTGTGAACATCTGGTGAATCATAGTCGGGTTTGATTCATTTGCAAACGTGCACGCACACACGCGCACACACACACACGTCTCTACAAAGACATATTTTCCAAGTTTAACAGATCTGTCTTTTATCTGTGCGTGGTGCGTGTGTATGTGTTTGCGTGCGTGTGTGTTTGCTTGTGTGTGTGTGTGTGTGTGTGTGTGTGTGTGTGTGTGTGTGTGTGTGTGTGTGTGTGTGTGTGTGTGTGTGTCAACAGAGCAGTAAAAATAGCAAGTGTAAAGGAAACTGTCAACAGATGTAGTGGGATACGTTGACAGACAAACAGTCACGCACACACACACACGCACGCACGCACACAGAGGCTATATATACAGTGATGTTGCTGTCAGGCAGAAAGGTCTCATCTCCTACTTCAGTGGTTTTCAACCTTTTTGATACCAGGACCCACTATTTATTCAGTATCAGAAACTAAAGATTTCTTTTGCTTTTGTCCACAATTCCATGCTGGATTTGGGAAACAAATTCTCTAGTTGTGTACTGTGGCTGGTTTCATCTCTGCGCTATACAGTATATATAGGGGACGCGAGGAGAACAGTATATATAGGGGACGCGAGGGTACCTACCCTAGGGGACACAGGGAGAACATGTGAGGGTACCTACCCTAGGGGACACTGGGAGAACATGTGAGGGTACCTACCCTAGGGGACACGGGGAGAACATGTGAGGGTACCTACCCTAGGGGACACGGGGAGAACATGTGAGGGTACCTACCCTAGGGGACACGGGGAGAACATGTGAGAGTACCTACCCTAGGGGACACGGGAAGAACATGTGAGGGTACCTACCCTAGGGGACACGGGGAGAACATGTGAGGGTACCCTAGGGGACACGGGGAGAACATGTGAGGGTACCTACCCTAGGGGACACGGGGAGAACATGTGAGGGTACCTACCCTAGGGGACACGGGGAGAACATGTGAGGGTACCTACCCTAGGGGACACGGGGAGAACATGTGAGGGTACCTACCCTAGGGGACACAGGGAGAACATGTGAGCGTACCTACCCTAGGGGACACAGGGAGAACATGTGAGGGTACCTACCCTAGGGGACACGGGGAGAACATGTGAGGGTACCTACCCTAGGGGACACGGGGAGAACATGTGAGGGTACCTACCCTAGGGGACACGGGGAGAACATGCACGCGCTAAATGTTATTTTAACTTTTGTCTGATCCACATCCGAGGAAGCTATGAGCAGAGTTGCTGTGATTGTGCTTGTGTGTGCGCGCGTGCATATGTGTGAGACAGCGATAGAGTGAGATACAGACAGAGTGATAACAGTCAGCTTGTACGTGTGTGTGTGTGTGTGTGTGTGTGTGTGTGTGTGTGTGTGTGTGTGTGTGTGTGTGTGTGTGTGTGTGTGTGTGTGTGTGTGTGTGTGTGTGTGTGTGAGAGAGAGTGACAGCATAGCGCCTGCGTGGTGTTTAAGGTGTTATTCAGGTGTTATTGTACGTGAGAGGCAGACATCACAGAGCTTTTATTGCCTGATATGATGAAAGGCGTCACACTTTCAGGGAGTCATGGCTTCAGCACACAGAGCGCACAGAACTTCAAATCATCAACTCTTAGACAGATAGACAGGGAAAAAATAAAAATAAACCGAGTTGATGATATGTTTCTTCTTTTTTCTTTTCTCGAGTCCTGGAGTCACTGTTGTGTTTGATCCTATATCATTGATCAATTGTGTGCAAGATATTTTCTGGATATCGGTATGGTTAATGGTAATAGAGGCATCTTTAGCATGTACAAACACTGTGTTCCTAAAGAGATTCCAACTCCACTCACCTCCGCTCTATTGCCTCATTATCTGCTGGAGACTGCTGTGCTGTGATTGGCTAAAACACACTGCGTTTCCTGAGCCAGACGAATGTTTGGTTTCTGTGATTTGTTCGTCTACAGGACGAAGCAAGTGTCTGTCTGCAGGGAAACAGCTGCAGCATAAAAGTAGAAGCAACGTAGAGGGGGAAAACGCAAAACATATAGCTCTATTTTGATTTTGGGCTAAAAAGTACCCTCTATTACCTCTAAAGTAACACTAGGCTACAGTAAAGAACTTGGGGGGAATCTACTGTGTCAATTCTGAATTGAATTTGAATTCACACCTTAATCATGTTAAGCAAGGTTGCTTTTTTCCCCACAATGCGAAAACGCATTTTCTTCATTATTGCAGTGCAGTATTTTTGGGGCCAACAACAACTGACACATTACAACTTGTTCAGATTGTGGCTTTCAGAGTTTTTAACTAAAACTAAGATACGAGAACATAGTGTTGTGGCTGAAAATGACTTCCAATAAATCACTCATGCCGGCAGGCTAAGACTGGGAGTAAAAACAAGCTGTATGACGCGCAACACAATAGACTAAAACACCAATGATAAAAATGATTCATACAAGGAAATAAGTTTATGCTGTGTTTACTGCTGTTTAAATATCAGTGCACCAAATATTACAATACTTCAGCAAGATAAATAAGATTGTAATAAATATGTGCAAATCTACAAACAGTGGGTAAATACCAATAAGAATCAAACTATCAAAGTGCAAGTGCTATAAAGTGCGGTCAACAAATTATGTAGCCTCCCAGCTCACCCTGCCTCCAAGAATCCAAACCAGCCTTGGAGTGAGCTGGGAATGACCGTGCACTTGTAGCCTACGGTGGCCACCCACAGAGGCACTTCAACCAATCAATGAAGCTCTGGGGCGCGCACCTCACCAACCCAGTGAAACATACTAAGTGAACTATATAAAACGTCATTTTGGCTCCTACATTCCGGCCCCTAATTATGCCTGGGCATTAATTACAACTATTATTAATATGTAGGAGCTCAAAATTATCCTTAGCAAAGTACAAAATAGAAAAAATAGAAAATTCAATGCAATTCTATGCAAATAGTCAATCATCATAAATCATTATTTCTCGAGTAGGATCTTCGTTCATCCATATTCTCCTCTCCATCTGCAAAACAGGGAAATAAAGAGAGTGGGAGAGAGAGAGAGTTCAAAGAGCTCGAGAGCTCCAAGCGAGAAAGGATCCATAGAGCATGAGCTCTCCATGTGAGACTTCAAGTCCCCTCTGCTTCCTGAAGCCACGTCAATCTGCATCTCCTCTCTGGACCCTGAAGCTTCAGTGGTCTGCATGCTCTCTCGTAGTTCCTCTTCATCGAGATCTAGCTGCATCAGAAGCCTTCTGTTCCGAGCCAGATCCAACATCTTCCTGACCCCAAGAAGCCAACTGACCACTTCTCCCAACCAGAACCAAGGCGGGATGCAACTGGTAAACGGCACGTTTTTCTCTGCATGAACTGCCCTCATGGAGACGTCCTTTGGAGAGACCTGCACAGAATGAGCGGATAGGTCTCGAGACTCCATTTCAGCTTGCACCCAACTGTTGGACGTCAAGGATTTCACACCAGCTCCACTGTCTGCCAAGCTCCTGCACACACAGAGCTCTTCAGCGAGATGAGGCTTGTAGAGCCAGGCTACCCATTGCTGGGCAGCAGTTATAGGCAACGCCTCACCTCTGCATGTCTGATCTTCACTGAGATGAAGTTCCTGGTGCCGGGCTGCCCATTGCTGGACAGCACTTATCGACAAAACCTCACCCCAGCCCGGCTTAGCTCTGCGTATGCCTTGCAGATGTTTCTCAGTGCCCAGCACCACAGGTCCTATACATCCTGTGCGATCTTCCTCGAGATGAAGCTCTAAGCGCCGGGCTGTCCATTGCTGGACAGCACTTATCGGCAACGCCTCATCCCGGCCTAACTGATGTCTGCACTGTGTTTCCTTGGTACTGCACAACGCAGGTGTGGTGAAACATGTGGGATGTCCAGCCACCTTCTTGTTCTGTTTACGGACACCAACCAGCTGAACAGACCTTGGGACAGACCCTGAACTAAGATCTTCTGTAGCCGATCCAAGTTCATCTTTTGCATCACATTTGGGGACGTCTGCCTTCGCCTGCTGCTCCCACAGCTGGTCAACTTTGGCGACTGCAATCCGGTTCACAGTGACGGGATTCACACCTGTGTTGTGCAATCTGCCGCCTCCTCCAAGGGGACCATTCACGGTCCAACCCAACATTGTTCTGACCGCGTAAGGACCACCACCAACACTCCTAACCACCTCCCATGGCTCTAGAGCCTCAGGAACATTGGTGCCAATAAGAAGGTCCACCCCCGAGTCGATCTCTGCGATCTTGAGGTGTTCAAGATGCGGCCATTTCCGCAAGTCTTCCTGCCTCGGGATGTTACCTTGATCTACAGGCATGCTCTCTTGTGTGAACACTGTAGGTAGCTCACAGAAACCATCTGTGTCCAGCCCAGCTACCTCCAAATCCAACACAACCCTGCTACTGACCACCTTCTCCTGACCCATTGTCCTTAGGAGGATGTCAGTCTTCTTTCCTGAGAGGTTCAGCCTGTCCATGAGCCCCTCCGTGCAGAATGAAGCAGAGCTTCCAGGATCAAGAAAAGCATAGGTCACCAACGTCTGACCTTTCTTGGACTTCACCCGAACGGGAAGTATAGCAAGAGTGCAGTCAGTCTCTCCGGCCCCAGTAAGACCACTGGACTGCACTGTGATCAAAGTGTTCTCCTCTGTCGTCTCCAATTCTTCTGGCGCTTGCACTGGACTCTCCTCTTCAGGGTAGACATGCAACAAGGTAGGATGCCTCTTACCGCACACTTTGCACACCAGACGTGCATTGCATTCACGGCTTCTGTGCCCAATGCACATACATCCAAAGCACAACCCTTTCTCCCTCAAGAAGGACATCTTCTCATCATGCGTCTTCCTTTCCAATAGACGACATGTGTCCAAGGAATGCCCAGCTCCACAAAGCAAGCATGTCTTGACGACAGATAAGCCAAGCTCTTTCTTCGGTCCAGTGTCAACCCTTTTGTCGACTGTAGCGACAGTAGTCGCAAAGCTACTTCTGTTTACTTCTGCAAAGTACTGAGGTTTAGCAGGCTTCACTTCCTTCCTCAACACTGCAGGGGTAGAATCCTGGATATCCCCAAACAGTGGGTCGCTCGCAATCTTCACCTGCCATTCAATGAATTCAACGATGTCGCCAAAGGTGGCTCTGCGACGATTTGTCTCCTGCAAGCTACAAGCGACATCTCTCCACTTCTCCCTGAGTTTGTAGGGCAACTTCTTGATAACAGCTTGCATGTTAGCGGGAACATCCAACTCATATGTGGATTCAAACTCCCCAAGAGCATTAAAGCAGGATCGCAGCAAGAAGCTGTAAGACTGAAGCGCATCGACATCCTCTGCCTTTATCACTGGCCACAAGAACACCTTGTTCATGTACGCAGAGGTGATCTTCAATGAGTTGCCGAAATGCTCTTGCAACAAGGATTTGGCTGTGGCATAGCCAGTTTCAGAGGACATATGTAGACAGCTGCGAACCATGTCTCTGGGCTTCCCTTTCGTGTACTGCTCGAGAAAGTACAAGCAATCCTTGGCGCTGTGAGTTTTCTCCTCGATGCAATGCTCAAAGGCTTTCATGAATGTTTGGTACTCCAAAGGATCACCATCAAAGGTTTGCATGTCACGTCGTGGAAGAAAGAACAAAGACTGCTGTTGAGCAAGCAAAGAGGTGATCTTGTTCTGATCAACTGATCATGATTGACGCCATCTTGGACTAAAGGTGAAGGTTGTTGTGACTGCAGCTGTGACTGAAGACGAGCTTGAGGATCGGACCATCCACTTTGTCGCACTGTAACTGCCTCAGGCCTTGGCTGCGATTGCAACCCCAGACTAGCCACCTTAGACCGAGCTTCCAAAGATGGAGGATGTAGCCACTCACGTTGAGCATTCAAGGATTGTGAACGTGGATACTGTTCGCCTGCTGAACTGTACTGAAATGGCTGGCCTACTTGCTGCCCCATGTTCCTCTCCAACGTAGCTCGAGAATCAAACAAAGACAGATGTGTGGTTGCCTGCTTAGGCCGTGCATCAAGTAGATGTGAACGTGACTGTGGCTCACCCATTACAACATGCTGAGAAGAGTGCCCCCCTGACGGAGGAACAAAGGTTTCAGCATCAGGATCCAATACTTGAGAAAGCTTTTCTCTCTCTTTCTCAACATAGGAATTCATTCCATCTGACCTACTGGCTGAAGAACCAGACACCTGAGAGGAGGAGACTCTCAAGACATTGAGCTTAGCTGCTGATGCTGCTATCTCTGCCTCCAACTCTAGCTGCTCTTTCTTTCTTTTCAGCTGTGCCTCTTGCTCTTCACGAGTCCTTCTGAGCTGCGCCTCTTGCTCTTCTAGAGCCCTTTTCATCTGTGCTTCTTGCTCATCTAAAGCCTGTCTCTCTTTGAGCTTCTTCTGGCGAGCGAGAAGAGCTGCCATGTCTGCTTCTGCTATCAGGCGTGCGGATGCAGCAGAAGAAGTAGTGGACCTACACTTACTACCTGCAGTGCTTCTTTTCTTTGAAGGCTCAACTGACACATTAGAGATACTATCATCTGGGTTAACATCATCAATGACTGAAGCTGCCACCACACCCCCACGGTCATCTGGAACACAGGAAGCATTTGGGTTATTCACTGCATTAGATGTTTCAACAAGATGTGGGGGTATATACACAGGTATAATAGCCTCTTCCTGTAACTGCGCTGTACTTTGAATGGGGGGATTTTGAGAGAGCCATTTGTTTGCATTTTCAGTGAAATTAACTTTGCGTTTTTGTATGTCTGAAAACCAATTGTTTTGTCTCTCTTGTTCCTCTGGGGGAAGCAATGGAATAACTGCATCATGGAGATGGCTTGCTTCATCGTACAGAGCAGATACATTGTACAGATTAAACTGGACAGCATTCGCGTTGTCAGGACTTTGCATAAGGTCATTAATTGCTTTTACAAGTTGTTCAATTTTTTTAACCTTAGCTTTGCGTTCCTTTTGAAGTTGTTCAATTTTGTTTGATAGTGCCTTTGCAGTGAGAGTTGATTGCCGTTTTGGCTCGTTTGCACTGGCAGTAGAACCTGGCCTTGATGAACTAGACATTTTGAATTTGCATTAAAATGAATCAAAGTCGAAATCATTTGCATCCAAATCGAAGCCCAAAATACACCGCAACAGCCCTAGTAGAATGTGCGTGTATGTGTGTGAATGCGTGGCTATTGTTCCCCACTAAACTGCCTAACGACCCGTAAACTACCGAATGCAGACCCTGTGTCTTCAGCATGTAACGATAGGTACTTATGTGCCTATATATCTCTGAAAGAGACGGCACCCCTGGGCCACCCGTTCCACGGGTTTTAGAATGCGGGCCGAACCCGTTCATGCACATGAAAAACAACAAACAGTAGCCCACAGCCAGAGCTATAGGCTAAAGCCGCTTCGCCTATAGGGGAACAATAGAGTGAGCGTGTGCGTGCAACAAGTGTGTGTTTGGGGCGGGCCGCCGCTATGCGATGTGTAGAACACAACGTGGACTCGAAAAGCAAATGGATTAAACAATACGAGTGCAACCTATTGCCGCGGTGCACGTCCGTGCGTGGTCCATTGTTTAAACGCCGCGGGGAACCAGGTAGGTTAAACACCCGACACCAATAGCGATCCAGAATGATACAATTTGTTGACAATGTTGTGGCTGAAAATGACTTCCAATAAATCACTCATGCCGGCAGGCTAAGACTGGGAGTAAAAACAAGCTGTATGACGCGCAACACAATAGACTAAAACACCAATGATAAAAATGATTCATACAAGTGTAACCCCACACCTGTACCCCTGTACACTGTGTATTACGGTGGGTAGTGGACACTCGATCTAGGTTCGATGCTTTGTGTTATGTTAATGTACAATCACCACAGGGACACATCAGACAGACACAGTAGCTTAACTTGAGTAACCAACAGGCACTCTTTTAGTTTTTTGTAGCAGCTGCAATGCGCATGAAATATAATGAACAATGGTACATTAGCCGGCAATGAACAATAACCCCCAAAATAAAAAATAGAAAAAGAAAATAAATTGTCTTTTTTTTAAGTGAAGTCGTCACTTTCGCTCTTTAAGAGTTTATTCAAGGTCCAAGTCAGTCAATGACCTTTATGGTCAATTGGGTTAAAGGTCAGTTATCCTAATCAGACCAGGAGGGTCTGACTCCGATCCAGAACTCCACACAGAACGGCTCCGTGTGAACAACGAATGTCTGTTGTCGGATCGTTGGGATAGTTTTTAATCGTTGGAGTTGTTTTTATCGTTGGAGTGCACTCTTTATATTGTTCTTTGAATCCAGTACCAGTCGGGTGACTGGCACAACCCTACCATAACAGACCGTCCGTCTGTTCTCTCAGAACGTGGTTGTAGATCTGGTTCTTGGATCAACTGGGTAGCTCGCCATCCACTGTCTTCCAGGAACTGGAATCCGGGTGTCTTCAACCTCATCAAAAAACCTGACCTGTATTTGAAACAGGTCTTTTAGTTTTACTGTCTAACTCATTACGAATTAAACCCAATTCCTATTTAATTATAATCATGTTCTGTTCTTATTTCTTGTTCTTGTTCCTTGTTGTACAACATTTTAATATCAATGTCAACTGACTGTTGCAGTATGCAAACACTCGTTTTAACTCTAAACCCAAATACCATTTGAAATGTATTTATAGAATTATTTATCTTCACTTGTCTTCATATATGCTTGGCATATTTTTAACCAATAACTGGTAAAATACAAAATAAAAGTAGTAAACTGCTTCAGTTTAACTGAAATATCATTATACAAAACGTTTCAGATACTTCTCATAATAATCATGAACTCAAAATTACACATTAGTGCAAAATAAACAACATATTAGTGCTTTTCTGTCGTAATACTGCACCAAAGGCACTTAATCACTCTCATTGTGTTTAACACAATACCCTTTGTCATTTACAATCATTGACCAAAAATGGTGGAATGTACCTTTAAGTTGCATTTTCACCATTAGGCTTAAATGTAAACATTTCCATCACAGTGTATCATGTAACTCAAATACTGTTTTACTTTGAGTAAATCCCGTTTTTTATAATAAAGGAAATAATATATCTTTCACAACACTAATAAGTTACAGCAACAACTTCATGTATCTCACCGAATCACTTCCAATGTTCAGGTACACAGAGAGATGTCAGGTTTCACTCCTACAACAGGGGTTGGCCTGTATAAACAGTGCTAGTCGTTAGCATCATGTATGTATGAATGACGTTAGCATTATTAGCATTGCTAATTAGAAGAAACATGCATCTATGTTGGTTATCTCACCGAGTGGGTAAACGTGTGGTTCCTACACCAAACGGCTGCAGGATTCTCCCCTCTGTAAGACTAACATACAGCACCACACTGTAGCAACAGTTGGTGTATCTGTTCTGTTATTTATTTCGTTATTATTATTATTCTCTCTCTGCTCCGTTGTTGCTTCTGCTCGTGCAGTCGCGCCAGCGTGAAAAAGGAAGTATAGACGTGATGACGTCACATTTAGCTGCGTGCTGTTCTATGGTGTTTTCAGTGTATTTGTGCAAACGTTATGCTGCCCTCTAGTGTTGTTTTTAAGTACCCCAAAGAGAAACTAAACCATTGTCATAGTAATAGTAAGTTGAGGTAGATTCTTTTATACTTGTTTTTAAATAAAACAATGACTTTGTAGTGAATTTCAATAAAACAGAATAATGTCTTAGTTAATCTGTTTAACTGTTTCAAGCTCGTAAGCTGGGTTTTAGGACCTGGGTTACACCCTCCCCTCCTTAATTGACATGAGTCCCTTCATGTTGTTCTTTCAAGACATTGTCTTCAAACGTTTCAACTATTGCTCTGTTGAAACTGTCAAACACGGTTTGAACAAAAGAAATGAAGGGGTTCCCTAACTGAGGGTAAGTGAACTTCCCAGTAGGCTTTCTCTGACGTTCTGACCTACGTACAGATTGTAAGGGATCTTGCTCACTATCAGCTGTTTCTACAGGTAACTGGCTGTTTTCCTGAGAAGTAACTGCTGACTCAACCGAGCTTGGCAATTCTTTGTCCGCTTCATCTGTTTCTTCCAGGGTTTCAGCTTCTTCCGCTGGAAGATTCTCATCTCCTTGATCATCAGAAATGATTTGCTCCTCTCCACTTTCCATTTCCTCTTGTCCTATTCCGGTTGTTTCCTCTCTTTCAGTTTCAGGGAAGTCTGTTTCAGTTTCTGCTTGCTCACTTTCCATGTCCGTTTGATTACTGTCTTTCTCCACAGGTTCATCTGTAATTGTCTCCGTTTCCTCAGGTATGTTTACAACTTCAGCTTCTGTAGATTCAGGTAAGTTCGGTTGCTCCAGTTCAGGTAAGTATTGGGTATCACTTCCAGTTGCTGCGACATCCTCCGATGGAGACACTCTGAAAGGTTTTGACGTTTGTCTGGTTTTAGTGGTAATTTCGATGGGATGAAACAGTGTTTCAATCTCCAGTGGGTAGAATATTTGAATTTCCTCTTCATCCTCGTCCGAGGACTGGTGATTGTCTTCCACTTGAGTGGTTTGTCTTGTTCTACGCTTAGTAGGCGTCTTTTCTTTGACAGGTTCTTCCTCCATGTCTGAGAGAAATCCGCATGGGAGTAATAGATCTCGGTGCAGAGTACGTGTTGGTCCATCTTGACCTTCAGGACATACTGTGTAGACTGGTAGGTTGCCTGCTCTCGACTGCACAATGTAAACAGTAGACTCCCACCGATCAGCCAGTTTATTCTTGCCACGGAGACGAACATTACGCACCAGCACTCTGTCTCCTACATCCAGAGTAGATTCTCTCACTCGTTTGTCGAACCTTTGCTTGTTCTTGTCAGCTACTTTCTTTGCGTTTGCTGTGGCTAGCTGATAGCTTGCTTTCAGGTAAGACTTCAAGTTTTTCACATACTGAGTGTGAGTTGTGGCTGAGCCTTCCTTGACTGGCAAACCAAAAGCTATGTCAATCGGTAGTCGAGGCTGTCGTCCGAACATAAGCTCGTAGGGCGAAAAACCTGTGACTTCGTTTTTCGTGCAGTTGTATGCGTGAGTTAAAGGCTTAACGTATTCACGCCACTTGGTCTTTTGTTTCTCCTGCAGAGTACCCAGCATGCTTAGTAGCGTACAGTTATACCGCTCTACTGGGTTCCCTCGAGGGTGGTATGGACTTGTTCTGATTTTCTTTATTCCCACCAGCGCGCAGAGTTCTTTGATGAGCTGGGATTCAAAGTCACGCCCCTTATCGCTGTGGAGACGTTCGGGAAATCCGTAATGGACGAATAACTGCTCCCAAAGACATCGAGCGACGGTGGTGGCTTTCTGGTCTCGAGTCGGTATGGCCACAGCATATTTCGTGAAGTGGTCAGTTATGACCAGGATATCCTTGGTGTTGTGACTATCCGGCTCTAGTGACAGGAAATCCATACAAACAAGTTCCATAGGTCGACTGGTTTTGATATTGACCATAGGTGCGGCATGGTCTGGTTGTTTTTTCCTTTTGATGCATCTCCCACAGGTTTTGACCTTGGACTCAACTTCAGATGTCATCTTCGGCCAGTAGAATCGAGATCTGGCCAAATCGAGAGTGCGTTCTATTCCAAGATGACCCATCTCATCGTGAAGACTGTTTAGTACAGAAGATCTCAACGAACGTGGAAGAACAAGTTGGTACACGGTCGTGTCATCACACTGTCGTTTCCTGTACAACAGGCCATTTCTCAGTTCTAGCCGACTTATCTCTCTGAGCATAAGAGGAATCTCTGGCAGCTCTGACTTTAAGCTGTCAGGTACAGGTTCTCCTGATTCAAGGAACTTGATGATGGTACAGATCACAGGATCGGCTTGTTGTAGTCTCAGCTTCACTGTACTTGGGAACTGTGTAAAGGCCGTCAGAGGACCCATCCCCCTCTTCATATTCAGCTGGAATAGCATCCGGATGGATGGCTAATGACTCAATGAGACAAGGAGTTTGGTACTGTTCCTCTTCTTGCACCACAAGGTGATACTGACAGGTTGCCTTGACCACATCCACAGGAGCTAAGTGGTGTGAGGTGAAATCGTGGATTCTCATACTTTCCTCTTGAGAAACGTGATCGTTGGTCAATCCTCCATGTGGTCGTCTGGAGAGACCATCTGCGTCTTGGTTCTGTTTACCGGCACGGTATTTGATGTCGAAGGAGTAAGTGGACAGGTTGGCCAACCAGCGGTAGCTGGTGGCATCCAGCTTAGCAGTGGTGAGTATATATCGGAGTGGATTGTTGTCGGTTATGACAGTAAAGGTGTTTCCATACAGATAGTCATGGAATTTTTCAGTGACAGCCCATTTCAAGGCCAGGAACTCCAGCTTATGGGCGGGATATCGTGCTTCACTTCTTGACAGACCTCTACTTGCGTAGGCAATAACCCGACTCTTTCCATCTTGCTCCTGATACAACGCCGCTCCAAGTCCAGTTGTACTTGCGTCCGTATGGATGATGTATGGCAACTCCGGATCTGCAAATCCTAGGACTGGGGATGTCGTTAGTTTCTCGATGATTTCCTCAAATGACTTCTGACAAGCTGGTGTCCATCTTTCTCCAAACGGTTCCTTGGGATTGTGGTATTTGGTACCATCATTGGATACTTTGGTCGTTTTCCGGTTTGGTGGATAGCCTGCCGTGAGACTCGTTAAGGGTTTTGCGATCTTGGAGTACCCTTCAACGTACCGACGGTAGTATCCGGAGAAACCTAGGAATGACCTTAGTTCTTTCAAAGTCTGAGGTTTCGGCCAGGTCTTTAATGCTTCGATCTTCTTGGGATCGGTTTCCACTCCACTTCGAGACACGATATGTCCCAGATAGCGTACGGAGGTTTGGAAGAAACGACACTTCTCTGGAGACAATTTCAGACCATTTTCTCTCAAGCGGTTCAGGACTTTGGATAAACGAGTCTCATGTTCCTCCAAGGTTTTCGAAAAGACAATGATGTCGTCCAGAAAAACTAGAACTTCCCGCAGGTTGATATCGCCCATGCACTTCTCCATTAAGCGCTGGAATGTGCTTGGCGCGTTGGTTATCCCTTGCGGCATTCTATTCCATTCCCAAAAACCGAGGGGACACACGAATGCTGTTTTTGCCTTGTCCTTCTCTTCCATCTCTATTTGATAGTATCCTGACTTTAAATCCATCACCGAGAACCATTGCGATCCACTGAGTGCAGAGAACGACTCCTCAAGATTAGGTAAGGCGTATGCGTCCTTGATCGTTTGAGTGTTTAATTTCCGGTAGTCGACGCATAACCGAATATCACCATTCTTCTTTTTGACAACGACTATCGGTGATGAAAACGGTGACTCAGATTCACGGATGACTCCGGCATCCAGAAGAGTTTGAAGGTGACGTCTCACAGCATCGTAGTCTTGAGGATGTATAGGTCGTGGTCTCTGTTTGAAAGGTGTCTCGTCTTTGAGTTGGATTCTGTGTTTGACTTTCGTCGCATGACCGAAGTCAAGATCATGATGGGAAAATACATCAGAGTAGGTGTTCAGATTCTTAGTCACTCTCGCCTTCCACTCCTCAGGAAGTGGGGAATCTCCAAAATCGAACTTGAGACTTTCATCGGTGTCACATTTCTGTTGGGTTGTCTGGCTAGCAGGCGGTTGCTGACTAGCTTCGGTTTTATAGTTCTCCTCCAGACCAGTGTTGTTGAGATCGGTGATTTTCTGAGGAACACTGAGCTTAGCGATGACACAATTGGTTGGGAGGACAATATCATGGCTGGTTTCATTGCTTAACACAACTGGGATCTTGTGTGGTGAACGTACTGGAAGGGTAACAAGACAATGTTCAGTGAGGACTCCACCAGGTAAGGATGAAAGGGTGGGTTGTTCAAGTAATGCCCATTTCTCGTTGCTGATGCCACTGACATTAACAAAACCCTCTAGCACAACTTTTTGACCAGCGGGGATGACATCTGGTTCGCTGCCACGTAGCTTGACCAAACCGAGCTGACCATCTTGCTGTTTGTGTCTGAACTGTAAGATCTGCAGTACTTGGTGGTAACCACAGTAGGGATTAACTGAAGGTATGGAATCATAGTACTGTTCGTAGAGTGTATCAAGAGTATTAGTTCCAATCAGCACTGGCATGTCGCTGTTGGAACGAACATCTGGAACTACTAGAGCAAGGGTTTCAACTTGAGGTTCAGAAGCGATGAACTCTTTGGGGAATTGGATGTTCAACTGCACACAACCTGCATAGGGCACTAAATCACCAGTGGCTCCTTCAACTTCCAGTATTTTGTTTACTGGGTACATCGTTTGGTCTGATAAATGCAAGTCATAGAACGACTGGGACACGGTAGTGACCTGTGAACCGGTATCAAGTAACGAGTTGCAGTCGATTCCATTAACTTTAATGTTAGCTGCGGTCTTGCTGCCAACTAGACCTTTAGGAATTTTTCTTGTGACTGTAGTTCTGTGTTCTTTTAGAGATGCTCTGGTCTTGTGTACAGTTTCAGTTTTGGGACTCTCACACTCAACTGTTCCCATTTGCCCCGCAATAGGAACAGTTACTCGTTTAAAGGGTCTGTGGTGTTATTTCTCTCCCAAGCTTCTTGTTTTGCTTTCAGCTCTTGTCTCTTGGCATTCACTAGTGCTGGATCTGGAGGATTGCTACAAGACGTTTTTATATGTCCGTCCTCACCGCATTGGAAGCAGTACCACGGCTTTGGTCGTTTAGCCGCAGAGACAGACTTGACTGGTGGCTGCTTCACAGTGGGTGGTTGTTCCTTTTCAGCGGTAGATTTCTTCTTTTTCTTTGCTCCTTTGTTCTGATCTGATTTTCCTTCCTTAGGTTGCATAAGGGTTGCAATCTGTGCCTGAAGAGCGACAAGCTGCTTCTGGATTTGCTGTAGTTCTGGAGGTGGTTTGCTGACTGCAGCAGGTGAAGATGACTCATCATCGTCGTTCTCAGGGAAGCTAACATTGTGAGCTTGAGACTGAGCTTTGGTTTTGGTGAAACCTAAATGTTGCTTCATTCTGGTGTCTTTGGCTGCCTGTTTATCCTCCTCAGTGCGCAAGACCATCAAGAGCTCAGAGAAGGTAGGAGGGTTTTTTGTCTTACGCTCCAGTTGAAGTTTGTTGATCAAGTCATTCTCCCAGCATCCTCTGCAGAACTGTTTCAAGAGCTGCGTATCTGCATCACTTGCTGGAATGGCTTTCTTTTGTACAGCTTTGTTCAGAACAGTTTGTAGCCTCTGCAGGTAGCTTGATGCTTTCTCTCCGGAGTTAGAGTTTTGGTTCAGGCTGAGAAATTTAGCAAATAACTCGTCGCCGTCTTCAACTGTAGCATACGCGGAGTCAAGCAGTTCTAAGTAAGCTCTCGGACTTGAGTGTGGACCTAAAGACTTGACTACACTGGCAGCTGGGGATGATAAACTGTCAACAATTTTCCTCACTAGCTGTCTTTCAGAGATTGTGGGGTCTGACATGTAGAACTCAACACTATCTCTCCAGGTTTCATAGTCTACCTCGAAGTTGGGACACGGCACCCTACCTGAGAAGGAACGCAACCTTGCGGTTGATTGGTTCTGTGCTGAGGTATCAGTAGTTTTTACAATGTGTTCTACAACTAGACGTTGTACTTCAGGTGGAATAATCTGCTCAGACGGGAGCTTTGGAACGGGTTCTGACGCTATTTTAGGTATTGGTGCGGCTTCAACAGCTACATTAGGACTGAAGTTTAACGAACTGTCGGCCTCACCCTCTTCAGTTTCAGACATTTCCTTGGTTGGTTCGCTAACAGCGTCGTTTATCCTAGCTAACTCGTCTTGCAGAATTTGTTCAAAGGATTTGCCACTAACCTTAGCCATGTTTTTAAGGTCAGACAAAAACTTGCCTGTTAAGACTGAACCCTTGTCAATGGAATACGCACTAGCCAGTGCATCAACGTGGTGTACGATTTCAGGGTTTGACTCACTGATTCTGTGCATTGGTAACTTCAGAGATTCAATGGCAGAACCAGATTGAAACTCAACAATTATGTTTTTCGGTTCCAGGGGAATGTCGATTTTTCTCTCAATAGTCCCATACTGTTTCAGATAGTCAATTATCTCCTCATCTACAGGCGTGTTGGACATACCTGTGATGAGTACTGCATTTGGGACTTTGATGTTTTCTTTTTCAATTATATCCATATCCATTTTGTTTAGTTACGTTCAGTAGTAATGACCAATGCTCAAAACCGTACATGGAAATGCAAAAATCTGATGTGTTGTGGTAATTGTACAACAGTAATTAGCATTAATTGGCATAAATTAGCATACTCCTGGCTAGCTCGCCACTTTTTTGTGTAACCCCACACCTGTACCCCTGTACACTGTGTATTACGGTGGGTAGTGGACACTCGATCTAGGTTCGATGCTTTGTGTTATGTTAATGTACAATCACCACAGGGACACATCAGACAGACACAGTAGCTTAACTTGAGTAACCAACAGGCACTCTTTTAGTTTTTTGTAGCAGCTGCAATGCGCATGAAATATAATGAACAATGGTACATTAGCCGGCAATGAACAATAACCCCCAAAATAAAAAATAGAAAAAGAAAATAAATTGTCTTTTTTTTAAGTGAAGTCGTCACTTTCGCTCTTTAAGAGTTTATTCAAGGTCCAAGTCAGTCAATGACCTTTATGGTCAATTGGGTTAAAGGTCAGTTTCCTAATCAGACCAGGAGGGTCTGACTCCGATCCAGAACTCCACACAGAACGGCTCCGTGTGAACAACGAATGTCTGTTGTCGGATCGTTGGGATAGTTTTTATCGTTGGAGTTGTTTTTATCGTTGGAGTGCACTCTTTATATTGTTCTTTGAATCCAGTACCAGTCGGGTGACTGGCACAACCCTACCATAAACAGACCGTCCGTCTGTTCTCTCAGAACGTGGTTGTAGATCTGGTTCTTGGATCAACTGGGTAGCTCGCCATCCACTGTCTTCCAGGAACTGGAATCCGGGTGTCTTCAACCTCATCAAAAAACCTGACCTGTATTTGAAACAGGTCTTTTAGTTTTACTGTCTAACTCATTACGAATTAAACCCAATTCCTATTTAATTATAATCATGTTCTGTTCTTATTTCTTGTTCTTGTTCCTTGTTGTACAACATTTTAATATCAATGTCAACTGACTGTTGCAGTATGCAAACACTCGTTTTAACTCTAAACCCAAATACCATTTGAAATGTATTTATAGAATTATTTATCTTCACTTGTCTTCATATATGCTTGGCATATTTTTAACCAATAACTGGTAAAATACAAAATAAAAGTAGTAAACTGCTTCAGTTTAACTGAAATATCATGATACAAAACGTTTCAGATACTTCTCATAATAATCATGAACTCAAAATTACACATTAGTGCAAAATAAACAACATATTAGTGCTTTTCTGTCGTAATACTGCACCAAAGGCACTTAATCACTCTCATTGTGTTTAACACAATACCCTTTGTCATTTACAATCATTGACCAAAAATGGTGGAATGTACCTTTAAGTTGCATTTTCACCATTAGGCTTAAATGTAAACATTTCCATCACAGTGTATCATGTAACTCAAATACTGTTTTACTTTGAGTAAATCCCGTTTTTTATAATAAAGGAAATAATATATCTTTCACAACACTAATAAGTTACAGCAACAACTTCATGTATCTCACCGAATCACTTCCAATGTTCAGGTACACAGAGAGATGTCAGGTTTCACTCCTACAACAGGGGTTGGCCTGTATAAACAGTGCTAGTCGTTAGCATCATGTATGTATGAATGACGTTAGCATTATTAGCATTGCTAATTAGAAGAAACATGCATCTATGTTGGTTATCTCACCGAGTGGGTAAACGTGTGGTTCCTACACCAAACGGCTGCAGGATTCTCCCCTCTGTAAGACTAACATACAGCACCACACTGTAGCAACAGTTGGTGTATCTGTTCTGTTATTTATTTCGTTATTATTATTATTCTCTCTCTGCTCCGTTGTTGCTTCTGCTCGTGCAGTCGCGCCAGCGTGAAAAAGGAAGTATAGACGTGATGACGTCACATTTAGCTGCGTGCTGTTCTATGGTGTTTTCAGTGTATTTGTGCAAACGTTATGCTGCCCTCTAGTGTTGTTTTTCAGTACCCCAAAGAGAAACTAAACCATTGTCATAGTAATAGTAAGTTGAGGTAGATTCTTTTATACTTGTTTTTAAATAAAACAATGACTTTGTAGTGAATTTCAATAAAACAGAATAATGTCTTAGTTAATCTGTTTAACTGTTTCAAGCTCGTAAGCTGGGTTTTAGGACCTGGGTTACACAATGAAATAAGTTTATGCTGTGTTTACTGCTGTTTAAATATCAGTGCACCAAATATTACAATACTTCAGCAAGATAAATAAGATTGTAATAAATATGTGCAAATCTACAAACAGTGGGTAAATACCAATAAGAATCAAACTATCAAAGTGCAAGTGCTATAAAGTGCGGTCAACAAATTATGTAGCCTCCCAGCTCACCCTGCCTCCAAGAATCCAAACCAGCCTTGGAGTGAGCTGGGAATGACCGTGCACTTGTAGCCTACGGTGGCCACCCACAGAGGCACTTCAACCAATCAATGAAGCTCTGGGGCGCGCACCTCACCAACCCAGTGAAACATACTAAGTGAACTATATAAAACGTCATTTTGGCTCCTACACATAGTACTCCAGTCTTAGCTTCACTGCATTGGCTTCCGGTTGTCCTTAGGATTGTTCATAAAGCTCTCCATGGTCTTGCGCCTTCCTACCTACCTTGACTAGGTGCCTAAGTATGCTCCCTGCTGGCCTGCTCGCTGCACCTCCCAAAAAAGAAGCCGTTTTTTTGCTTATTTAAGCACTGGTATATGACAGATCAATCAATCGGATAAATTCAATCAATCTGATTGATCAATCAATCGGATAAATTCAATCAATCAGATTGGTTCATAGAAGCATACCATTGGAAGCCAGTATGCCCCGACTTAGTACATATAAGTACATATAAGCAATAAATCCCAGATTTTTTGGTGTTTTTCTTCTTTTTCTTCTTTATCTTAGACCACTCCCTGGAAATATCTAGCATCTATGACAACCATAGGAGCCGCAGTGGCCCTTTAAAAATCATACTCCTCCATCACCTCCACATTTGACCCCACTAGTCCTACCTTTTTCCTTAATCAGAAGCAGCTCAGCTGATTGGCTAACGAATAGTCCCGCCGGGACTAGGTGCTAGCCAATGACAAATCTTATCTTAAGGATTTCTTTGGATGCTTCCTGCAGCCCCTAAAGTCGTCAAAGAGACGAGATTCATCGCAGATGATCTAATTAAAGGAAGACGTCATGATTAACAATAAAAAAAGATTATTATTATTAGTTTGACTATAAAATTACATATAGGAGCTTTAAACCTTCCATAATTCAGCCATGACGCATGGCCTTATGATGACACACCTATGGCATGTGGCTGTTAGGGAATGTTCTGCTAAATCTAAGTGGATTATATACGGTGCAGAGATTACTGCATGCAGAAACACACCCAAACAGAACTCCAAATGTGTGCACGCACACATGCATGCACGTCTTGCCTCGTTTGCACTCTGAGCACAAGCGGTGTGCACACACGCGTGCACGTGTAGGCCTTTGCGTGTCTGTTTTAACGTCTTTTGGAATTTCCTAAATAAGTGGAAACACAAACACGCTTACTTTGGACACCGCACACACATGTGCACGCACGCACGCACGCGCACACACACACGCGCACACGCACACGCACACACACACGCACACACACACACACACACACACACACACACACACACACACACACACACACACACACACACACACACACACACACACACACACACACACACACACAGAGAGCATACTTTAAACATGTTGCGCGTGGTTGCTCCCTGGTCAAAGCGCTTTACATGCTAGTCCAAAGCAGAGCTACGTAGCTGTTGGTATATTTGTGATGTGACACACATGCACACATGCACGCACGCACAGACAGAGACAGCGTCCAGATAATCGTTAACTCTGTGCCCGTATGGATGAAGTCTTCGAATTTGTTCATTGCTCAAATATGTTATAATCACAGTGCTGAGCCCATAACTCTGCTCATTGGTAGCACATTTTACGAGGTGTGTGTGTGTGTGTGTGTGTGTGTGTGTGTGTGTGTGTGTGTGTGTGTGTGTGTGTGTGTGTGTGTGTGTGTGTTGGGTCAGTTGAGGTAAGGTCAGTGTGGGAATAGCCTACAGACCCTGGTGTGGGTTGAATTTGCCAATGATACATTCTGCCATCTATTGACCACTGCCGGTACTGCACCTGACCTGACTATTCTAATTCTTTCTTTCTTTCTTTCTTTCTTTCTTTCTTTCTTTCTTTCTTTCTTTCTTTTTCTTTCTTTCTTTCTTTCTTTCTTTCTTTCTTTCTTTCTTTCTTTCTTTCTTTCTTTCTTTCTTTCCTCCCCGCCTAGATTTCGGCACCACTAACCCCTTATCCCTTAACTTCTTTGCATTGTTAAACTACTTTATTTAGATTCTAGTTTTTGACATTAGATTCTAGTTTTCAACGCTAAAATAAAGTTCTTCACACAATAATCTAGTTTACGACACTAGAATCTATAGTTTTTGACACTCTATTGTAGTTTCTAACACTAGATTCTAGTTTCTGACACTAGATTTTCTGAAAAAAAAAATCTAAAAAATCTTTATTTCCGCGTCAGTGATACTCAACATATTTCATGCCAGGGACCACCAGATTTATTTATATTTATCTGCGGACCCCGATCTGAAAACGTGTTCTAGGGATCCCGCAGAAGCAAATGTTTGAGTTAAAAATGTTTGCTTCCGAAATAATGTATTCAAAGATTTGTACCATCTTTTCACAACATAGCAGATCTACAAGCTCATAACGCACCACCGATTGACATGATATGAGCTCGTAGATCTGCTACTTTTCAATAGTTAAAACACCAAAATGCGTTACAGTACAGAAAGGTTTAAACAACATTTTTCAATAGTAAAAACGGCCAATCTACAAGCTCACAACGTGTCAATAGATTGGTACGTTGAACTATTCCAGAACATCTTTCAAAATAGTAAAACAAAGGCAAAGAAGTTAAGGGGATAAGGGGTTTAGCGTGTGACCAAAATGGGTCCCAAAGAGAGAGAGTGTGTGTGTGTGTGTGTGTGTGTGTGTGTGTGTGTGTGTGTGTGTGTGTGTGTGTGTGTGTTCTCACATATGTTATCTACTTAGGACCGTTTCGAAGAAAAACACCTTCCAACTTAGGACCGGTGGACAAGTTAGGACCAAAAACCCGGTCCTAAGAAGTAAGACCACTTAAAACAGATAGAGAATGTCATAAGCCATGCCTGGTGTTGAAATTGGCATGGTCCTAAAAAGGAGGCGTTTTTACATATGGCCCTAAAAAGGAGGCATTTTTACATTTGGTGTGTATCAGGTGTGTGTGGGGTGTGTGTGTGTGTGTGTCCTACTTAGGACCATCTGGCAAACTTAATATTTTAACTAGATAGGAGCAATTCCAGAGGGAATTGCAGAGTGTGGTCGCCCAAAGGCAACCACACTAATAACAATAGTGTGTTGCCTTTAAGGCAACCACACTAATTATACAATAAATTACTATATATAGCTCATATAGGCCGCAGGTCGCATGTAACTGTAGAACTCGGGGAACTTTGTCCGAGGGTGGGCGGGCGGGTCAGAGTTTAGAAAACTCTGGGGCGGGTCACACTGATGACATAATCATGTTCACTCATCGTAACAAGTGTCTGGCAGCCCGCATCATCATGGTGACACGTGTCTGACATGGGACCATTTCTATGTTCCCTCAGGTCTATGTTCCCTCGCTGACTAACCCCAACCCAAACGCACAAACCATAACCCTAACCGAAAGCATGTCAAACGTTACTTCGCGACATTTGACATGCCTTCGTTTAGGGTTAGGTTTGGGCGTTTGGGTTAGGGTTAATCTATTACTATCCCTACCCCTAATCCTAACCTGACTTTAAGAGCTGAGGGAACATAGACATGACCCCTCTGACATCACTCTGTGACCCCTCTGACATCACTCTGTAAATTTTTGTCTCAAGCCTGTCCCCTTTTATGTCCTATACTTTAAAGCCCGGCTTAAAACCTACCTTTTCACTCAGGCGTATTACTGAATTATTACCGCTCTTGTCTTTCTTTTACTTACTACCTCTATGACCTTTCAACTTGGCTGCAGTCAGACAATGTGTGTCTTCACATATTGAAAAGTATGCCTTTCGGGATAGCAATCCTTTGTTTTCTCATATTTTAGCACTAATCACTAGTTTAATATGTTCTTTAGCATTCCCATATACTTTAGTTGGGAGCCCGCGCGCTGTTTTTGGGCTGAACCGAGTCTTTACTGGATTTGCGGGAGATCGGTACATAAAGGGGTTAATGTGCATTAATTAACAATTCAATAATTAATAATCATATACTTTGTGCATATCCATATTCACAAACACTATATAATGATAAATTTGATGCATTTAGACCAAGTAATTTGCATTAAATACCATACAACTGTATTTTGTATGGATTTTTTTTTTATATTTTGGACATTAAGGGGTTAATAATTAAAAATGCCCGAGGCATATCAGTGGGCACCCTCTTGATTTCTTAAGAAGTGACTCCCAGCTACAAGAATCACTACTATATCACATATCCAAAACAGTTCATATCAATGTTTATTTTAGCCAGTTTAAATACACGTATACTATGTGATTAGAATAGATGTTTGTGTGAGGCAAAAATCAGTATGATGCAATAACAGGATACTCTGATTTTGTCTTTCACCTGTAAGAACAATTCACTGCTGTAGTTCTGTAAGCTCAGTTCAACTGCTGCCCTTCCCCCATACTGCAATGGTTGGGTCGTTAATTAAGCAATGCAGCCTAATTAACGACCCTGCACTCTACAGGCAAACTGCCTAAATCTTTTGGTTGGTTGAAGCAGTCTGGACAAAACCCATGCAGGTGCATTAATGTGTGTTTTTTGGTAATCTTACAATGCCCTAGTATCAATCTCAATTTCTAGTATCTATGTCTATTTGTAAATTATAAGGCAAATATCAACATCCTAACATATGCTGTCTCCCTGTTAGAGCAGTGTTGTTGTGTAACTCTTCCAACTTCCCCATGTCTTTAGCAGAACAATATTAGCTCAGCATAGTCTATTGAATTTAGTCATATTTGGTGGTATCCTGTCCAAGTGAAAAAGCTATTATGCTGAACCTGTATGAGGTTCTAAAATTGCCAATGAAGAGTGAGAGATGTTTATCATGGGCAGATGTTATGTTGTAGACAATGTGTGTCTTCACATATTGAAAAGTATGCCTTTCGGGATAGCAATCCTTTGTTTTCTCATATTTTAGCACTAATCACTAGTTTAATATGTTCTTTAGCATTCCCATATACTTTAGTTGGGAGCCCGCACGCTGTTTTTGGGCTGAACCGAGTCTTTATTGGATTTGCGGGAGATCGGTACATAAAGGGGTTAATGTGCATTAATTAACAATTCAATAATTAATAATCATATACTTTGTGCATATCCATATTCACAAACACTATATAATGATAAATTTGATGCATTTAGACCAAGTAATTTGCATTAAATACCATACAACTGTATTTTGTATGGATTTTTTTTTTATATTTTGGACATTAAGGGGTTAATAATTAAAAATGCCCGAGGCATATCAGTGGGCACCCTCTTGATTTCTTAAGAAGTGACTCCCAGCTACAAGAATCACTACTATATCACATATCCAAAACAGTTCATATCAATGTTTATTTTAGCCAGTTTAAATACACGTATACTATGTGATTAGAATAGATGTTTGTGTGAGGCAAAAATCAGTATGATGCAATAACAGGATACTCTGATTTTGTCTTTCACCTGTAAGAACAATTCACTGCTGTAGTTCTGTAAGCTCAGTTCAACTGCTGCCCTTCCCCCATACTGCAATGGTTGGGTCGTTAATTAAGCAATGCAGCCTAATTAACGACCCTGCACTCTACAGGCAAACTGCCTAAATCTTTTGGTTGGTTGAAGCAGTCTGGACAAAACCCATGCAGGTGCATTAATGTGTGTTTTTTGGTAATCTTACATTGCCCCAGTATCAATCTCAATTTCTAGTATCTATGTCTATTAGTAAATTATAAGGCAAATATCAACATCCTAACATATGCTGTCTCCCTGTTAGAGCAGTGTTGTTGTGTAACTCTTCCAACTTCTCCATGTCTTTAGCAGAACAATATTAGCTCAGCATAGTCTATTGAATTTAGTCATATTTGGTGGTATCCTGTCCAAGTGAAGAAGCTATTATGCTGAACCTGTATGAGGTTCTAAAATTGCCAATGAAGAGTGAGAGATGTTTATCATGGGCAGATGTTATGTTGTAGACAATTTGTGTCTTCACATATTGAAAAGTGTGCCTTTCTGGAAAGCAATCCTTTGTTTTCTCATATTTTAGCACTAATCAATGGTTTAATATGTTCTTTAGCATTCCCATATACTTTAGTTGGGAGCCGGCGCGCTGTTTTTGGGCTGAACCGAGTCTTGTAGCTTAGGGCAACCTCTTAAGAATTCAAGAGGGTGCCTGCTAATATCCCTTTGACATTTTGTAGTTATTAACCCCCTGATGCCAGAAATACAAAAACATCCACCCGAAATAGAGTTGTATAGTATCTAATGCACAATTATGCATTTTATTTGTGGAATGTGTTATTAATTAACTACCTGTTAAAATGTCTATCATGCCGTTTGTGCCCGTTGTATTTGTGATCTGGGACACGTCTTCAGCACTGCTACATTTCCCTATTACGTCTATGAAGCTTTACGTCTACAAAGCACTACGTCACATGTATCCCCATAATAGGCATGATGTGGTGACTCAGACATAATGAAACCCTGGGGCGTGAGGTCAGAGTATCCCATATAGGTATGACGTGGTGACTCAAACATAATCAAACCATGGTGCGTGAGGTCAGAGTATCCCCATATATGTATGATGTGGTGATCCAATATAATGCGTTAATTTTGAAAAAAGGGCTTTGTCAGTCTCTTCCTAATATTATGGTTAACAACCGTGTGAAACCGTGTGAGCGATTGGTGCAGCCAGCGAGGAGTAATGGCGGTTTCAGACATTCAGACAGACATTTTCTGAATTATAGTATTGATGATGATGATGATGATGATGATGATGCATATTCATCCGTTCATGCCCAAATTTGACTGCCAGAAGGTCCTGATAATTCTTAAAATGTCCTTATAATTCATGTGTATGTCAAAGTGCTGTGTATGATTGATTCTAAAACTCTTAGTCCCAATACTCCACACCTTGAATCAGATAATAACAAACCCAGGTGCGCTATTTCTTTCCACTGTATTGTGAAGATGACCTGGGGAAGGGAGCGCTTGATTTACCAACAAACCCTAGCCGTGTGGGTGCTTTGAAGCACCGCCCACATGCATAGGACAGTGACTGAATAGCTCCAGGGTGGTCCGTCTAAAGACAACAAGCGCTTCCTATCGTTTGTCTATTTGGTTTTGGAATTTCAATTCATGCAAATATGCTTAAATCAAACTCATGAATGTGGTCATCACACGAGTTGTCACACCAGTTGCCAGAAGTATATTAACTAAATTCTATCTATTCAATGGTCATGTGTAGGCCTATGCAATGGCACCATTCTTAACTGTGATGTTCACAGAGGGTGGAATACAAGTTTAAAAAGCCATGTCAACATTGACAATGTCATTCCAGGTCGGAAGGGATGCGGCTGACGCAGTTGTCATTGCCATTGATGTCTACCTATTCTTTTACTACTAGGTACTCTGATTATAATACCAGGTCAGCCAGCAGGGATCAGCAAGAAGTAACCTATCATATACATATCTCCTCCTATTAACAATGTTTCTAGCCCAGAAGCTTGTGATCTCAAAGGGTCAATGTATTGGCCCCAAATGGCAGCACTGACTCCATTGTAGCTATACTTCACTCTTGAGGTCTGACTACCACACTCTCCTCATCCTTTTTGTGTGAAGCTTTCCAGGCAAGTGCCATCTGAACATTCAGGTACTATAGCTGTTTTGTTAAGCAAACTGGAGGAAAATGCATTTATCTCTCAAAATGTGTATTTTATTGGATTTGGGGGAGATCAGTATATAAAGGGGTTAATGTGCATGGAACTGAGTAGACCATAAAAAGACAAAACGTTTTTTTGAAAGTGAAATACCCCTTTAAGAGCGTCTGATTTGCCTAAATTGGAGGCATATTGTAATGTGCATGTAATGCTAGACAAATTTCTCCCCTGGGAAGATAAAAAAATGTGGTCCCATTATTATTATTACCCTTATAATTGTTAATTATTATTATTATTACCCTCATTATTATTGTGTTTGTTGTTTCCTTTATTATTTTTATTTGTTTTTCTCAGTTATTAAAATTGTTTTTTCAATTATTAAAATTGTTTATCAAATTCAAAATGAAATGATTTTCTCTAAAGTAACTTCATTAATAAGTCAAAGTAAATCTAAGAAACAATCTACAAGCTCATAAGTAAGTCTTAAATCTCTCTTTTTGGTCACAGGCAAAAGTGTCCGGTTTTGATGTCCTGAATCCATTTCTGCCGTATGTCAAGTGATACAAGTGACGGTTTTGTTAGAAATTTAGTAGTTATAATAAGCAATTACGAAAATTGGAAATTGGCTATAATTTTTGATGTACTTTTGTTGTTTATGATTTTTTGCTGTATTGCATAATCACCATGAAATGGAATAGGTCTATACTTTTAGTGGCCTACAGGCACATCTTATAAAAGCCCTGTGAGCTTGGTTTCCAGAAAAAAAATCTGCCTCATATCACTTGGCATATGGCAGAGTGGTTTCAGCACATCAAAATCATATAGAAACAACTTAAAACAACTTAAGTACAATTTATCAGAATTAGACCAATTTCTATTTTAGTTATTCATTATCCTAATTATTAGATTAGATTATTAGATTAAAATGGGGATTTGTATCACTTGAAATGAATTTGGCTCATAAAAATCATATAGAAAGGTTTTTTTTAATACATCGAATGGATGCAACCTGGGACGTGTCTTCAGTGATGTATCCTAAGCTCATTGGGGTTTCGGGTCTCTCGAACATCATACCCCTCACTCAGGTGACCCAGCCGGGGTTCATGACACCCCGACTCACGTCCCAGTAGCTACCCCTGATCAATCCCACAAGGGAAAGGCCAAGGCCGTCCAATCCACCGCCCCTGAAATACTCCGCCAAAACTGGGAGGTTCTGATGCGTGGAGGGACTAGGCTCTGTGGTTTGACACCTGTCCGTGCCCCTCCTACGTCTCACCAGGAGGCACAGGACCTGTGCGTTGCACCAGACTCCCAACGCCGGACATGGAAGAGACATGAGCGGTGGACAAACAGCCCTCCTAAAGGACTAACCAAGGGGTTAACCCATTATGTACATTAAATATCAAAATTAAAGCTATTTGATTTTTCTTTTCTTTTTTTTAACTGTTGTTAATTTGGGGTTTTACTTGCTAATTACTCAATTTCTGACAAAACGGTCACTTGTATCACTTGGCATGTGGCAAAATGCATTCAGCACAGTGTCACTTGGCCACAGTGTCACAGTGGCAGAATTGGACCTTGCTTAAGGTCTAAATGTCATCAGCCACCATTTTTTGGGGCATTCAGGACCAGACTAGTCTGCCTGAACGCTCATCATGTACTGCCTCAAAACCATGGGATGAATAGCAGCTTTGAATAGCACGGTGTCTACAGTATATTTCACTTTGAATGCATGTCCCATTTATTCATGTTTGACCCTTTAATTCACCTGTATGTCTTGTAAGTGTGTTGTATAGCCATGGTCCATACAAATCAAGATAGTCCTGACAATTACCATTTGTGTCATGGGCGGAGCTAAGCAACTCATTATCTTTTGTCCTCCTAATACAGCATCATGTCAGGTGGCTATATTTTGAGTTCTATTGTGTGTATTCAACATTTGAAGTGAGATTTGTCTTGTAGAGCTCAAATAATATTTTTTGGTGTTTATTACATCTTCGTAGCACTAGTGGAAAGGGGTGTCCCTCTAACGTTGCAGAACACAAGTCCTGGAAAAAAGACCTTCTAGTACATAGAAACATGTAGCCTGGAGGAGAGGGGCAGTGATCTGGCCAATCACTGCTGACCAGCCAACTGGAGAGTGTCGTGGGCAAGGGTCGAAACACTCTACGAAGGTTGGAGACCACCTGATGACCTCTCTTCCAGGCCAAGGCAACCACTTGTAGTGGAGTATATTTGCATCTTCGATGTATTTACAAACATGATTAAACTCATAAGAGCCAATACATCTACGTTAACAAAAGGTATTAGCTTCTACAATGTTTCTACAATGTTAACAATTTGACTATACTTGTTAGGACCACTCTTGGTCCTAACAAGTAGGGTAAAATTGTTAATATCTAGAATGTTCTAAAATGAATTTTAATACAATCTGCGGTGATTGTATTAAAATAGATTTTTTTTCATGTTCAGGAGTGTAATTCATATGTCTCTACAATGTCTAGAAAGGGTGGTCCTAAAAAGGATAGCAATAGTCCATTTTTTTGGAGTGGTCCTAAGTAGTTAACATATGTAAGAATGTGTGTGTGTGTGTGTGTGTGTGTGTGTGTGTGTGTGTGTGTGTGTGTGTGTGTGTGTGTGTGTCTCATCGGTGATGATACAGTGTTACAGTTAGTAGTACCATCACACACTATTTGATTGAAACACTGAACACACACACACACACACCCCCACACACACACACACACACACACACGCACACACGCACACACACACACACGTGCACGCTAGCGTCTCTGTGCTACAGAAAAACAGTGACAGAGGGCAGAACAAACACCACTGGTTTGAATTAATCCACCCAACAACGGGGTTATAGCAAACAAAACACTGCAGCATCCCACTGGCGGTTTGATCCGTTAGAACCGCTGGAAACCCCAGAGCGTCCGTCCCTGTGTTCTGGTCGGAACACTGCAGAGGGAAAAACCCAAAACACACCCGCGTCGAAGGGGAATCCCACCTGTTTTCAAGATTTTCAACAACACTTGCTGAAGTTGGTGTTAATTTTAACAGAATTCTCTCTCCACCGCTGCGTTGCCGGGGGGTGCAGCACACAACGGTGCTCCCGTTCATCATCATCGAGATGCGGACCACCCACCACCAGTACCCCAGGAGAGCCTGCGGCCTGGTGGCCGTGTGCTTCTTCGCCCTGGGATACGTCCTCTGGTAAAGCAAACCCCCTCCTCTCCACCCCAATGTTATCAGCCCATAGAATCACACAGCACATGCAGTGGGTCACTCATCACTGTTATCAGCTCATAGAATCACACAGCGCAGTGGGTCACTCATCACTGTTATCAACCCATAGAGTCACAAAGCACAGTAGGTCACTCATCACCATTATCAACCCATAGAATCACAGCGTAGTGGGTCACTCATCAATGTTATCATCACCCTACTGAGAATCATCGCTTGATATTGGTAGAATTGCCGAGTTATTCAATAGAACATTACTGAAATGAAATGAAATTTTGCTGTCCCAATGATCACTGAATACACCACTGAGACAATGAAGCGTAGAAAGAATTTAAACCACACTGGTTCCCAAACGTTTTCATGCCAAGGACTCTGTACATTGACACCAATTAACCAGCGGACCCCCATTTGAAAATATATGCCAGGGACCCTCAAAAGAGAAGATTTCCACGGCTCGAGCAGTGATTCTCGACCCGTTTCATCCCCAAGAACCTCCAGTCTGACACGCAGTAAGCGTCGACGCCCGATTCATATCGCAAAATCGAGAGTGTCCGTCTGTGCAGACTCTTTTACAGACCATTTGGGAGCCTTATGGCCTCATTCGGCCTGAGGGGGGGTGGAGGGGGACCCCCTGGAACTCTCCAGAGGACCGCTAGAAGTTAAAGTCATTGATGTCGTAGACAGAGAAGCAGACATATAGACAGACCAGTGGGTGGTGGCTGGAATCCTGTGTGTTTTCTCTTGGTGGTTCACGGCTGTATGTTTAATGTTGTTGCTGGCAAACGGGTCATATATATCAATCCCCCCCACCCTTCCGACTACACGTCTCTCTCTCTCTCTCACACACACACACACACACACACACACACACACACACACACACACACACACACACACACACACACACACACACACACACACACACACACACACACACACACACACACACACACACACACACACACACACACACACACACACACACAGTCTAGGCGAGGGCTTTTCAAAGTCAGGGGGCGAGACAGCATGCCTCCCTTGAGCCAGGGGTTCATGGGTGTGTGTTTATAATGCGTTTAAAGAAAATGGGAAGGCTGCGTATATACGTGTGCCAAAAAGAACAGCCACGTGACAAAGATCTCACAGACGTAAAGCCGCTATAAAATACAGGAAGCTCAGCCCAGTAAACGTACGTCTGAGAAAAATGGCTGATTAGAGAGAGAGAGAGAGAGAGAGAGAGAGAGAGAGAGAGAGAGAGAGCTGGTCGTGACTGTTTGTGAAAACGACAACTGAGGGTATTTTGTCTATAACTTCAGTTTTAGTTTTGTGAACACAATACAGCTTCTATTTACTTATCATTTTTGTATTTGTTTATTAGTTTCAGTTAACTGAAATGTTTCTTTGAATTCTATTTTTTTTTTCAGTTAGTCTTAGTTAACTATCATATAACACAACAAAAAAAAATATTTGCTTTCGCAGCACTAGATCCAATCACGTTGGGACAAGTTGATTGGATCTATTGCTGCTAAAGCAAATCATTCAGGTGGAACCAATGTCCATGTTTCAATCACATAATCTCAACGATTTTTTTTCAGTGAACCTTGACCAACGATGCATCTATATATATTTTTTTATGTCTATGGTGCCGATTCCACCAGGTGACAAGGTGTGCATGTTTTCCACCTCAGGATGTGCTGGGTGCACCAGGCTGACGGGGGTGTGTTTGTTTTCCCTCTCAGGATATGCTGGGCACACCATGTGACAGGGTTGTGTTTGTTCTCCCTCTCAGGACATGCTGGGCACACCATGTGACAGGGTTGTGTTTGTTTTCCCTCTCAGGATGTGCTGGGTGCACCAGGTTGACAGGAGTGTGTTTGTTTTCCCTCTCAGGATGTGCTGGGTGCACCAGGTTGATGGGGGTGTGTTTGTTTTCCATCTCAGGATGTGCTGGGTGCACCAGGTTGATGGGGGTGTGTTTGTTTTCCATCTCAGGATGTGCTGGGTGCACCAGGTTGATGGGGGTGTGTTTGTTTTCCCTCTCAGGATGTGCTGGGTGCACCAGGTTGACGGGTGTGTGTTTGTTTTCCCTCTCAGGATGTGCTGGGTGCACCAGGTTGACAGGTGTGTGTTTGTTTTCCCTCTCAGGATGTGCTGGGTGCACCAGGTGACGGGGGTGTGGGTGTACCCCCTGTTGGAGCGCGTGGGGCCCGTGTCCAGGGTGCTGTTCTTCTCCTGCGTGACGGCGCTCATCTCCACCTTCTACGTCCTGGGAGAGATCCTCAACAACTACATCTGGGACCAGCGCTACGCAGGTAAACATACCTGTAGATTTAAGTTCACAAACAACCCATGCAGCGCTCATCATGTGGGTCTGCTATTTAAAGGACCACTTCACCACTTTTCAACGTACATGATGTACATGATACATGTACATGATGTACATGTACATGATAAAATACCACTATTTTTTCTACTCAGTCTGTGTCTCACAGGAGGGCTGTGGGCATGCAGTTCAGAAACTTCTTCCAATGACATCATCATATTAGCTTGGATTCCACCATTGATGATGTCATTGGAAGAAGTTTCTGAACTGTCCACAGCCCTCCTGTGAGACACAGACGGAGTAGAAAAAAAAAATAGTGGTATTTTATCATGTACATTGGTGAGGACCTATTATATGAATATATGTTTAAAAGTGATGAAGTTTACAAACAATCCATGCAGCGCTCATTGCGTGGGTCTGAAAATGATAAGGGGCAGCTTCATCCGCACCCATACCATTTTCAGTAGTATTTCAAATACTTTTAAATATAAGCACCGTTTGGTGGGGCAGACTGGGCATTGCCCCCCCATGCCTATGCCTAGATCCACCCCTGGTGTGTGGAGAGATGAGAGAATGTAGGGATGGAAAATCAACTGTCTCTCTGCCTGTCTGTCTCTCTGTCTCTCCCTCCCTCTCTCTCAAGACAAGATCAAGTGTGACTGAACGACTGACAGCTGTCAGTCACCTCCCGGACGTGAGCTACTGCGAGGACAAGTGATTTCTCCCCGCTCTCGACAATGATGGACAGCACAAGAACATGCCGAACCCAAAACATCTGCAAAACCGAACAAAAAAAAAAAGAACGCATCCTTCTCAACCGGACCTGTACAGTACAATGGGCCTTTCTCCAGGTATAGGGCGAGATCCACTAGCAACCTGCAACGACCTGGTCACAATCACGTCGCTCTTAAACTACAGCTTCTGGTCGTGTTTGGTTAGAGTTTGCGAACATGCACTGCTCTCTTCAGGCCTTAGGTTTAGAGATAGGGTTACGTTTAGTTTTAGGATTAGACATAGGGTTATGTTTAAGTTTAGGTTCTCCCCCAAACCACAAACCAGACCAGGTTTGCATTTATAGCTGCTCGCTACATGCGACCACAAGCAGCTATAGCTGGGACAGTGATTGTGACCAGGTCGTGGGTCGTCAAAAAAACAACAACAAAAAAAACATTATCATCAAACTGACGACAACAAAAAAGATGGCGCTGGGATGAAAGCCTTCAACAGATCATCCTCTTGAACTTGAATCTGGAGATTTCTCTGTCTCACCACGAGTGTCTGAAAGGAGCTGGCCAGGATATGTGTTGACATCCATGTATGAACTTGCTCACTGACACAATACTGCTACACACACACACACGCACACACACACACACGCACACACGTCAACCTTATACATCATGCTCATCCTATATCTAGCATCAAACCATTTGCATTATATCCTTTGTCCAACAGTTATTATTACTATGAGCACTTATTGTTAGCATTATTATTATCAAAATAAGTATTTGCTCTCATATTATCGTATAATTAACTTAACGATCCAACAGACCAGAACACGTCAGTGACAGAATAAATGCTGTTTGTATTCAGGACCATGTTGGACTGATGGAGACGTATGATGAAGCCATGCATCATCTGACAACGACTGCTTCAGAAGGTCTCAATGGGTGAAAAAAAACAAAAAGTAAAAGTGAGTAAGCACAAAGACACAAGGGCTGGAGCAGAGGTCTATTCATTTAGTGCAGTGGTTTTCAACCTTTTTCATACCAGGGCCCACTATTCATTCAGAATTTGAGCCCACAGACCGACATTTGAGGACATTTTAGCCGCACAGACCCCCAAAACTAAGGATTTTATTTTTTACTTTTGTCCACATTTCCAGGCTTGATTTGGGAAACAAAACAGTCAAACATACAGATCAAAATGGCCATTCATTTCCTACATTCTTCAATTATGTGTGATGGTGTGTATTTTAATTCTTGAGAGTGTAAACATGAAACCAAATGGACCCGCAAGATAATAGTTACGCATAACTATTATCATGGCATATAGACCTGTGATATTCACCTGCATTTCAACAGGATTTACAGCAAGGGATTGCTACAAAAATAATAAGCAACGGTAAATGTACCATAGCATGATGGTTTAGGACTTTGGGGGTTATTTTAACGGCACAAAATGAATACTCGCATTGTCAATAACAGTTACAAGGACCATGCTCCACTGCTAATGGCTGGTATTCTCAAATGCTATGGTGTAGCCAGGTATGGTGTAAGTCTTCTTAATCACGTCTGGGGCCTTGTGTGTAGGCCAAAAGCCTGTACCACCAGACCTGGGTCTGGGCTTACCAAATAATTACTCATAATAATTAAAACCAGTCATCAAGAGCTTCAACTCATGATGAACAAAGCAGGGGAGTACAGTAACATTTTTAACTGGGGGGACAGGTGATTTCTGGACTTTTTGAATTGCAGGTTTTAATTATTCTGGGTAATTATTTGCCCTGCAGAAGACATATATTATGCTTAAAAAGAGGCTGCAGTGTTGGATTATTTGTGTATAGATTTCATGGAAGAGCAGATCTTGGGACAGATTCTGTGCTGCGGTCTTAAACCCATTCAGGACAGGAACCGAATTTGCTGTTTAAATGGGAATTAGGCCTTCACTAAGTCCCTTCCCAATCCGACTTGTCCAATAGGCACGTTGGCAGAGGAAAGCTTGACAAGGAAAGCTTGACCTGCATAGCAACAGTTGCTAAAGTATTTGGATTGGCTATTGGACAGTGAAAAACCCACGCCAAAGGATGGGGTTTAGAGAAGGGCTCATTCCACCCATTTTCAACATTTTACCATGTCATTACTTTACCTATAGAGAATACTACGTTTTTTTTTTACGTGTTTTAGGTTTTTATTAGATAAAGTAAAGGATGTGTGTTTCACCAGGTTAATGGTGATTTTTTTCAGACCTCTGTGCTATTGAAACACAGAAAAGGGGGGGGGGGGGGGGGTATTATTTCCACATAAGATCTCTGTTAATGACCTAATAGAATGCTGAAAATAGGCAGAATACCCTGGAAGGCAGATGTTATACTTCAGCTTTTGAAAGAATAGCACCTCTGCTAGCTCTGTAACTTGTAGATCTGCTATTTGGTTATTTTTTACGTTAAAATGTGGCACAAATCCCTCAATAAACAAGCGGCAACAAACGCTGTAAAGCATCACTGTGTACTTCTTTCACTATACTTCTATACTGTACAACATCTACAAATTTGCGATGCTGCCGCGCTGTGATGCATTTGTAGCACCCAGCCATGAGCCAGCCACAACAGTCCTGCCCATCAGGCTCAGCCCTATTGGCGCGACTGGTTGTGCGTTGGACTGGCGAGTGGGAGTCCCGGGTTTAATCTCCGCTTCCACGTAATACTACACAACACTGCAAGGTTGTAGATCGTCTAATTTGGCAAAAAACGGTCAAGATCCAGAATACCAATGCTGCTGGTTCGGTAACACCCGTCATGGTGGTTGTTAAAGGGATTAAAAAAAAATTGGGAACTGAAATTGTATGAAAAACTGTTACAACAATGATATATAGTGGTGTCAACTGTATTAATTAATTGCCAGAGTCCTGTGGTGGGAGTTCTCCTCTGGTGTTGGTCAATATTAATTAGTTCTGGTCATTTTGTAGGGGCTCTTCATTTTTACCTCCCTTTTTTGACCATCACATGGAACTACTTTTTGGGCGTAGTGCTATGGACACAAAATACGGTAAATAGTTCCCTGTGATGGAGGGGTCAAAAATGAACAAAGGATGTGCTAATATTTTAGAAATGTGTCAATTAATTTACCTTGGATTCTTTTACCTTCACTCCATGGCCTCCCAGTGACCCCTCCAAAAAAATGACCGGAACTACTTCATATTTCACCAAAAAACAGAGCAGAACTTCCACCACAGGACTCTGGCAATTAATTAGTGACACCACTATATTTCATTATCGGAACTATCCCTTTAGCGAGCGTCATGACGGGTCATGATGGGTGATCAATTCATAAAGTTGCCACCACTATACCAATGACAAGTATTTCATACAACTTAACTTCAAAAAATCCTGAACTATCCCTTTGAGTTCCGTCGGTTGCTTTCATTTGGCTCAAATCACCGCTCGCTCAGTACCAAATGAAGTTCTGGATCTCGCCGTCTCTACCTCCATGAGATCGATCGCGCTCAAACTTACGAAACCGCCGTCCTGAAGTGTGTGCATGCGGCCTCTCAAGCATGGTAATACGAAACTGTGTCTGCGGCGTGTGCGTGTCTATGTGCGTGCACGTGTGTGTCTTTCAGCAGACTTTGTGGGAACGTCGGATCCGATCCATTCATTACAGAGAAATATTATCAGACTATGAGTTCATGTTTTTGGCCCATAGTTCTCTGCTCTGGCATGCTTTCTTAGCAGACATAACACACACACATGCACATGCATGCACACACGCACGCAAACAGACATTTCTAACACTATATCTGAGAGAGCACATGGGTATCATACACCCGCAAGAGTGCAGAGCAGGAACGAGCGCGCACGCGTGCGTGCGTGTGTGTGTGATTGAGTCTAGGAGTGGTTGCACTGACACAGTATCCCCAGCTGTTGGGTGAATAAAGCGGCGAAACAGGACAACTAACCACTTTAGCAGATCTGCTCCCTCCCTTTCTCTCGCTCTCCATGGATACAAAACCACAAAACACAAAATGAAACGCTGTCCACTGTCTCTAATCACACCACTTAGACCGCTGCTGCTGCTGAGTGTACAGTGTGTGTGTGTGTGTGTGTGTGTGTGTGTGTGTGTGTGTGTGTGTGTGTGTGTGTGTGTGTGTGTGTGTGTGGGTGTGTTCGCACACCTGGCTGTGACCTGTTAAAAAAAATCAACTTTGTATAAAATACCAATTGATCTCACTCCTTTTTCGCCCATCTTTCTATCCATTGCACTTTTTGGGGTGGCAAAAGGTGTGGGGAATGGGGGGGCACATGCACAAATCGGGGTGCCAATTAATGTCAATTAACACACTGACCGCAATCGCGTGTGCGTCCTTTCCTGCTCACTGCCACGGCTCAAGCCACAGGAGGGGGGGTGCCGTCATGCTTATTAAATACTAGCTTGTTTTTTCCCTGGAACGGAATGACAATTCAGACTGAGGTCAGGCCTTTCCCAATTGGGGGGGGAAGGCAAAAATTGTGTAGTGCAGCTTCTTCATAGTCAGGACATGCCTAGATCAAGCCCTGCTTTAGTTAAGCATGCAAAAAGGTACACAATAATGTATCGATTCTCTTGCAACACAAGCACTGTTGTGATCTTGTAGGTCGGCAAGTGTCTGCGCTGTGACACACAAAAACTTTGTAGTTGTATTCGATAACTGAAGCGCTGCTCATTCGTCTCCCCGAAATATACATTTAATGTGTTTCTGATAAAGAACGTTTTCATACGACTAATATGCGGTGTCCATAGAACTAATGCGACTATTGTTACTGCTTATTGCTTGAGGTGGATAAGAGACTAGGAAAAAGACGGTGGTAGCCTTATCGGTTATACAACAGAGAACGCCACACACTTATTAACAATATTATGTTTGCTATAATAATTAAAGTACCACCCCAAAAAATGTGTGGGGGAAAAGTGTGCTTTCATCTCATAATTAAAGTGCCTTCCTCAAAGGAATGTTAGGGTAAATAGGGTGTCGGGCTGTCATATTTTAATAATAATGGTCGGGCTAGGGCCGGGCTGGACACAAAGCTCTCGGTGACGGGATAGGGCCGGGTTGGAAAAAGTCGGCCCGAACCCAGCTCTACTGCAGACATAGTAACAAGAGCTTCAATGAGTTAAATTCCTGAAGCCATACCTGTGTATCCACACTGGACAATCATCCAAACTTTAAAGTGGATCCCAGAGTGTCAGATTGACAGGCGGCCAGTCAGCCATTCACTACTAATTCACAAAAGAATGAGTATTTAACTCTCATCCCTCTGAAATAATTATGTAACACTCCTTCCCAAAACCAATTAACCTGAAAATCCTGAGGAATGACCAATTGTTTATCGCCTACCTAATCTTTAAGGAGCATCAGCAATTTCTTAATATTAATTGTTAAAGTTTCATAATTACAACATTAATAACAACATTACGCAAGATTACGCAATTCCTCTATTGAAAGACATTTCATGGTAAAGTCTCCATTTAAGATTTCCTATTACTCTCGAACACCATTACATCATGGTCCCTTCCACTTTCCTCCGCCCCTTTGGCCGTTAAAAACTTTTCAATCTCCGTTTCCCCAAGCTCTCCTCATGCTCCCTGCCTAGCCCCTATCCATGGGTGATGATGTAATTGAGGTCCCAATTACGTCATCACCCAAACTGGCCAATCAAAGTGCCACGGGGGACAACCACCGCCACCCTCGCACCGTGCGCTGATCACTTAACTTGCGGCCGCACAGATATGATGTTGTACAGATTTGGGGTGGTGTCATCAGACTTGTTTCAGAGTCCATGTTCTTCATTCGTGTAACTATCCCTACGGCCTCTTTTGATCATCACCGAAACTGGCCAATCAAAGTACTTTAAGGGATCGGTGTGCGGTTGTGAGTCGTCGGTGTTTGTCTTCCCTCGGAGTACTTCGATTCGCTGGTATAGGTGATGACGTAACGGTGACTTGAGTTGCTTGTTTGCAACATAGGAGCCACCACCTTCATTCAGACGAACCAAATTACTTGTGCACTCTGCTTGTGCAGGTACCAAGAGTGTGCCAAATCTGTAACACATACACAAATAGCAGCAAATCCTGAGCAAAGCGGTGTTGTTATTTGTCATTCTATGGTGACAGTTTGTGGTTGAGGTCGGCCAGATCTGAACTTAGCTGATATAATGTGAAAAAATACATTAGCGAGAAAGCCCTTAGTGTTTGGAAACAGTCTAAAAAAAACACCTTCACTCGACCTCTTCACAGTTTATTTGTATAATAGCAGCCGTTCGGGGAAAATCTCGAAAGTTATGACGTCTCCCCAGACTCAGGTCAGCCGTACCAAGCGTCTGCATGGCTTAACATCTCAGGTCTACCCAAAGACCAACCACAATGATCAGATCCTCTCAGCCACCTCTCTAAACAGCTCTCTAAACGGCCAGGAACAAGAAGACACAAACAAACCAAGATCGTTCCGTCATCAACAGCTTATCAAGACTACTGTAACTGAGCCAGGAGAAGTGAAGAGTCACCGGACAGCTTACGCAGGAAGGAAACACGTCTGTGAACTTTGTGGAAAGAGCTTCACTTGTTTGAGAAGCCTTGGGAGACACAGCTTAATTCACACAGGTGGAAAACCGTTCCACTGTGAACATTGTGACAAGAGCTTCAATCGACTAGACAGTTTGAAAGAACACCTGTGTAACCACAGTGGAGAGAAGCCCTACTGTTGCGGATACTGTAACAAGAGCTTCAATCAGTTAAGAAACTTGAAGACGCACCTGTATATTCACACAGGAGAAAGACGTTACATCTGTAAAACGTGTAACAAGACCTTCATTCAGTCAAGTCACCTGGACAGTCACCTACTTGTCCACACAGGAGAAAGACGTTACATCTGTAAAACGTGTAACAAGACCTTCATTCAGTCAAATCACCTGGTCAGTCACCTACGTGTCCACACAGGAGAAAGACCTTACATTTGCAAAAATTGTGACAAGAGTTTCAATGTGTTAAGTAGCCTGAAGCGGCACCATGGTATCCACACTGGACATTAATTAACCCAAGTGAATCCCAGAGTGTCAGATTGACAGGCAGCCAGTCAGCCATTCACACCAGTACACAGCAGAACATGTATTTTGAGTGTGCAGTGATGGCTCCAGAGGTGTATCAGGCCATCCACTTTTCTTTTGTTCCATTTTGTGACCAACTTCGTTAACCCCCATGTTGTGTATAACAGATATACATATCAGAACAATATAAACAGTCTAAAAACCCAGAGCTAAACAGGCCTCAATAACCTACACAGGCAAGCATCGACTACTCTGACTATGAAAGGTCCTGCAAAAAAAGACAAATCATTTCTACCAGCATCTTTGTTTTTTTTTTCCACATCAGAAAATGGGAACACTATATGCCTTGTATTCCAAAAGTAAGTCGTCTTTGCCGAAACGTTGAAAACTGGAACACCATCATTCCAACAGGAATCCTAAATACCAAGATCATGATTTTGTGTTGAAGAAGGGAGATGCCTGGAGTCAGGCTATCTGCAGCCCAGTGACACTTCTGTAAAATGGCACCCCCCCCAAGGGATATAATTATGAACTATTTTAAACTAAACATATGTGTTTTGAATGTTCAACTCTCGTTATAGAGGACAAGTATAATGTATTTATCCATATGAAGCTTATTAGCCTGGGATCCTTTTAAAGCATGTCTGGTGTTTGCCCCCTCCCCTCATGGTCGCCCCCCCTACCCTCATGGCGCCCAAGGCAACTGCCTAGTCTGCCTAATGGCAAAAACGCCCCTGTTTGTAATAAGTGACAGGGACATGGCTAAATAAGTTTGCACTACGGCGATGACACCTGACCGTATATTTAGTTCAATAACATGACTAATATGTTGGATGAATGCCGAAAGATGCATGCAGTGATCCTTGTGTGTGCCGAGCCAGCGCAAGTGGGACTGGAGATCTCACTACATCCACCATCGGTACTCATTCCAATTCAATGATGTGAGGCGCTATTTATTATTTAATTTGAATGTTGGGTCCGATTTCCGTTCGCTAGTATTGTATAGGCATGATTAAACCAATAAAGACAACACAGTTAGATAGGCTGTGCACACACACTTCCATGTAACTGTGGAAACCAGGCCATCCTAGTCAATGTTAACAGCACTGTCAATCAGCTATGTCACTGCAAATAACGGAAAACAGGTTCTGATATCGATGACATCAGGGATCTCTGTATTAAAGTTATATATTCAAGAAAATAATTATTTGATCCCTTGATGATTTTTTAAGTTTTCATGATTAGAAAGAAATGAGCACTCTGTCATTTTTATGGTATTTTTATTTAAACAAATAGAGACAGAATATGAACAAAAATGTCCATAAGAAAATAATATTTAAAGGTTATAAATTAATTTGCGTTAGAGCTCGTGAAATAAGTATTTGATCCCTAAGCACAATCAGACTTAGTACTTGGTGGAGAAACCCTTGTTGGCAAGCACGGAAGTCAGACATTTCTTGTAGTTGGTCACCAAGTTTGTGCACATCTCAGGAGGGTTTTTAGCCCACTCCTGTTTAGATATCCTCCCCAAATCCTCAAGGTTTCGAGGCTGTTGCTTGCCAACCCAAAGCTCAATCTCCCTCCATAGATTTTCTATAGGATTAAGGTCTGGAGACTGGCTAGGCCACTCCATGAGCTTAATGTGCTTCTTCAAGACCCATCTTTAGTGCTCTGGCTGAGGAAAGGAGGTTCTTGTCCAAGATGTTGCAGTGCATGTCTCCATCCATCGGCTACACAATGCAGTGAAGTTGCCCTGTACCCTTAGCAGAGAAACAGCCCCAAAGCATAATGTTTCCACCTCCATGCCTGACGATGGGGATGGTGTTGTTAATGATTTGAAGGCAGCTGGGACCACAGTCATCAAGAAAACCATTGGTAACACAGTACACCATAACGGATTGAAATCCTGCAGTGCCCAGCCATGTCCCTCTGCTCAAGAAGGCGCATAGAGGCCCGTCTAAAGTTCACCAATGAACACCTAAATGATTCAGACCAGGCTGCGGGGAAGGTGATGTGGTCAGAAGAGACCAAAATTCAACTCTTTGGCATCCATTTGACTTGCCGTGTTTGGAGGGAGAGAAATGCTGAATACAAACCCAACAACACCATCCCCACCGTCAAGCATGGAGGTGGAGACAATATGCTTTGGGGCTGTTTCTCTGCGAAGGGTACTGGGCAACTTCACCGCACTGTGTGGCGGATGGATGTGGTCATGTACCGCAGGATCTTGGAGAAGGACCTCCTTCCCTCAGCCAGAGCACTGAAGATGGGTCGTGGCTGGGTCTTCCAGCATGACAACAAACCAAAACATACAGTCAAGGCAACAAAGGAGTGACTCAAGTAGAAGCATATTAAGGTTATGGAGTGGTCTAACCAGTCTCCAGACCTTAATCCTATAGAAAATCAATGGAGGGAGCTTGAGCTTCGAGTTGGCAAGCAACAGCCTCGAAACCTTCAGGATTTGGAGAGAAGATCTAACCAGGAGTGGGCCAAAATCCCTCCTCAGATGTGCGCAAACTTGGTGACCAACTACAAGAAACGTCTGACTTCCGTGCTTGCCAACAAGGTTTTTTCCACCAAGTACTAAGTCAGGTTGTGCTTAGGGATCAAATACTTATTTCACGAGCTCTAACGCAAATTAATTTATAACCTTTAAATATTATTTTCTTATGGACATTTTTGTTCATATTCTGTCTCTATTTGTTTAAATAAAAGTACCATAAAAATGACAGAGTGCTCATTTCTTTCTAATCATGAAAACTTACAAAATCATCAAGGGATCAAATAATTATTTTCCTCACTGTATATTCAACCTAATTCAAATATCACCTATTGTCTTTAAATTCTGACCCGCAAGGGTCCATTTGGTTTTCCATTTTGTCCATTTTATTTTCCATTTTGTCCATTTTGTTTCCATTTTGGAAGCCACCATGATCCACTGTAGTGGTGCGTTTTGTTAGTTTGCAGAGCAATGGAAATTAAGGTGTTGTAGACAACATTTAAAAGTATAGTAAGTGATTTCACTTCATTCAAATATTGTTAGTTTTCTCTTCTATTTTGGCTAATCCTCCCTACTACAGTGTGGTGACCATATGAGGAGTTCCTGTCCCCAGTGAGTCTTTCGGAGAAAAGCCTTTCGTCCAATCAGGATGACCCATTTGGTAAAGGGTGCTCCAGGGAAAATCTTGCCTGGGCTCCAAATTGCTTAGAAATGCCACTTAAGTGATGTATGGGCAAAACAATTCCACATTCCAATTCATTTGATTTCATTGTTATATATGAAAATACACCAACATCAGCTATTTCATAGTTTTTGTGATTTTGACATGTTGAAGCCAAGATCTTTGTACTTGAATTCAAGTCACGTTTTGTTTAGAAGACAGGACCTTTACTCATAAGTGTGTGTTTTGATAGCTGGTTTAATTGTCAGAATTGTGTGTGTGTGTGTGTGTGTGTGTGTGTGTGTGTGTGTGTGTGTGTGTGTGTGTGTGTGTGTGTGTGTGTGTGTGTGTCTGTGTCAGTCCCACTCAGGGAGTTTGACACCGCATAGTGTGTTCATTAGCACTTGTAAGTTTCGCTGTGTGAGCGCACACAGTGAAATGAACCTAGACCATAGTTATTTTTTTTCCCACCAGTGCGTTGTTCAGATTGTCGTGAATGCTTACAGTCTGTGTACTGTAGGCCTATATGTTTGCATAAATTAACATGCAGAGACGTGTCGTTGCACTGTATGTACACCGGCATACAGTATTTGTGTTTCACACACACACACACACACACACACACACACACACACACACACACACACACACACACACACACACACACACACACACACACACACACACACACACACACAGGAGGTGTATGTTGCGTGAGAGTGTGTGCGGTGCGCGCGTGCGTGTCTGTGTGTCATCTCTTCATTAACACGTCAGCTTCTGTACTCGGAGGTGACACATCACAACATTCTTCTCTGCATAAATTTGCATATAATCTGCATAATAACAGCGGATAGATAGATCTTTTTTTTCCCTGTTGAACCCTTCACCAGGGTTCAATTTAACTTTGGAACACAAATATCATCCTCATATATATATACACACACACACACACACACACACACACACACACACACACACACACACACACACACACACACACACACACACACACACACACACACACACACACACGTTAAAATTATGTCGAACCCCAGCATTCGTACTGTGGTTAAATCCTCTCTAAAAAAAACACTACATCCTCACGCATGCAACGGGTCGCTTTACTTTGAAGATTTAACGAATGCTAAATGATGATAGCTAAAGGGATAGTCCGGATTTTTTTGTTTGTTTGTTTTAGTTAAGCTGTATGACATACTTGCCATTCATATAGTGGTGTCAGCTGAATTAATTGATTTCATGAGTCCCATGGTGGGAGTTCTGCTCTGGTTTTGGTGAAATATGAAGTAGTTCCTGTCACTGGGGGCCATGCAGTGAAAGTAAAGGAATCAAAAAAACAAAAACAAAAAACAAAGACAAAGTAAATGAATCAAAAAACAAACAAACTCAACTTGCTTTATGTTGTTAACCTATTTCTAAAATATTAGCACATCCTTTGTTCATTTTGACCCATCACAGGGAACTATGTAGTTTGTGTCCATATCACTATGCCCAAAAAGTAGTTCCATGCTGGGGGGTCAAAAATTAACAAAGGAGGTCCCAATATTTTAAAAATAATTTAATAACAAATTATGTTAGTTTTGTGGATTGATTTACTTTTACTGCGTGGCCCCATGGGATGACCAGAATGACCAGACCACAAAATGACCAGAACTACTTAATATTGACCTGGTTTTGGTCAATATTAAGTAGTGAGCAGAAATCCCAACAGGACTCTGGCAATTAATTAATAATAATTGAAACCAGTCATGTATATTAATGGACAGCATTTCATACAACTTGAGTTAAAAAAAATACTGACTATCCCTTTAAGGAATGTTAGCAGATGTTGGACCAATCTGGGAACTAAATAGTTACCAAGAAATGTCATCACCAGTGTGTGGATTCCAATTGGTCCCCAGGCTAAATAAAAGAAAATTGTTTAAATATTGGGTCCATTTGGTTTCATGTTTACGCTCTCAAGAGTTAAAATATTTGTCATCTGAATTAGCCCAAAGTCTACACAACTAGAGAATGTAGAAGATTAATGGTCATTTTCATCTGTATGTTTGCCTGTCTTGTTTCTGAAATGGTGGGCCCTGGTATGAAAAAGGTGAAGGAAGCATGCATGTGTGAAGGATGAGTTATGCTGATCCATCCCACTGGAGAGTGGAGACGCTCTCCAGCTCTCTCTCTCCCTCCCTCCCAAAACCAGAACACTTCTGCCACCTAGCGGCCACAGAGTGAAAGTGAAATCTGTGTGTGTGTGTGTGTGTGTGTGTGTGTGTGTGTGTGTGTGTGTGTGTGTGTGTGTGTGTGTGTGTGTGTGTGTGTGTGTGTGTGTGTGTGTGTGTGTGTGTCAGTTAAAGTCCCAGCCCTACAACTATGCTATCTATTACAAATGGCCTCGTCACAACACTCAACACACAGTTGTTGCAAGTCTCGCATAAGCAAACAATTCTCACATAAAATCTCAAATCTACAACGCAACTCGCTGTCAAACACGACACTGATGTTCAGTTGCTGGACACACTTTTCGCATAAACTCTCAAAGCATTAACCTACAACACACAAGTAGCCAAATCTCGAAACATTCAGGTCATGTGAGCAATGTGCAATTTGGACTACATTATACAAATGACTTGAGAACCTATGCTTTGTTTAGTGAGCAATGAGAGACAACCAGAGTTAAGCAGAAGGAGAAGAGCAAGAGGATGAGGAGACCCTTCTCCTCTCACTCTTAGTATACTGTTAGAGAAGTAGGTGCACAGAGGAGGAGGAGAAAGATGAAGGAGAACAGTCATATGTAAAGATGGTTTGATCATGAGCGAGGCTGTCGCTACCATCATGAACATTTTCTCCTCTATTCTTCCACCTTATTCTACCAGAATCCTGTTGAGGAGTTCCTTTTCAGCTTTGAGGTGGAAGGTGTATGAACAAAACCCACAGAGCCAGTAAAAATATAAACACTGTCGTTTTTCTTTATTTGGCTGCATAATTGTTTGCTTTTTTCCCCTTTGACTATGAAATAGCAGGCTTACACAGTCACTGTCACTTACGCAGTCACTGTCTCCTTCATGCATTTTTTTTTTATGATTGGCAGTGTGCAGCAAATGCTTAGTTGTGTGCACTAAATGAATGTTATGTGTGTGTCATTTGAAAATATGGCTGTGGACCAAATGAAAACATTTTGGGAACAGTTAAGAGATTTTATTGGCAAAGAAACATAATGGGAAAAAACTGTCAGGGTTTAGAACTCTGTGTGTGATGTTTTCAGGTTTGTGTGTGCAGTTTTAATGCCTTTTGTGGTTGAACATGTGTTAACAATAATGAAAAACTGTAAGTATGCTTTTTAACATCTGACTTGCTTTTAACTCACTTCTTCTGCTTCACTACTTTTTAAAACAAGAGTTACCCAACATGAATTATGCCATGACCATATGTAGCACCCAGCCATGAGCCAGCCATGCACAACAGCCCCACCAATCGGGCTCAGCCCCGTTTTCGATCCCCGCTTCCACGTAATACTGTACATACATGAATTAACTATGAGTTGTGACACAATAATATCCAAACGTCTTGAACGTCACACACACACTTCACTTTTCACAAGTAGAAAATAAAAAGGCACATGCTTAGTGTACAGTACTCACATGTCAAGGATGGGGTTTGAATGGTGAAATGGTGAAGGCCAGCTGCGTGATGGGGGAACACAGCAGCGATGGAAACAGGGTGGAAGAAACAGAAGGGTTGAAGAACCGGCAGAAATGGTCACTCTTCAGCAGGGCAAAGTGTGTCCCCAAGGAACAGTGATGATCACACTTAGGCCGTGGGCCAAATGAAAAATCATTGCCATCTAAAGGGACAAAACATGTGGTATCATTACGTTCATGGCAGACCACTGGTAGCCTGACACTTCACAGTTTGCATTTTCATTTCGTTTCACTAGGTTATTCAGACTGAAAGTCCTCCATATGGCAGCAGATTTGGGTGTTATCAAAGCAGCAGTCATCAGTGATTGGTTCATACCAAACAATCAATCAAATATACAAAGAGTCATTCAGTGAAACATTTTATTGATGTGGGATTGTTTGTTTGTCACCTTTGTATCCTCCTCAGCACTTTCCCTCCTCTGCTAAGCTACACTGCCAAAACAGAGCAGAGGCAGCCAATGGCTTTAGTAGAGTGTGGAAGGTGCCAAGTGCTGTGGGAAAGGGAGGGGTGTTTGTCAAGCTAAATGATCAATATCTGTTTACTAGACAATGTAAAGTGATGTAAATCGTAAGGATGTTGGTCTGTCAACTAATATCTATTGCTGTTGATTTATATTGCATGTATTTGAGTCCAGGGAGCTTGTAGATCAGCTGCACTCAGTTAATTGAGAACCCTTTCAGTAGTGGGATCCACCCTAAGGGAGACTGCTGAGAGGGATCTTCAGTTAAATAGGTTGCAACCTGCCATAAAACTTAAAGAAGAAGAAGCTGAGCGGCACACAGGGCCCGCACTATATGCATAGGCTAGTGCATTTCTTGTTTCTTTGTTTGTCCTCAGTTTGCCTTAAGTTTTCCATAGTTCTTTCTTTTGTTTTGGCTAGTATTATTTTTTTGCTGGTTTTTTTTTTTCGGTTCACTGTTTATTTATGTACGTGACTGGAGAAATCAACTGGAGATGACTGGAGAAAATTCAAGACAAAAAATATATATTTAGAACATATATTATGAGTTCGTTACAGTATTTATTACATCCATACATGTTCAGAGAAAAAAGGACTCCTCATTTGTTGAAGGAAGTATGAGGCCAGTTCGCTGCCTCCCCAGGTTGGTGAGTGCGTAGAGTCCAGGATGACATTGGAAAATTGGCACTGGGTGAAAAAAAAGAAAAAGAAAAAAAAAAACAGCATGGACAATGTTGAGTGTATTGTTGGGAAGGGGGAGTGATGAAAGAAGCTCCTCTCACCTACTGACAGAAGGCACAGCGACCTGGGGTGCTGACTGTGTAATAGCGTGGGTATTCCTCGCGTTTGCCGTTTCCAGAAAAAAACATGCAGTCGGGTATCTGTCCCAGTTGAGTTCACCTGCTCCAAAAACAAAAGTCAAACCCTTATGACGTAGGAAAGCACTAGCAAATTATAATATATAATACCCGTATTGTCCCGAATATAAGACGACTCATTTATAAGACGACCCTCATTTTTCAAGACTCATTTACAGAATAAAGAACATTGAATGTCAAATAGTAGCCTATAGTCCCTGAATATAAGACGACTCCATTTTTGGGATATTTCCATTGGGAAAAAAACATAGTCTTATATTCAGGCCAATAGGGTATATAAAACTATACATTGTGTAAGGGTCCATACATCCATCTTCATCTGCTTATCCGAGATCGGGTTGTGGGGGCAACAGCTCCACCAGAGAGCCCCAGAGGGCCTTGGATCCCGAGGCGATCCAAGGCCAGAGAGTCCATTTAATCCCCTCCATCTGTTCCTTGGTCTGCCCCGGGGTCTCCTCCCAGTGGGACGTGCCTTGAGGCATCTCTTACAGCCTTGTGTTCAGTGTTGGGCAGTAACTAATTTTAGATTACATATTACTGTAATATTATTACTCTTGCTCCAAAAAGTAAAGTAACGAGATTACTCTGCAAAAATGGGTAATAAGTAACGCATTACTTTGCAAGTAACGCCAAGTTACTTTTTTAAAATGAGCTTCTTGTTGCATGCAAAAATAGAACAGATTTACAAGCTATCGACAGGTATTGTAACAACAGAGATGTGCAGTAGATTGTAAGCAAATCGCTTGCTGCTTTATTTTGTTTATTTTATTTTTAAATACAAGACCTCAACTGCCTTTGACTTTTTAAACTTTCACAATTGTTTTCAAAGAGACAGATTTTGTTGGCTTTGTTTTCAGGTGCAGTTTGTGGGATTGGAGACTATTATTATTCCAATAAATTGGATTCAGTTATAAAAAGAGCTCGCTAAACAGATTATGTTGTACATCTCTATTTTTTAAAGGCGGAGTTGAGAACTTGGGAAAGTAATAACGTAATATGTAATATATTACTCTTCGATTCCAGTAATAAGTAAAGTAATGATATTACTTTGTCTAAGGGGTAACGAGTAAAGTAAAGAAGTTACTTTCCTAAGTAATATTGACCAACACTGCTTGTGTTAGAGTGATTTACTCAAATATGGAATTTTTATTACCATCCATCCAAGCAAAGTGAGCTGTCTCTCTGAACGGGCTCATGGCGAGGCGGTGAAACGCCTTGCACACAAGTTCCGGCATACATATGCAGTGTTGGTCAATATTACTTAGGAAAGTAACTTCTTTACTTTACTCGTTACCCCTTAGACAAAGTAATATCATTACTTTACTTATTACTGGAATCGAAGAGTAATATATTACATATTACGTTATTACTTTCCCAAGTTCTCAACTCCGCCTTTAAAAAATAGAGATGTACAACATAATCTGTTTAGCGAGCTCTTTTTAGAACTGAATCCAATTTATTGGAATAATAATAGTCTCCAATCCCACAAACTGCACCTGAAAACAAAGCCAACAAAATCTGTCTCTTTGAAAACAATTGTGAAAGTTTAAAAAGTCAAAGGCAGTTGAGGTCTTGTATTTAAAAATAAAATAAACAAAATAAAGCAGCAAGCGATTTGCTTACAATCTACTGCACATCTCTGTTGTTACAATACCTGTCGATAGCTTGTAAATCTGTTCTATTTTTGCATGCAACAAGAAGCTCATTTTAAAAAAGTAACTTGGCGTTACTTGCAAAGTAATGCGTTACTTATTACTCATTTTTGCAGAGTAATCTCGTTACTTTACTTTTTGGAGCAAGAGTAATAATATTACAGTAATATGTAATCTAAAATTAGTTACTGCCCAACACTGTACATATGTATACATATGTATGTATGCCGGGTCCGGCATACATATGTACAGTATGTATGCCGGCCGGGTCTCACTTGCCCTCAACCTCCAACAGCACCTTGCCCAGGAAGTCTTCAGGAAGATGAAATGAAAGAAAATGCTACTCCACAAACTGCTATGGTCCAGTCACAGATAAGCATAACATGTCATAGACAAACTTCTCCACCAATAGCTTTCCTATATGATAAAACATAAAAAATAAGGGCATGCCTTGTTGACGGGTTTGGAAGAGATTCTGAAGGTCTGGTTCCAAAAATGAACCAGTATTTATTGTGTAAAGTCCATGATATTTACATTGGAATGAATGAGCCTGGCTGGAAAGTGTCCTAGGGTGGACAAGAGGGCGGAGCTTGCCTTAAGGTCCACTGTTGATATTAAATAATCATTGGCTCCGATTAAGTTCTTGCACCTTACCTTTAAGATTGGTTGTGTGTGTGTGTGTGTGTGTGTGTGTGTGTGTGTGTGTGTGTGTGTGTGTGTGTGTGTGTGTGTGTGTGTGTGTGTGTGTGTGTGTGTGTGTGTGTAGTTTTTCCCAAATTCATTAGCCCCTGCTCAACCCCCCCCCCCCCCCCCCCCCATAGCTCCCCATGCACAAATGTCTGAGAGCTTATGTCATGAGTATTAGCCTGCTCCACTCCCGCACGAGTAGGCCATGGCCTACTTATGCACAACACGCAAGTTTTGGTTTTCTAGTTTACATTATAAAATCAATGTTAATTGTTGTTGTATTTGACTGTACAAATGTACGCCATATTATTCCGGCCAATCAGAACTTGTATCCTCAACCTTTCACGTCGATGCTTGGGTTACACAATATTTCTCCCTCTGGCACCCACCGGCACCAGTGGTGACGACACCCGGGCTTTTATAAGCGGAAAAATTCCCGGCGGGGCCTCGAAATGACAGTGCTAAGCATGGTATTTCGCCTACCACGCTCCTTCGGCACCGATGAATGATCCAACCCGCGTCAGCCAAGGCGAAGATGAGACGGAGTCGGCGTCCGACGGGAACGGCGCCTGGTCCGTGATCGGAGGAGGCAGGAAGCAGAAGACCCCTCCCGGGATACACAAGATCAAGAAACCCAATGCCTGGGCGGAAGGTAAAAGCGCGAATGGCGGCGGCGCTCCACGAGAGAGGAGTCCAACTAAGGACAGACAGCCTGCGCGCAAAATGGACCACCAGCAGCAGCAGCCGCCGAGCAGCGTCTACGTCATCCGATACAAGAACCTGAAGCAGGCCATCGAGGAGGCATACGTCACCTGTCGCTCAGACCAGACCGTCGAGAAGTGCGTGGAGGTGCTTCGGCTGATGAGCACGGGCATGCGCGACTTCGAAGCCCTCAGAGGCAGGATCCTGCAGCTCCACGAGAAGGCAGAAAAAACGGACGTCCCGCCGGACCGACCCAACTTTTCGACGACGGCGGAACGCAAGTCCACCGCCTCGTCGGCTCAGCCGGCCAACACCTCTACGAAAGCATCTTCGGAACGCAAGTGCAGCCCTTCAGCGGCTTGGCACACCGACACCTCTCTGAAAGCATCTTCAGAACGCAAGTCCAGCCCTTCGTCAGCTCAGCAAGCGGACGCCTCCCCAAAAGCGTCCGTGGCTGGTGCTCCCAACTTCGTCGGTTTCCCATCCACGCCAGCTGCGCCTCCTCTCTCCAACACGGGCCCTAGCTGGGCCGACCGGGTCAAGGGTTCCCCACCGTCCCTTTCGGTCGCCAGCAACGCTTACCCCACCAAGCCTTCGTCCGCCGCCATCGTGACCAAGGTGGTGAACCCGGTCGCACAGCCGTCTAAGTCCAAGGACGCGCCTGTCTCCAAGGACGTCCATTCGCACTACAGACCGCAGCAGCGGGCAGCGGCCCAGCTTCCCCGGTCCCAGGCACTCGACGCCAGGGCCAATCATCATCCGCTCTCCGGGCAGCCCGTCCCCGCGGAGCTCCGCAAGGAGCACGTGCAAGAGGTATCGCGTGGTGACACACCCTCCCGCGATTCAGCCAGGCCTCCCACTCCTCCCCGAGCATCCTTCGCCCAGGTTCTCTCTTCAGCCCCCATGACGTCTCTGCCCACAGCCCCCGTGACATCCCCTGTCGCTGCCCCATCCCCTCCATCACTGGACAGGTCACACACACCGAAACCCGGGGCTGCGGGGGGTGCGAACTCTGTTCTGGGACAGGGCGAAGCTCCCACGACAGCTGTATTGGAGTCCGTCACAGTCGTTCTCGCTTCCAAGTCGGAGGATGAGGTCTTTTCGGAGTTGCCCGATGAGGACGCGGTTGCCGGTGCCATTCCAGAAGAGGAGCAGGAGAAGTTAACCCTAGAGTTCCAGGCCGAGCACGACAACTTGGAGCGCAGGAACGAGGAGGCGATCGCCAGCGCCATCATAGCTGAGGAGGAGAAGCTGATCCGAGAGATCCAGGCCGAGCACGACTTCCTGGAGCGGGCCAACAAAGACGAGGAGGAAGTCATCGGTGCGGAGGATCACGCCGGCACCGAGGGCGACCTCTCCTCTTCTGTCAGCGTCGGTGGCGGCCTCGTCCTGAACATGGATTGGAACGACATCGTGCGTGACTACGAGGCACGCGAGCCATGGCGCCGGAGCATGTCGTGGGGCGCCATCGTGGAGATGGAGCCCTCGCGGCCGCCCGCTGGCCACGGCATCTACGCCGCCGCACTCGAGAGGTTCTCACACCCGCCGGAGCTGCGCCGGAGCCCCACCACCCTCGCCGCCTCCAAGCGCAAGTGCGAGGAGCGGCAGCTGATCGCCCAGCAGAACCGCGACAAGATCCGTGAGGAGAATCTGCTCCAGCTGCAGCGCTTCCATGAGCGGCAGGCCGAGGTGCGCAAGGACCGCGAGCGCCAGCTGGAGGAGCGCCGGCGCAGCATGGAGGAGAAGCACTCACACGCCGAGTGCCGGCGTGAGCGACACCTGCACGCCATCGTGCGCAAGGCCCAGGAGGAGGACGCCAAGGTGAATGAGATCGCTGTCATTAACGCGCTGGAGGCGCAGAACAAGCGGCACGATGCGCGCATCCGCCAGAGCGAGTACGAGCAGCGGCTGGCGGAGCAGGCCGAGGAGCGACAGCGGCGTGCCGAGGAGAAGCAGGCGCACGACCGCGCCGTGCAGGAGCGCAAGCGCGCTATCGAGGCCGACCGCCGTGCCAAGCTGGAGGAGCTGAAGGCACGGCGGCGTGAGCAGGAGCGGCGCGTGGAGCGTGAGCGCCAGGAGAAGGAGCGTGCGCGGGAGGATGCGGCGCGCGAGCGCGCCCGCGACCAGGAGAAGCGGCTGGAGCGACTGAGTGCCGCCGAGCTGGCCACCGCCGAGGAGCTGCGTGCCAAGATCCAGATCAAGTTCGACGAGAGCAGCCGCCGACACATGGAGCAGATGGAGCAGCGCAAGGAGAAGGCGGCCGAGCTCAGCAGCGGCATTGGTGGTGGCGGCGGCCGGCTGCACGTCCACGTCGGCCACCCGCCGCGGCTGACGCCATATGAGCGGCGCAAGCGCTGCACGCTGTGTGCGGCCGACATCGCCTCGGACGTGCATCTGCTCGCCCACGCCAAGGGCGGCCGGCACCAGCAGGCGGTGCGCGACAACAGCAGCATCCAGGGCCGTGAGCTCTCCGAGGAGGAGGTGGAGCACCTGTCGCTGAGGAAGTACATCGTGGAGGCCGCGCCGGTGGAGAGTGCGACAGCTGGCTACCTGGCGGCATCGGAGGGTGCCGCAGGGGGCAGGGAAGAGCGGCAGAAGGCGAGGAAGAGAGCAAGGAAGCTCCGTGCCAGGATGACCGCCCGCTCGAAGGAGTCCGAAGCGGCAAAAGCGGCAGCGGAATCGGCGAAAGTCCCCGAGTCGTCGCAGCTCAAGGGCAAGCTCGAGCGCCTGGCGAGGGACATAGCCAAGCATCTCCAAGTGGCGGTCAAAGATGGTGGGCAACAGCGGATGGCAGACGTGTCGGGTGTGAGCAAAAACTTGCGGGAGATCGTGCGCATCCTGGAGAAGCGGCGTGGCGAAGACCAGGCGGCCTTCCGGCAGGCAGGCGGTTTCTCGGCGCTGGAGCTCATCCTTCAGGACGGCAGCACCGGCGGTGGGTTCTGCGATGCCCCTCCTCCCACGATGCCCCTCAATTGCCTCCGTGACGCCGCCCGTGCCTATTACCTCGCATGCTCCGGCTGCCCGGCCAACTGCTCCTACAACCTCTTCAGCAACAAGGCAGCCGTGCTGGTGGACCTCCTCCTCAACCAGCTGAACCAGCTGGATGAACCCTCGGAGCGGCCATGCGCCAGTGTCAACCCAGAGGTGTTCCAGGAGAGCCTTACTACGGCCTTGCTGCAGACCACCGCCACCATCCTGGGGCTCATGGGACCAGGAGAAGGAGATCACTTTCCGGATGGCGATGCGAAAAAGGCCTTCGTTTTGCATGTGCGGGACCTCATAGGTTACACAGTGAGCGCTGGCCTGGTCGAGCGGCTGGGTGCCTGCTTCCTGTCGGTCCAGGGCCCCGTGGACGACGACCCCGAGGCGGCTGCTTTCCTCCGACAGGCGGCGACGCTGCTGCGCAACCTGTGCTCCCTGTGCTTCGCCGTGACCGCCGCGGGATCCTCCGGGAAGCGGCAGCAGCAGCGGGATCCGACAGGGCTGTCGGCCGCCCTGCTGCAGGACACGGACATGGCCGGGGTGGTGCACGCGCTCTACTGCGTCCTGCTACACGGCCCCGCCACCGCCTCACCCCAGGACAACCCGGAATCGGCAGCGGTGGCATCCGCCGACGCCGAATCTACCCGGATCTACCCGCCGTCTGTGGCCCGGGCAGCACTGCAGAGTGTCCGCTTCGTCAACAGCTGCGCCCTCCTCGACCTCCCCACCGCCCAGGCGGTGCTGGGCGCCGAGGGGCTCTCCCTGGCCTTCCGCCACGTCTTGGGTGCCCTGCTGGCGCATGCCTGCTGCTCGTCCTCTGGGTCGCAGCCAAGCTGCGCCGAGGAGCTCCTCGACGAGGTGATTGTCTGCGCCGGCTACTTTGCCGTCGGAAACCCCGACAACCAGGCGGCGATTGCGCAGCCGCCGCCCTCGTCGGCCGGAGCGGAGCCGCAGCTGCAGCCCAGTGTGCTGCAGCAGCTGTGCCGGCTGCCCTTCCGGTACTTCAGCCAGCCGCGCCTCGCCGAGGTGCTCTTCCCCACGCTCATCGCTGCCTGCCATGGCAGTGACGACAACAAGCGGGTCCTGCAGCAGGACGTGAGCAGCGCCCTGCTGGCCACATTCCTCCAGGACCGCTGCTGCCACGCGCTGTCGTTGTTATCGGACGATAAGAACGAGTGTCAGGGGGGCGAACGGAAGCGACGGCATGGGGCCGAGGAGGAGGAGACGGCCCCGCCGCGATATTACTGTGAGCTCTCCAACCGCCTTCCGAGAGATCAGTGGGATTCGGCGCTGCACTTTTTCCAGCAGAAGTGAGAGGAGCAACAGCAACCCAGTTACAGTATATGCTCACGATGGATGGTCGAAGAGTGTAGCGGAGCAGGCCCTCATGAAGTTGCGTCTACCATTTCGTACGTGCATACAAAACACAGGTTCTGTGAACTGCCGGTGTTCAATAGGCCACGTGAATGCTTCTCCAATACCAGTCAAGTGGTTGAACCAGACATACATTGTGTTTGATGTGGGGGTTGGTCCAACCACATGACTCTCATTGGAAAAGCATTGAGGTTCCAACCAAACACAAGGCAGAGCACAGAACACTTCATTTGTACGCCAAGTGAACATTTTCGGACCAAGACATTGGTTTGGAAATGCAACGCGGCAGGGATGTGAAACTTAACAGAGATGATGGTTCCCAAGTGCGGCTCATAGTTCTACAGCAAAGCCAAACCACTAACACTAAATGCGATGGACCCAAGCTTTTCCACCAATGCATTTTTACGGACTGTATACACTACACAATTTAACACTTTTTTTGAGCATGACTAACTGCCCCATTGTGTAGCAATATGTGTGTAGGTAGGTACAGTAGGTACAGTATGTCTCCATGTCTGTCTGGATGTTGTGCCCCCATGGACCCCTACAGCTGCACTGCTCACTTCACACGGGTATGATTTTTGCGTCCTTTTTTGGTAGTATGTCTATTCATAATGTTTAAATCGTGTTATAGTGAACTATTATAGTTCGACCGGGCATTTCTCCATATACAGCCAATCCTAGTCGCCAGTGTTGTAGTGGGACTTTTATAAGTCCCACTATAAGGGTGATATGCATGCACGCACATTCGTGTGCATGTGTGTAACACACACAGATACCCTGTTATAACAAATAGCCTATTAGAAACAGTGTTACAATGCTTAGTTGTATCCATAAAAGTAAATGTAATTAAAAAAAAAAACATATTTTTGCCCCCGAAATTATTTGAGATGTGAGAGAAGTGGGGGCACTGCGTCGCCCTGCGTCCCCTCTCCAATACACCTCTGCTAGTCGCACTCCGGGGGTGGCATCACGTTGTGACTTGCTCGGCATCTCGGCGGTGCGTAGCACGACAGCGACATCTCTGCCTTTCTATAGCATTGCTTCTGGCTGCAAGAAATCAACATTATAATAATAATAATAATAATAATAATAATAATGGATTGCATTTTTATAGCGCTTTTCTATGCACAGCGTGTATACTCAAAGCGCTTACAATGGTCCATTCATTCATACATTGGGAAGTAGAGCGGCGAACAGTCAACGCCAGCGTCCCCACTTCCCACATTCACACACCAGCAGTGGCAACCACTGGAGGCAAGGTGGGGTTCAGTGTCTTGCCCAAGGACACTTCGACATGTAGACAGGAGGAGCCGGGATTCGAACCGCCGACCACTGGATCATTGGCCGACCTGCTCTACCTCCTGAGCCACAGCCGCCCAACATTAACAGTAGCTATGAGCAGGATAATGGAATGTCTTTATGTTATTTCATTGCACATAGGCTTTTTAAGAGTTTAAAATGAATTGCTGTTTTGGGTGACAGTTTTCCCATCCATAGTAAGTATTTTCTTACCTTAGTGGCCCAGAGCACTAGAGTCGTATCTTGTGAGAAATACTCACAAGATACTAGATAGAGATATACTTGCTGTTTTTGGGTCGGTTGTTCAGCTCACGCACAAGTAGGCCACTGCCTACTTGTGCGCAAGGCATCTAGTTTTAAAAGAATATCCATTGACGGCACTTGCAGCATTGTTTTCAACAAATTTCAACAAATGAAACTGGAACTGCACTCTTACGAGCAACTTGCGCAGTGCCCACAAGTAGGCCATGGCCTAATCGTGTGTGAGCAGAGGGCAAGTACCCCCTTCACCTCCAGGAGATAATATTCATTAAATACTTATAAAGATGAATTCAATTACATTAGCCAGACAATTAGCCAGACAAATCAGCTAGCTAAAAATTGCCTGACAGCAGCAAATTTGGGGTGGCCAATAAGGAGACAGTATGCAAACATACATAAAATACTGTGTCCTGATTGGCCACACCAGTTCTCTGGAGTAGGAAATGGGCATCTCATTGAGCTATTCCAGACCAATCTGCTGACAGGCATTTTCTTTTGGCCAAGAGCTGATTCTAAACCAGCCAATCAATGTTACCGGATGCATGATGATGTCATCATGTTTCTGCCATCTTGACCATTCTGCCCTCTAACTGTCCAAGAAGATCCGGGTCACGAGTCCCGGAAAGTGCCGTTCAGTCCCATCAAGGGGGGGGGGGGGCTAAGGCCTATGAGATTGGTCCAGTGAATAAAAAAAAATAAAGACTCTTGCTACTTGCGGCGAGCAGAGCGAGCAAGCGCAAGTTAAGAGGATCGGTTTGTGGTTGTCGGCTGTCAACCGTCCCTCAAAGTAGGCTACTCTGATTGGCAAGGTTAGGTGATGATGTAATTGTGAGGTAATTAGGAGATCTTTCTAAGTATCTCCTTAAGATGTCTCTGTAAGTATCTCTTAAGTCTCTGTAAGTATTTCTTTAAGAGATAAGCATCTGTGGTCACTTCCACTGCTTGCGTGCAAGTAGGCCATGGTCTTCTTGTGCAAGAGAGTGAGTGAGAGAGAGAGGGAACATGATACACAACAGGACGGCTGTCAGACTAAATGAAAACTGTGTTGAATATTGATATATATTATTGATATATTGATATATATTATTGATAAGCGTGTTTGTGTGTTTGTAACAATCAATGCACTTTATATGCTGTGTGTTAATGTCAGTCGCTAGTGTAATGCACGCCACCTATGTGTGTAAAATACAGTGGCACCTGGTATATGATGCAGGGAGACATGGTGTACGATTATTTGTAGTTATCGCCACGGCGATAACTACAAATAATAGTTTTCGCAAATAATATATATTTGCGCCTCACTTTGCGGGTTGTGTGAATACCGTAATACGATGCCTAACTTGCCTAACGTGCACCGACAGCCGCACTCCCGGAGGGGATCGCATTCTGAAGCACAAGGAATTCATCCAAAGTTCTACTGCTTCTGAGAAATAAAAAGTCACCACCCCATGCAAAAAGGTGTAGGCAGATCGTTCTAAATGTATCGCCGCCTGGTCAGTCAGAGAAACAAAGGGACGCAAACAAAGGAAAACCTGTGACTTCAAAACAGACCAGGCCAGACCATCGTTAGGAGTCATACCATGAAAATAAATATATATATATATATATATACAAGGTTCAAGGTACTTTATTTGTCACTGCAGTGTATGTCAGGACATACAGGGATGAAATAACGTTTCCATTGTTCCACAGTGCAATAAGACAAAGGACAAATACAAACAATACAAGAAACAACAAGTGATGTAGTGCAACAGACTAGAGCAGTAAAGTGAAACTGTAACAGCATAAAGTGAGGTGAAGGTGCTAAGCTACAACCAGGCATAATTATAAAGTGGCAAGTAGTGGAAGTTAAACAGACAGCTAGACAGGACATATAATGTATATATACAGTACTACAACTAAACTATACGGCTAAAACAAAACATACTACAACTAAGCAGCTAAACAGACATATACTGTAATAATATACAATAATATATACTACAACTATAGAATACTACAACTAAAACTATACATTTAACATACTATAACATAATACAACTAAGCACTACTATACTAACAGCTAAGCTATAACAGCTAAGCTATGAATACGACCTTTACAGATAGACTGTCAGCTCATAGACGGTCAGCTTTCCTCATGTGTGGACACACTCCAGGTGTACCCTCAGGTTTGTTATCTGACTGAAATTCTTACCACAATACCTACAGTGAAACGGTCTCTCTCCAGTGTGGACACGTTGGTGATTCTTGAGGTTATTTGGGTCACTAAAATTCTTGTCGCAAAATGGACAGTGAAATGGTTTTTCTCCTGTGTGGACACGCAGGTGCAACTTTAGGGACCTCATCCATTTGAAACCCTTGTTACAATGTTTACATTGAAATGGCCTTTCTGCGGTGTGGACACGTTGGTGCCTTTTTAGGGCATCTATGTCAATAAACCTCTTTTCACATTCTTGACAGTGGAATGGTTGTTGTCCAGTGTGAACATGACGGTGTCGCTCCAGTTTACTTGTACAATCAAACCTCTTGCCACAACGTTCACACATGTGAGGTTTCGGTGTAGAAGTCACCTGACTTGTCTTCACTCCTCCTGGTGGAGTCAAATTGAGGGCAAAGCTTTGATGGCCGTACAGTCTGGGTTCATCTGTGCCTCCTTGTTCCTGGCTGGTAACAATGCTAGTGTTTTGCTTGCAGGATTCAAGGGGGATAATTGCTACTTTTCTGTTCATTTTGCGGTAAAGGTTGCCATGGCTGGATCGGTCGGTACCACCGGAACATTGGATGTTAGTGTGGGAAGTTTGATGCTCCTTAGATTTGTGGTTCATCATGGAGTTGTAGGCTATGATGGGGAATGGAGAATGTTTCCTCTGTCTATCTACCTCCTATCCTCTCTTCTGTTTCCTTATAGACAAGTTATTCAACCTCTCTGTGATTTACTGTCTGTGTCTTATCATCTCTCACAACAACAAGCAGGTTAAGCCTCCTAATCGATCCGGTCTCTGTGATTCAAGGGCCTGTTGATTGAATACTTATCGCACTGACCAGAGCTCTGAACTGACCTCACTCGCAACACAAATCGTTGCCGTGAATGCCCGACTACACCGATCTGTGCATGCGGGGCCGCACACATCCATATTTTGGCAACAATGACGTCAGATATGATGATCTCATTTGATCTTCTAGAAGAAATCCATGGGAAGTGAGAGGCGCTCTAATCATGTAATGATAATCATGGGAAGGGGGGGACCTTTCTGCAGCCGATTTGACTGTTATCAGTGGATAAGATTGCAGTAATTAGTTGTCATCATCAGCAGGACTATTTCGTCTCAGAATGGCCATAGTACATAGTGAGTAAAAAAGTCCATAGTGAGTGAATGGGATTTTTTTCTATCACCCTATTACTAAACACGGGTAAAACGCCCACCTCAGACATATTTCACTGAGCATTGTGAAGCTACTGAAAGACCGCACCTCAGACATCAGCAACATTATGAAAATTGCAAAAATATAGTTGTACGGGTAAAACTGACTTGCCCAATGTCCCCGAACACCGCGCATGCCGTAGTGCACACGTAGACCTGCTACTGTACACACACACACACACACACACATACACATACACACACACACACACACACACACACACACACACACACACACACACACACACACACACACACACACACACACACACACACACACAGCCGGTCACATGTACAGGATGCACAGCAAGCAGTCGCCGGCCCACAGAGAGCGTTCACATTCTCTCACTGCTCTAAACACAGACACACGCATGCACGCACGTGCGCACACACACACACACACACACACACATGCACGCACACACACTGGGTGTGTGAGGCAGATTGTGTGGGCGATGGTTAACATGCTGCATCGCAGCGTGAACAGAAACACCACTGGGCTGCCGGTGGGGTGATGATATCACCAAGACTAAGAATAGGCCTTGTGTGTGTGCGCGCGCACGCGCACACACACACACACAGGATCCTAGCTGTGCCCAGATATGAGTCAATGGGATTGCAAACCCTCTCTCTCTCCTCCATCTCATCCATTCATGTCTTCCTTCTCCTGAATGGCCATCCCTTTTCTTTTTAAATTTTTTATCCCACGATTTTGTAACCCCCCGGGTGCCAATTACTAATGTAATCCTGGGCTCTACACACCCTACGCTAATCTGGGGACTGGCCTCATGCTTCTTCCTTCAATGCATGGGAGTCCAAGCTGCCTTCTTTTCACCTGACAGGGGGAGTTTCCCTGGTTGGACGTAGCGCATGGAAGGAACACGTTATTCCAACCAGTTCCTGTCCCCTCCATCAGGCGCCCCAGCTGGCCAGGGGGAGGCAGTTTAGAGCCCAGGATTACTGCATGTTTTTGTGAGAGTATCTACCCGAGGGGACACGGGGAGAACACACAAACTCCACACAGAAAGGCCCTTTCGCCAACCCCGCCTCGGGTATGGGCACTGATGACATGGAGGAGGAGATATGCCCGCCAACACGCATACCAGCATCCTTATCGGGAATCAAACCCAGGACCTTCTAGCTGTGAGGCGACAGCACTACGTCGCACATCGCAATTTTCTGAGAGGTTACAAATCTGGTCTGGTCTGGAAAAAATAATCTGTAACATGGTGAAGTACATATTTCAGACCTCCATTTCTAGGAGACACGTACTGAATGGGGGGGACTTTTTTTTTATTTTGACACAAAGGTATATGATGGCATAGTAACATGTTGAAAATGGGCTTAATTCCCCTTTAATCTAGTACTACATTTATCACATTTGAGTGCCATCGTTGCAGACTATAACCTGCCTCTCATCATTGATGTAGGTGCATGAACGGCCCACTGGGTGGCGGTGTTGCACAGGCAGACATCACAGCCTCATTCAGATGAGTCAGGCTGAGTACTTGGAGCACAACTTCAGTTATTTTTCAACCAATGTTCATGTTTTAGGTTGTTATTAGAGAAAGTAAAAGATAGGTGTTATTTGTTTTACATTCCTTGCTTTCTTTAGTCACATTCAGTAGATCATTTGTGGCCAGTTATAATTTCCTGGGGTTTATTAGGACTGTAGTAGATTACAAAAAAAAATCGCTTTAAATTTTTGGAAACAAATATGTTTTTAGGAAGGACCATGTTAGAATGCCTCCTCCCATAGCTAAAATCCATATAACTAAAGAAAGCAAGGAATGTAAAACAGATAACACCCATATTTTACTTTCTCTAATAACAACCTAAAACATGAACCTTGGTTGAAAAAAAAAATGAATAAAGTTGTCCTTTAAAGGTAGGGGAAGTGATTTGAAATGCATGGTGTAGTACCAGCCTGGTGCACTAGGGGCCCCCAAAAGTAGCTACACTATGTGAACCTGCTGCTCTCTCCTGATTGGAGGAGAATTGTGGTGACCTGGGGAACTTTTATTAGCTCCTCTGCTAACGTGGGGGAGGGGGAAACTCCATATGTGGTTTCCACACCTTATAATAGAGCATTTTAACAGAAAAAAAATATTTTTTGGGTGATATCTGACAAAAGTGAAATCACTTCCCCTACCTTTAAGTAAATTAACAGAAGTATTGGTATTAAAATGTATTGGAACGTACAAAAGCAGAAAGTACTCATTCTCATTATGCAGAATGTCCCATTTTATATTTTCAAAATGTATAGCAGCCTTACAAGCTCTACCAGCATTATTTCAAATGGCCAAGCCCTAGGCTATATTGCGCTGCAGTGATTACTGTAGCCATCCTGTGCACGAAGGGGTAAGCACTTATGGTGTATATGACATGTTCCTGTAGTTGTGTACTGTATTTTGTGTTTGATTTTTCTCTGTCGTCTTGTATGTATGCAGCTGTGGTCCTGTCTCCAAGACAAATTTCACCTCCGGGAGACCAATAAACATGAAACTTGAACTTGTATGTGTTGTAATAGCCCAGGCCTGATCAGAATGTACAGAAAGAAATTAGAGTTTAAAAATGAATGTAGTCAGTGGCCTAAACGTACAACATCTGCCACTGAACTGCAGTGGAGTAGATGTAGTACCGGCCCGGAAGTAGTGGAAATTGGAAATTATCCTTTTCAAAAGACAGAAAAAAATAATCAACCGTATGCATAGCATTTTTATGTAGACCTCTAAGATAAGTATGTAAATATAGCACTGTATAGTAGGGCTATATAATGATTACAATTTATAATCAGATTAATCACAGCTTCAAAATTAATTTAATCATGATTAATCAGCCAACATCACCAAACTATATCCAAAAAATAATAATATATAATTACTATTAGAAATGGCCCCCTGGTATATTGCACACACCATGAAGGGAATTAATTGTTCTGCTTCCTCAATTGATTTACTTTCTCATTTCTCAAGTTGTTTTGAATACATGCAGTTTCACTTTTTCATTTATCCTAAGGGACATGCATGATTTTTGAAGAAAAATTACTTTTGCTGTTTTCCTGGGACATCCTGGTAAACCGCTGCCCTGTGTGTTGAAACACAGTCCGAAGGCTCTGGACCTCGACTCATACCAATTGTTTTATTTTACAGGATCTGAACATTAACATAAAAATATTTGTATAGGTTTAAATATTTATCAAAAAATTCTTATATATCCCACAATCTATACTCACAGCTCTACGTCTCCATAAAATCGTGCTCTATGTTTTGTTTTTTGTTTTTCAGTGAAAAATGCTCAGTGGGTTGAGTCAGTGTGAACATGTGTTAATTGTGTTAAAGATTATAATCAGTTTAATAAACATAATGAATTATTGCCATTAACTTGTTATTTTCAACAGCCTTACTATATAGTTTTCCTACTGTTCGGTTCATATGAATCACATTGACTGCTTTGTATGATGTATTGCCATGGTTTCTCTTGTTTATTCCTCAATGTAAATCGCTATGGATTAACAGCATAGACTGCCAAATGCCTAAATTGCCTATATAAAACTCCATTTTAACAATAGTATAGACAAACGCAAGTTTGTTTTAAATTATTCTTTCTTTTTGCTGTGCTTCCAACCTGCGCCTGGAGGACATTCTTTTCCAAAAAATAAATTAAATATGAACAGTGAATAAAAACAAAACATTGAACCTCCCTCAGACATCGGAAACGGCACTATGTAAGCAGAATATGTAGATGCCAGCACCACGCCCCAATTTACACATTGTCAATGTTTTAATATGTTTGAGCAATTGCAAAACAACATATCTTTGATAAAATAAAGTATATCCATCAATAAAATAATTATAAACTGTATAAATATAAACTGTACCATATACAAGCAACACATTTGAACAGAATGACACTTTTGACAGTCTAAAAATACGCAAACTATATAATTCATTTTCAACAAGTATGAGTTTGAGAGTCGGAAGCTTATTTGCCAAGTAGACACTGAACAACAACTATCCATTTTCATCATCCCTAAACATTTAAAAAGGCCAATCTACAAGCTCAAAATATATCAATGTAGCCTGGCTAGTTGAAAAATGTTCAAAACAAATAAAAGTTAGGGATAAGGGGTTTAGCATGTGTCGCAAATGGAGCCCCTTAGTGTCTGGCTGTCACGGGAAAGTCATTACTACACTGTACTGTACTGTACACACGGAACCCTCAGTGGTAACACTATTGCAGGGATCCTTGAGGGAGTTCCAGGGGGTCCCCAGCTAAATGGTAGTTTTACTCTATAACTTAGTGTAACTTAGTGCACAAATGTCACCATTAACATAGATTTGGGAATATTACTTTACCTTGTTAATACATTACTTATTAATTATTACCTTCATTTTAAAGCAATATATTATATTACAATATTACTGTCTGAGCAATTGTAATATATTAATATTACTATTACATATTACTTTAAAAACTTTTTACAAAATACAAATATTTAGTGGTACTATTAATCAAATATTGCGTAGGCCAGTGACATACCTACAATAAAGCAAGCACACTTGGCTATCTGGCCAAATACATATGAAATCAACTTGAAAAAGTCACTCCTGAATAAATAATTTGTTGACAAATTATAGAAAATAAGTAATTATTTACCTTCTGCAGTTGTCAAGATAATTTCACAAGGACATTTTCAACGAAACAGATTGACAGAAAGTAATATTGAAAGTAATGCAGTAATGCAGAAAGAAAAGTATAATATATTAGATGTATTTTGTTAAGTAATATATTTATATTACAAGTTACTGCATTTTGGTAATATATTATGTAATATATTAAGTTACGTAGTGCACATGTCCCAACACTGATTAACATAGATTTTACAATATAAATTTGGGGGCCCAAAGATAGAACTGCCATTAAAAGGGGGTTCTTGCAGATTCTTTTGCAGGTCAAACTGGTGGGGGGGTTGGGGCAGTGGTGTCATGCTTTTTGATTTACGGGTTAGCCCTGACGTGTGTGGCGTCACCTGCACGTCACGCGTGCCAGGCAGTGTTGGGGAATATTCCTTAGGAGAGTAATATCTTTATTCATGACTGGTTAGGAATTAATTATAATATTGTATGAATTATTACTTGAACCAAAGTGTAATATACATATTACTTTATTACTTTCCCAAGTTCCCCCCTCCCAATTACAAAAGAATAGAGATGTACAACACAGTCTGTTTAGTGACAACTTGAAACAACTGTGACAACTTGTAGTGTATATCATGTGTGCAGAATGCTGCGGCGCATTAGGATCTATACACTAGAAATGTTTAGTTTTGAGGACTGTGGGGCTCAAATGCTGGATAAATCGTGGGCCCTGGTATCAAAAAGGCTGAAAATTCCCTGCTTTAAACAAAAGCTAATGAATTGATTTGGGCATTTGCCAGGGTGTCGCAGGAGGACGTCACTCACATCGTAGCAGTAAGTATAGAAACCCGTTTTTCGAGTAATCTAGCCTAGATGAAAGCCGGAATATAGCATTTTTCTGGGTCTACGTGGGGGGAGGGTGAGAGGTGGGGGGGGCATCGTGGTGCAGAGTGGGACCGGCATGACACCACTGGGTGGGTGTCCTTGAAAAGTACAAATTGCACTTGGAACGAGATCGGGGCGCTCACATTTAGGGTTCATCTTCAGTTTTTCAGTTCAGTTAGCAGCCAACAAGATGTCCCCTGTGTGCTTACAAAAAGCACGTTGGAAAACACGGTTGGACATGAGCTCACTTGACCACTCAGGGACGGTGCTGACCATTTTGTTACCCTGGGCTTATGTTTGTTGCTAGGCAAATCCACGCTTGAGGACGCACATATGGGGAAGCGCATTTTGTTGCCCTAGGCACAGTGCCCATACTGCCTGTAAACCTGATGCAAATAATAACAACAACAACAATAATATTAATAATAATAATAATAATAATAATACAAATCAGGTGCATACAATAATGTATAAATACTTGAGCTTTTTGATGACTCACATCTTTAAACCTCAACACTTGAATATTTTCATATGATCCATGTTATTTTGGCTCCTCTTTCATGTGTCACTTAAATACCGACAACGAATTGTATCCGCCCCCAGGAACCCTGTAAGCAAATCCACAAGCTCACCACATGGGGCAATGTAACGTATTGTTTTTTGTGTACGGGTGTGTCTGTACGGGTATGTCTGTGGGTCTAAATCACTGTTTTTCGACCAGTGGTCCGGGGACCACCAGTGGTCCTTGAGAGTAAGGATTCCAGGTGGTCCCCAGGCTGATAAATGATGGACAGTTGGTAACCAAATGGACCCTCATAGATATGTAACTCTTGAGAGCGTAAAATGCAAATGGTCCATTTGGTTTCATTATATGCTCTCAAGAGTTGAATTATATTTAAACATCTGAATTACTTAATTTTCAAGAATCTACAAAGTGTAGAATAATTGCTATTTTGGACAATGTTTTGCCAGTTATTTCTCCTAAATTGTGGACAAAAATTTGAAAATCCTGCTTTTGGGCTCGAGAGATTAAACTCAACATCAAATGGTGGTCCGTGACTAAAATGCTGAATTAATAGTGGGCCCTGGTGTGAAAAAGGTTGAAAACCACTCATCTAAGTGACTGCCGTAGACTTGAAACAAAACAATAACGGCTGAATTGGAAAGTACAAGCAGCCTCTTTCACCCTCTTTCGTAATGCACTTTGCGTCGTTCAGAGTTTCATAAATTACTTTGTCGGTATTATCTGCTGTGATTCACACCTTCATGCTCGGACGTGGGTTCCTGCTCTGGGACAAGTTCTGCTTGGAGCAAACAGAGCAGCAACGAGCAATGCCACCGGCGACGCCGACGAATACTTCTTCACAAAAAAAAAAAAAAAAAAACGTCTTCAGTCTGAACTCTCGTTCTAAAAAGAATAATTCAAACACATAAGAATAGACTTCACGAGCCGAACCGAGGAAAACCGCTGCTTCGTTGTCATGTCCCCAAACCCACCGTCTGTGCAAACTCAACCTGCCCAATCAAAAAAAAACAAATAATACAAAAACAAACAAAAACATGTCTTCTTTTATTTCCCGGAGACGTGTAAAAGAACTACAACTCAAAATGGCCACCTCGTCGGTCGGTGCACGTCCCTTCATGTATTACGCCCGTCGTTTCAGGTCTGGTGTTTGTCGAGCGAGGGTCGGTTTCTCGTCGGTGAGAGTGCAGACTTGTGCTTCTTCCGTTGTTTGGCCGTCTCCCTCTCAACGGAGCCGCTGTTCTCTCCCCTGAGATGACAGGACAATTAGCCAAGTCATTTTGGGGCGGGAACGCCTTTTGGTGTTCTAAGCATTAGCATTAGCTTTAGCTATTGAAAGCATTAGGATTAGCAATTGAAAGCATTTGCATTATTAGCATTATCTATTGAAAGCATTATCATCGGCCTTAGCTATTGAAATCATTAGCATTAGCAGTAGTGATTGAAAGCATTAGTATCAGAGATTGAAAAATATTTTTGGAAATATATTTTTGGATCAGGTCAAAATGGGTTTACGTAGTAAATATTATGAATCGAGTGTGTGTGCGTGTGTCCTCGTGTGCTCTTACCGTGTGTGCGTCTGCTGCAGGGCGGAGCAGAAGCGTGTGCACGCTGCGTCGTGCGCGTTGGAACAGCGACATCGGCCCAGCTCCCTCCTCACCCTGATGTTGACAGAGCCCACTCCATACGGGACCACCTGACTGAGGACACACAGCAGCAAAGTCCTCATTTATTCATTTATGTATTTATTTGTTTATTAATTCATTTATTTAAGTCAGTGGCTTTCAACCTTTTTCATACCAGGAACCACTACGACTCCAGAATTTGAGCCACGGACCACAATTTGATGACATTTTAGCCACACAGACCCCCAAAACTAAATATTTCTTTTGATGTTGTCCACACTACCAGGTTGAACCATTAATCTTCTACATTCTCTAGTTGTGTAGACTTGGGCTAGTTCAGATGATGAATATGACAGATGGTGGAATAATGAGCCAAGCTCAGCTGACTCCTGGGTGATGAACAGTCTAATTTGTCATCATTACGTCACTGAGGGCAAAAGCTACAGGACCAGGTGACAGCTGTTATTTGCGATTTGAACGAGAGCCGACTGTCAACACCGAGGCTGTTGAGACAGAGCAGGGCGTTGTTTAAGTGATTTTGCTTAATTTTTTTCCCCTGTGCTGACCATATAAGGAGTTCCCCCCTGTCCCCAGTGAGCCCCAGGGGTCATAAAACCCTAGTTTCAGTTTGGGGCTTTGGAAGAAAAGCCTTTTTTGCTCGATCCTGATTGGGTGGAAGGCCCCTCTCATCCCGATTGGACAACAGGAGGAGAGGTACCTTCCTTCAATCAGGATCGAGCAAGCAGCACATACAGTGCTGCTGGCCTGTAGCTCTTCTCAACCCACTGTAGAGGGTGTGCATGTGCAAATCTTGTTACCAGAGGGACCAGCTACCAGTGTTTTCCCCCAAATCACAGAATGATCCTGTAAAGTGGTTCAAATCTAAAACGACAAAGATGCTTTTTCGTGTTGTTATTTGGTTGGATCTGTATTACTTCTAATAATTATTATCAAATTGGCCCAAGAAACCCTATTGTTATTATTATTTTAGTTTTCTTTACACTGCTGGATTTTTGATGTATTGCAGGCTTTGGCAATCCTTATATATACACTTGTCGGTTGTTTGGAATAATTATATTATGATAGCAACGTGCCTCACACCCAGCAGGCTTAGATTCACTGCCTTTAGGAGGGGTATGATGCATTTATATACAACAATAATGGATATTTTAGCGATTACACAAAAGATAAAGAAAACGCCCGCAAAATGTTTATTTTTTCTCCCCTGCACACGCCCGCGTCAATTTGATTGCTTGCAGCGTTTGGCTCTAACAGAGCGAGAAGGTGGATAGGGAAAAGAAAAAAAAGAGTGGTACAGAAAATAAAACAGACAGGGGGGAAAGAATCAGAGAAGAATGTTTTACCATTCGATGCAGTGAAATGTGTTAAGGATCACCAGGAAACTGCGAGCCTTGTCGCTGGTTTCAACGGCTTTTCATGTTAAACTCACATTTATTACCCCAGGTGAAGGAGTCTAAAGGTGTGGCAAACCAGAAATTTTTTTTAATATGGATCACAACCGATTATCTGGCACAGAGGGCTTCTGAACCAATCAGAGCATGCATCCGTTCAGGTGATGGGTTTGTGTAGTGCCACTTTACTACTATGTACCTGAATAACGTGTCCAGATACAGTATATACAGTACAACACATTCTAACGTGACTATTGAGTTGAAACCCAGTAATGTCTGGATGCCAAAATGGGATTAAAAACAGAATATTTCTGACTGTAATCAAGGCACCTCTGTTTTTGCAGGATGACTCAGAAACCGGGATAAAAAACAGGTCCGCTTAATTTCTATGGCTTTAATTGATGTGATAGTGGATATGACATCAAGCAGCACGTTTTCGTTTTTCAGGAAGTAATTAAAAACACGATTTTTATGGAGTCTGTGGACCACCGTGGACCAAGCCTCATCATCGATAACGACCATGAACTGCCCCCCTATGAACTTTAAACTACATACCACCAACCCATCCTGAATCATATAACGAAAATGTTCTATCATACCCCCATATTACACTACTGCACTGTCTACTGTCACTACTTGTTTTCGTGTTCATCTCTCTCTCTGTCCCCTCCTCCCCTCTCCTCCCCCCACCCCTTCTCCCCACCCCTCTTCTTCTCTCCCCCGACACGGTCAAGGCAGATGGCCGCCCACCCCAGAGTCAGGTTCTGCCTGACGTTTCTTCCCTTGGGGGAGTTTTTCGTTACCACTGTTGCAACCCTGCTTGCTCTGGGAGGATCTTTGTCGGTTCCCCTCTCTTCTTTTCTCTTTTGTAAAGTGTCTTGAGACAACCTGTTGTGATTTGACACTCAAATAAAATTGAATTGAATTGAATTGAATTCAAGAATACACAAAAGTGAGATTTTTTTTTTCCCATTTTTGGGGGTATGAATTGTAGGGTATGAAAGTCTAAAAGATTAAAAAACGTATTTTTTCAATTTTCAGGGTTTTATTCACGTGCAAGGGGAGAATGGACGCCCTGAGATGGAATGATATCTTAATAGTGAAAACAACACAGGGACGTGTCTGTCCTTGGTGTCCCGAGTCAAATTAGTAGTGTCTTTGATGCACGACCTCGTGTGAGCTTTACTTTAAATGGCTCCGGATTAAATGGTACAATTGTAGGGCTGTATCGCTGTCGTCACGCATGCAATCCAGCTGGTAGGGTTTAATAATCGTTACCTCATCGTTAACTCGGGGTCTCCCCCAAAGGCAGTCAGACAAGTGTTTCCCCCTTAACGTCTGTGTCAAAGTCGCATAGGAAATCGGCCAGCTTGTGATGTCGAGCTGGAGCTGGCCTGGCCGCCACCTTGGCTCAGAGCCAGTCCTGATATGCCTTTGGGGGGAGGTTTTAAAGGAAGGGGGGAATGGGATGCCACTGAATGCTGGGCGAGCTTAACAAGACCACGAGCGGAACTGCTAGCAGATGCCAGCGGTGTAATGAAACTACATCATGCATCAAAACAGGGATATACAAGCTTATAGAATTATAGGTCTTTGCAATGTGCCTACTCCCCTAAAGGTTAAGACCGACCCTTTGTCTGAAACAAGTTAAAAACAATAATAATCCCCCAAACAGGGCCCGAATGGTTAGCATGCCGCGGGTTCGAAACCTGCATCTCGAATCCCCAAAAAGACATTTATTGTTGCCCACACAGCAGGCATTCCCACATACCTCCTAGGTAATGATGTTGTCACGCGCCTATACTTCTAGTGCAGGGGTTTCAACCTTTTTGACACCATGGGGACCACTATTTAATCAGCATTTGACCCACAGACCACCATTTGAGCACATTTTAGCCCCACAGACCCCAAAACAAAGATTTATTTTGCTTTTGTCCACAATACTAGGCTGGATCTGGGAAACAAAACAAAATGACCATTAATCTTCTACATTCTCTAGATGTGAGTCTTAGGCTAATTCACATGATGAATATTTTAACTCTTGAGAGTGTAAAAATGAAACCAAATGGACCTGCAAGGGTCCATTTGGTTTCATTTCTACGTTCTCAGGAGTTACATCTGGTTATCTGTGGGGCTCAAATGTCATCAAATGGTGGTCCGTGGCTCAAATGCTGAATAAATAGTGGGCCCTGGGATCAAAAAGGTTGAAAACCACTGGCTTAGATAATTCATTCGAAACACTGTTGCATTCCATAAACCATGTTCTTCATCAACACCAGTGTTAGTCCGGAGTGGAGGATGGATACGTGCGTATACATGCGTATCGCGGCATCCTTGAAATGTGTTTGTGTCTGTGGATGGTGTTTGATCACACTGTCTGTGACACATCTGGGCCCCATGCAGGCTTTATGGCCGGTGTCAAAGCACCGTCCCTTTCATCTGCGACTCCTTCCTCCCCTTTCAGTCGACCTCCACCACCACCACAAAAACAACCCACCCACCTCTCGACTTTCTAAATTAAACTCCATTTTTCACCCAGTGCGAAATCCTAATGTGATCCTGGGCTCTACACACCCTTTGCCAACCTGGGGAGGCAGCGAAATTGCCTCATGCTTCCTCGAATTCATGAGGAGTCCAAGCTGCCTTCTTTTCACCTGATTGGGGGGGGGGGCTTTTGGTGCAGCTTACTTAAAATTACATCACTTCGTGTCACTGTCCAACCTTTTGAAGAAACAAACAAACGAACATAATACTTCTTTTTCCCCCTAGTAGATAAAGTCTGGGGCCTAGAACAGATAAAAGGCCACCTCCATCTAGAAATGTGGTCGGCAGTTAGTCATGCTATAGGTATATCTCGACCGCGACTGGTAAAAGAAGCACTCCATGATGAAGAGGAGAAGATTGCACACCCCGGCTCACCGCAGCAGCTATGTTTGGAGCCAACTTAACGTAACAATTAAGAGGGTCTTGGTGATTTAGGTTTTGCTGTTTTTGGGCTCTCGACCGCAACAGGCTATTTTGGTGACACCTCCTTTTCTAGCCCTTGTTATCTCCTGTATTCTTTCTCTATCATTTCTCTATATATACACGCTGCGTATTTATAGATATGGCGAGGTGACAAACAGTGGTCGGAATTGGACTTAAAAAGGGATACAGTGGGGGTCATTTTATCATTTTTATCATTTATCATTTTATTTATAACACCCCCCTACCTCCCCCAGACAGTTTTTAGATAGCTGATATTCATTTTAGATGCCCTGCTCCTTTCCTATACAAACGAGTTATAACTTTAAACTCCCGCAGCACCTTTAACAACATTTCTTACTGAACACGCTGTGCACATGTCGTGACAAGTGGTCCCGCACGATTCTTTTTTGAAAGAACATCCCGGCACTGATTGTGTTTTAACCATGACGGATTCGCCCGAAAACACCCTTCTTTTATTCTTCTTTCTTTTCTTTTTTTTTTGGTGACTGATCTTCGTAATACATGAGGGCGGTTTTCATTTACTGTGGTTTTCATTTTTCTTTTTTTTCTCCCCCCTAATTGTTTAGGGAAATCAGGAGGAAAATGAGGAGCCAAAATGAATATCCTATATCTAAATACTGAATCAAGCAACATAACATTGGGGTGTTCATGTACAGGCAATACAATGACAATGACAAAACGTATTTTGAAAGTTAAATATCGCTTTCAGTCAAAGCATCAATACTGCAAACTAGGAATATTCTAAAGTAGAAAAGACTAATTATACAGAATGTCCCATTTCAAGTTTCCAAATGTATAAAAATCTTTTGAAAGTAGCCTAAGCTGATCTACAAGCTCACAATGTGTCACATTGGGACACATTATTTTCAAATGATCAAAATAATAATCAAAATGTATAAAGTATAGGAACTAAAGTTTAGTGGAGTAAAATAAATTTGATCGGTGTTATATAGTAAGAGCATTGGGATGGAGAACATTGGCATTTTGATTTGTATGTTTGCCTGTTTTGTTTGCAAAAATCCAGCCTGGTATTGTGGACAAAAACAAAATAAATCTTTGGGGCTAAAATGTGCTCAAATGGTGGTCCATGGCTCAAATGCTGAATAAATACTGGGCCTTGGTATCAAAATGGTTGAAAACCCCTGCTTTAGACAGAGGGGGAGAGAGCTTTTCAATTGAGAGAGACTATACGAGACAATAGTAGTCACTCACTGAAACATTTGGTCCAAATAACTGTGTGACTGTAGCACACATCAAAGGGCAAGACACCACAAACGCATTTTCATAATCACGCCGCCCCCCAAAAATAAAAATGACACGGAGTGTGTGAGTGAGACATAACCGAAAGAGACAGGAAGAGATGTTTGCGGGCATCGGGTTCATTGTTTTCACAGGCAGATCGGGGGGCAACAGTCAACAGCATGTGATTTCAGACACCGAGTCACTGCGGTTTCCTTGTGGTGGTTCGGCGTTAAAAAAAAACTAGCTTGAAAGGTCTAAGGGGAGCACTTAGAGGGGAAACATGGAAGAAATTACCCTTCGTTAGAAAAGGTGCGCTTTCATATTAGCGCCGCCACATCTGAGCCACTCACTCATTGCTTGTGCACACTGAACTAAAATGAATTTAATTGCCAGCAATTGTGGAGTTTCCGAGATGAGATTAAAAAATAAAAATAAAATTGATGTGCCGACCCTCTGTAGGCGATTCCTGTGAATTAAAAATCCTCTGATTTAAATAGAACCAAATGCAGCGATGTGGTCTCTAAGGATATCACTGCATGGCACTGAAAGTTGAAACACATTGAAACACAGTACTGTATGTATATCTACATACAGTAGATATACTGAAGAAATGAGGAATAGCACTTCCATCGTGTTTGACAAAAAAACAAAAACTGAAGGGTGAAGCACTCCGCACTGCACTTTACACAATCCATATTTGGGTATTGTGGCCAGTTATAATTTCCTGGGGTTTATTAGGACTGTAGTAGATAATAAAAAATAAATTGCTACGAAAGAAAGAAAATGAAAGAAAAAAATGGCCACCTCCCATAGCTAAAATCCCTAAAACTAAAGAAATCAAGGAGTGTAAAATAATGAACACCCATCTTTTACTTTCTCTAACATTCTAAAACATGAACTTTGGTTAAAAAAATACTTAAGTTGTCCTTTAATAATCCAGCACTGCTCCATGCTTGTGGTTATGTTTAGGACTTAGGGTTAGAGATAAGGTTAGGCTTAGGGTCTCCCCCTGTGGTCCACAACTATAGTTGCTCACTATAGTCGCGACCACAAACACCTATAGCTGTGACAGGCGAGCAGTAAAATAGTCGTGACCAGTAGGAAATGGGTTATTGCGACCAGGCTTGTATAGTCGCTGGTGGATTTCGCTGTCTCAAAACATGCCCTTCAAATGGCACAAGCAACCTTTGCAAGCAATTCATGAATTACAATGTACTATGCACACTGACACAAAATTATGGGTGATTGTTTATCCTGGTAGGCCCATCTTCTGTAACACACAAAACAGGTTTTTTTGTACAATTGAAAGGTTCGTTAGTGGCCATGATGTGTGTTACTTGTTTGTCTTCTTGTTTTTTGTTTGTTTTTAGAATAAAACTCTTTTCGCAGGTGGCGAACGAACGGTCCCTTCCTTCCGAGGCATAAAGAGAAAAGGAAATGAATCCCCATGCCGGCACCACAGGTGGTTTAGGAAGAGAAAGCTGGCTTGGTATTGGAATTTTCAATTTAACAACTACCAAATGCTGAAATGAAATGTTGCCAAAAAGAGTGGAAGAAGAGGCTGGGCACGCAGATTTATTTATTTACTGTACTCTTCTTCTTTGAAGCTGCTGGCGCTTTCCTGCCATCCATATTTCTCAAGGCCATAAAAACGGACCATAGAAATCTTCCGCGTTGTGCTTTACCAGGGGTTGAACACTAAGGTCTCCGAGGCACTTGCCCATCGGGCAAGTGCAAGTCAGGTTCTACTTGCCCTCAGGGCATGGTCACTTGCCCCGCAAAAATATATTGTAAATTTTGCATTTAAGTTTACTTCCTACTTGGGTGCTTTAAACCAGGGGTTTTCCAGGTGGTCCCCAGCTAAGTTGGTTAACCAGACGTAACTCTTGAGAACGTAAAAATGAAACCAAATGGACCCTTGCGGGTCCATTTGGTTTCATTTTTACACTCTCTCATTTTTACACTCTCAGTTAAAATTCATCATCTTAATTGGCCCACGTCGCAATGACTGCCTTCAAGACAAATTTATCTTGAGTTGTGTTATAGTGCACTAAGTTGCACACTTGCCCGATCGGGCAACCAGGTAGCAGTCTTCACTTGCCCCACCATTTTCTTTACTTGCCTCGGGCAAGCGGGCAAGTGTTAGTGTCAAGCCCTGCTTTACTGTTAATTAGAAATGTCAATTAGAAAATGGAGAATAACTGTTATTTTGACCAATGTTTTGTCTGTTCTCTTTCCCAATTGTGGACAAAAACGGGAATGTTATTACTAGTTTTGGGTGCAAGAGACTAAACTCAACACCACAAACTCTCAACTCAAACCCCAAATACTGTTTTCAAATGTCAGTAGTAGCATATACAACGTACAAGAAAACCTTCCAATTCCCCCCCCTCTATTATTCATTATAAGTGCATTATTCTTAAACACTATAACAGTAAGTAACACCATCACCACTATTTCAAAGCTCATGTCGAAAAGGTGGGCACCCCTGACCTAGACCTAGAGAGGTGGAGGCCAAAAAGCCAATTTAGAATTTTCCGTAGTAATAGTACAACATAACACATTACAGAGACTTTAGTTGTTACTGTACAATACTGTACAACTGTTTGTGGAATGCTAGCGATATGCGCATCATCCAGTGCTGCGCTCTGTATTAGACAGCTGTCTTTATAAAAAGGGCTCCTCTGTCCACACAACGGATATAGAACATTTCCTTTGCATTGTCTCGTCTCAAGTGGTCTCACTGGAGAAAGAGACCCGAGACATTTGCTCTGAGATCATGACCTGGTGTAACGGTTAGAGCAAATGCCTTTCACGCGGAAGATCGTGGGTTCAAACCCTGCCTGCATGGGGTTGTGTGTCTCAAGGCTGTCCTGGCTGTCCGAGATTTGAGATTCCCACGCTAGCACCATGAAAATCCTTGGAAAACCCCATCCATCCCCGATGATCAGGGCGATCCGGTGCGCTGTTTTCAATGATAACTCCTGCCAATAAGTATTCAGCTTATTAAAATGAGGAATAACATGATATTATTTTTTAACTTTGCGTTTTTGGTGCTTCCATGTATGTTTTCTCCCCCCACAAATAACCAAATTTGAACAACGGGGGAACAAGGTATCTGGGTGCAAAAAACAAACAAACAAATCCACTGTGTGGGGGCTCGTCTGAGGACGGCACAGAGAGACTGGGCAACGCTTCAAGCTGAAGATAGTTAACCTTTTGCTTTTGTTTGGCGAGGACCGCTGCTCATCATCCAATATCTCTACGGCTGATCTGTCATGACGTTTACGATCTGCTGTTGAGCCGCGACTGCGACCGTTTACCGTTGTTTTGTCTAGGCTATCGTTGCTCATACCACAACTATGACACGCTCTTGAACGTTCTTCATATTCTGCTCTAACTCACGAAGTGCTTTGTGAACACGGAGAGTCCATCATCGCTGGACATCATCGCAGGTCCTATGCAGTGGAAAAATGTGTGTGTGACATTTATTTTTTTAAAACAATGTTTTATCATATAGGAAAGCTATTGGTGGAAAGGTTTGTCTAACACATGTTATTCTTAGCTGTGATTAGACCATAGCAGTTTGGGGAGGGGATTACTGAACGTTCTATTACACCAGACGTTTTTAACCGGTAATTCGGGGACTACCAGTGGTCCCTGAGAGGGTTCCAGATGGTCCCCAGCTAAGTTGGCTAACCAGATGTAACTCTTGAGAATGTAAAAATGAAACCAAATGGACCCTTGCGGCTACATTTGGACCCTTGCAAACCAATTTTTACCCTCTCAAGAGTTAAAATATTCATCATCTTAATTAGTCAAGTCTACACAACTAGAGAATGTAGAAGATTAATGGTTGCCTGTTTTGTTTCCCAAATCCAGCCTGGAATTGTGGACAAAAGCAAATGAAAGTTTGGGGGTCTGTGGGGCTAAAATGTCCTCAAATGGTGGTCTGTGACTCAAATGCTGAATAAATGGTGGGCTCTGGTATCAAAAAGGACAATGGAGTTTGTTACAAAGAGCGGTCAGACTCACTCGGGGGTGTTGATCCAGACGATGCCGATGTGACAGAAGTAGACACACTCCTTGTCCTTGTGGCTCTCACAGGAGCACCTCTTCACGCGCCGCTCGTGGGCCGCGTGGGCGAGCTGCGTGAGGGGGCCTTCCTCCGCCACGGCACCCAGCGTGGAGCTGATGGAGTAGGCTGGAAAGAAAATGCTGAGGTTTAGTCTTGTTGATTTGAACAGCAAGGTTGCTTTGTTTTGCTTTATTTATTGCTTTTGCAGGGCTTGACACTAACACTTGCCCGCTTGCCCGGGGCAAGTAAAAAAAAATGGCGGGGCAAGTGAAGACTGCTACCTGGTTGCCCGATCGGGCAAGTGTGCAACATAGTGCACTATAACACAACACAAGATAAATTTGTCTTGAAGGCAGTCATTGCACTCTGCCTCTGTGTCTTTCCCTGCTTTCTAGCTGTTCACAATTCCAGGCTGGATTTGGGAAAGAAAACATGCAAATTAACACATCAAAATGACCATTAATCTTCTACATTCTCTAGTTGTCTAGACCTGGGCTAATTAAGATGATGAATTTTAACTCTTGAGAGTGTAAAAATGAAACCAAATGAAATGAAACCAAAATGAAACCAATGAAACCAAATGGACCCGCGTGGGTCCATTTGGTTTCATTTTTACGTTCTCAAGAGTTACATCTGGTTAACCAACTTAACTGGGGACCACCTGGAACCTGGGGGGCAAGTGACCATGACCTGAGGGCAAGTAGAACCTGACTTGCACTTGCCCCTTAGTGTCAACCCCTGCTTTTGTCATCATCCACTGCCATAGGTGTATGAAAGGGGCTCTGGAGCTGCAAATTGCTGGGCACACTGATTTAATGCAGTGGTCCTTGAGAGGGTTCCAGGTGGTTCCCAGGCTAAAAGATGGAAAGTTGGTTAACCAGATGCAACTCTTTGAGAGTCAAGAGTTAAAATATTCATTATTCATTATTATAAAATATGCATCATATGAATTAGACCCAAGTCTACACAACTAGAGAATGCAGAAAATTAATGGTCATTTTTGATCTGTATGTTAGTTTTGGGGTTGGTTTGTTTTTTTTGGTTCGCCTTTTTTATTGTTTTGTCATTGTCATCCATCCATCCATCCATCCATCCATCCATCCATCCAAAGAAAGAAAGAAAGAAAGAAAGAAAGAAAGAAAGAAAAGAAAGAAAGAAAGAAAGAAAGAAAGAAAGAAAGAAAGAAAGAAAGAAAGAAAGAAAGAAAGAAAGAAAGAAAGAAAGAAAGAAAGAAAGAAAGAAAGAAAGAAAGAAAGAAAGAAAGTCAGATTGCTTTGCATCTGTTAAGCACACACTACAGGATCCGTACAGGGTTATAGAGGAACGAATGAAATGGTGTATCAAAATTATGTTTTGGAATGTTTCACAAGTGTTACAGCAGAGGAGAATTGCAAGAGAAAAGGAGTGTGGACACAGGGAGGGAAATAATGAACAATTTACTGTATGCTTGCACCTGTAAAGCAGCATAAGCACCGACGGCGTACAACGTATACAAATAGTGGCTCCTATAAAAGTGCATTAGGTTTAATTGCTACCACTGTGCCTTTTAATCTACTGTGTAATTGCACATGCAAGAGCAATTTAACGAAAACCTGTTTTTCTCTAAACGGGAAGGAGGGCGACTGCAGCTTGACTTTGAATGCTACAACTGGCAAATTTGTGTGTGTGTGTGTGTGTGTGTGTGTGTGTGTGTGTGTGTGTGTGTGTGTGTGTGTGTGTGTGTGTGTGTGTGTGTGTGTGTGTGTGTGTGTGTGTGTGTGCGTTTGTGTGTGCCCGTGCACCCTATAGAAAGAATGACGTTCTGTTGTTTTGTGTCTGTGCAGGTTGTGTAATATTTGGATGTATTTGGGGGGTATAAGTGTTTTTTAGTTCATGTCAATGTGCTTTGTGTGTGCCAGAGTTATAATAAACTAAACTAAAACTACCTAACAACAAATAAAAAACAGTTAAGTTATCTAAAACTACTACAAACTAAAAACCAACACAATAAAATATAAAAAAAACTAAAACTAAAATATAAATAACTAAGCTGAAACAGTATTGTGTGCATGTGTCCAACTGAAATGATAGACGAAATAACCTTAGTTTTAGCTTTTATCAACATTTATATGCATTTGGGATATGCATTAGGCTCATATAAACCTTTTAAATTCAAAATGTCATTGTACAGGTGAGAAAGACGGCAGGCCAGCAATTAAAAATAGATAAAACACAATACCAACTGGTATCATCAACAATTGGAAGTTGGAAAAAATGGACCAACATTGGTATCTATAATACAGTATCTTTTCTAATGAATGAGTTCTAATGATCTTTTTGAATCCTATACCTACAAATAAATAAATAAATAAGTAGGAAAAAACAAAATAACTGAAACTAAACTAAAGCTAAGCATTTTCACAGAAATAAAAGCTAAAAAACTAGCAAACCCGTAAATCTAACTGAATTAGACAATAAAATCTATCTAATGAATGAATCTAAAACTAAAATGAAATGAAATATCCAAAACTAGCAGCTTCTAAAGGCTGTTCGTAAACCACAAGTCCAGTCCTTAACTGTCCCCACACTCCTCCGCCACCATATGATGACACACTGTAGTCAGGGACTCGGACCCCCCAGCAGAAGAATGCTTTGTTATTGTGACCTTGACAAATTGTAGCTAATGACCAAAGAAACCACACCAGGCGTCACAGTATAGCCAGGCCGCGGGACGACGTCTCCGCACGTCCCAAACTCTTCTCCCTTCCTCCCCCACAGACTCTGTTTTAGCTCTGCAGTGCTTGCCATAGCACTTGCACTAACCTCGACAACCTTACAGGCGAATGCACGTCAACTTTTGTAACTTAGACAGGGCTTGCCCGGGGCAAGTAAAAAAATGGTAGGGCAAGTGAAGACTGCTACCTGGTTGCCCGATCGGGCAACTTGGTGCACTATAACACAACACCCAGGGCTCAGGGACCACTGGGTCTGTGACCACTATGGGCTAATTAAGATGATGAATTTTAACTCTTGAGAGCGTAGAAATGAAACCAAATGGGTCCATTTGATTTCATTTTTACGTTCTCAAGAGTTACATCTGGTTAACCAACTTAGCTGGGGACCACCTGGAACCCTCTCAGGGAAAGCACCCAAGTAGGAAGTAAACTTAAATGCAAAATTTACAATATATTTTTTGGGGGGCAAGTGACCATGACCTGAGGGCAAGTAGAACCTGACTTGCACTTGCCCGATGGGCAAGTGCCTCGGAGACCTTAGTGTCAACCCCTGTTAGATATTGACTATATTAACTATTTATTACATGAATGAATGCTCCAATCAGAACCCACCGTTCTGGTCATGTGAGCGGTGAGATATGTCACAACAACGGATCAACAACAGACCTCATAGCCCGGACGAACGTAGCCTACACAACTTCAGATAATTAAAAGCAGCCTTGTGCAATATTTCTGTCAACTATCAGTTATTTATTAATGTATTAAGCCATGTAATAAGTGGATAACAGCCTTCTAACTGGTGATTTGTTTCCTGACAACAACAAATCAGCGCTTCACCAGGTCTTATCTTTTACATAGTAGTCTTTTCATTCCATAGATATTCCAGTTATGCTTCTTACATATATTCTTACATATATGCTAGCGTACATATTATTCATGATGACTGTAACATATAGGCTACAGTACAGGGGTTGACACTAAGGTCTCCGAGGCACTTGCCCATCGGGCAAGTGCAAGTCAGGTTCTACTTGCCCTCAGGTCATGGTCACTTGCCCCCCAAAAATATATTGTAAATTTTGCATTTAAGTTACTTCCTACTTGGGTGCTTTAAACCAGGGCTTTTCAACACATGGTCCCTGAGAGGGTTCCAGGTGGTCCCTAGCTAAGTTGGTTAACCAGATGTAACTCTTGAGAACGTAAAAATGAAACCAATTTTCATTTTTACACTCTCAAGAGTTAAAATTAATCATCTTAATTAGCCCAGGTCGCGATGACCACCTTAAGACAAATTTATCTTGTCTTGTGTTATAGCGCACTAAGTTGCACACTTGCCCGATCGGGCAACCAGGTAGCAGTCTTCACTTGCCCCACCATTTTTTTTACTTGCCCCGGGCAAGCGGGCAAGTGTTAGTGTCAAGCCCTGTACAGTAGCAAGGTATAATGTTAGAGGCCAGAGAAGTGAACCTTTGAAGCCTGTTTTCTCAACTCTCTGTTTTCTGCAAGACAGTTACTCTATAAGCCATATCTCCAAAACTGGCGCGCCAAAATGAACAAGCGATATATCAATTTGAAGCTACGATTTCCCTGCTTGTACATAACACATAAAGCAAACGAAAACGGAAAAATTCCCCCGGCCGCGAAAAGGTCACATTTGTTGTTCTTGCTTAGCGCAAATCTCTCCTGGATTAAGTGCGTCTGCTAAATGCCTAAATTGTAAATTGTAGCCGGTACAGGTTTAACGCAGGTGACTAACTCAGCAGGATCAGATTAGATATAGAAGCCGGACTATAGAGTTTGGGGTGATATTGTTGTGTTTATCGCTGTTTATGTAATCATAATAAGGGACCTTTCCAATTACACAGATGGCAGACATTCCTGTATATCTCCAGGACCGCCCAAGTAGTGGTATGTGATATGAACCTTCCTCTGGAATGCGCTGCGTGTGTGCGCTTCTTCTGCTGATCGCTGTGCGCGCGTGTGCAGGCACAGCACAAATACAAAATGTAGAAGATTGATGCTCATTTTGATCTGTACGTTTGGCTTTTTGTTTCCTAAAAACCAGCCTGGAATCGTGGACGACAAAAGTAAAAGAAATCTTTAGTTTTGGGGTATGTGGGGCTAAAATGTCATCAAACGGTGGTCCATGGCTAAAATGCTGAATAAATAGTGGGCCCTGGTATGAAAAGGGTTGAAAACCTCTGGTGTAGAGGTATGAATGCCCCTCGCTGCCCCCACCTCGCTGCCCCCTGCCTGTGTGCCATGTAACCGACGAGCAAGCAGACAAAATAAACAAAAAAAAAAACCCTAACCGACAAAGACAAAGAAAGCCTCTGGGTTCAGGATGGCGATCGGAGTCTGCCAAGGCAAAGTTGAATTTGTGGCGCTGTTATTATGAGAAAGTCCCCCCCACACACACAGGGGCCTGGCAGCATGTAGAGAGGGGGTGTGGGAGGGGGTGAGGGGTGAGGGGGTGCTTTTGGCCCAGTGGACGATGTGCGCACCTCTCGTTGACAGCGATTTACGGTGCCGCTTCGACATTCTCGCGTCAAGGAACCTCCCAATCGGTCTGAAAGCTACTCGAGAAGCTAAAATAAGACCTAGTAAAGCACTCTGTCGAGCCGCACATGGCCCTACTTGTGCGCGGGCAGAGCGCGCCGTCACCACCGCTGCAGGCATCCAAGAAGCCGAGGGGTGAGAGGCATTAGTTGGTGCACTTCCTAAATACCGTAGGGAGAGCGGAAAAGAGAGCCAGTGGAAGAAGTCTACAACATCACAGACATCTTACGTTCAGTGGTTTCACTAAATTGCAACATATATTATGTTTTATGCATTTGTTTAAGAGACCTTCTCGTAAGCCCCTCCCCAAACGGCTATCGTCAAATCACAGCTAGTCATAACATGTGATAGACAAACTCCACTAATAGTTTTCCTACATGATACAACATTGTTTAAAAGAATAAAAACATAAATGTGACACATATTTTTCCAGTGCATATGGCAGACCTTGTTAACGGAATCGGGAGAGATTTTGAAGGTCTGCTTCCAAAAATGAACCAGTATTTAATGTGTAATGTCCATTATATTTAAATTGGAATGGAAAGTGTCCACAAAGTGTGCTGACCATATAAGGAGTTCCTTCCTTTCCCCAGTGAAAGCTTCGGTTTTGGAAAGTCTCTGTCCAATCAGGACGAGATGGGCCTTATTCCCCCAATCATGATCGAGTGGGGGCGAGCCTCGGTGCACGTGCTGTTGCACCGTTGCACTTTCCTGTTGCACTGTAGAGCGAGCAGGTGAATGTGCACATCTTGTTACTGAGGCAGACTGAGGTGGTGGTGGTGGTGGGGGATTGTCTGAATCACCCAATTAAATCACTGAAAAACTCCTTTAAAATGCAACGTAGTAAGGAACGAAGTAAGCTACCCGTTTTCCGAGCAAGGCAAGCTGCTACCGTACGTTTTGCTCAAAACAATTCAGGCTCTATATCCCATTGTCTTTCACCACAGTAAAAAAAGGTTGTTCCGAATCCAAAGCGATGAGAAGAAAGGTGGCATAAATCGCTCCAGGATCTTGCCTCCACAGAGCTGCTACACAGGCGGTTGGCTTTCATTCAGCACACTAAGTGCTCATGGAGAGACAAAGTGTTGGGTCGGAGGTCCTGCGATTTTTAGACAAGTGCTGTTTTTTTCCCCCTATAAGCCGTCGCGCTAATAAGCAGCAGATGTGAGATGTTGCGGGCTGATAAGAGGGAGAGAGAGAGAGACAGAGAGAGAGACAGAGAAACAGAGAGGTAAGCTAATGAATGACTGTGTGCAACAACAAAACGAAGAGCGCGCCAAGAAAAGAAGGCGGAGCCCTTGGAGCCTGTCGGGAAGACGGAGACGGATCACGAGACGGTGAGACGCGTTGGCGACGGTGAGACGCGTTGGAGTGCAGAAAACCATCAGGGGTGGCCAAAAGGTAGATGGATGGCAATCCTCCAGCAGATCGCAGCAAAGCAGTCCAACATGATATATTTTAGAGGCTATAACGAACGTCTTCAGCTTGAATGAACCGGTTTTCACCTGAGAACTGACTCTAGAACAGTGGTTTTCAACATGATACCAGGGCCCATTATTTATTTTGAATTTGAGCCATGGACCACCATTTGATGACAATTATTGTGGCCCCACAGACCCCAAAACTTTATTTTGCTTTTGTCCACAATTCCAGGCTGGATTTCAGAAACAAAACAGTCAAACAGATCAAAATGAGCATTAATCTTCTAGATTCTCTAGTTGTGTAAACTGGGAGCTAATTCACATGATTAATAGTAAACATGAAACCAAATGGACCCGCAAGGGTCCATTTGGTTTCATTTTTACGCTCTCAAAGAGTTACATCTGGTTAACCAACTTTCCATCATTTAGCCTGTGGTTCACCTGGAACCCTCTCAAGGACCACTGGTGGTCCCCAGACCACTGGTTTATAACCACTGCTCTGGAATGTGCTCTGAATCCTGACATTTTTTTTTTAAGAACCTCACGTGGTCGGTGGTCCTCAATGTTTCATGTCAAGGATCCGCAAAATCGCCTGTGTATAGGCCTATGGCGTGCTGACTACCAGAAGCAAAATATTTGAGTTAAAAAACACAAGATAAGATTAAGTAGCATGCGATTGGCACCCCATTAGACCAAAAATGGGTTAACTGGGTGAACTGATTGACTGATGATGAACTGATCGAACACCCAGTGAAATTGGGCTAAATTAGAGTGAAATTGTTGTTGTCACACAAACATCATTAGCATAAATAATTCACACAAAATTAGAACAGAGATATGTGTGTGGGTGCAAAAGGTTCCCACATTGTTGGGGATACAATAAAAATATCTCAAGAAGAACGGATCTACAAGTGGTGCAATATCACATCATTATAAAGTAACTATGGTAATTAACTCATGTTTCAGTATCATTGGTGCTTTGGCAACTATCCCTTACCACACACAGTCATTTACGCACACCATACAACTATTACACACAATACAATACACCACAATTACACACAACATACGTCCACTATGCAGCCGTACAGCAGTCAATTCCGTTTCAGCTTTTCTGTCAGAAAGCAGTTTTGAGAGAGCCCAGATCCTCCACATGGACGTCTGTAGCTGCCATGCACACCTAACCGTGCCTTGGGTAATTTAGTGTGCACACTAATTGGTCCGAACCACCCTTTTAACAGGGTACAGGGTACAGTTACATGTTATCCCGGTGGACATTGCATTACGCAAGGAATACAGTTAAGGTCCACATTCACTATTGGCTGTATCTTTGAGATGGAGATACAGTACATGGTAGGCTATATTATTATTGAAATACTATGAATGAGTATAGCGCAAGGGGACAAGCAATCTACAGGCATTCATTGGGGGGCTTGTAGATCACCCATTTTGATAAATATTTGCCCTACACAAACAAACATAACATTTCCATGCAATTAAACTTTCAAAATAACAGCCTACCTGAGAGTATAGGTTAGTGTCCATAAATTGTGTCACAATTTATAAATGATTTTATACATTTTCTGCTGCCGGTATAACTGGAATAATGACCAAAAGCTCTCTTCGACATTGGTATACTGTACATTGGTATACTGGTATGATACCAGTATACCAATGTATCCCTTTTCCCCTTTGTGTGGAATAGGGCTGCAACTAATGGTTTTCATAATCAATTCCACGGCAGATTATTTAAACGATTTCTTTGGCTTATGGCACTTCTTTAACTATCAACTGTATTTTAGACATGTTCTACTGAATACTGTTGATTAGGCTGCTATTTAAATGGATGAAAACGAAAGCAACTCATGGTGTCTTTGACTTATTCTGACATACATCTGGTTAAAGAACAGCTACATGTGTCATATTCTGCAGTGCAGTTGCTATGCATGTACTGCATCTACTGTATCTACATCAGTGGTTTTCAACCAGTGGTCCTTGAGAGGGTTCCAGGTGGTCCCCAGGTAAATGATGGAAAGCTAGTGAACCAGATATAACTCTTGAGAGCATAATTTCATGAAGCCAAATGGACCCTTGCGGGTCCATTTGTCCATTTACACTCTCAAGAGTTAAAATATTCATCATCTGAATTAGCACCACTTAAGAAGCCGAATTGCGAAATCTACTCTGGAATTGTGGGCAAAACCAAAATAAATCTTTAGTTTTAGGTTTTTGGGGCTAAAATGTCATCAAATGGTGGTCCGTGGCTCAAATGCTGAATAAATGGTGGTCCCTGATATACAAGAATTACCATCAGATTGTAAGGGAGAGGCGGTTCACTCCTCTTTATTTTAGCCACACATAATGCTGTAAAACTGTGGTTAAAGGGGAATTCCACCCATTTTCAAAATTTTCCTGAGAGGGCACAAATGTGAACCAAATGGACCCTAGCAGGTCCATTTGGTTCCATTTGTGCCCTCTCAGGAAAAAGGGGTCTGAATGAAAAATCATTAACATGGTGAAATACATCTTGATTCATCACCATGTCATCACCATGTTAATGATTTTTTCCAGACCTCCATTTTTAAGAAATACAGAATTGGGGGAACTTTTTTTTTTTTTATCATCTCCACACAACATCTCTAAGGTATATTTGACATATTAAAATGTTGAAAATGGGTGGAGTTCCCCTTTAAGTGGGAAAACACCCTTGACAAATTAGAACAAAAACTCCAATGATTAGGCCTGATTAATCGATGACTAAATTAGTTGACAACTAATGAAATGATCGATTCGATTGGGATTCATGGATGAATGGTTGCAGCCATAGAGTGGATCACATCATATAACAGCAGGCTCTCCTTACCATGGTGCTGTTGTGTTAGTGACAGCAGTGCGGCGGTGAGGACCCAGGCGTAGGTGAGCTCCATTATCCTGAGACACAATCTGACAGCTTCCACCTCCCAAAGAGTTCTGAACCCCAGTATGAGCAGGACGTCTGTCTTCACCTGAAAACTCCCCCAACCCTCTGACAGCCGGCCCTTCTCTTTTAAGTCATAAAAACAGGTGAGTTAACTAACTGGAGACGGAAAGTGGCGGCAATGAATCAAAGTGTAAAAGTTGGGATTGAAAAAAAAAAAAGAATAATAATACAAAAAAACATTCAATCTAAACCAAAACAACAACATAAAGATCCTGAGAAGATACACTTGTCTTCTCCAAAAAGTCCCTCTGAGGGGGCGATGCTCTGGAGCAAAGGTAAAAAAAAGAAAGGAATAAAAGTTCCAGACGAGAAAGGTCATCCGAGTTGAGCGATCCTCGCCCTCCCAAGGCTCAATTAAGTGAAGCTTTTCTGCGCGGAGAGCAAAACTGCCTTCCAGGTATTAGCGTTAAGAACTGAAAACCCAGGCTGATCAAGCCCCGATGTCCGGAGAGAGTCCGGGAGGAAACTCTTACTTTGGTCTTCTTTAGGACGCAGCACTGCGCTGCACTGGAGATGGAGATGAATGTGCTGAAGGAAAGGAAAGAGAGGAGAGGAGGAGAGACTAGATAGGAAGGCAGGGCTGGCAAGAACGCCTGTGAGTCTCTTCTCTCGCTCTCTGCCTCCCACCCCTCCTGCCCCGGGGCTACCCTGGCGGAGTTCCCCACCATGAGTGACTGCACACGCACGCAACACGCGCTGCGTGTGTGTGTCATAAAGAAAGAGAAGAAAACATGACCCCAAGTATGCATAACCCGCATATGTTCACCGAGTTGAACTTTATTGCCGTTTCTGATCTCGTGACGCAGCGCCACGCCTAACTAAACCTTCTCGCGTATCGTTTGTTTTTGCATAGGATCAGTGAAGTAATTGCAATTTCAGCTTAATATTAAGGGAAAGTTATGAAAGTCTGGGAACTATTCCTTACCAAGGCACGTCTTCACCAATGTGTTTCTAATGATGTCTACTAAAATGTACTAAAAAGGTTGAACTTCAACTTTTGTGGTAAACCTCATGACAAAATAAAAATAAAAACAGGTCAGAGGCAGGATACTAGTCACAACCTATAGAAGGAAAAGACATGCTTTTGTGTAGCATGTGATATGTCTAACTAGGGGGTTTTCATGATGCTGGATCCATTCCAAGCATTATTTTTTGCTCGGAAATGTTCTTATTCAGCACATTTCGGTAAGTGCTGCTTCCATTTTCAGCCGAATGAGTGTCTTCTTTTTTGCAGAACTAGTGCTTGGAATGGATTCAGTATCATGAAAATCCCCTTTGATTAGGTGTAAACATATCACATGTGTGCTGGTAACAATTTAGTTCTAAGATTGGTCAAATAACTTGCCCTTGCTATAAGAAAAAAGTATTCTGAATGTCTTCTATTCAAAACTTTATACTTACCCGAAATTAAAATTGTAGTAGAAAAATAAAACAGTGAATTAAAAGTCCCTCAGTAGTGTGCATATACTTGAGTACTTGGATACAGCATTGCTGCATTGTTGATATTGTCAAATAAAAGCTAGGTGGGAAATGCTCACCGACTACCTTCCATTATTCAACATAAATGTTAAAATCAATTCAAAGCTAAAGCCATATGGCGACTCTTAACTAAATTATACTGACACTTTCGTTAACAGATTAAAAGCACACTAAAGATTTGCATTTGCTGTCAAAATCAACACATCTGCGCTGTACTGCAACGGCGCAGCACACCGTATAGGAGCCAACCACCGGGGGTTAGTGGAAGTTCACTTGCGACTGGAAAGCCGTCATTTAAATCTCAGAGAAGCCTGTGAAAACCTAGGCGGAGAAAGTGAAGAAGCAATAGCATGCCCTCCTCACCCCTTAAAACACCACGTCCTCCTGCAGCACACATAAGCCTGTAGCCTGCGCAGTTAAAGACAGGGCAGACGGCTCATTTTACACGCTGGAAATGCAAATAATGTGAAACAACACAGTGCCTATGTTATAATTTGGCATTCTCGTAAAAAACATAAAATAGGTACGTCGCATGAGGGGCTGCATTTTCCGGGAAAATAGGTGTTTTACTTAAACATGGCTAGATCTAGCCCCACCCTCATGTTCAGAAGCCGGTGCGTGGTAAACTCACTCCAAGCCCTGTATGAGCCAGTCAGTTGGCTCAGTTTTAACCAAATGTCAAGTCAAGTAGAGGCAGTAGAGTCGCTCCTTCTTTGTCTGGAAAGGAGCCAGCTTGTGGTGGTTTGGGGGCATCTGGTTAGGATGCTTCTCGGGCGCCTGATATTCACTTCCATAAAGTCAGAAGCAGCAGATCACAATGGAGGTAAAAGGGAAAAGAGAAATATACAAGAATGGGAAAAGGGGGGATGGTGGGGGAATCATATTTTTACAGAGGACAGTTTTGAATTGCAGCCGTCCCTTTCAGAGTGACCGAATAAATATTCAATATATTTATGTACTGAATAGATATTTCAAGTTTTGTTTCTTTCTTTTCAAATGTATTATCCAACGTTCATACCTTTAAGATGCCCGAGACAGAGAAGCGGCCTTGGCCTTGCATTCTGAACTGACTATAAGGAGCATGACTTCAGTGTACTTGAGGTAAGATCAACATATCAGGTGAGCTAGCTACAGAGATCAAAGGGTGGTATGTAGGGGCCCTATTTCGATTGTCTTAGTATCAGGTCTTAAGGCTTAAGTCAAAACTTGGAGGTGTGGCAACACTGTTTGACCACTCAGAACAGCCACACAGACACACCTCCAAGTTTTGACTTAAGACTGAAGATCTGATACACAAGAGAATCAAAATAAAGCCAAAAGGGTCTTATCACAATGGAGTTATCTCAGTTACAACAGCATGTGGGAATAAATGTCAGTGGAGATTTCAAACACCATATCAGGCTTTGTGAGAAACCGTTTTTGAGATCATCTGGAACAAACTATACTCTGTCTGTCTGTAACCTGAAAGGGTGAGAGAGCGCTGCGGTGGACCCTGGCAGCTTTAACGAGACTGATAGAAAACAAGAAAAAGGAAATCCGTCCATCTGGACTACAGATCTACACAATTACAGCAAAACACAAAACCTTGGGTTTCCCCTCTCTCTCTCTCTCTCGCGCACACACACACACGCACGCACGCACGCACGCACACACACACACACACACACAACACACACACACACACACACACACACACACACACACACACACACACACACACACACACACACACACACACGCACACGCGCACGCACACGCACACGTACACGTACGTACGTTTAGGAGCAAGAACTTCTTTCATTGACAACAACATTGACAGCAACAACAGCCACAACACACAGCATAGCATAGCAGGTCTTGCCCATGGTTGCCCCAACCCTACAGATGGTACGTTGACGGTATGTTTGTTCCCACAGTTGAGAAGTATAGGCTTGATTGTGTTTAGTGTTGGGTTTCACTGTATTCTACCAGGAGCACAGGCATGGTAAACAGAGGTGGACAAACAGAAAAAGCCAGATCAAATGGCCTTGGTTCCCCTTAAGTAAAAAATATTTAAAATTGAAAATGCTCAAGTAAAGTCCAAACAAACCTCAAAGTTGTACTTGAGTAAACGCACTAAATGTACTTAAGCCACTTTCCACAACCACGGAGGGTAACAGTGGTGGATATTACTTGCAATATCACAATATCGATTATCAAATAATACTCTCAGGATCAATGCAGAGACGTTTCAATTAAAATAACATGTCTAAAAATCCCCAGTAAAACTATATGCCTAAACTTAACCTCCGCCTTGAAGGAGAACTCCACACTAAAACACATTGGGCATCAATCTACCTTCATCCCTGTAGCATACTGTAAACTGCATTTGATTTTTGTCATAGATCTCCTTGCTCTACATTTCACCCTGAGGTCCCCCTCCCCTCCCACAGTTTGCATTGTCACAGGCTACGTTTACACGGAGAGTATGTGAACAGAAGACGCAAAAGTGGCGTCGCGTCTTCACTTATTATTTCGCGTCTAGACGAGCGTTCTCATGAGGAAATCTGTGTGCATACGGTGACGCAAAAGTGTGTAGAAATCCATTGGGTGTGCGCCGCGATGTGTAACGCGCATGCGTAGATTCTTCCGGAAGTTCCGGTCGTCGTCACTGTGCCGGGGAAAACAAAAACATGGCTGGTGCTAATGCTACTAATGCTACCAACAAAAAAAACTTTATCTGGTCAGAAGAAGAGGTCGAGCTATTGCTCCAGACAACGCTGAACTACAAAACATCCAAGGCTCAGCAAGGCATTGACTGGGAGTCCTGTCAATCAAAATATACAGACATATGGACAGCATTCATGGAGCAGTACCCCAGCCCCGCGGATGGCCAGGGTGGCCAAAGTACTGCTTTTCCACACACACCTGACGAGGTGGTAAAAACACAAATAGCATCAAAAATCAAAGCAATTCGGAGCAAGTACAGGGAGGCCGTTGATTCTCAACGCAAGAGTGGCCATGGTCGTGTCATCGCTCTATTTTTCGAGCTATGTAATGAGATATGGAGTGGATCGCCCGCCACCAACTCAATAGAGGCTGGTATTGAGACAGCTGAGTTAAACGGGGACGCCGTGGATGACTGCAGTGAGGCTAGTGCTAGCTTCACATCTGATGACACAGACGCAACCGACAGATCCCAGACTCCAAATGCAGAGACCCCAAATGCCGAGACTCCAAGTACCCAGACCACACTCCAGAGACGAAGAGGCCTACTTCAGGTAGGATATGTTTTGCTGAGTTTGTTAGACCCAAGATTTGTGGAGTAAACATTGTAATCAAGTTCATGTATCTGTTATTATTCTTTTTGTCCAAATTCAAGGTTACATTTACATCAGAGTTTTTTATTAGATAAATAAGGCTTTAGTGAATGGTGTTGTGTCAGTGTGCTGTTGTTATATCCATGACTCCTGCACTTCATTGTACAATATTGACATGACCTTAACTTAATATTTCCATTAGAAGCATTACTTATACACAGAGGCGTCAAAAGTAAAGGTAAAAGTAAAAAAAGAAACAGTTTTCTTCCAACACAACTAACTAGAGCAGGGGGTTTCAACCTTTTTCATCCCAGGGCCCACCATTTATTCAGCATTTGAGCCACAGACCACCATTTGAGGACATTTTAGCCCCATATAGCCCAAAAACTAAAGATTTCCTTTGCTTCTGTCCATGACCATTCATCTTCTAGTTGTGTAGATTTGGACTAATTCACATGATGAATATTTTAACTCCTGAGAGTGTAAAAATGAAACCGAATGGACCCGCAGGGGTCCATCCGGTTTCATTTTTACGTTCTCAAGAGTTACATCTGGTTAAACAACTTGGCTGGGGACCACCTGGAACCCTCTCAAGGACCACTGGTGGTCCCCGGACCACCTGTTGAAAACCCCTGAACTACAGTAACCAGTAGACCTGTGTACTTGTCTTACAATCAGCTAACTCTGTACTAGTTGGATCAAGTTTGTGGTGGGTCCTTGTTTTTCAGTAATAAGTAAATAACACATTCTGTCCATCTCATTAGGTACAATGGAGTAAATGATGTAACAGCTATGTAATGCCACCTGCTACTGTTGTAATTACACCACAAAAGTACTCTTACTTTTACTTTTGACGCCTCTGCTTATACTGGAGTATCAACCATGTATATTTCTACTTTAACTACCAATACTAAGGCAGTTATCAGCTTATGAATGTTACTTCCTCTCTCCTCTTTTCAAGGCAAAGCTTGATGGCCATAGAACCGAAAGGCTCCAGAAGAAGATTCGCCAGGATCAACAGCAGACAGACCTTGAAATAAAAAAGAAAATCGCTGATATAATGGAGAGGGCGGAGAGAAGCAACAGTGTCCGGCTGGACAGAATAGCTGATGCTCAAGTGAGAATGAGCAATAGCTTTGATATTCTAGTGAGACACCTCTGTGAATCTCAAGTAAACCGTGCCCCACCTACCCAGTACAACACAGTGCCTACACAATCATTCACACCCCCACCCTCTACACATTCATACACACCATCACATGTTGGCTCTGCACATTCAAACACTCCATTTCCTGTGGGCTTCCCACATTCATACACGGCACATACCACAGCCCCAACACGCTCATACACATCACTTTCCACGATCCCAGCACAGTCACACTCAGTTCAGGCCATGGGCCCTGCACCACAATCCTTCCGACAATTGCTGGAGCAACCCTCCCTGGAAGAAGACCTTGGGTCTTGGTAGGATGAAATATGTTATGATTTCTTGCACTTGTTTGTTCAGTACCTCCCAGTGCTATTATTGCACTTGTTCATTCTTTCAGGGAGGCAGGAACGCCCACTAGTGGGCTGAAAAGTCATATGGGCCAAAAAGTATTGTGAATGTTAAGTTGAATGTTAAGTATTGTTATTCATTCACTATTGTTATTTAGATGCATACGTTATGTAAACCATTATATACCAGGGCCTGATCTGTAAATATGGCTGTTGAATGTTAAAACAAATTAACAAAAGCATTTTCTGTTTTGTCAAGTGAAATTGAAACCTTGTTCTTTGGTGAAAGTAACACTTTATTACCCTTTTTTTTCCTCCATTTTCTTTTCTTTTGATTATTGCAGTAAAAGTCAAAGCCAATAAAAATGTGCCAACAAGGTGATGTTGAAATGCAATGACCATGAGGGTCAATCAACTTAACTAAGGGAAGGAAATAATAAAAAAAAGTTTAACTGAAAAATTCTTAAACAATGCTACAGGTATGCTCTCTGAGACCTGATCTGTAAATATGGCTGTTGAATGTTAAAACAAATTAACAAAAGCATTTTCTGTTTTGTCAAGTGAAATTGAAACCTTGTGCTTTGGTGAAAGTAACACTTTATTACCTTTTTCTTTTCTTTTGATTATTGCAATAAAAGTCAAAGCCAATGAAAATGTGCCTGAACAAGGTGATGTTGAAATACAATGACCATGAGGGTCAATCAACTTAACTAAGGGAAGGAAATAATAATAATAAAAAAGGTTTAACTGAAAAATTCTTAAACAATGCTACAGGTATGCTCTCTGAATATACAGTAAGGACATCGATAGTGCAAATGCAAAATATTGCAAAGTGTTCAGCTAGCTGTAGAGAACATACAGCTAGGTGTCAGTCCTGTACAAAGGCCATTAGGGGTCAAGGTATTTGGTGATGATTCTCCTCACTCTCTTTCCACTTGCCTCGTTGCAGTCGGTCACGTAGTTGTTGGTTAGAGTGGGAGGCTGCTGCCTCCTGTCATTCTCTATGGCCTCCTGCTCAAGACGGGGATCCACGTGGTCATTCCAGGCCTCACAGTAATTGTGGAGTACAAAACATGCATAGATTACACTTGGCAGATCGTCAAGATTAATGTCCATTGGTCGTTTCAAGGCTGCAAACCTGGCCTTGAGCCTGCCAAATGAGCACTCAATAACGTTACGGGCACTACAAAGACAAAGCCCGAAGTATTGCTCAGATGGGGTAGAGCCTCCAGTTGCGTACTCCTTCATAAGGTATGGGATAAGGGGGTAGGCAGGGTCTCCTAACAGAAAGACAGGTATTGGCTCCTCATCTTCCAGTATCTGCTTTTCAAGTGCAGGTATCTTGCCAGTCTTCAAGTAGGCATTTACCTTCGAATTGGCAAAGATTCGTGCATCGTGCACACTTCCAGGCCATTTTACGACCACATCCATGAATCTGTAAAGCAAACCAGAAGCAAATTTTAACTCAAATTACTTTACTTGTCTGAAATCTGTGTTGATGCAAATAGGGCCTTCACTAACTTATGTCTTTACAGTACATCGGAGAGCACAGCCTACCAGCACAGTGGCACTGGCACTGCATTAATGTAACTTGCAAATAACCTATTAGGGATGCATGTGAAATACTGGCGGACATAATCTGAAAAGAAATAATATAGCCTATTGAGGGGCATAGATAACATTAGATAACATTATATGGCGGGCTCTAGAAAAGGCAGAAAACCTCAGCCTACCTGAATTTGTGGTCGCAGACGGCTTGAACATTCAGGGAATACCTTCCCTTCCTGTTAATGTAGTCGGTGGCATTGATGGCAGGCTGTTTTATTTCAATATGCGTCCCATCCACTGCTCCCAAACATTGAGGCATTCCAAAGTCCTTCTGGAATCCAGACACGAGTTGCCCTACCTCTGGCACAGTAAACGGTAACCGTATATACTTTGGGCCGAGGTGGGATGTTATAGCCCTGCACGTTTGCCTAATAATTACTGAGACAGTGGAGCGCGATAACCCGAAGGCGTTCGCCGTTTTCCGTAGCCGGCCCTCATCGCTCAGGTAATATAGCGTGAGAGCTACCTTTTTTAAAACGTCAACAGGTGCCCTCATGTTGGTGGCCTGTCCCTCGATGTAAGGCCTTAGTTCCTCACTTAAAGCCACGAGGGCATCTTTGGACATGCGGAAGTTTTCACGCCAGGCAGGAGCATCGACTTCACCGTCCACAAAATTGTCCCACCACAGACTAGTTCTACCAGGTCTGGTCCAAACCTGGCGTCTTCGCCTCAGACGAATCGGAGTGTCCAGAATCTGTAGGAGTTGAGCGCAGATCCTCCTCTGCTCGGCAATGGTGTGGGTACATATCCTGTACATTTCTGATAAACATTCTTGTACGTTAATTATTGCGGCCAAAGTAGCCTGCAGCTCCGAAGGATGGATGTAATCCGACATGTTTGTTTTCATTCTGACGTCATCACGAGTCGCCCAAAGCGCCTGCGTTGCCTAGACAACGTGAGCAGAACAGCCAGTTTTGCGTTTTGGGCTGTTTAGACGGAGACGCTGCGCTGGAGCGTATACAACTTTTCCACTTTCAAGGGTGGTTTGAGATTTTTGCGTTTTCAAGCCCAAAAAACGCCGTCACCATATAAACGAAAGGCACTTCTGATAAAATATTTTATCGTTTTTACTCGCAAGCGTCTCCGTGTAAACGTGGCCACAGTTGTCTTTATTTTAATGTAGGTATTTTAGTAGCTCTATTTTTTTTAACACACACCACATCAAACCACACACTACAGCAGGGGTGCCCAACCTTTTTTAACCCAAGATCTACTTTTCAGCAGCCAACCCCTCCGGGATCTACCAGTCCAATATCAACATTTCAAACCACACGCATCGTTGCCAGCCTGCAGTAACTTCACAACAACACAACATACTTTGTTTTACCACTTTACTTTATGTCCATATAAGCATAAAGTACAACAGACTTGTCATAAATAGGCCTACAACAGTACAACATAACAAGAGACTTGGACAAACACTGCCATTGCAAATGCAATCATAATAAGAACAGTCCAGAATAGTCCATATAAGATCCAGAACAGTCCATTACACGTTGCAGACAATACTGTTGGCATAATTCACAGCAGACAACAATCCTCCAAATGAGCCGCTTCGTAGACACACACTTTTTTTTTCTTTTCCACCCCATTTTTTATTCCCTCCCCCCCCCCCCCCCCCCACATCTCCCGAGATCTACTTGTGATCAGGCCGAGATCTATCGGTAGATCCCGATCTACTGGTTGGGCTCCCCTGCACTACAGGATATTCAGGCCAGATTATTTCATCCAACACACACTACATGACTTTTAAAAACCCCAGGCAGCAGCACCAACTAAAATAAAACTACTAAAACGCAAACTGTGGGAGCATGACTTATTTATCACCTTAAAGGGGAATTCCACCCATCTTCTTTTCTTTTTCAGAGAGTGTAGTACCGTATTTTCCGGACTATAAGGCGCACCCAAAAGCCTTTAATTTTCTCAAAAATCCACACTGCGTCTTATAATCCAGTGCGCCTTATATATGGATTGTTCGACTGTAGGTGCTTCTATTCTATGTTAACCGTAGCAGCTTCTATTCTCTGTGCCTTATAATCCAGTGCGCCTTATATATGAAAACAGTTCTAAAAGGTGCGCCTTATAATCTGGTGCGCCTTATAATCCGGTGCGCCTTATAGTGCGGAAAATACGGGTACACATGTGAAACAAATGGGCCCTAGCGGGTCCATTTGGTTGACATGAAAAAAGCCCTGAAAAAAAAAAAAAAAAAAAAAAAAAAAACACTAACATGGTGAAAAACAACTTAATGATGTTATCAAGTTGTGTTTCACCATGTTATTTTTTTTTTCAGACCTCCATTTCTAGGAAACACAGAATGGGGGAAGTTTTTCATCATGTCCGCACAACATCTCTAAGGTGTATTCATTTAATGACAGTAAAGCATTGAAAATGGGTGAAATTTGTTACACTTAACACTGGAAAAACTATGGTTAAGCGGGATAACAGGGATAAAACTCCAGTGATTAGTTGTAAAAATTAATTGAATACCACAATAGTGGACAACTAATTCAATAATGGATTTGCCCTAGAATATATGATGTCCCTCCCAGGGATCAAGGTAGATTGATGACCAATGTGTAAAACTATACCCTAACATACAGCTGAAGGAACATAGACATGACCCCGTGAGGAGATAAGGGGAGCTATACAGTGGTACGTTTGTCAACACTGATAATAATATCAATGTAGCAGCAGGGCTTGACACTAACAAGCCTGCTTGCCCGGGGCAAGTAAAAAAAAATGGTGGGGCAAGTGAAGACTGCTACCTGGTTGCCCGATCGGGCAAGTGTGCAACTTAGTGCACTATAACACAACACAAGATAAGTTGTCTTGAAGGCAGTCATTGCACTCTGCCTCTGTGTCTTTCCCTGCTTTCTAGCTATCCGCAATTCCAGGCTGGATTTGGGAAACAAAACAGGCAAATTAACATACAAATCAAAATGACCTAATCTTCTACATTCTCTAGTTGTGTAGACCTGGGCTAATTAAGATGATGAATTTTAACTCTTGAGAGTGTAAAAATGAAACCAAATGGACCCGCAAGGGTCCATTTGGTTTCATTTTTACGTTTTCAAGAGTTACACCTGGTTAACATACTTAACTGGGGACTACCTGGAACCCAAGCACCCAAGTAGCTGGAACCCAAGCACCCAAGTTGGAAGTAAACTTAAATGCAAAATTTACAATATATTTTTTGGGGGAACCCCCAAAACCTGACTTGCCTGACTTGCATTTGCCCGATGGGCAAGTGCCTCAGAGACCTTAGTGTCAACCCCTGTAGCAGGCTCTCATTCGTTTCATCTATTGGCCAGGTGTTCCAAGATTCAGTATGTATGTCGATATATCGCTATACTGAATACTCCACTAGTAATAGCACCATAGAAGCATAGCACACCATGGCTGCGCTATGCTGTTAGCATCTCTGGCATAGAGCATGTAGAGCCATGGTTCCCAACTGGTGGTCCAGGGACCCCCTGGGGTCCTTACAGGGGTTCCAGGGGTTCCAAATGCACCCACTATGGGTATGTAGGCCTATATGAGAGTGTACAGTGCCATTTAACAGGGGGGGGGGGGGGGGGGGGGGGGGGGGGGGGGGGGGTCGCTGCTAGAACCATGTAAATGTTGTATTACCGGGTCCCTGGGGTGTGTTTTCAAACGTGGGCAAATAAGTCACCAGCCGTGGGTCCTTGACTACATGAAAAAACAGTTTGGGAATAACTGATATAGCGCATGTAGCAGTTAGCACGTGTTCTGTGTGTAATTTAGCCAGCTTGCCCGAGAGAGAGATAATGAAAGAGTAGAGTGAAACACAGTTTAGACCCCCCCCTCTGCCTGCGGGGTCTCAAAGGACTGAAGGTAAGACAGACAAACAAAGACGTACTAGTACTCTCACTTTTAACTCTTTAAGGTGCCAGCGACGAGAAATCTGGTATTGTTTGTTTGTTGTCATGTCAAAATTCCAATACAGCGCATTGAAATTAACTCAACTTACGCTATTTGGCCGGGTTAAAGGAACTTTATGCAACTTTTATCCAAAAAAATCTAAATGTACTGTATATAGTTTTGACGCTGCAGCTGTTTCCCTGCCAGACAGATGCTTGCTTTGCCCTGCAGACGGTCCAGAACTTTATCGTTGTCAACAAATCCTTTTCGTTGGGCCCATGACAAGGTGTGGGGAGCGGGTTGTGGGGGATGAGCCAATCGCAGCACAGCAGTATCCAACCAGTTCACAATGAGCCAATAGAGTGGAGGTGACGCAGGGGTTGACACTAAGGTCTCCGAGGCACTTGCCCATCGGGCAAGTGCAAGCCAGGTTCTACTTGCCCTCAGGTCATGGACACTTGCCCCCCCAAAAATATATTGGAAATATTGCATTTAAGTTTACTTCCTACTTGGGTGCTTTCCCTGAGAGGGTTCCAGGTGGTCCCCAGCTAAGTTGGTTAACCAGATATCCAAATTCATCATCTTAATTAGCCCATAGTGGTCACAGACTCAGTGGTCCCTGACCCCAGCAAAATGATAGTTTGGAACCAAATGAACCTGGGAGAGAGATAGGTAGAGATAGCTAGAAAGCAGGGAAAGACACAGAGGCAGAGTGCAATGACTGCCTTCAAGACAAATTTATCTTGTGTTGTGTTATAGTGCATCAAGTTGCACACTTGCCCGATCGGGCAACCAGGTAGCAGTCTTCACTTGCCCCACCATTTTTTTTTACTTGCCCCGGGCAAGCGGGCAAGTGTTAGTGTCAAGCCCTGAGGTGACTGGTGGCGCTAGATTCAAATCTGTATACAAACCAGGGCTTTGAACCGGTTCAAAGAACGAAAACCGAAACGAACGGAATTCTAGGGGATTTTTCAAGAACCGAAAACGAAAACGGAACCGAAATGGTCTTCAACTGTTCCGGAACGAAACGCTATTCTGAAATCCACAAAACCGGTTAATAACGTTTTTTTTTTTCGTTCTCAATCAATGATAAATAAAGGTGCTCTTTGTAACACAGCTATCTGATCTCCGTGGATAGTTGCGTTAAAGTTGAGTTTATTTTTTATAAACACGCAGATCGTGACTGTTATATTTATAAACAAGTATATGCACTATAAACAAGTATATGCACTATAAACTATAAAATTATATACATTATAATCCATCTTGCGTCTCGGGGAAGAGCGCCTGTGATCATCATCTTTCTTCCGTTCATTTCTTTTTTTGGTCGCAATTGCAATCGAATGCACTTCAGGGACGGCTATATATAAGCATATTCACGGGGGGCAATCCCCCCCTAACGCCCTTACTACAACGACAATTGTCGCATCCAGTTTTCGCCTGCCCCCCCCAATTGTGAAATGTTTGAGCCGGGCCTGCCCTGAACTAACTAACGGCGATAGAAAGCGAAAAAAACATCTTCCAAGTTTGAACGCGCGCCCCGCTCCAAAGACTCGAGCTTCTAGCAGATATTCTGTGTAACACGAGTGGATTAATGTAGGCCTACCTGCTCCCCGACAATATAGACGGCACATTTAATGACCAAACAGCTCTCTGTGGTGAGTCCAACTCCATATAGCCATGCATGTACGCTGTGTGCCGTGATGCAGACAGACAGACAGCGCATGCAATGGCCTTACTGACATTCATAAATAAAACTATAGGCTTAAATAGGCCTACATACAAAGATAGTCATTTGACCAAAGTTGTGAAAGCTCAGTAGCTGCTGCAGTGAACACACTCTGCTCCCCTGGCTAGTAGGGTAATAACATGGATGAAATTGGAATAGGCTAATCCAGGCAGCGTGCCCCGACAGCCACGTGCGCTTTTATTGTAAACTCAAAGTGCTGTGGACAAGCCTGATGTTTGTAAACAACTGTACACATGTATCCGCCAAACATTACCGGAACGATAAGAACGAACGCTATTTTTAGTTCCGAACTGGTTCGAACCGGTTCAGTTTGGTGCTGGAACGATTGCCGGAACGAAAACGTTAAATATAGATCGACCCGAACCGGTTTTGAACCGTTCCTGAAAAATAATTTCGTTTCCAATCTGTATACAAACACAGATGTTGTCCTTTATACGAAGAAAATACTCTTTGTTACTGTTACCAGGAGTTGTCTTTGACATGATAGTTTGCGGTATAAGATGCTTTATCCAGTATCCACCACTGCCTGCCGCAGACAACAACTGAAACAACATTTCTGTAGTAATCTGTTGCAGGCTGATGGGCCACAAATGTATTCCATATTGTTATCGCATTGAAGCATCAGCCTATGTACTTATTCCAGTGCCGCTCGGAGCACGCCGCGCGTGCTTATTCTTTGATCGCGTCTCACATGGCCAAACTGCTGCTATTTTCATACGCTGTATATGTTTTCCAGCTGGACGTGAAATAGCCCACCTACAGTATATTGCACCCCATGCATAGATTGGATATTCTATTCTCCACCGGGCTGAATGCATTGGTGAAGAGTATGTGTTGCACTCAATCGTCTGTCCATCTGTCCGTGTCTCTGTATGTCCTTTCGTACGTCTGATCTCCAGCACTGTTAATCCGGTCAATGCCAAACTTTGCGCACACGCGCGCACACACGCACACACACACACACACACACACACACACGCACGCACGCACGCACGCACGCACGTGCACGCACAGGTTATTGTGTGTGTGTGTGTGTGTGTGTGTGTGTGTGTGTGTGTGTGTGTGTGTGTGTGCTGACTGACTGGTAATAAATAAGACAGGTTGACAGAAAGATATAACATCTTATCACTCGTGTCCTCATCACTCGGGTCAAATAAAGGCTGAGTATGAGGTGAAGATTGCTCCGTTAAAGACAGATTTGAATATAAATCCACCTCACATCCACTCTTTTGGCTCCTTATGACACTGGAGACTGCTGTCCTGTGATTGGCTAAAACACTGCCTCAATCCCCCGAACACCCCCCCACCCCTCACGCACCCCCTCCCCCCACATGCTAGCACCGCATTGTCCCGGGCCCCATGAATGTTTTGACAACATTATTTGATGACAGCAAAAAAAACTGGAGCGTCTGCAAGACAAAGCAAGTAAGTGTCTGTCTGCAGGGAAACAGCTGCAGCATCGAAAAATATATATACTGTATAACTATAGTATACAGTATATTTTGAGTATTGGATAAAAAGTTGTCTAAAATAGCTTTAAGCTCACACCGTGCCACTTCATGCAACATTGTGAGCTTGTACGTGCTATTGTTTGTAGACAAATATTGAATGAATACATGAATATTTGAATGAAGTTAAAACTGGGGGGGCGCTGTTGGCAAGCAAGGATGTAGGACGTGTTTTGCTGCAGCTCCGCTTGAATGTGACCTTAAACTTGTTTTTTTTTGCACTGTTTTTCATCCGTGACTAGTTTTTAGCCTATATTTTACTCCTTTATTACTTTGGCACTTTTTGCGACTGAAACGCTAATGCCGCGTAGACGAACTGATCGGGAGAAGTCTTCTACTCCATCTCCTCGTGCTGAAGACGCTAGCCCTGAGCCTGACATGGATGCTAACGGGGCTAACAGGGACATGCTACAAAGCATCCAGGCCATGATGGACGACCTTCGTTCGGACATTTTCTCTAAGTTCGAGTCCACTGTTGCGGAGGTGGTGAAGAGAGAAATGGCTGAGGCTCTTAGACCACTGGAAACCCGGGTCTCTGCCCACGGCCAGACCATTCTGGATTTGGAGCGCTCTGCTACCGACCATGCCGATACTGTGAGGGAGCTACAAGCTACCGTTAGCTCGTTGTCCAAATTGGTTGACTCGCTTTCCGAAAAATGCGAGGACCTGGAATCCAGATCCAGATTGAATAATGTGCGCCTGATTGGCCTGGCCGAGGGCTCGGAGGGTTCACGCCCCATAGAATTCGTCTCGAAGCTCCTGAAAGATCTGCTACAGCTCGAGGAGCTGCCTGTTTTGGACCGTTGCCACCGTAGCCTGCGTCCGCGACCTAAGGATACGGATCCGCCTCGCCCCATCATCATGAGAGTCAACATGTTCCAGATTCGCAACCTGATTCTACGCCGGGCGGCGGAGCGCTCTACGATCGAATACGAGGGTAGGCGACTGTCCCTCTTTGCTGATTTCACCAAGGCGGTGGCTACGAAGAGGGCCGCGTTCAGAGAAGTGAAGAAGGAGTTACGTTCCTGCCCGGGGGTGAAGTACGGATTGATGTATCCAGCTTCCCTGCGCATCACTCTGGCTGACGGCGTAACACGCAGGTATGAGGACCCGGATAAAGCGATGGATTTTGTGGTCAAGCAACTTAAGAAAGTAGTTGTTCCTGATGAAGTTCGCTAGGCTAATTAGCTGCTAACTGGCTAGTGTTTTTGTTTTGGACTACATTTCCCACTCACTGTGCGTGGTGGTCATGACTGGCTCTTAATAACTATCACTTCCGGTTTAACCGGAAGAGCTTCGGCCGAAGAACTTTGCTTGCCAGGCGCATCGGAGGTTATGACTACAACTAAAATGGCGGTGTAGTTTTATTTTTTCTCTCCACCATGTACTGTGACCGAAGGTCTACTGGGCCCCGCCAACTACAATTCCCATACGTCCTTGCGTTCTGATTATGCCTTATAGGCCCGCTGTTTTTGCGAGTGAGCTGGCTTGACCATCGTTAGACAATCGATTGAGCCTTCGATCCCCGACGGCTCCGCTCTCCTCGTCCCTCTGCTCCTTCTTGTCATGCTGTATGTGTGTGTGTGTGCGCGCGCGTGCACGCGCGCGTTCGCGCGCGCATGTTCTGTGTGGTGTGTCGCTCGACCGCTGTCGCTTGCTCTCCCTCTCCCCCTCTCCCCCTCCGGCGCGCTGCTGCGTGCGGGCGGGGGGGTGGGGGGTGGGGGGGCGGGCGGCGGTGGGTGGGTGGTGACTTTATTTATGTATGGGGCCGGCTGGGGGGGGGGGGGGGGGGGGGACTATTTTTTCTTTCCATATCTTTTGGTTACATATGGGTTTAGGGGAGTTCTGGGCTCAAAAAATTTTTTTTAGTGGGGTTTTCTTTTCCTTTTTCTGCATAGTGAGGGTTTTTTTTTTTCACCTTAAGGTTGATACAGCCAATTATCACGTGTGGCTTTGTTTTTGTTGAAATTACTGTGTATATATTGTCGTTTGTTATTATTGTTACCTTTATTAGTCCTTTCTTTTATTTTTTTTATTTTTACAAGATTCAACTTAAGTGTTCTCTCAGGGGGCAACATAAGAATATACATACCTTTATTTATAGAATTGAATTCTCCTATATTATTTCTGGTTAATCCTACTGACTGATGAATGTTGGGCTTCCCATTTTTGCACTACTTCACCTGGGATGCGTCCATGCAATCCTGTGGTAGTCTTAACTTTCTAGTACAAACACTGACTTGCACTGTTGATTCTTATTTTTATACCACTTTTTGATTCGTATGTGGGTTTGATTTCTCCCCTGATTGTTGTTTTCGTTCATTTGTCCAATTTGTTTTTCCTTTTTTTCTTAGATAAGAGATACTAGGTATCCTATTTAATTTCAGATGTCCTTTAGTGGTTTCGTACTCATTCATTTTGCTTTACATTTTGAGCAAGGTATTAGTTATCCCGTTCTGCGTCTAGCGTTCTCTGTGGTTTCCTACTCGTTTGGTTTTACATTTTAAGCGAGATACTAGGTATCCCAGTTTATTTTGGACTCTTCTCCTCCTCTTTTTTTTGGATTATTTGTTCGGTTTACACTGTGCTGGGGTATTATGGGTCTTACACTAATCTCTGTGGCCTTTTAGAATTATTATTTATTTTATTCCGCTGCTCGATGCTACGTGAGCATGATTACCCTGGATATAGTGTGTGCGTGTGTGTGTGTGTGTGGGGGGGGGGGGGGGGTTCTTTTGGGTTCTTTTACTTTTACTAATTTAGACCGTGTATACCTTGACTCTTATTTTAGTAGTGTTATTTTCTTTTTGGTTCTATTGTTGAATATGAGACCATTTTCGAGCTGTAATTTAGGCTAGCTACTGCACTTAGGTGCACTTTGATCTTCTAATATCAAATTTTGGTCACATTCTCCTTGGAGGTTTTTCCCTGAGTAGCTACGTAAGCGAGCTACTATGGGGTGTGTTAAAGGGTTTCTTTCACTAGGGGTGGGGGGCGCGCATCTCTTTTTGGGGACTGCTTCTGCCGTATTGTTTGTTGTGAAGGGGGTTTGGGGTTTTGTTTTTTGTTTATGTTTTGTTTTATGTTGCGACATCCATCAGCTATTTAGCTTTGATATCCATTATATTGCGGTGCTCTTAGTGTTTATAATATCTCCTTGGTGTGGTTATGACACGGGCTAATTTAACAACAAGACCTGGTGGGGGGGATATTCGATTTACCAGCTTTAATTGTAAGGGGCTTAACAATCCTATAAAACGCAGTAAGGTTTTGCACCACGTTCAGCAATTGGGAGCGCATATTGTTTTCTTGCAAGAGACGCACCTCAAAATTTCTGATCATTCGAAACTCAAAAGGAGCTGGGTGGGTCAAATTTACCACTCCTCTTTTACATGCAAGTCTCGTGGAGTTGCTATATTGTTGCACAAATCAATCCCCTTTCAACTCGCGGGGGTTAGATCCGATTCTAACGGCAGATATATTATTATTACAGGGAAGATTTATGACACCTCTGTTGCCCTAGTCAATATCTATGCGCCCAATTGCGATGATGATGCCTTTTTTAAACGTCTTTTCTCTATACTTCCGGACATGTCCTCACACCGTTTGATACTTGGGGGAGACTTCAACTGCTGGCTATGCCCTCAGCTAGACCGTTCATCAACCAAAGCCTCTGCGCCTTCAAAATCCTCTGGGGTAATTCGGGCTTTTATGTCTGAATTTGCAGTAACTGATGTTTGGCGCCTCCGCAACCCGTCTAAAAAAGAATATTCATTTTTTTCTCCGGTACATCACTCATTTACTCGCATAGATCTATTTCTGGTCGATAATAGGCTGCTGTCAGACGTCACTGATTGTAAATATGATGCAATAGTCATATCTGATCATGCTCCCATTTCTATGAACGTCTACTTTAAAAATTTCAGCAATACTAGGGCTCCGTGGCGTCTTAATACCCGCCTGCTCACCAACGAGGGTTTTGTAAATTTTGTCTCTGAACAGATTGACCTTTTCTTGAGCTTTAATAACACCCCGGACGTCTCCGCCTCTCTACTATGGGAGAGTCTAAAAGCGTACATTCGTGGCGAGATCATTTCCTACTCTAAGTTTGAGGAGAGGCTTAGGAAGGACAAAATAGCTGACTTGACCCATCGTATTTCTCAAATTGATTCTATTTATGCTGTTTCCCATCTCCGTCTCTTTATAAAGATCGTCTTACTCTACAAGCAGAATATAATCTTCTCACGTCGACCCACACCTCTGAACTTCTTATTCGAACGAGATCTAGATTTTTTGAACAGGGGATAAAGCTGGAAAACTTCTGGCACATCAGCTGCGTCAAATTTCTTCTTCTAATTTAATTCCTCAAATTAGGACTGATTTAGGCATAACTGCTAATCCGCTAGAAATTAACGATACGTTTAGGGAGTTTTACTCTAGATTATATTCCTCGGAACAGGCTCCGCTGTCTAACATTACTCAATTTTTTGACAATATTAATATTCCTTCCCTTGAACAACCTATGGCTGAAGCACTGGAGAGGCCTATTACTCTGGTGGAGCTCCAAGATGCCACTTCTGGCCTTCAGGGTGGGAAAAGTCCGGGACCGGACGGATTCCCCGTGGATTTTTATAAAAAGTTTTTTCATAAATTGGGCCCTTTACTGTTAAACATGTTTAATGAGGCACTAGAGCTGGGACGTCTCCCACAGACACTTAATCAGGCCACTATTTCTCTTCTCTTAAAGAAGGGTAAAGATCCACTAGACTGTGCATCCTACCGCCCTATAAGCCTTTTAAATGTCGACCTTAAACTCTTATCTAAATTATTGGCATCGCGTCTGGAATTCCCACTTAATGTACTGATTTCCCCGGCTCAGACAGGGTTTTTATGCAATAGGCACTCATTTTCCAATCTTAGACAATTATTTAACGTTATTTACAACACTTCTCCGTCTGACCACCAGGAGGCGCTAATATCCCTTGATGCGGAGAAGGCGTTTGACCGCGTTGAGTGGAACTACCTATTTAATACTCTGGAACGGTTTGGTTTTGGCGAAAAGTTTATCTCTTGGGTTAAATTACTATACTCTGCCCCAGTGGCCTCAGTCAGAACTAATAATAACCAGTCGAATTACTTTCATCTACACCGATCCACTAGACAAGGATGCCCTTTGAGTCCGTTGCTATTTGCAATCGCCATTGAGCCTTTATCAATTGCGCTCAGAACCAACCCTCATATCTCCGGTATTTCTAGATTTGGCTCGGAGTTGAAGGTATCACTCTATGCAGATGACCTTCTCTTGTATGTCTCGGATTTGGCAATCTCGATTCCCGCAGCGTTGTCTACTCTTTCGTCATTTGGTAAAATATCTGGATATAAATTAAACCTTAGCAAGAGTGAACTTTTCCCTATTAGTGCAGCAGCTAGGAATTTTCCCCTGCATACCTTTCCCTTCAGAATCACCCCTGATGGGTTCACATATCTTGGAGTATATGCCTCGCGTAAATATGAAGATTTATACAAGACCAACTTTGCGCCCTTAATGAAACGGGTCAAAGATGACTTTGATCGTTGGTCCCTACTCAACTTGTCCCTGGTTGCTAGAATTAATGCTGTTAAAATGAATATACTTCCTCGTTTCCTGTACCTATTTCAATGTATTCCTCTCTTTCTGCCATTGAAGGTTTTCAGTAAGCTTGACAGTATGATCTCTGAGTTCCTCTGGGATAAGAAGGCACCGAGGCTGCGTAAACAACTCCTACAGAGGCCCAAATCTCTTGGCGGAATGGCCTTGCCTAATTTTAAGTTCTATTATTGGGCCTGTAATGTCAGAATCTTTCAATACTGGGTCTTGTACGAGACCACAGACGTTCCTCCAGCTTGGCTGACTATAGAGGCGGACTCAGCAGGTTTAGTTTCGTTAAAAGCCTTAGCGTACTCCCCCATTATCTCTTCCACTGCTCCATATACCAAAAATATTATTGTTAAGAAATCTCTGCAAATCTGGAACCAATTTAGGCGTCATTTTGGGTTGCACGTATTCTCTATTAACGCCCCAGTAGCTGCTAATCATATTTTCCAACCCTCGCTAACGGATTCTGTTTTTTCGACATGGAAAGGTTTGGGTATTTATACCTTTAAAGACTTATACATAGATGGTACCTTCGCGTCGTTTCAACAACTCTCGGACAATTATTCACTCCCCCAACGGTTCTTTTTCAGATATTTACAGGTGCGTAGCTTTGTCCAGAAAACATTTCCCTCGTTCCCTAATCTTCCTGCTGACTCTAATATGGATGTCTTTTTGACCCCGTTTCCGACTCTGAAGGGTGCAATCTCTTACTTATATGACGAAATTTGTGGGCTGCGCCCGGATTCCTTGGACTCCATAAAGACTCGCTGGGAGGTCGATTTGGGAGAGGAGATGTCTGAGGAAGTGTGGAATACCGTTCTATTTCGTATACATAAGTCCTCCATTTGTGCGAGGCATAGTCTTATTCAATGTAAATTATTGCACCGTGTATACTACACCAAGGACAGGTTGTCTAAAATCTATAATGATGTGTCTCCTGAATGCAATAGATGTAAGCAATCTCCTGCAGACCTTATCCATACGTTTTGGCTTTGCCCTTCACTATTCAAATACTGGACAGAAGTGTTTGACTCTCTGTCAGCAATAGTCGGTCAAAGAGTTGAACCCACGCCTATGGGGGCTTTGTTTGGGGTGTTCCCCTCAATCCCCTCTCTTTCCAAATCTGAGAAGGACGTATTGGCTTTTATCACCTTATTAGCTAGGAGACTGATATTGCTTAATTGGAAGTCCCCAAACTCTCCTTCTTATACTCACTGGGTTAGAGATGTTATGTACTGCGTAAGGCTGGAAAAGATTAGATATTCACTGAATGGTTCCTCTAATAAGTTCTGGGAAGTTTGGAACCCATTCTTTCAATTTATTCGTAAATTGGACCCCTCTTTACTGGAGGCCGATGAGGTCTATTAGATGTGAAACTATAGAGCACAAAAAACTTTGGACACTGTCTTGTGTTCAAATGGTGACTTCTCTGCTGGATGTCGTAACTCCTTATATGATATAATAAGCTCGTTGTTTTTTGTTTTATTTTATTTTAATTTACTTGTTTTGTTTTTTGTTTGTCCCACTTGCCCATTGTTATTATTGTCGTTATTATTATTATTAATAATGTGGTTTACCTCTAATTTATTTTATTTAGTTAGTTAGTTACTTTTCTTTCTTTTTATTTTTGGGGAGGGGGGTGGGGGGGGGGGAGGGCGAAAATGTAATTTTTTAATCTTCTTTATGCTGCCTGGGTTTATGAAGAGAAGCCATTGTTTTTATTGTTTACCAACATGATCATAATTAATGCTTCTGTGAAAAACCAATAAACAAATTTGTAAAAAAAAAAAAAAAACTGGAAACACACCCTTCTGCGCATAGGTCTCCAGCAGGTTAGGTGGTGGTTGTGGCCTCCTGGTGGCGCTATAACACACTGCACAAAAAAGAAAAAACAAAAACAAAAAACAGACTAAACATACACATCCAGACCGCATTTACCCTCGCCTTTAAACAATTGATATGGTCGTGTTTCACCCCCACTGCAGTGAAACACGACCGTATCAATCGGGCTCTTAAATCAACCTGTGGTAAATAGTTTATTTGAAGAACTTTCCACTGCTTTTGTTCACATGCTATGCTTTGTTTGGTTAGCAACTGCGCTAGCACATTAGCCACATTAACGTCATCTGCTTCCCCAACATTCTGATGGGTTGATATGAACCAAAGGATGTCGCTTTGACAACACCCTACCCATTAAATGCAGTCGCATGGAGGGCTTTCAGACTGAATAATGAAGAGATTCATAATTCAGACTGAGAAACAGGCAACATTTACCCTGGAATAGGCCCAGATTTTGCAAGTGTAACGCATATTGCGAGCTCAGAGAAATGAGTCCATTAGGATTAGGCCATTGTTTTTTCTAATGGTGTCAATTTTGTGGAATAAAATCTCATGATAAATCATCTAAAAACCAGGATAGCCCTAAAACATTCCTGGGATTTTATCCAAAAGACTCTGACCGAACTGAATCAAAATGTGCTGTCAGAGTTAACGGTGCAATGAATGTGTTGATGTATCAGCATAGGGTTGGGTACGACAGCCTCCACATCTAATTATGCTCCAACATTCACATACAGTAAGACTGGTCTCATGTCCCTGCAGGAAACAAACAAACAAAAAAAAAACATCAGGTGCTAGATGATCTGCTTGACGTTTCTTCATAATCAAGCCAACTTGTCCACTTAGAACAGTGTTTTTCAACCTTTTTAATTCCAGGGCCCACTATTTATTCATCATTTGAGCCACGGAACACCATTTTTTCCCCACAGACCGCAAAACTAAAGATTGCTTTTGTCCTCAATACCAGGTTGGATTTCAGAAACAAAACAGTCAAACATGCAGATCAAAAGGACCATTAATCTTTTACATTATAGTTGTGTAGACTTCGGGTAATAAAGATGATGAATATTTGTGTAACTATTGAGAATGTAAATATGAAAGTTACAGCCAATCCTGTTCTCTGTGTGGTGGCCATATTGGATTTCATGAAAACTTGAAAAAATGTTTGTATATAATTATGTGATTGATCAACCTCTAAAATTTTGTGGAAATAGGCCTCAGTTTAAAACTTTTCACCCCCCATTATATGTAATTGAGCCTAAAATTGAGGCGGCCAGATATTGTTATGCCTATTACAAAAAATAGCATCCGACAGTTTCTACATGCTGGGGACCCCTGCTAAACATTTCTAAAAAATAAAATGTCGGTGTACTCAAAATGTCCGGGTCCTCAATCAGGCTACCAGACTATCTCTTCATTCAGTAAAAAAGAATGCTCTCACGCTGTCAGCCACCATGGCTCATGTCCCACTTGAAAAGCCAACCTGGAGAGCATTATCGTTTGCGAAAGGGCCTTCATCTCGTCATTTTAACGACGCCTCCTGGGTAATGGCAATTGGGGGAAAAAAGGCCTTTGTTCCCTGATAGCTGCTAAAGCATTATACTAATCTTTGTTTTTATTATTTAAAAAAAAATCAAATTGGAAACACTGTGTTCGATAAGGAGTCGTCAGTGGATGACCTCTCAGGAACAGATGTGCCGCACCTCATGTTTGTGAAATTTCATCCCGGTATTTCTTGTTTTTACATGTATCGTCCATGAAAACATCCCAGGATGTTTGTTTTCCCTTTTAAATGTTTCACACACTTTCATGGTTCCGCAGCCCTTATACAGAGCAAGACCATTATAATCACGAATATCACTTGTTTTTTTCTTTTGTTGTGATAATCCTTCCTGCCCTAGAGAGTGCTGATCATATAAGGAGTTCCTCTCAGTTTCCAATCAACTGCAGGAGTCAAAATCCCCTATAGCAGTGGTTTTCAACCTTTTTAGATACCAGGGCCCACCACTTTTTTACAAACCACCAGCTGATAACATTTTATCCCCCCAGACCCCAAAACTAAATATTTATTTTGCTTTTGTCCACAATTCCAGGCTGGATTTTGGAAACAAAACAGTCTAACATACACATCACAATGACCATTAATCTTCTACGTTCTCTAGTTGTGTAGACTTAGGCTAGTTCACATGAATATTTCAACGCTTGAGAGTGTAAACATCATTTTTACGCTTTCAAAGAGTTAAATCTGGTTAACCAACGTTCCATCATTTGAAAACCACTGCCCTAAAGTTTCAGATTGGGCTTTGGGAGACAAAGCCTTCATCCAATCAGGATTGAGTTGTGCGCCCAAGGTACACATGCTGTTGCCCGTTACCACAAGAATGTCTGTTTCAAAAAACGTTTGTTATGTTTCTTTTACTATTACTTTTTCATTCATAAAAATAAGACCGCATTCCTCCGTCCCTGTTCTCCTTCATCTCAATGACATTCTAGCATAGCCATAGAGTAATAATATATAGAGACCCGACTGGAGCGATAGCCCCACCTTCTTGTCGTTCATTTCAATACAAGTGTTTTGAAGCACCCGGAAGACTGTCGGAAGTAGAGTCTACTTCCTCATTTTCACACTTCCGCCCACCAAATTTTGGTGGACGGAAGTGGCGAAAATGCAGAAGTGTTTTCTCCATGAACACGCCTGAAGCAAGGGAACATGGGAAGAAATAAAAACAACAGCATAAAAAACAAGCTTGTGGGTTTGTGGTGGGCTTATTATCTGTCATATAATACATCCGATATATGTTTTGAGAGGTGGTATATCATGTGAACAATGGTGGTTCATTCAGAAAACAACTTAAACACAAAGGGCTCCATTCCCGTTACCATCTAACCCCTTATCCTAAACCCCTTACGTTCATTAGGCAAACTGGCCAACTAACTTTTACAAATAAATTCTTCCCCTGGGGTTGCCACTCGTATGACTTTGAGTTTGTACCCATAAATTCCCCCTGATTCTTCTAACGGATCTGTGGTTTTGATTTTCTTTTCCCTGTGGGTTCCACGTGTCTCAAGTTTGTCGGTGATATCATCCGTCTCCCTGTTTTCGACAAACGTAATCCACCTTGTCCATTGCATTAGATGCACCTGGACTTGACTAGTGGCATGAAGTCGGCAATACATTGTGACACATAACAGGGAAGCGTGCTATACACACTAGCATTGTGGCGCGCACGCACGCACACGCACACACACACACACACACACACACACACACACACACACACACACACACACACACACACACACACACACACACACACACACACACACAGAGCTGTGGTGGTCTGGCCAGGTGGTTCACTATGCTACGGCATCTGGTTTTAGTATAATTACTTCTTCACCTCCCAAACCCCTCAATTTCTCTCTCGCTCTGTGAAGTAGGTGTGATCCAGGAAGTATTTTCTGTGCATGTGTATATGTGTGTGTGTGTGTGTGTGTGTGTGTGTGTGTGTGTGTGTGTGTGTGTGTGTGTGTGTGTGTGTGTGTGTGTGTGTGTGTGAGTGAGAGTGTGTGTGTGGTGGGATCCTGGAGGAGCAAGAGACCCTCACCATACACTGCACCACATCATATGCAGTGTCTAGACGGCGTTCCCCAACCTGCGGGTCTGTGTGTGTGTGTGTGTGTGTGTGTGTGTGTGTGTGTGTGTGTGTGTGTGTGTGTGTGTGTGTGTGTGTGTGTGTGTGGGTGTGTGTGTGAGATCAGAGATCAGACGGGGACGGGAGACGTGGGCCTAGATTTTCGTCACCACTAAACCCCTTAATCCCTTAACTTCTTCGCCTTTTTAAACTAGTTAAGAAAACATCTTTAGTTCAAATGGCCAGTCTACAAGTTCACAACTTGTTAATAGATTGGCATGTTGAACCATTCCAAAAGAAAAAAAAAATCAAAATGGAGCCCATGGGGTCTTGTCAGTTTGGGGGCAGTGCAACACTTCAGACATATTGAGCAAAATCTATTTATTATCTATTATAGAGGCTTTCGTGACATTATTTTTCATTTGTTTTCATTTTTCATTTATTTTTTTACATTTTTCTCACGCCGATAGTAAACGGCACGGGCTGTGTGTGAGTGCCCAACTGCGGGCACGCAGGGGCAGTGAAGCCCCGCTGCCTGCGGTGGTGAGGGGCGTTCTCCGAATGGAGGAAGAGTTGCGAGGGAAGATGGTCAACATGATGCACATCGCCTACTATGTGGCGAAGAGAGAGCGGCCCTATACAGAATTCCCTCATCTCCGTGCCCTGGTTGGCAGAACAGGGAGCAAAGTGTCAACCTGCTATAGCAGCAACAACGCTTGCAAAAGGTAAATTGTTTCATACTGCTCACCATTGCTTGCTTGATTTAACTTTTTTTTTTTTTTTTTTTACAAATAAATATTTAACAGCATATTGACAATTAAAATGTGTTATCATGATAATATTTAAAATAACGTTTCATTCTGTAGAATAGCCTTTATGTAGCTTTTAACTGATTTAGATTGTGCCCAGATAGTTTCAATAACATGATTTGTTTTTGTTTTGTTTTTTGCTCTTTTCAAAATGCTCTAGACTCCTTGATATAATTTATGACCAGGAGCATGAGAAGCTCAGTGGCAGCTCGCTTTAAAGTGAAACATTTGGTCTCCATCCATTGCATAGCCCATAGGTTGGAACTCGGTGAGGTGGGTGCTATTCGTAAAAACCCAAAGATGGACAACCTGCAGGAGATGCTGGTTCATTTATATGACCAGTACCACTATTCTCCAAAAGCAATACGAGAGCTCTACAGCATCGCCGAGGCACTGGAGGAGAAGGTCCTTAGGCCCACTACTCTCCGTGGATGGCTCCGTGTAGCTCTATTTGTTATTCTGCCTTTATAATTATGCATGAAAGATATTCAAAATGTAATCTAAAATTGCCAGCGGTTATACATCAATAATACACACACACGCAAACGCACACGCACGCACACACACACACACACACACACACACACACACACACACACACACACACACACACACACACACACACACACACACACACACACACACACACACACACACACACACACACACACACACATTATTTTCTATTGTTTCAGATTGTGTGCGACAGCTATCCCGTCTTGGTTGCGCACTTTGAAGATATTGCCAGTCCTGACCGCCAACCAAAGCCATCTGCTGCAGTTGCTGGACGAGCAAAAAAAGTTCTCTCCTTCCTCCTAGACCAGGGGTCGGCAACCCAAGATGTTGAAAGAGCCATTTTCGACCAAAAATTAAATTCAAAATCTGTCTGGAGCCGCAAAAATGTAAGCCTAATAAGTGCTTAAAGGTGAATTCCACCCTTTCATTTTTCCTGAGAGTGTACAAATGTGAACCAAATGGACCCTGACGGGTCCATTTGGTTCCATTTGTACACTCTCAGAAAAAAAAGGTCCTAAAAGAAAAGTTTCTGGGAAAAAAATAAAGGTGTTTTTCAGAACTCCATTTCTATTCCACACAAGATCTCTAAGGTATATTAATGACATAGTAAACTGTTGAAAATGGGTGGTTCAGATTGAAAGCTCCACCTCTGATAACTGCTGGGCTTTTTTGGCATGGCCAACGCGTTTTGGGTGTTGTCAGTGACTGAAATGTTTATATTATTTTGGTGCAGATCACCCCAGTGTGTGTATGTAATAACGCTACAGCCCAGTGGCGGCTGGTGACTTTTTCTTTAGGGAGGGCGCTATTAAAAAAAATCATAATCAATAATCATAATAATAATGATGATAATAATGATGATAATATAATAATATCATCACATTCAATGGAAGCAAAACAATGAGTTGGTGTGAATGGATGCTGTCAGCCAATCTTTACCAGCTCTTTGAAAAGGTCCTGGGCCTCCTGGGTAGGCTACTGGTGTAGGATACTCTCTTCCTCTGTCCTTGGATTTTTGTGTGATGATTACATTTATCTGGTTCCAGCTCTTTAGTTAAAAAAAATCCTGCAGTGTTTTGCTTTCAATTGGTGTTTTCTGCATTGCTTTATAGTTATCTTATAATATCTTTGTCTTGTTATTCCATTATCAAAATTAATTCAACTACTGTATATTCCTCCCTTTACCTGGCTCTGTGTCTCTTCATTCATGTCTGTGGTGGAGTTGTGTTCAACTCTATGTAAAACTGTGTTGTGTGCTGCCCTCAAGTGGTTTGGTCGCGCACATTTTGCGACCGGGATCGCTCCTACCGCTTGCATTGAAGTCAATAGGACCGCAATGCATTGCCCTTCAGTGCAGAGCTCAATGCCTAAAGACGAATGCGAACCAACACGTGAGACTCAGTAACCTATCAGCAACGTTGTACAACGTAAACAACTTTTGACATTTCATGGCAGTATATTACAACTTTTAATCACTTTGTGGTTAGAGTGGGCTTTAGTTACTTATATTATATACAATTTGCCATGATGGACTGCTTATTTAAAGAAAATGACAAGCTGCAGATTTCATTTCTCCGTCATTCATGAGGTAGGCTATTGCATGGTGGTGCGGCGCACATGCGCCCCTATTCACCGGCCGCCACTGCTACAGCCACTGAGCCACTAGGGCTGTGTTCTGGAGCCGCATGCGGCTCCTGAGCCGCAGGTTGCTGACTCCTTCCTCCTAGACCATGAGAATGTAATCCTCATGCACTTCATGTGTGATGTCATGAACCACCTCTCTGAACTGAGCCAGTCTTTTCAAAAGGACAACCTAACCGTCTGCCAAGCACTCCACAGCCAAGAGATGTATGTTTTAAATTGTTACCTACTCAACACATTAACTCAAAGTTGTCACTATACCACTGGAACACAGCTAGCTACCAATAATTACATTATTTTGTCTTGTTTCTCCATCAGGTGTTTTCTTGAGCTGGTGAAGCTCAAAGTCAGCATCGGCCCAGAGATGACAAAAGTATCCAATGATGTGGAGAAGACCGGGATGTACAAAGGAGTGAAACTTAAAAACCAGAAGGACACAACCCTCTTAGAGACGAGAGTGGAAGTCATAGGTAGGCCTGTCCTGATTAAATCAATGTGCATTTATCTGTGGTATAACCTGTGAACAACATTGCAACTATAGCTCTAATACTAACAGCTCTAATATCACCAACACTGCTACCCTTAATAGACTCCATAATCGAACACCTAGAGGAAAGGTTGATGGACTTACAGGATGACAGTGTGGTGGCACTGTTTGGAGTTCTGGATCCTTCTAACTGGCCTACTTCCAGAGATGACCTTGCAGCCTATGGCCAGGATGAGTACAGCAAGATCGTCCACCATTACAGAAAGCAGCTAGAGAGAGCCGGGATCAGTAGTGACTAGTGAGATCATGCAGTCGAACTTCGCTCTCTACAAAAGCTATGCCAGGAAATGCACTGCCTGTACCATGAGCGAGATATTTTTGGGAATCATGCAGTCTGGTATGTTGCACTATCATCACTAATTTATGTAAAAAAAAAAATCATTGCCATTGACACACATTTACATTCCATGTATTTTATTTCCCTTTCTTTATCTTAGGATAGGAGGAAGGATTTCCAAGGACTCACTCATCTGATGGAGACCTATCTCGTACTTCCTGTGAGCAGTGCAAGGTGCGAGAGGGGATTCTCAATGAAGAGGATCAAATCCGATCATCGCTCCTCTTTGGCCAACTCACAACTACAAAAACTAATGTATCTCAGCATCATGGGTCCACATGAGGATGCCTTTGATGCCAATGGTGCAGTTGAGAGATGGTGGGTCTCATCCAAACGCAAAAGACGACCTGCCTGTCAATCTGGCCAGGCAGCAAAAAAGGGAGCTGTGGTGGTACTAGAGTTGTCTGATGAGGAAGCGGAGGATGAGTTCTAAAGAATCGTTAGGTCAAAAATGGTAAAAGTTATGGCAACAATAAGCACCTTAAGTATTATGTTTAATACTGTACTGTTTAATACCTCCAGTTTGTTAAAGTATTTCAAGGCAGCTATCGTTTGAGTGCAATATGAAAATGCCTTTTCACTCAGGGTTCAAAAGAGCTGTCCAAAGTTATGTAAAATGTATTTGTTTACTGATATTGAACCCACATGATACACACGTTTTTGAGCTTGTAAAGCTTCAGTTTTTGTGACATAATTGTCAAATGTGGGCATTAGAGATTACTGCCATATGGAGTATTGTGGCCATCCACTGCACTACATTGAATGTTGCTAATGCACTGACCTCATGAACTACCTCCATGTTTGCACTTATAGGCAGGGCAAAAACCATAAAAACCTGATTAAAGGGTGTACCAAACTTTTCTCAGTTGTTCCTAACATGATATTTAACGTAGAATCCAATTCTGCTTGATACATTTTTGTATCACGCATAGTTAATTAGATAATTAGCATAATTAATCAAATATGCAAATTACCTCATTAATTATGCAACTTACAAAAATGTACTTTGCAGAAACGAATTCTACGGGGCAAAATACATAAGGATCAAGTGAGAAAAGTTTGGTAAAGCCATTTATGAATTTATTATAGATTTTTTTCCAGTTATTTGCGCCCTTGTGTCAAGTAAATTGACATATGGGATAAAATAACAGGGAAAACCCTCTAACTATTCGATACTATTCTATTTACCAAACTTTTCTCATTTGATATCTATGTATTTTTTCCTGTAGAATCCATTTCTGCAATGTACATTTTTGTATTGTGCATAATTAATGAGATAATTACCATATTTGACACTGTGGTGGAAATACTGTAAGAGAAAAACCTAACAAATATGCAAATTATCTCATTAATTATGCAACTTACAAAAATGTACTTTGCAGAAACGAATTCTATGGGACAAAATACATAAGGATCAACTGAGAAAAGTTTGGTAAAGCCTTTTATGAATTTATTATAGATTTTTTTCCAGTTATTTGCGCCAATGTGTCAAGTAAATTGACACGTGGGGAAAACACTCTAACAGGGAAAACACTCTAACTATTCAATAAAAGGCTTTTTACGAAACTTTTCTCAGTTGATATTTATGTATTTTGTCCTGTAGAATGTATTTATGCAATATACATTTTTGTATTGTGCATAATTAATGAGATAATTACCATATTTGACACAGTGGTGGGAATACTGTAAGAGAAAAACCTAACAAATAATTGGGGAAATGGGTGTCAGAAACTGGTGGATAGAAGCAGGAGCAATCACAGAGGGATCAAGTGTACAAGCTGTAGAAGGCTGTCACTACTTCTGTGCAATTTGACTGCATAGACAGTAATTTGAGGCATTAAGATACTGAATCCTGACAATGGAAGATGACTTGTTTGGAGCAGAATTCAGACATTCACTGGAATTTAGACTAGAATTCGAACGGCCTTCGGCCAGTCTCACTCTAGCGCCACGCCATCCAGGTGGCCGGTGTACTGTACTGTACGTACAGTATGGTGTGTATATAGTACAATATTCTACAATAAAGTATGCTACATTACACTACAGTGCAGTCTAGTACAATACAGCATGATACAGTACAGTAAGCCCTGATGCAGTACAGTACAGTACAGTACAGTAAGGTACAGTACACTACAGTAAGGTACAGTACAGTACAGTATGGTACAGTACAGTAAGGTACAGTACACTACAGTAAGGTACAGTACACTACAGTAAGGTACAGTACAGTACAGTACGGTACAGTAGGGTACAGTAAGGTACAGTACAGTAGGGTACAGTACGGTTCAGTACAGGAGTACAGTACTGTACAGTACAGTAAGGTGCAGTACAGTACAGTACTAATCCGTACTGTACTGTACTGCATCAGGCCTCACTGTACTGTACCCTACTGTACCATACTGTACTGTACCCTACTGTACCGTACTGTACTGTACTGTACTGCATCAGGGCTTACTGTACTGTACCATACTGTACTGTACTGTACTGTACCTTACTGTACTGTACTGTACTGTACTGTACTGTACTGTACTGTACTGTACTGCATCAGGGCTTACTGTACTGTATCATGCTGTATTGTACTAGACTGCACTGTAGTGTAATGTAGCATACGTTACTGTAGAATATTGTACTATATACACACCATACTGTCCGTACAGTACAGTACACCGGCCACCTGGATGGCGTGGCGCTAGAGTGAGACTGGCCGAAGGCCGTTCGAATTCTAGTCTAAATTCCAGTGAATGTCTGAATTCTGCTCCAAACAAGTCATCTTCCATTGTCAGGATTCAGTGTCTTAATGCCTCAAATTACTGTCTATGCAGTCAAATTGCACAGAAGTAGTGACAGCCTTCTAGCTTGTACACTTGATCCCTCTGTGATTGCTCCTGCTTCTATCCACCAGTATCTGACACCCATTTCCCCAATTATTTGTTAGGTTTTTCTCTTACAGTATTCCCACCACTGTGTCAAATATGGTAATTATCTCATTAATTATGCACAATACAAAAATGTATATTGCATAAATACACTCTACAGGACAAAATACATAAGTATCAACTGAGGAAAGTTTCGTAAAAGCCTTTTAGTGAATAGTTAGAGTGTTTTCCCTGTTAGAGTGTTTCCCCACGTGTCAATTTACTTGACACATTGGCGCAAATAACTGGAAAAAAATCTATAATAAATTCATAAAAGGCTTTACCAAACTTTTCTCAGTTGATCCTTATGTATTTTGTCCCGTAGAATTCGTTTCTGCAAAGTACATTTTTGTAAGTTGCATAATTAATGAGATAATTTGCATATTTGCTAGGTTTTTCTCTTACAGTATTTCCACCACAGTGTCAAATATGGTAATTATCTCATTAATTATGCACAATACAAAAATGTACATTGCAGAAATGGATTCTACAGGAAAAAATACATAAATATCAAATGAGAAAAGTTTGGTAAATAGAATAGTATCGAATAGTTAGAGGGTTTTTCCCTGTTATTTTATCCCATATGTCAATTTACTTGACACAAGGGCGCAAATAACTGGAAAAAATCTATAATAAATTCATAAATGGCTTTACCGAACTTTTCTCAGTTGATCCTTATGTATTTTGTCCCGTAGAATTCGTTTCTGCAAAGTACATTTTTGTAAGTTGCATAATTAATGAGATAATTTGCATATTTGATTAATTATGCTAATTATCTCATTAATTATGCGTGATACAAAAATGTATCAAGCAGAATTGGATTCTACGTTAAAAATCATGTTAGGAACAACTGAGAAAAGTTTGGTACACCCTTTAATCAGGTTTTTATGGTTTTTGATAAAACATCTGTGTGGCATGACGTCATTGTTTACTGTACTCCTGTGCCTTGAACTGAACTGCTATGGAAATGTTTTAGGTATGTAAGTAAAAAATAATAACGATATTTCAAATTTCCGATATTTTTGGGGGGCAAGTGGGCTTGACCTGAGGGCAAGTAGAACATGACCTTTAACCCCTGTACATCCCTTTCAGAGTATATATGTCAGACATTGGTGGATTATAGACTGAAGCATACAGTACACAGAAGTATCTGTGTGTATAGTGCTGTGCATGCGTGTGTGCCTGCGCGCACACAGTTCGCCCAGGTGTTCCTGAGCCCTTTGATCACATCGGCCTGGTGCTGCATAGAGCAGATTGCATTCATTATCCAGAAATAAAACAACTCATAGTGCACAATTTCAGCGCTAATAAATGTCTATTATAATTGTGAAACAATTTGCCTTGACTCCGTATTTTTCTAAATCAATGCAGAGGGTTTAATCAGTGACGCCGCCAAAAATCAGCGCATAATATCAGACAAACTGGCAAGATATGAATTATTATCTTAAGTCATTATGCACGGGAACCCCCTTAGCAGATCTAGAAGCTTGTGTAGTTCACTGATGATATTCGCTGTTCCTATAGGAAAATTGTGAAAACACGGTGCAAATCGTTTAATATTACTTCCTTTTAGAGTGAAGAATATTACTCTGCAGGACTCACATTTGCTTCTAGGAGGTTCCTGCAATCACTCAACATTTTCCGGTGTGGGTGGCACTGGGTGCACAGCCAAACACAGACAATTCTGGGGGTTCCTTGGCCTTGAAATATTATGACGCAGAAACAGATTTTTCATAAAACTGTTTTGGGATTCGGAAGACATTTTGCACTCTCAGGTAGACGTGGGTTAATCAAAACAACAGACACTGCAACAGGGTTCATCGCGGAAAACATGCAGTGTTTATTTTTGCGGTGAAAGCAATGACCCTGCTTTTGTTGTGAAGCATCTACCCTTTTTTCCCGTCTTTCTTTTGTGGTGGAGCACGGACCCGTGCTGTCTTCAAAGGGGGACGGCCCGACAGGAATGGTGCCATCTCCCGTGTCTGAGGACAAGTTATATGAAGACGCAGGGCCGGATCTAGGCATGGGCATGGATTGTTTTGCATAATGGCAGGCAAAACAACCCAAATTATTTCAAATAAAACTGCTTACAGCAGATTTAAATCAAACACAAATGAAACACTACTACTGCTACTAACGACACTTTGACACTACAGACTGGGACATGTTCAAGCAAGCGGCCACCTACTCTGGTCACACAGACATCAACGAATTCACTGAGACTGTCACTGCTTACATCAGCAAATGCATCAATGATGTCACAGAGACCAAGACCATCACAGTACGGGCCAATCAGAAGCCATGGCTGACAACGGAAGTCCATAGGCTACTGAGGGTCCGGAACGCCGCCTTCAAAGCAGGCGACGACGAGGGCCTGAGAACAGCAAGGGCCAACCTGGACCGTGGCATCAAAGAGGCAAAGAGACAGTACAGCAAGAAAATAGCTGACCGTTTCAGCGACAGCAGAGACACCAGGAGCCTGTGGCAGGGGATCCAGACCGTCACGGACTACAAACCCCGGCCACGGACCTGCGACAACGACATCACCCTGCTGAACAACCTCAACAACTTCTTCGGGCGCTTTGAAGCCCAAAACAGCACCCCTGCACGAAAGTCACCCCCTCCCCCGGACGACCAGGCGCTGCTACTGTCTCAACACAGTGTGCGGCGCTCCCTCTCCAGGATCAACGCCCGCAAAGCACCGGGCCCTGACAACATTCCCGGTCGGGTGTGGAAAGACTGTGCAGGAGAACTGGCTCATGTCATCACAGACATCTTTAACATCTCCTTGAGCCAGGCTGCTGTCCCTACATGCTTCAAGGAGACCACCATCATCCCCATCCCGAAGAAACCTTCTCCAACCTGCTACAATGACTACCGCCCTGTTGCACTGACTCCGATCATCATGAAGTGCTTCGAGCGTTTAGTCATGCACCACATCAAAGGCATCCTCCCTCCCAACCTGGATCCCTACCAGTTTGCATATCGGGCCAACAGATCAACCGACGATGCAATCTCCACCGCACTTCACTCTGCCCTCACCCACCTGGACACCAAGGACGCACACGTACGAATGCTGTTCATCGACTTCAGCTCAGCATTCAACACCATCATCCCCCAGCAGCTCATACACAAGCTGGACCAGCTGGGAGTGAACACCTCCATGTGCAACTGGCTGCTGGACTTCCTGACTGGGAGACCGCAGGCAGTCCGAGTCAGCGGGAACACATCCAGCACCATCACCCTGAACACGGGGGCCCCCCAGGGATGTGTGCTCAGCCCCCTCCTCTTCACCCTGCTGACCCACGACTGCACTCCAACGCACAGCAACAACATCTTCGTCAAGTTTGCGGACGACACAACTGTGATCGGCCTCATCCACAACAACGATGAGTCCAACTACAGAGATGAGGTGAGCCAGCTGACCACGTGGTGTGCAAACAACAACCTCCTTCTCAACGTGGAGAAGACGAAGGAGATCATTGTTGACTTTCGGAGAGCGCACACCCAGCACTCCCCACTGAGCATCAACGGAGCTGCAGTGGAGAGAGTGAAGAGCACCAAATTCCTTGGTGTACACATCACAGAGGACCTCTCCTGGAACACTAACACCACAGCACTGGTCAAGAAGGCTCAGCAGCGCCTCTACTTCCTCCGTAGACTGAGAAGAGCCAGAGCCCCAGCCCCCATCATGTGCTCCTTCTACCGCGGCACGATCGAGAGCATCCTGACCAGCTGCATAACTGTGTGGTATGGTGGGTGCACAGCTTCCTGCAGAAAGTCCTTGCAACGCACAGTGAGAGCAGCCGAGAAGATCGTGGGTGTCCCCCTTCTGTCCCTGCAAGACATCTACAACACACGGGTGACCCGCAGGGCGCTACAGATCGCAGGCGACACCACCCACCCTACGCACGGCTTCTTCAACCTCCTCCCATCGGGGAAGAGATTGAGGAGCCTCCGGGCAAGGACCAGCAGGTTGAATGATAGCTTCGTTCACCAAGCCGTCAGGTTGCTGAACTCCCTCCCACTCCCTCGCACGCCACTGAGCACCCTCCCACTCGGTACCCCCCCCATGCTGCCACTCCTCCCCCTCCCACGGTGGGGGTGCACGCGCACACACGCACACGCTGAACTCCCTACACACACATGCACACGGACGCTGGACTTCAACTACCCACCACCCCTTACACAGGCACACACACCCACGCACATGCACGCACTCACACATGGTCACTCACACATGTGCGTGTGGTCACTCACACGCACTCACACTCACACATGGTCAACTCACACATACAACCGAAGGACTGGATCGAACTGCTGCTATCCTATCCTATCTTGCACATGTATACCTCACCTCATAGTAAGCTATGTGTTGTTTGTTTAGTTGTTCTAGTTGTAGCTATGTAACCTCGTATATAGCTTTTGATTTTTTAGTTGTAGTTTTCTAGCTGTAGTATACTGTAGTCTCTAGTAGTAGTTTCTAGTAGTTGTATATACGTCCTGTCTGTTTTAGCTTCACACTACCGCCACTTTATCACCTGGTTAGCTAAGCACCTTCACCTCAAGTTAGGTGTACAGTTTGCACTTTACTGGTCTGCTGCACTACTGTTGTCTCGTCCATATATTGTCTCGACCTTGTCTTATTGCACTATTTGTCTCAACTTTGTCTTATTGCACTGTCTATTGTCTTGACTTTTGTCTTACTACACTGTCTTGTCTATTGCACTGTGGAAAATGGAAACGCTATTTCATCCCTGTATATGTCCTGACATACACTGGAGTGACAAATAAAAAACCTTGAACCTTGAACCTTGACAACCGTGGCACCACTAAACCAACACAATCATTGCCATGGCGGACTACTAACGGAAAAGAGTCTGCATTACAAGGATAGTCTGGATTTTTTTTTTGTGAAATATGAAGTAGTTCCAGTCTTTTTTTTTTTTTTTTTTTTGGGGGGGGGGGGGGGGGGGGGGTCACTGTGGAGGCCACGCAGTGAAAAGTAAATGATTCCATAAAAACAACGTGCTTTATGTTGTTAACACATTTTTAAAATATTAGCACATCCTTTGTTAATTTTTTACCTCCCAAGGACAGGGAACTATGTATTTTGTGTCCATATCACTACGTCCAAAAAGTAGAATGTGATTGGGGGGTCAAAAATGAACGAAGGAGGTCCTAATATTGTAGAAATGATTTAACAACGCAAATTATGTTAATTTTGTGGATTAATTTACTTTTACACATGGAAAGAAAATATAAGCCACATACACGTATTATATGAAATTGCCCTCCCTACATATATGAACCTGACTGTGGCATATAAGAGGTTATATACTGTATGACACATATATGTCCTATATCATATACGCATCATATATTATATGATGCGTATATGATGCATATATTGGCATATACCGGTATGAACATACTGTATATTCTCTTTCCATGTGGGCAAAGGCAAACGCTTTGCAAGGAATTGCGCCTTCAATTGAGACCTGCTGTGGTAAGATCCAGAAAAGTTTATGTTTATGTACTGAAAGACCCACATCTCAATACATCAGCGACGTTACGCAAATGACAAAACAATATACAGTATGTCCATCCGGGCAAAAAAAAAATGAAATAAAAAAATCACCAACGTTTAACATGCCGGGACGTCGAAACGACCTTTTCCCTCCGCGAGGTATCCGGTCACGATTCAAAATAAACATTATATAAGGATGCCGCGGTCGCGTCAAGTCGCTCTTTTTTAACAGCGGTCGTACGTCGGCTTAAGTGCCAAATTAAAACGTGCAGCCATGGGGCCTCGGTTCACCTCAGCGTCTCGTCCCCCCCACACCCCCACCCCCAAAGCCACAGCCTTCAACTAGACCCCCCCCAACCACTCCATCTGGTTAGCTGTTATCAATCCATTGAGCGGAATGTCCCACCTTCCCACCCCCATCCCCCACAAACCTCAACCCTTTATCGCTCCTTCCTTCCGACCACACTGACTGTAGTATACTAGGATACGTCTACCGTATATATGAGGCTTTTTTTCTTTCTTTTTTTTTTTACGGGACCTGAGGGGAGCCTTGTGGCGGGACCTGGTTGCCTCCCCAGACACCACCATGCGTGCTTACATGCAGACAAAGTTGCCCTCGAGAACTTTTTAAAGGCTGCTGCCAGTGATATTTTTGTTCTTAAAATAAGGTGACAGGTAGAGTATACATACTGACGGTGACCGGCATGTAGACGGTCTGTTTGGTTGCAGGGGGTCTCGTCTCTTCGGCTGTTTAACGTATTATAGGCAACTTTTTAAACGAAAATGTGTAAACAAAAAAATAATACACAGCTATATTTTTTTGCCTTTTTCCCCCTCTACGTTGCTGCTGCTTCTTCGATGCTGCAGCTGTTTCCCTGCAGGCAGACACTTACTTTGCCCCGCAGACGGTCCAGAACTTTGTTGCCAAAACATTCACAGAGGCTCAGCACAAGATGTTGCTAGTGTGTGTGTATCCAAACGTTTGTGATGGGGGGCAAAACGATCGCAACTTCTGTTTTTTTTTTTTTTTTTTTTTTTTTTTAATTCAAAATGTGTTGGTGACCAGCATGAGGAGGATATTCTCTTCACTGTTGAGTTCCATAACACTGACTGTAAAAAGTGTGTTCTTGTGGGAGAGTGTAATCATTATCATTTACTAAGAAACTCAACTGAATACCAACCACAGATGCACATCCACAGAGGTACCACACGCTTAGCAGTAGAACGTTACTCGTTCCACAAAATCTCTGATCCTTAAGGCTCATTCATACTCCACAGTCAAGCGATATCTCACGGTGAAAGGGTATCACCGTGCTGTAGTTTTTTAAGGGCTATACAGTACAACTACAACATGACTCCATTCACCACGGTGAACAGCTCTCACTGTGCGCATCCTGACACTTCTCTGTTTTTACTATCAGACAAGTCCGTTCACTCTGGGGCATTCACCGCTTTCACTGATTGGTCTAGAGATCGAGATCACAGCTGATGACAGCGACAGATAGCAAATAGAAAACAAATAGAGAATAATACAGGTATTAGAGAGAAACAAAAAGTAGAAGAGGTCGAGGAGAAGGAAGGGAAAATGAGTCAAAATTAATGAATTTGAAGAGATGTTGTCAATGGAGGTCAGGCAATATGAACATCTTCATAACTCCAATGGCAAATTACGAACAGATGGCCTACAATTCATGGCAAGGAATAGCTGAGACATTGAAGACGCAGACGTTTGTTTAAAAAAAAAAATAAACATGGGGTAAAAATAGAGACTGGTTTACAAAGGCTAAAGTGGTGATTCTGGACAAGGAAAGAAAAACTTGGTCCTGCCGCTGTTCTTCCTGCTTCAGTGGCTAGAACCTCACATACACATCACTGTTCCTCCTGCTTCAGTGGCTAGAACCCCACATACACATCACTGTTCCTCCTGCTTCAGTGGCTAGAACCTCACATACACATCACTGTTCCTCCTGCTTCAGTGGCTAGAACCTCACATACACATCACTGTTCCTCCTGCTTCAGTGGCTAGAACCTCACATACACATCACTGTTCCTCCTGCTTCAGTGGCTAGAACCTCACATACACATCACTGTTCCTCCTGCTTCAGTGGCTAGAACCTCACATACACATCACTGTTCCTCCTGCTTCAGTGGTAGAACCACACATACACATTGCCTCTAAAGCAGGGGTTTTCAACAGGTGGTCTGGGGACCACCAGTGGTCCTTGAGAGGGTTCCAGGTGGTCCCCAGGCTAAATGATGGAAAGTTGGTTAACCAGATGTAACTCTTGAGAGTGTAAAAATGAAACCAAATGGACCCTTGCGGGTCCATTTGGTTTCATTTTCACACTCTCAAGAGTTAAAATATTCATCATCTGAATTAGCACTATTTAATTATGAAGTCTACATTGTTTTCTTTGCAAAATACAGCCTGGAATTGTGAACAAAACCAAGAGAATTCTTTAGTTTTAGGTCTTTGGGGCTAAAATGTCATCAAATGGTGGTCCGTGGCTCAAATGCTGAATAAATGGTGGTCCCTGGTGTCAAAAAGGTTGAAAACCCCACATACACATTGCTTTAAACCACAGGTGGGCGGAGTCAATCCTTAAGGACACCACAGCGAGTATGAAGGCCTCACTGCTTTCACTGTGTAAGGTGAAAGCCCAATGCAGCTTAACTGGTGAAGTCGTTTCGCTTCACTGTAGAGTATGACTGAGCCTTTACACTCTACACATTATTGTACAGGTGACAATGATCAACGACAAAATACAATACTGTACCAATTGGTATCATAAATGTTGAGAAATAATGGACCAAAGTTAAGTTTTCTAAATGATTGTTACAGAATTTACTGTTTCTTTATTTTTTTGTATTTTTTTTATTTTATTACCTAAAACTGACTGATCTTTTACCTGACAGCCAAAGCACAGAAAAAACAATAACTAAAACTAAGCATTTTCACCAAAATAAAAAATAGATGAAAAACTATCAAACCTGCTCTAAAACTAATTAAAACTAACCAAATCAGAAAATAAAAAGGTCAAAACAAACTGAAACTAAGCTATAATGGAAAACCCAAACTAAAATAACACTGGCGGAGAGGTCAATTATTCACAATATACCGCTCAGACGTCGGCAGACGCTCCTATAAGCTGCGGCAATTTACACTAAAGTAAAAGACAAACACAGAGGGGAAATACGGCAGTAATCTCCATGATCTGTATGTTCACCGAAACTACACAAACCATAGGGTGTCGGGGGGGTCAACAACGTGGCCGCGGGGTTAAGATTGTTGTTCCAGCTTGGTCCAGGCACCTGGACATGTAATCCACTCTGTGCAGGGCCAGATTAACACCTCTGAGGGCCCTTGGGCACTTATGTATGCAGGCGCGAAAACTGTGTGCACGTGTGCACAAACGTTTGGCCATTTACACAGATATAACATATCTTCTACATTCTGTAGTTGTGTAGACTTGGGCTAATTCACATGATCAATATTTGGACCCTCGCGGGTTCATTTGGTTTCATTTTTACGCTCTCAAAGAGTTACATCTGGTTCACCAACTGTCCATCATTTAGCCTGGGGACCACTGGTTGAAAACCACTGAAAAATGAGTGCTTTATCTCTGGCGCTTGTCAATCAATCTTGCCCCAACTCACAAGCCAAAAATCACTAGACAGGAGGTTTTTCACTAATTTCGGCACGAGGGGGGGTCTGGAAAAAAAAAAGCTAAATATAGCGGCAAATGCGCCAAGTTCGCAACACTGCCGACAGGCATAACAGCGGGAGCCCTTTTTCTGTCAGCCTCCTGTAGTCTGCTGTCTAAAATCCCTCTGAAAATTTCAAAATAAAGGCGAAAGCCACCAAAAAAGCCTGTGGTTACAAAGAATGTTATCCCAAACCCCCACTGAGGGAACTGCAGGTGGAAATCTCCATTTCTCAAGGCGCTGCGCGCTGTCTCTCCAGCACACGCACACACACGTTTTCTTGTGCATGCCGATACTTAATCTTTCTTGCGTTTTCTTCATTCGTTTTCCCTGCTCTGCCGTTCTGCCTCATGGGAGACAGATTGAGGGAAGGTGGGGGAGAAAAAAAACAACATCGCGACTGATCTCACGGAATAACACGATAATTCCTTACAAAGAGAAACAATTAGAGCGGAGGAAAAAGCCACGGATGTACGACGAGGCAGGGGTGAAAACAATAACCCCCCCCACCCCGCCTCTCACCAACCTCGCGCTCATATAAAGTTGCTTCTTCTTGAACGTTTCGAGGAAAAGCGCTAATACGAACCGGATAGAAAACAAGACTGATTGGAAACAATTCCTGAAAAAAAAAAAAAAAAAAAATTGCCTCATGAATCATTCCAGTGACCTACCGAGGATACCGATGGTCGGGATTTAAAGGGGAATGTACTGTGTTATTAATCATGAAGGTAGTGTTGTAGTTCTCGAGACATTGTCTTGTCTCGAAACCAGGCTCGGGAAAATTTTTCATTGTCTCGGCCTTGTTTTAGCATCGCCCTGAAGTTGTCTTGTATTGTCTTGCTCTCGCACCTTCATTTGTCTTGGTCTTGATTTGGTCTTGCCTCACAGTATTGAGGGATTCTCATGCCCAAACTGTTCAGCAAAGCAGAGGAAACAGCGCCCCCTCAATGCCCAGACCAAGAACTGCACCTTTAAAAGCAAAATTCTCAAATTCCTGTTTCTCTGCAAGACATTACTCTATAAACCATATCTCAAAAACTGTCAGGTCAAACTGCACAACCAATATGTCAAATTGTAGCTATGATTCTCTGCTTTCACATGACACGATGAAACAAAAATGTAAATTTCATCAAAGACTATGTCCTCGTGGCTTTCACACTAAACCAGTGGTTTTCAACCAGTAGTCCGGGAACCACCGGTGGTCCTTGAGAGAGTTCCAGGTGGTAAACATGCAACCAATGGACCCCTGTGGGTCTATTTGGTTTTCTTGTTTAGACTCTCAAGAGTTAGAATATTCATCATCTGAATTAGCCCAAGGCTACAGAACTAGAGAAGGTAGAAGATATTTTAATCGGTGTGTTTGACTATTTTGTTTCCCAAATCCAGTCTGGATTTGTGAAACCAGCCTTTGTTTCCCAAATCCAATTGTGGGGCAAAAGCAAAAGTAAATCTTTTGTTGCTGTCTGTGGGGCTAAAATGTCATCAAATGGTGGTCCGTGGCTCAATTGCTGAATAAATAGTGGGCCCTGGTGTCAAATGTTGAAAACCACTGCACTAAAGGACTCGTAGCCGACACACACCGCAATCGAGAGCCCAATACATATTGGCTACGTCATTTGTTTTTTCCAATATGATATTTTGACATCTCATGTACAAGATGCCGTACGCATGATACATAACAAGCAAGCATAAGGCAACTGCTTTTGTGATTATACGGTTTAGAAAAACGATACGAAAAATATTAAAACATTATTATTGTTATATTATTGTTGTAGTCAAGACCACCTAATTCAAGACCAAGACCAAGACCAAGACAAGACCCAGGGATTTCGAGACCAAAATGAGGCTGAGACAACCACGGTCTCTCTCTCTCTCTCTCTCTCTCTCTCTCTCTCTCTCTCTCTCTCTCTCTCTCTCTCTCTCTCTCTCTCTCTCTCTCTCTCTCTCTCTCTCTCTCTCTCTCTCTCTCTCTCTCTCTCTCTCTCTCTCTCTCTCTCTCTCTCTCTCTCACTACGGTGTACGGAGGCGTGGCATTAAGTCCCTGTCGCATTGTAACTCAGACGCGGCTGAGTCCCTTATCTGTCATTGTCAATGGGGAGGTATTTGAGTATGATGTGAACAGACTATTGTTTTCCATTCGTCGATTACGCGCTGACAGTGGATCTGTGTGATTGGAGGTTTGCTGCTGATGGAACATTCTGTAGTGCAGTGCATACTTACTGACGGGCCAGGGGGCTACGCGACCCACACCACCACTTAACAGACCATGAATCCCTCTGCTTTATCATTTAAAACATTACGTACAGCAGGTCAAACACAAGGCAACGGAGGCCAAATCAGGTCTGCACATGAATAATCTTAAGCCCGTGGGATGATATTTCACACTGTACCTGTCATATCCAGCACCATACTCAAGGAGCAGGGCCACTGATTGATTCCGTACTTTTATCCAACTCTTGATTCGAACGTGCCGTTTGCCCATTGTCGTTTTGTTGCATTTCATTTGGGACAAAATGGGCGCGGCCATTTTTTTTTTTTTTTCTTGACACCGCCCCTCATTCTATTCCATGCATTCGGATGGGTCTCATCTCAGATTCTGCTCCCTCAATGTCCTGGTTCTTGGCAAATCGGGCGATTTCTAATGGGACTGGAACGGCACATCCAGGGACTCGTGACACTGGGCGTGCTTGAGGGGTTAGAGGTGCAGAACGGTCAAGACATCGGAGATCTGGCGCTTCAAAATAAGGGTTTTCGACGGCGAAAGCCGCCGTACGTAATCCTCGCGTTCGGGGCGTGGAAGCGGTTAATTACTGTTAGAACTGTCCCACACCACCATAAGAAATGAATGCGACTTTCACTTTTGCAACTCAATCGATTTACTTTCTCATTGTACTGTTGAAACACAGACAGCAGCTTTGGCCCTCCATTTGTACCAATTATTGTTTTTCTATATTCTGTCCTGCTGTGTAATTGACTTTGACAACCCTGATTTAAGGCAACTGCATTTGTGATTATACGGTTTAGAAAAACGATACGAAAAATATTAAAACATGACGAAATTATTGCTGTAGTCAGGACCACCTAAATCAAGACCAAGACCAAGACAAGACCCAGGGAGTTCAAGACCAAAATGAGACCGAGACAACCACGGTCAAGATTGAGACGAGACTAGCACCCATGGGGTTGAGACCAAGACCTAGAGGGGTCCAGCCCAGGGCAGAGATCAAGACCAATGCAAGGCAAGACCAAGTCAAGACCAAGACATTATTTTTCGTGGTCCATCCATGTAGTTGTGGACTGCTAGCAATATGCACATCATCCATCCAGTGTTGCGCACCACTCTGCTGCCTTAATAGATGGGCTCCTCGGTCCTCATAATGGACATAGAACGTCTTTGCATTGTCTCGAGTGGTCTCGGTGGCGAAAGAGACCCCAGACATTTGCTCCGAGATCGCGACAAGAGCAAGACAAACTGAGGGCGAGACCAAGACGAGAGTACGAGACAATGAAGTGTGAGAGCGGCGAGACCGAGTACAAGACAAGACAATTTGAGGACAAGGCAAAAAACAAGACAGAGACAATGAAAATTTGTCTTGAGTCTAGCCTCGAGACGAGACAATGGTTCGAGAACTACAACGCTAGAGGCAATGTCACCCGTTTTGGGCCCGTGAGCGTTCCTCGCGATCGGAGCCGAGTTGGATCGGGGCCCAACCTTCCCCGTTACCATTTTCTGCACGCGCTCTGCCGTACCGCGAGGAATAACTAACTCCAGCTGGGAGTATGGAGTGGAGGTGCAACCGTTCACTTTACATTACTTCAGCGCGATCTGCCGCATGAGTATAGTTTATGGGCTGACAGACAGTTGAACCAGTTGCTGATGGGAGTGATATTTTGGCAACGCTGCGCCGAACCGCATTCAACAAATCTGTGACTGTCCACGCTCTGTCTCCACTCCATAGCGATGCACAGCGATAATTATCTGCAATGTAAAACTGCTAGCTTGATTTCCTCCGTGGCAACAAGCTTGTGCTTTTGTGACCTAAAAACGTAACAAGAATTAGTCAGACCAACGGAGGGATGGATGGATCTATCATGGACACAGACTGCAGTACCAAATAACACATAGTGTAGTTCTGTTTCTGTGTCCATAAACAAAAACCACAGGGACACATCGCTCATGGCAAGTGAAATAGTTTCCTCTGTATAGCCAACACTACTGTAAAGATCATATGAGGCCGCAATTTATCTTAATACCCATATAAAAAATAAAATATGTTTTTCATGCCATACATTATTTGAGTCATGCCACGGAAACGGTACGATTTGGACTTTTCACTTTTCTGAATAGCCCACAATATTAAGGACATCTTTAGCTATAAGAAAAACATAATTTCCCATCTCAGGAATTCAATATGTTTTTTAAATATATCTTTTAACATGGTAATTGATAACGGATTTGAGCCAATTAAGTTAATAACGGAGTTGTGATTTTTGTACTAAAGATAGACACTACTCTAACTGAGTTGAGTAAGAGGAGAAGACTTGGCATGCCTGAGGTTACGGAATCAGATATATTGTTGGAATAACAAACAGAATCTTTATAACTAATTGTTTCATATTATTAGTTGAGCTGTTATGATTTACGACCACACGTGAGAGTACAAAATGCCTCTAAAACGGTGTAAAATAAGGTTTTAATTTGACACTTTCTATAGCATGTTGGTCAGAAGAGTTGTAGAATACTACTTCCTATTGTTGATGTCACTAAAGGGCCAGTTAATTGTTGTTATGGAGGGAAGAATGACTTGTGTAGAGTTGAGTGCAACTGAGGGACACGGCTATATAATGCCATTTAAATGATTAAAACAAAAACTAAACATGTCCAGCAATAAAGTACAGATAGATATATATGCTCATGTCATAATTTTGGGATTTTTGTTGATGTTTAATAGTCATATGTCAAGTCCACTTTCATCGAAGGCCACTGGGGACATGGAAAAATGGACAAAATAGGGGGTGTCTACTGAAAGAAAGCAAGATAATTTCTGAAATGAAGATAAAATGTAATGTAATCTTTCAATTGATTAAAAACTCCTTTAAAATTATTTTTTAGTGATTCAATCAATAAAATACAGCTAAAACGGTCAGAGGGACTGCAAATCGTACCGTTTCCGTGGAATGAATGGCATAAAGTCTTATCTATCTTCTTATCTTATATGAAAGGTGCCACCTTCATAACCAAACAAAACTCAGGGTGAAGTACAACAATAGACCTTTCAGTAAGCCTCTCCCCAAACTGCTGGTCCAATCACAGCGAAGCATGTGATTGCGTCTCCACCAACCGAACTTTCCTATATGATAAAACATTGTTTTAAAATAAATGTCAGACACACACATATTTCCCCCCACTGCATAGGGCATGCCTTATTAATGGATTTGTAAGAGATTTTGAAAGTCTGGTTCCAATGGAATGAATGATCCCGGCTGGAAAGTGTCCTAGGTTGGACAAGAGGGCGGAGCTTACCTAAAGGTCTATTGGCAAACACAGCAGCGAGATCTGGGAGCTGCTGGGACAGGAGAGGGCTAGCAGATGGAACACAACCACCCTAAAAGATAATCATTGAGCGTGTTCTGTGCTATGTGAATTTGTGACCTAGAAATGTATGATTTATTAAAGATTCTGACCATCGAATATACATTGGTGTTGTCTCGATCGTAGTGCCGTGCTGCTGCGTTGTGCTTTTTTTTTTGCTTTGGCAGTGTAAATGTATGTATTTTCTCCTGTCATGAAAGCTTTGTGAATTGAAGTGAATGGAGAGGGCCAACTCTTTCATTACCACGGTGTGTACTCAGCGGGTATCAGCAGTGATAAATCTGAGAGCGTGTGATATACAGCATCTCTAGTTGCTTAAGGGGTGCTAGCCAGCAGCGTGTCTATATATCACCATAATCCAAGACAGAGAGCGATGCAGGCGGCCTCAACCACTTTTACTGCTAAACATGGAAAAGCTATAGCTTCAATACTTCTAACGCCGTGTCTTGTTTTTGGCCTTTTGTTTTTCTCTTCTTTTTTTTCAAACCAAGGTTGTCAGGTGATTTTAAAATGTTCTTTTCATCGCCTATCCAGGTGTCCATTAGCTCTGGTCCATAGCTCCACCCATGCTTTGATGATTCTGCCTTGCAGTGGAGTGTTATTTTTAATATCAGACCCCGACCATTCTCTCTTCCAGGCCCGGATGTAACATTTCCCAATCCGGGGGGTAGGTGAAAATGGCATGTGGACGGCTTCATCGCCTGTGTCGCTTCAGAAGCCGCACCCATACCATTTTCAGTTACAGGACTTTTATTAAGCAAATAAGCATCAATAATAACATCAGTTTTGTTGCAACAGACACACAGCATGCATAAAGCTAAAGGTCTGACTCAGAGAGTTTTCTGTTTTCAATGATGAAATGCTGTTGGTTTAGTGGTGCCACATTCGTAGTTAGTTAGTAGCATAGTAGTGTTTCAAATCATTTTAATTATAAGCACTTTAATTTGAAATATCTTTGAAATTTGGGTTGTTTTGCATGCCATCATGTTTGGTGGGGCAGTCTGGGCATTTAGTCCCAGACTGCCCCACCAGTTTTTTTTATTATTATATTTTATTTCATTTTGTTCATGTGATTGCAGGGAATTACAGCTTCAATCTGTCATGTAGAACACAGTCAGAGAATTGAGAAAATAGGTTTTGAAAACTTCACTTCTGTGGACTCTAACATTAGCCCTAGCTACATGTTTAGCATTTAGTTCATGTTTACTTGTCGGATTCAGCCATTTATTTCAGACATTTTGCATGAGAATAGAATGACTCAACTTCAGTCACAAGCAGTCACATAAATAATAGTGTTTTTATGTTATTATAAGTTAATTGCCCATACATTAATTTCCCATACAATAAGGTTAGATAGATTAACAATGGAATGAGTGGAATGACACCCACGTTTGGCCTCCATCTCACCCGTGGCTCATTAACACTACAAGTGCGAACGTACACACCAAAGAGACACATTTACAGCCAGGCGCCAGCTTAGACCATCATGATCGTATTTTTGACAAGGCGTCAGTGGTGAACGCTGTAGTGATCAGCACCAGGTCCAGTGGTGAGCTGAGCTAAGGAGGAGACATCTGGTTTGGAGTGTTAAAACCAATAAAGGGCGAAGCCTTATAGCATGAAATAATAGCCTAACTTTGGCAAAGATCGCACGACGTTGCCAGATTTGGTGAGAGAAAAAGGATGGAAATATTTCATGTGTGTCTATTTTTTTCACCCACAAAAGGCATCCTAAAATATTGTATCTCATATTGTTTAATCATTGATTAGTTACCTTTATAACAAGGTATGGCTTGTAGAGATTGGACATAACACTGCTAAACGTGTGGGTTGCATGCCCCCCCCCCCCCCCCCATCCCACACACACACACACACACACACACAAAAAAACCTTTTCAACCTTGCCTTGAGGGAGATTCTGAAGATATAAAGTCATAAATACCATAAAGTCAAGAAAATGATGGGATCCATGCTTATGTTCCTGGCACACATACACACACACACACCTGTAACTGAGTGGCACACACATGTGACGGTCACACATCTGCCAGCACTTGAAATTCAAAACTACAGTGAATGACAACAACATTTCATTCTTGCCAACACTATTAAGGCGGAGAAAATAATATCCCAAAGTTAGGTTTCTGAACTTATGTGGGCCAGTTTATGTGAGAACACAAATCTTGTATTATTGGGGTCTCCAGAGTCCCGGCACAAAAAATATTTTCAGATGAATGGGGTCCACAATACAATTCTCTTGTATGGAGGTCCCCGGTATAAGAATTGGTGGAGAACCACAGGTTTCAACAACATGAGGAAGCAATCCCCAAAATGAGAAACTACCCGTTCACAGAACGTTACTTCTAATAAGCAGACATGGCAACATGGGACGAGCAGCAAGCTTAGTGTCTCACTATATCAACAGTAGAGTGCTGCATGAGATGGCTTGAACGGGTTGGTGTGGTTTCAGGGGGAATTAGAGCGACGCGACACACGGCGACAGCCTCTGCCAAGCCACAGCCCTGCAGGGTCTATACTTGATGTCTTAATTGACTAATTGACTTCTGCCAAAGAAGGATGACTCATAGTGCGCTCCAGGGGAGGAGAGGTTTTGGTCGACTGTGTGATTTTGTTTTTTCTCCCTTCTTGTTATTAAGAAAATGTTCATCATGTCCTTCCCAGGAGTTGAACCCGAGGTCATTGGATAACAAATGAATACTATTACTGAGTCGGTGGACATTAATATTAACATTCTAAGTGGATATTAAAGGAATACTAAGTCAGTGGATATTACTATTAATAGCCTACTAAGTGGTTATTAAATGAATACTAAGGCAGTGACAGAGGATACTAAAGGAATGCTAAGTCAGGGGTCACTAAATGAATACTAAGACGGTGAATTATACGAAGTCAGTGGATACTAAAGACTAAGGGATGGTACGTTATTTAAGGCTAGTGCCTCCTGGAGGAGATGTATTTGAACTGCAATAAAAAAAAATCGCCACCCTTCCTGTGAATTCAAATAAAAATCCAGATCCCTCCCAAAGTGATTAAACAGTATGTGCTTTCCAGACAGACAGACATACATACTCTGCACAATACTAACTGTCTGTCTCAACAAGTCAGAGGATCTTAGAGCAAAGCCCTATATAGCCTACAGGGCTTGACACTTGCCTGCTTGCCCGGGGCAAGTAAAAAAAAAGTGGTCGGGCAAGTGAAGACTGCTAACTGGTTGCCCGATCGGGCAAGTGTATGTGCGCTATATCACAACACAAGATATATTTGGGTGGTCATTGCACTCTGCCTCTGTGTTCTTTCCCTGCTTTCTAGCTATCTCCCCATCTCTTCCAGGTCCGTTTGGTTCCAAACTATCATTTTGCTGGGGTCACGGACCCCTGAGTGTGACCACTATGGGAACCAATGATTTACAAGTTGAATATTTTCTGTAGCTGATTGTGACTTAAACAAAAACCGTCTTCGACTGTGAAAGGAAATGTTTAAAGCACCCAAGTAGAAAGTAAACTTAAATGCAAAATTGCGATATTTTGGGGGGCAAGTGACCATGACCTGAGGGCAAGTAGAACCTGACTTGCGCTTGCCCGATGGGCAAGTGCCTCGGAGACCTTAGTGTCAACCCCTGGCCTATCCACAACTTTCCTACAACCCATAAGTCTTTGCGTTTGTGTGTGCAGAAGTTCCTCTGTGTTGCCAGGTTTGCGACAGAAACAAGTGGACAGGACTATAAAGACCAGCACAAATCAACATAACTGATCTACAACCTCACAGCGACATATAGTGAGGTTCGAGACACTTCACTTCGAGAATAAAACGAAATATTTTGAGTATATTTTAAACATTTCAATAATAAATGCAGACAGTATTTTCTGGTGGTTGTCTGTGGACAATTACATATTAATCTGGGGTTCCTTGATGTGAATAAATGTAGGAAAACACTGGTTTAAGCTTTAGAATGTAAGCTCAAATAAGCAACTACTGTACACTTTAGAAACAAGCCCTTCAAATTCAACCAGCAACTACCAATAATTTATTTTTAAGTGATTCCCTACATGGAAAAACGAGTCAAGGGTTGCTTATAATAAGCAGACATGGCAACACTGTATGGACGCGTGTGTGCTCCGTTTCCGGACCCCTCCGTTGCCTTGGCGGGGAAAATTGTGGATAGAATGCCGTAAGTATCATCATCATCATCATCATCATCATCATCATCATCCTCTTCTCACTCACTCACTCACACACGAATACAATCCGTGACAGTCGCCACTCGCCAGCCTATATTAAACTGGACATACAACCATAATGCGCTCGCTGCCCGAACCAGCCGTCCAATCTCCACGTCACAACATATGAATGGAACATGCCAGAGACAGAGTAGAGAGCATAATGCCGTATGCTCCAACCAGCCAGTGTGCATGATGCCCTCTCCATGACGCACACCATGGTGCGCATAGTGTTTTCACTTCATCTATGAACTAGAAAGCATAATGTTGTAAGACATGGCACAGCGGCCAGTGACAGTAATGCTAATCTAGTAGGCCTGGCTAAATCCGGCCCTGCTTGGAACCAACAAAAAAACAGCAGTTTGGCAACTGTTGTTATGAACACCAGCTTGTAGGCTAAATGATACAAGTAACTAGGCTACTCACCTAATGACGCAGACACCAAGGATATCCCATGTGTAATGTAATTCCAAAAGTTTCTACATTGTTTAAAGTCAACGACGCTTGGTTTTATTAATGTTGGTTTGCTCTGGTACGTTGTTGTTGTTGTTGTGTTGGCACTTGTTCTCTTCAGTCACTGGGTCAAATGACAACTGCATGCTACATGCGAGAACACTTCCTGTTCCTCCACCTCGTTGAAAACAATGCATTTCCAACTCTAGTTTGTCCCTTTTCTGGATGCCCAAACAGCGCTTGGGCGCTTAGTTGTGGACCCCTCAATGTCGCTAATGCCTCTGGGCCAACCAGAACGATTGAGCCAATCAGGACGATTGATTGAGAGTTGGAACGTACCAAGTGAAAACAATGGAGGGGTGTTGATAATCAAACTTCGACTGAATTAGGAAAAGCTGTAGCCTAGTAAAACATGTGCATAAAACGCAGTCTATTTTAATGTAAAAAATAGATAATACCCTCCCCTATATATATATATATATATATATATATATATATATATATATATATATATATATATATATATATATATATATATATATATATATATATATATATATATATATATGTATATATATATATATACAGTATAAATGTATATATATCCATCCTATTGGCCTGAATATATCAGCGTTGTGCCCTTCGTTTTACAATGACATTGGCCGTGATATTTGCACATAAATTACACCACAAATGCAGATATTCTTCCTCCAAAAAATATATACCGGTAGGCAAAATGCCTGTTTAAAAATATTTACATTTTTATTATTGTGAATGATGACTGGTAGCCTAGGCTACGGCAAGAATGAGGTTTCCTTCCATGAAACAGAGGAGCCAGCAGCCGCGAACGTGGGAAAAGAGATCTGAAGAGGAAACGACAAAACCAAAACACAAAACTCCATGACATGATTCACTGCACCACTGGATCTCTGAGAGTAGAATAAAATAAAAGTCTGGGCCAGCCTCGTGCAGCATTCCTCTTAGAGTCAATGCCAGTGGGAACTGGCAGACAAAATGTAGTGGGCATACTTCAAACAATTCTAATTTGCCAATTCCCAGTGGTATGAATGAATGCTGTGGGCCAGAGGCAAGAAAAGTGCAGGGCCATAGCAATATAATTTCAACTTCTTACTTTTTGTACAACTAGGGGAAGTTATTTTTTAAGGCTAATTTTATGCACATTTTTTAAAATCATAATAATAATACACTAAAAAATTACATTTTGGCGATATCTTTCAAAATAAGTATTGAACATTTCTATGCATTAGAATAGACCAATTATTTGTTTACAAACATTGGGAAAGGATGCACGGGTGACCATTTCATGTAATCAATTCCCAACATATCTCCAAACATGTTGTTTTGGGGAGCGTTGGTTTCAGTTCATTCAAACTCCTCTTGTGTGTTGGCTAGAGAGGTGCAACCTAGGAGACGTTTATACTTCGTTGTGCAACAGTACTGCGCACAGAGAACAGCTGATATACAAGCTAACATTGCGTCATGGACGTGACTGTTGAGAGCTTAGACGTCTGCATGTGCGACGTCACACGACGAAGCATAACTTAAACAGATGAGTTGCGGGTGCGCATAGGGGGTCTGGAAAGAGTTGCAACATTGATGGGTAAGAAACTGGGCACTCAAGCTGCTGTTCATGCAGTCTGAAAGAGGGGCAAGCTGGACTTTAAATACATTGCAGCTGTTTCAAAGTATTGTACAGTAACAACTAAATTACTCCAAAAGTGGGTGAAGTTGGAAATTTTCTATTGCATCTTATGAGAGGCAGGCCAGTTTGCACATGCATACTGGTTTACCAGTGTGACATCATCTGTTAAGCCGTCTATACTATCATTTTATCAGGGATAAAGGTTAGAGGTTAAAAATCATTACAAATTGCACTATGTCCACATACAGTATTTTTTAACTGTGATTTTCAGCGTCTGTGAGGGGTTTTTATATGCAAATATTATGACCAATGGCATGAAAGACAATGGACATCATGGACTCATGATATTCATACGAAAAAATAATAGAAAAAATATATAGGTAAATTAATAGGTAAAGCATGGTCTTGCAGGCTTAAATTAAGAGTGACTGTACAGTCCTTGAGACGGTTCCAGGTAGTCCCCAGGTAGTCCCCAGGTAAATGATGGAGTTGGTTAAGAAGATGTAACTCTTTGAGAGCGTAAACATGAAGCCAAATGTACATTTACGGATCCATTTGGTTTCATCTTTACACTCCCAAGAGTTAAAATATTCATCATTTGAATTAGCCCAAATCTTCACAACTAGAGATCTATGTGTAACGCCCGGGATTGGAACTCGGGTCTCCCGTGTGAAAGTCCAACCACTAGACCAAAGGGACATCCCATTGGTCTTGGGGTAGATAGTAGACTTTGGAGGACATCACAACAGAGAGTGTAGCCACCTGCTACACTCACCTCCCTTTTGACCTCCCTCCACGGGGAAACCCGATCCGGGTCACGGACTCACGGCACCAGGACGAACTTGGGTCTCCCGCGTGAAAGTCCAACATCTTAACCACTAGGCCAAAGGGACATCCCCTTGGTCCGGCCTACTTTGGAGGCCATCACGACAGAGGCTGTAGCCACCTGCTACATATGTTTGCCTATTATATTTCCAAAATCCAGCCTGGAATTGTAGATGAAGACAGAAGAAATCTTTGGGTTTTGGGGTCTGTGGGGGCTAAAATGTCATCAAATGGTGGCCTGTGGCTCACAAGCTGAATAAATAGTGGGCCCTGGTCTGAAAAAAGGCTGAAAACCACTGCTGTATGGGAAACACAGGGATTGCAAGTTTGAAAGTTGTCTAGAGGGTATGAGAAGAACTTGAACCAGTAAAGCAAACAAACAAAAACAAAAAACAATCGCTCATTCATTCAGCACGACCCAGGCTCCTAAAACCTAGAATACACCCATGTGAAGAGTCTAGCAAGTGCCAAAGAAAAAAAGGCGCACACGCAGCAAAAATTAAACGACGTTAATTCAATTCAGACATGTGCTGCATAACTGTCTCCGCGTTCGAATGCAAACGGATGAATTAAGTAATGTCCCAACAGAAGTTCCGCGGCGTTCGTCGTGCCAATGTGGTAATCATGTAATCATCTGTAAAACATGTCCCGATCCTCTTTCCCGGAAGAGTCACGATGAGGTCTGCCATGGCATCGACGATGCTATAGGGCGTTATCGCTGCAGTGACAGTCATGCGGAAAAAAACACTGGATTAGATGTCACTTTTGGAAGCTCTTGTTCATAGCAGAGATATTAAATCTTTATTTATTTATTTCCAAAATACCAAAAAAATAATCCATGATTTGAAAACACAGCTTCTGCATAATTAATATGCGCAATGGAGATACAAGGTTTCTGCCCACCGACAGCAACGTTACATAACCGAGGGGTGGGAATGGGGGGGGGACACAAAACAGATGGATCAAAAATGATTCTGGGGGTGATTTGATGCCTCGCTGCAGCATGTCTCCACACAACACATTCTCCTCCACGACACCATGTTTATTTTTGCTATACCCAGCTCAATTTAGTTTGTCAGACGATTACACATGACACATTCCAGGTTTTGGCTCTGTTTGTTCTTGCTAGATCTGTGGGGAGGGGGTGTTGGGGGTGTGGGGCGGGCAAAACGCTCGTCGATAAGTCCTGAAGTCAAACGGGAGTTTGCCTTATAAATCCCTCTTCTAAAGCTTTGGTTTTCACGGCCCGCCGAGGCCGTCAGACTCGCTCCTACAGCTGTGAGCGCGCCCACCCGCCATGTGGGCGATGCTATCTTAAAGGATATTACATTTTCAAAACAACTTTTGGGTCATTTCCTCGTCTACTCAGAAGTATGTGACTGCTTTGAAGTCGCATGTATGTAGCTACTGTAGGTAAAATCAATTGTGGCCGCCGCGCCCCTTTCCTATACAATACGATGTCTGGTGAATCATAATGTCCTCCTAATATGTTTATTGTAATAAAGAATCCAGGCCATGGAAATAGGGCTAGCATTAGGCTTAAAAATATATATTAAAAACTTTAAAGGGGAATCCACCAAGAATTGTACATTTTTAACAGTATTTTACACCCCTGAAAGTGTTAGTTTTTTTTTTTTTTTTTTCTTTTCTTTTTTCCGGAGTGGTTGTAAGCTACTGAGTGCGTAAAAAGGCATTAAAGGGCTAAATCGATATGATGCAATCAATTTCAAATTCATGGTAGAGCCCCTTTAAGGGTCCCCACCCTCACATATTAGGAGGGCAGAATCAGTCCCTATAAAACTGTAAGACGTATCCATCATGGTTAAAATGGAGATTGAGGCTGTAGTGGAAGAAATGATCTCTCTGGGGTTTGGAAGGCTTTTGAGCTGCCATGAAAGCAGGGCAAAACAGTGGAAACAGTGACCTCTACTGGCAAATCACATTGACATATTATTGTTATTATTAACATTATTATTATTATTATGGGCTTTGCAGAATGTGACATCACATTCAGCAGGAACATCAGAGCACCTGTTGGAGCCAGGAAATACCTCCAGGCCACAGAAAATCTACTGGATGTGAAAAGTTCATGGAGCTCAGAAACAAAAAAGTAAGAACAACAACAAAACAAATCTTAAAAAATAATAAAAAATAAAAAAGTCCCAATCCCTTTAATATCCCTTTAGCACCAGGAGCTTGCCCCGCGCCAACAACAGCCATCACTTCAGGTCTTTCTTGGTTCTTTCTTCTTCTTCACTTATCCGTGGCCATCTGGCAGGGTAATCCCCTCCTTCCCTCCTTCCCGCTGCGTACTTGACATCGCGATCACCTCCTCCATCCTAAGTGAAGACAGTCTCCCGTGGGTGTTCTCTCTCTTTCTCTCTCTCTCTCTCTCTGAGGCTACTGCTGCTGCCGCCGCCTCTCCCTTTTTTGGAAGAACCGGGAGGGATTTTAGACAGCTCTAACCCCTCTCCCTTGTAGAGGATTTTCAGGAGATTTGGAACCCAGGATAAGAACATTCCTCCATCGTCAACTGAGAAAAGAGAGAGAGAGAGAGAGAGAGAGAGAGAGAGAGAGAGAGAGAGGGAGAGAGAGAGAGCTTTCTTTTCGGTCTGAACTGAATGACACGTTACACCGCCGGTTCTCAAACACTGTGTTGGTAGGGCATCGACGACGTATTTTTGAGTCCCTTAACACGCTCATCGCCAAAACTGTGCGGGCCGCGCACCACTCGGCAGACGCCAGAGACGTCTACTGGTTATGTATGTATGTAAAAGCGAGCGTGGGCCGGCGGCCCACACTCACCAGTAGAACGTCCCGGTTGTTGGTCACATTGCTATCGTCTATGTCGCGTATAGACACCCGACTCCACTTCACATTGGAATCTGTTCCAAACAAAAACTGTCCATGCTGTTTCATCAAATTCATCCATTCTCTTGTGAAAAGCACCCTCCATTTAGATTTTCAAGTTGTTTTGTTTTGTTTTGTTTTTGAGCAGCCTTGCCTCTCAGTGGAAAAACACTGTAACTTTCTGAATGGAGTTTGCATCATTACACTGTGCAGTTCCTCATATGACCAACAAGGCGGCACCAGGAGTATTTTAAAAAAAAGGCACATGTGGTGGTTGTCTGTGGACACTTACATTACATACATCTAATGTTCCTTGATGTGAAGAATTGTGGGAACTACTGGTTAAACATTAGGCAGCAATAAGCCCTTCCTACATAAAAAAGTCAAAGAATGCTTATAAGAAGCAGACATGGCAACACTGCCTGAATGGAGGCACCCTTGGTCTATTTGGTTAAAATATTCATCATGTGAATTAGCAAGTCTACACAACTAGAGAATGTAAAAGATTAATGGTCATTTTGATCAGTATGTTTGACTGTTTTGTTTCCAAGATCCAGCCTGGAATTCTGGACAAAAGCAAAATAAATCTTTAGTTTTGGGGTCTGTGAGGCTAAAATGTCCTCAAATGGTGGTCCGTGGCTCAAATGCTGAATAAATAACGGGCCCTGGTATGAAAAAGGTTGAAAACCACTGCTCTATTGGGTCGAAATGGGTACAATTTACTCAAATGATGTCAAACATACTGATCAAATCATTTTGATCAGTATGTTTGACTGTTTTGTTTCCAAGATCCAGCCTGGAATTCTGGACAAAAGCAAAATAAATCTTTAGTTTTGGGGTCTGTGAGGCTAAAATGTCCTCAAATGGTGGTCCGTGGCTCAAATGCTGAATAAATAACGGGCCCTGGTATGAAAAAGGTTGAAAACCACTGCTCTATTGGGTCGAAATGGGTACAATTTACTCAAATGATGTCAAACATACTGATCAAATCATTTTGATCAGTATGTTTGACTGTTTTGTTTCCAAGATCCAGCCTGGAATTCTGGACAAAAGCAAAATAAATCTTTAGTTTTGGGGTCTGTGAGGCTAAAATGTCCTCAAATGGTGGTCCGTGGCTCAAATGCTGAATAAATAACGGGCCCTGGTATGAAAAAGGTTGAAAACCACTGCTCTATTGGGTCGAAATGGGTACAGTTTACTCAAATGATGTGAAACTCAACTGTCTCTGTCCGACTGGCCGGTTCTGTCTGTCTGTCTGTCTGTCTGTCTGTCTGTCTGTCTGTCTGTCTGTCTGTCTGTCTGTCTGTCTGTCTGTCTGTCTGTCTGACTGTGCGTGCCATACGCAGATATCTTTGATTGTGGTCCAGTAGCGTTAACTCTCCAAGGCAATATATGTTGTCCGTATGTTTTTTTTTTCGTATATACCTGCTGCCTCGCTGTCTGTGGCCAACGCGGGCCAAATGAAAGTGAATCAAGATGGTGTTCGGCTCCGACGTCGATCGCACAACCCCTCTGGATGAAATACATGTACCACCCTCCAGGATGGCCAGCCTTTACACAGAAGGCTGAGAGAGACTTAAGAGAATTGGAATTGATACGGGAAAAGATAAGAGAGCATATTTATGCACATATAAATAAAACAAAGAGGATCAACTGCAGCATAAACATTTTGAAAAGTCAGATGCTTCTGCACCAACTGATTCAATTTACAATTTAGACATTTAGCAGATCCAGAGTGACTTAGTAATACAGTAGTAATACAACTTAATCAGAATTTACAATATACATGTAAGCATTAAAACAATGTAATACATTAGGCATCCTATAGTATAAGTCACTTCAGCAAGTATGGATTGGTATGTCATTACAGGTGCTATGGGCCGAGATGGAGTCTGAAAAGGTGTGTTTTCCGACTGCGGCGGAAGTTAGGGAGTGAGTGGTTCTGATTGCAGTGGGAAGTGCATTCCATAGTTTTGGGAGAAGAGCTTGAGGCGTGTGGAGCGTTGTCCAGGCGTTTTTAGTGGGGGTACTGCCAGCTTCCCAGTGTCGGCTTATCGGAGTGCACGGGAGGGCTAGTAGGGTTTTACAAGACCAGTAAGATATGGTGGAGTCAAACCTTTGGTTGCTTTGAAGCGTGAGAGTTTTGAACACTGTGTGTGCAGCGACTGGGAGTCAATGGAGGGAGCGGAGAAGCGTGATGAAGGGTCATCACCCAAGATGAGAGCTGGCTGTCCAGGACAATGCCAAGGTTTTTCGCCGTCGTGCTGCACTGTACTGTGCTGTACTTTACTGTATATCTTTGACAGTTGTAGCGGCTATTCTCAACCCTGTTAAATTTCAAGGCCCCCCAGTTCGACATACATTCCTCTATGGCAGGGATGTCAAACTCAAATACACGGTGGGCCTCAACAGAACAAAAGACCTTTACATAAGCCCCGCCCTCTTGTCCACCCTGGAACACTTTCCAACTGGGCTAATCCATTCCAATGTAAATATCATGGACATTACTTGATAGAGGGTTCAGGTGGTCCCCAGGTAAATTAAGTAAAGTTGGTTAAACAGAGCGTTCATGTATACTCTCAAGAGTTCAATTATTCATCATGTGAATCAGCCCAAGTCTAGAGAATGTAGAAGATTAATTGCCATTTTGATCTATATGTTTGACTGTTTTGTTTCTCAAATAAGCCTGGAATTGTGGACAAAAGCAAAAGAAATCTTTAGTTTTGGTGTCTGTGGGGCTAAAATATGAAATGGTGGTCCGTGGCTCAAATTCTGAATAAATAGTGGGCCCTGGTATGAAAAGGGTTGAAAACCACTGGATTACACAAAGACCAAAGTCAGCAGCATCTCAATGCCAGGTCAAGGGCCCAGCATTCGTCCAAGCGGAGCTTTGATATGGGTCTGTATAACTCTGAGTGTAACTCAGTCTGCCCGACTGCCAGTGCATTGTTTGTTTTATCTTTGGAGCCTACCCGATCTACACCAATATTTTCAATATCCATTTATTCCCCGCTGTGTTGCTTTAACTCGAAGAGTGTGCAAATGAACTTGAAACACAATGAAACACTTTCAGAGTTACAGTAGAAATGCTAAAAGGGTGTATTTATATCCAAAGCTTTAAAATGCTTTTATTTAAAGTGAGAAATTTGGTATATCGTAGGGATGCACGAATTGGAAATGCTTATGTCCACATATAAAATACTAATTTAGCCGATAGCTACTGATTTTTGTTTACCCATTTTGTGGCAGGGCAACAATACACTTTCAATAAAGGAAATAATTTCTTAAGAATCTACAGCTTGGTTGACTAAAGCAATACACCCACATAGTCAATGCAACATCTAGGCTTATCAGCAACAGGTAGACAACGGTTACTGCCATCGGTTAATGTCAGTTTTATTTTCTAACAGCAAATATCGGTCAAACCTGTGGACCGACACATCGTGCCTCACTAGTATAGTCTTCTTTATTGGACTAAAATGTCTACTAAGGCTGTTGAAAATAATGAGGATTAAATTAATTTTGATTATAATCTGATTAAAAAGGCCTTTCGTCCAATCAGGATGAGAGGAGGCCTTCCTCCAATCAGGATTGAGTTGGTTGGGGCCTCGGTCACTGCAGAGTGTGTACATGTGCACATCTTGCTATCACCCAAATCACTTACTAAGTGTGTATATTCTGTCTTATGTACCAGGACTGGTAAAAAAAAAAAAAAACAAGCACGATTGCCACACAAAGAAAAGCTCACTAGATTATGTTTTTTTCCAAGACATTTTTTATGCATAAAACAATTTGCTTTGTGTACAGTATCTCCCTTCTTGAAAAAACAAACAAAAACATCAGATTGGTAATGTGGATTAATATTTAAAGCAACAAAATATATTTATATTTATATATAATAACAGATTACTAGCATTAAGTCATCATCATGACCTCATCCAAGTCCATGAGAGTGAACAGATGTGATTCCTATTGAAGAGATATCAAAATAAAACAGAGACTGGGTGTCAGTAGTAGTGCATTTGGAAGCCTAAGCAGACAGTTAAGAAGTATGTACATAATGGTATAATTAATAACATTATCACCACCAAACATCTGATCACGACAAAGCACAGATTTCATCTTGGAACGTAATTGTGGTGAATTTGACTCCACCAGTCCTCCCTTTTTCTTAAATCAGAGCGAGGCTCTTCCTGATTGGCTAAGAAATACTCCCGCCAAGACCATTAGTTAGCCAATGACAAAGCTTATATGGATTTCTTTGGAGGCCTCCTGCAGCCCCTAGAGGCGTAAAAAAGACTAGATTTTTTGGAGATGATCTAATTAAAGGAAGACTCCATGAAAAACATAAAAACAATTAAAAAAGGATGTAATTATTATTAAGACCGTAATATTACATATGAAATGTAAGCAGACCCACAAGCACGGAACGTGCTGCGAATTCAGCGACGGAATTTGAGTTCCTTGGATGATCTGCTACTTTTTTGAATTTTGAAAATGAACAGTTTTGGACATGTGGTTTCCACCCGGCAAGACAAGAAATGTCAAAATCATGAAGTGAAATGTCACACTTAAAGGCTAGATACGGGTTGCTTGTGCAGATTTGAAGTGTGTTACCGCAAAAAAACAAAACAAAAAAAACAGCGGTTCTCAAACACTGTCATGTCAACAACCCCAAAGTATTGTTTCCAATGCAAAAGGGATTTTCTGTGTGCTGTTTGCATATACCCTACATGCAATAATCCTGGTTCTATTGCACAATAAAATGAATTTCACTCACTTGTTTTACTTGTGACTAATATGCTTATTCTAAACTCAGGTCAGCTCTCAGGGGAAAGCACTTTACATATACTAAGAGAACATTAGGAATGTATTAGAAGATTGAATTTCAACTCTTCATGAAAACAGGTCAATTTGGGCAATTGACTATGGCCATTTTCAGCCCCAATGAGTGTCTTTTTCAAAACCAATGTTTGAAATACATTCAGCATCTTGACCCTAGTTAGACATATGACATTCTGCACAGTGGCGTTTCTACGCAATTTGGAGCCACAGGCAAGATTTTCCCTGGACCCCCTCTTTCCAAATGGACCCTTATAGGTCATTTGGTAAGGGGGGGCTACAGGGAAAATCTCCTGTAACGTCATACCTATGACAGGCACAGTAAAGTGGCGCCCCCAAGGGATAAAAATATGAACTATTTTTAAACTAAAGAGCACGTGTATTTATCCATATGAGGCTTATTAGTCTGGGATCATTTTAAAGCCCCCCCCCCTCTCATGGCGCCTCAGGCAACTGCCTAGTCTGCCTAATGGCAAAACGCAGCTGATTCTGCATGTTTTGCATTCTATAGGTGGTGACTAGCACCGTGACTTTTTAGGTTTCCCAACTCCATGAGTTGAATTTCAACATTTTAATACATTTTATTAGACACCATTAGAAACACATTGGCAAAGACATTTCTCGGTAACGCTTTAGTTCCCCGATTGGTCAAAATAAAACACACTACAGATGGCCTTACTAACAGATCCGGCATGCGTTCTGTTCACAAATTCACACACGTTCATAGCACCAAATAGGCAGAGCTGGGAAACCAATGCCAGGCACCGACCTTCACATGGGGAGCGATTAGGGGTTCAGAGTCTTCCTCAAGGACATTTTGACACTATAACAATTGGGGAGCCTACGGGGATCGAACCAGCTTCGTCCGGCCGCCCTGATGGCCACTCTACCGTGGATTCACTGCTGACGGATGGGAGGGTTGAGTTGAACTGGGCAAAGCGATTGTTGCAAGGAGCAGCATTGGGGTGGTTTGTTACCAGTTGGGCAATATTAGGAAAGTAATAAGGTACTTATTACCCCTTTAGAAAAGTAATTATATTACACTATGTATTACTTGGATGCATTTTCGGCTATAAATAGCTGAAAATAAATTAACAGGCATTTGTTTACACACCTCACCTGATGTGTTACTCAGTGTGTTGCCTCACCTCTGCTATAATTGTTTATGAAAGTAAATTTGCTGTGTTTGCTGTCTAAACATGTTTGCTCTTCCGAGCAGCAACACAGTTGCTCCGTTCACGAATTGAGAATCGGGACAATAAATAGGGACAACATGCCGCAAGAACAGCTCTCGAGTTCTCTCGAGTTTTTCAGCTTTGAAGTGAAACGAAATGACAATTCAGACTGTGGTCAGCCTATACCTATAGGTCATATGGGCTTGTTTCCATTGTGATCATCTGTATAACATCAAAATCGGGTCATAATCGGTATCGGCGGTTATGACTCTGAAAATAATCGGAGGTCTGATATCGGCAATGGTTTCACAATCGCGCACCCCTACTGTGTGCCGTGCACACATGACTCCCCCCCCCCGTGTGTGTGTATGTGTGTGTGTTTGTGTATGTGTCTGTGTGTGTGTGTGTGGGGAGGGGTTGGTGGTCAGGGGGGCAGCCGGACCCCCCGTTATGTGCAGGGGGGATGGTTTGGCCCTGCCGACGCAGAAGAGAAGAAGAATGTCTGGGTTTGTGTGTACAGTCTCAGTGACCTCTCTGGGAACTCACACTCACACACACGCACACAGTCACTCACACACACACACACACACACACACACACACACACACACACACACACACACACACACACACACACACACACACACACACACACACACACACACACACACACTCAGTACTAAAAGAAGGCACATCGAAAAAGAGCATCAATATTTACATGGTATATACTGCAAGATCCACACACACACACACGCACGCACATTACATTCATACACGCATAGTACAGTTGACATTAAACATCACAGTATTTCAAAAACCCGGTCACTTAAACATACCCCCCCCCCAGAAAAAGCCCCACCACCACCCCCTCTCACACCCTAGTGTTTATCTTTTTGTTCCCCTTTCATTTTCACGCTCCTTTTTTCCTCGCATTTCAGCTGATTGTCCGGCGAGATAGGACGTTTGGAAATAGCTTCCACGTCCTCGGTATATGTATGTATATATATATAGAGAGAGGGAAACAGAGAGAGAGAGAGAGTCAGGATCTCACACAACGATTTTTACTGTACATTTTCCTCATTTGTCTCTTTGTTTTGCATATCATTTGTTTACAGTGTAAGAGAGAGGATATTTAAAAAAACAAAAACGTCTCCAACTTCTTGAGGGGGGTTGGGGGGGGCGGTTGAATCCGTTCATGTCACATTTTTTCTGCGATCGGACAGCACGTGACCGTTCCTTAAAACGACGTCATACGTGAGCCACAGTGCGTGATCGTGGATCCGATGCCACCTAGTTCGGCAAAACAAAACAAAACACAGGCATTCCGGGGAGGAGGGGGATGAAGCGTTGCAAGTGTGGAACTGCTAACAAGTGCGGAGTGGATATAAAACAGTGTCTGGAACCCTGGTCCCTTCTGGCCAACGTTTCCAGGGGGAAGGAAAGGAGAGGGGGGGGTGCAATCGGAGCAGTCAATGAAGCCATGTACTTTATGTATATATATACTGTATATACCCCGTCCCGTAGGTATGACCGAGCCTGGCGTCGTCAGCACTTTTCGGTCGGGTTTACGCACGTCATTTTGTGCCGAGCAACGAGGCGCGGCCGCCGCAGGCGTCCAATAAACAGGCTTCACTCAGGGCGCGACGAAAAGGACCGGAGGAGAGTTCTAGGAAGGGGGGGGTGGGGGTGGGGGGGTCGCTTTGGATGCAGCAGCGATTCCCAAGCTGTGGGCCATGTTTGGAGGACAAAAAAAATAGAATGTGTTTTGCCTTTTTCTTTAAAGGTAATAGAGGCAACCTTAGTGTCTAAAAAACATCGGGTTTGTAAACAGAAATGCTTAGAAACAGAATCTAACTCCACCTCACCTCCACTCGATTGGCTCATTATGAGACTGCTGAGTGCTGTGATTGGCTAAAACGGTGGCTCCCCCCTCACACATACCGTCCAACCTTGTCCTGAGCCTGACGAATGTTTGGTTTTCATGATTTGTTGACAACAAAAAAGTTCTGGACCGTCTGCAGGATGAAGCAAGTGTCTGTCTGGCAGGGACAGGGGCATCAACATAGAGGGGGAAAAAGGCAAAAAAAAAAAATATATATATATATCTATTTTGATTTTTGTTTTGTTTTGCCTCTATTGCCTTTAAAGTCTGGGGAAATAAAAGGTAAAGATCCTGGGCGGTGGATCATGGTAGGTGGGTGTTTGAGTTGGTAACACGAAGGCTCGGCCCAAATAATACTCGGCCCTGAGTATAGACAGAGTTACACTGTCGCAAACTCTGCTCAGTCCATGGGATCAGTCAAATGGTCCAGTTGTGTTTCACCATGTTAATGATTTTTCATTTAGGAACTTTTTTTTTCTGAGAGTGTACAAATGGAACCAAATGGAAATGTCCCTCTTTTGTCCCTCTTTCCGCTGCAACAGCCCTCCAGAGAGCTCGGTTTTCTGACCCCTCAGAAACCCCTGAGTATTATTTGGGGCCAAGCCTTGATGCATTCTTTGGGTTCGGTCGGTAGGTACAGCATCAGGGACGTCTGCGTAATGTATATACGCTTAGGTTGATGGTGTTGGTGTTGGTGGTACGACAGCAGGCCTAGAACTTGGTGCTGTGGCTGAAGCTGTCCGACATGATGATGTTCTTATAGAAGTTGTCGGAGCGCGTGGAGCAGTAGCCCTTGACCTTGTCGATCACCTGGCTGACCGGGAGGATGGAGGAGGACGACGAGGAGGAGGTGGAGGTGGGGGGAGGGGGAGGAGCATGATGGTGAGGCTCCGCCTCCGACGAGGACGAGGAAGTGGAGACGCACTTGGAGGAGGAGGAGGAAGAGGAGGAGACGGCCGCCTGGTTGGAGTAGCCCTTCATGCCTGCGGGGAGAGACAGACGAGAGAAAGGGTGGGCGGGAAAACAAACATTAAGTATGTCGGCTTAGACATTAATGGCTGTGTTTTAGTTATTTTGAGGGGAAGGCCCCTTCTGTGTGAATACACAAAGGCTTGGCGCAAATAATACTCGGACCAGCCAAAATGCTGCGACATTGAGGGGTCAGAAAACTGAGACAATACTGATAGCAATATTTTCCTGAGAGTGTACAAATGGGACCCGCTGGGGTCCATTGGGTTGAGGAAAAAAAAGGTCCTAAAAGAAAAATAATTAACATGGTCAAACACAACCATCAAGTGAACAGAGTTTGCAACAGCGCAACTCTACTGTATCTACACTCAGGGCAGACTATTATGTGGGCCGGGCCTTCCCGTTATAACTCTTTGATCCATGTGTAAGTACACAGCGCTTGAACACAAGCACTCGTGGCACCGGGATGAGAGAACAATCCTAACTTGACATTTTGCACGGGGAGGAAACTCCACCAAATGGATTGAGACGTTTTTTTCTTTGAGTCATCAGTCAGAATAATAAGTAAAAGAAAAATGAAAAGTAAAATAAAATAATAAAAAAAAATCAGGGAAGATGAAAGGAGTCGTGACTGGAGCGCACGCCAAGTGAGAGCTCAGGGTCTCCGACCCTCTCAGTTAATGCTGTGATTAAACAATGGTGTTCCAGAGCGACCCGCCATGTTTCCACTAAGCAGAGCCGCACTGCGCCAACTTGAGCGCTGCTCATCATGAAAATCCACTTTAAAACGGTGTAATCGCTTGTCGTCGTGTACAATTATATTCCAAAATGCCAATCACAACAACGGAGCAACAAGGATGGAGGAAGGGTTCTGGGATGATTTCCCAGAACCCTTTGCATGCCAGTGCGGCAGATGTTTTTGTTTTGTAATGTTATGTTTTTTGTTTTTTTGCGATGATGTCATTGCATATCACCTGTATCCCACACCGTCCGGTGGAAACCCTGTATGACTTAAAGACTGTTCAAAACATGCGGATTAAACAACGAAAACGGAACACGTGCGACTGGCTATTGGGAAGGAAGCTGTTCTATATTATTTGATTAATGAATATAGACATCAGGATGTTTCTGCCAGACTGTACAGTACACGTCTTGCCCCACCCACTACGGAAAGCCAAGCAGGTCCAGACAGTCCACGCGGCGCCGTGCTGTTCAACCGTTTGACCAAAATCATTCTTTGGACGTTTTACTGAACAAGACCCTGAGCCAAAGGGAGAGACAGGGAGGGAGAGAGAGAGAGAGAGACCAGATCCTTATACTACATCACAGGGCATCAAACCAGCTGGAATGAGGGGAGGAGGAGGGGGGGCTTGCAATGAAATACCACGGCTTAGCGAGATTCTTTACTCTTATCCCATCATTGTTTTTGTCCTTTTAATTTCACCCTCCTTTTGTTTGAAACATGCTCTGCCCTGCGGGGAGAGGAATCCAGGCCTGCATTCCTGGCTAAAGCTTGGCCTTCTTCAAGCCATCAGCCACATCCACTGTTCCCTGAACATCCTGCGTGTGTTGTGGTCCAGAGCCACCCTGCTGGGCCTGCGCTTTAATGACAGAGCGCCGACAGGATACAGTAAAAAGCCTCGTTTGTGCACGGCGGTGGCGGTGTGAGGGTCGACTATAACGTATAGCCACGCAACACCGCTGTGTGGCTGAGCATGCACTTTGCCGAGAAGGAGGTTTCCAACACGCAAGGCTTTCTCACCTTGATTTGCTGTTGTTTGATTATGTTGTGAGCTAAGAACTGCAACACTGCTCCATCAGAAGCTTAGAACGGGGCTACGGAGCTGAGCAGTCCCGCCCCTCTCGTGACGTCGCCCCTTGTTCCAGAAATGGATTCCCCGTTCATTTTCCTCAGACTTTTAGAAAAATTATCTACTGCATATAAAGACATTACATTATATATTGTCTCTCCACCATGTCAGTAGTGTGTTGACACTCACGCTTTCACTGCTACTCTTGGTTCAGCTGTGGTTCAGCCATCAAACCCTGTTCTGACGTGGATGTTGACCTGACCTCATGGCACCCTGTAACACTCACAGCAACAACTCTAACATGACCACTGCAGTGCCAGCGACCCTCACCCCCTTCCTTCTCGTCCTCGGGCGTAACGTGGTGCTTGTAGTTTTACTTTAAGAAAAAACATTGGATTTCCCAGCGCTGAGCGCTCTCTCCGTCCGTACTGTTTTCTCTACACTCTGCGCTGTGTTTGCTTGGAGGGCGAACACCGACTTTTCCTCCCGCGCTTGTCTGGCTGTTTGTGGAAGGCGTCGTGTCGGGGGTCGCGTCATGGACATGGAATGGTGTCTCTCATGGTGTCTTGGCATGAAATATTATTAGCATCGCTGACACAGAAACAGATTTGTTAAGAAAACTGTCAGCATTTAGAAGACATTTTTGAAGACGTATTGGATAATGGTCGAGGCTTAAGGTTAGGTTTAGGCATAGGTTTAGGGTTAAGTTTAGTAGGGAAGGTTTAGACTGTTACGCAAAACGGTCGACTGTTATGCAAAACAGTTGATTGTTATGCAAAGCGGCCGCGACTTTTATGCAAAACTGTCGCAACGGTTTCATAACAGTCATTGGGCTGAAAGTGGCCATAGCACTTGCCCAAAAATGCTGACTAATCACGTTTATGACGACGGGTAGGCTACGGCTGTTTTAGCCCAAGAAATGCCTTCTGAGCAAAAAACAAAACTAATGCTTGAAATGGATTCAACATCATGAAAAAAGACATACCACATGCTATATAAAGCATGTGGATTTTGCATGTTTTGCCTATAGATTGTGACTAGTAAAAAAAACACATTGGTGAAGACATCTCTTAGTTTCTAGATTGGTCAAATCTAATATAATGCCCTTTAATTACTAGTCTTAACCCCCTTATCCTTTTAGGTTGCTTTCATCCGGTCTGAGATCGGACGTCCCGACCTCCTGATCTTACGGTCAGCATTCTAACCGCAAACACCACCAGTGCTGAGCTCGCCGAAGCCCTCGTGGTAAAAAAAAAGATCCAAGAAAGCTCTGAATGAGGATAAAACAGTCTCCCGTGTTCTCAAGTAGGTGCAGACATGATTGATCTCTGGATGGGAGTGTAGACGATGGACTCCAAAAAAAAAAGTGTTTTATCTGTTTGACTGGCAGTTGCGGTCTGAGAGAGGTTCTCTGCCTCTGGCATTGAATGAGACGTCCAGCAGACGTGTTGGCTGGCAATCCGGGCCTTGGCAGCGTGTCGAGTGTTCGATTCCTGGATCCCAACGGCATTTCACTGCTTGTCACCACCCCCCTCCCCACCCTCCATTTACTGTAAGCCTACTGCATGTGAGTCTACCCATCTATACCAAAAACATAACACACAGGCGTGAGCAGTAAAAATATCTTTTTAAAAAAGGATACAAAGTGAAGCGCTCCAATCCAGTTGGCATAACAAGACAGCCACGCATGCTGCAAAAATGTAACTATACTTGCAAGGACACAACAATGTTGTAGGATTGCCTGCAATGTTGTTGTAGGACATGTCCAGTAGCATCATTTGTATTACTAAAGTAATGCCAATGATGCTAAGTAATTATAAGGCATGCTAATAATGCTAAGTAATGCTAACAATGCAATTTGATGGTAATAATGCTAATAATGCATTAATTAATAAGTAAGTAATGCTGTCAATGCTAAGTATTGCTAATGCCAATAGTAAGTAAGGCTAATAATGCTAAGTAATGCTAATGCTAAGTATTGTTAATAATGGTAATTATGCTACACTAATTATGCTCATAATTAGTATCAGCAGTTATCCAAATATGAGTTAATCGTTGATTCGTCACCTTTACAACAAGGTACGGCATGGAGAGACAGAGTCTTCTTGAACGTGTGTGGTGCATCGTCATAAAATGTGGCAAAAATGTTTTGTTTTGTTGGCATTCACTGTGTTGTTTTGAATTTCAGGTGCTGGCAGGTATGTGACTGTCACAGGTGTGTGCCAATCAGTGACTGAGTGGACCCACAGAAGGATCCACAACAACGCAACACAACAACACCATTGGCCTGCTAGCTGCAGATGAAAGTTTAGTAGGTTTTAATAAACCTAAAACCGACTAAACAGAGGGGATAAATTATGTTTGGCATGGGACTCGGTGTGGGACTGCATGGGAATCAGGGAGCACTGGACAATGCGGTATTTGCAAGAAAAGACGTTCGCTCGTTGTGATGTGAGAATGTGACTCAATGGATGCATACGGGTTCCTATGGAAATGGAAAAGACACAAACATGGCTGTACTACTGGGTACATAGCACATCGGTGAGATCAAATCAGATTAGCTCCTCTGCTGTGGAAATCTCACAGTTAGGCCAGGCTACCGGGTACATGGATGTTCTCGTGGTGGCCGTTATGGGATATTTCTCAACACAACAAGTTTATACCCTTTGTTAAAATAGATTTTTTATGACAACAACAACTGAGCGGTCTGTGATGTTCAAATGTAACTTTAGGCCATTTTGGGCACTCGCGTACTCGCGCGCGCACACACACAGATTTACACATTATTTAGCAAGCGTGAAATCGATCCCTCCCCATGTGTGGACTTAATTCCTGCCCCAATGATCGTTTCCAAGCAAGAGTTTTTTTTTCTTATTTTTCCTGAATAGACGTATCAGATTCATCGTAATTCACAATTACTGTATCCTCATCATGATGTTTGCTGTCTGTACAATTTAGAATTTATTCTTTTAGCAGATGCTCTTCTTATCCTAACAAATACGACAGGAAAAACTGGATAACAATGAACTTTGTTCGCAGAGAGAGCCAATAGCATGGAGCTATTGGCACGGAGCGCACATAGCTGGCTTTCAGAGTGATCTTGAATTGAATACAAACCGTGTCATGCTACCCGCCTGCGTTTATTATGCTCCAGTTCAACTATTGGCAAAATAGTCGATGCTATGCGTGCATTCTTTTCACGGTTCAGACAAGTAGTGGCCGCGGAAACATGGCCAGCTCTAGGTGAAGCAATATAAGCGTTGGCTTATAAGGGGGCCACATCATGAGAAGATTCTCATTTAATATATCCCCTATTACACAAACGTGGCTTAATGTGGCACGCAGATTATGGTATACTGTTGTTGATTTCAGCTGTTTTTTTTACATAGTTAAACTAGCCAATTTACTTTGCCACATTGAGCTTGTAGACCATTTTGGCCATGTTTTTCCAAAATAGTGAAACATAAAAGAAGTTTGTCCTACATTTTTAGCAGTGACAATGACAAAAATAAAGCGCCTAGGCTCTTGATTTTGATGTTAAAGTACCATTTTCATTGAAAATGTTCGAATCTCGAGCCACTAAATATATAGAACTGGCACTGCGTGGAACGTAAGCACGTTTACTCTCAAGTACTGCAAAAAAGTCTTCTAATTTCTCAAAAATAGTGTCAAGAACCACAAGAATGATATATGTAATTCATCCATCCATCCATTTTCAACTGCTTATCTGTATTCGGGCCACGGGGAAACATCTCCACCAGAGACCTCCACACTTCTCATATCCAGACTTTAAAAGCAACAGGCCAACAGCATGCACACCAAGCCCCGCCCTCCGCTCACGACTGGACGAAGGGCCTCCTCTAACCTGATTTGATGACGGCTTCCTCCTCACCCACCACACGAACCTGAAACTATAGGAGTTCTTTTTTTGCTCACTGGGGTTAGGAGGGAAGGAGGAGTGAAGCCGGCCAGGTCTTTTTTTGTTAAAACACACAGCGTGAGCGCTGAACAAGCTGCCATAAGTGGATTATACGTCTTTCAGAATAACAGCGCGTGTTGGTTCTATGCGTAGCGGAGCCAACAGCGGTCCGCCCCGCTCCCTGCTATTATGTCTCAGCATGGGAGCCCCGTACTGTAAAAGCACAGGGAAGTTATCCTAACAAACACCTACTGGGGCTCAGACCGCAGTGAATTGCGTTTTGCTCAAGTACCCAGACTGTATTTTTACTTCACGCAGCACTAGAAGTATATACGTAGTCTGTATAACCCAGATGTGAACCCGCCGTGTCTCCTCCGTGGAGCTATCAAACGGAGCCCTGCGTGGACGCTTAGTTTGTTTAGAGGGAGAAGTTCCCCTTTTGAATGCCATAAGACTCTCTCGCTGCTTTACCGACTCGCTACGGGCGCTGAACTCAGTGAAACTATGCCTGAACCTGACCCTATGTGCCTAAACATGACCTCGGTGAAACTATGCCTGAACCTGACCCTAAACCAAAAGGACAACTTTATTTATCAACCAGTTTTCATGTTTTAGGTTGTTATTAGAAAAGGTAAAACATGGGTGTTAATTGTTTTTCATTCCTTGCTTTCTTTAGTTTTACGGCTTTTAGCTATGGGAGGGGGCATTCAAACACCTAAATACATATTTGTTTGCAACATTTTCAAGCATTTCTTTATTTATCTACTACAATCCCAATAAACCCCAGGAAATTACATTTGGCCACAAATGATGTACTGAATGTGACAAACTGCCGTATTGAACCTGTGGGTCAGACATAAGCAACTATGGAGCATGCGCCATGCCGTATGGTGTGCTGCCTCCTTCACATTCAATAGCGTAGCCAGATGTGATTTCCTGGGGTTTATTAGGACTGTAGTACCCGATAAATATGTACTGTATTTAGGACCATGTTCGAATGCCCTGTCCCGTAGCTAAAAGTAAAGAAAGCATGGGTTGTAAAACAATTAACACTCATCTTTTACTTTCTGTAATAACAACCTAAAACATGAACCTTGGTTGAGAAAAAAGAACAAAGTTGTCCTTTAATCCAGTCTGAACTGAAAAATATTTCAAAGATTTGCGGCTCATGTTCACTATTTTCTAAAAAAATATAATATCAGACGTATAATATCAGGTCCGCTGGTAATGCTAAGTATTGCTAGTGCTAAGTAAGTAAGGCTAGTAATGCAAAGTAATGCTAATGCCAATTATTGTTAATAATGCTAAGTAATGTTAATAATGCTAAGTAATGCTAATTATGCTAATAACGCTTATAACACCAAAAGGCGTTCCCGCCAACGTAACCTCAGTGAAACTATGCCTGAACCCACCCTGGGCAAACGGTGCGGTGCACTTTGGAGACTGAGAAGTTACTGTATTTACAGTCCCCAGAGAAACAACTAGCGACTTGACTAGTTCACTCTTATTTTCAGAAAAAATGATTCCAACAAACAAAGCAGTTATAGAAGTGTGCAAAGTGCACACAATTTCATTTTTTAAACATTTGCAATGGCTTTGCGAGCACAAAGGGAGAAATAAAATGTTTCCATGGGGTATATATTTTCGGGAGCACCGTGCCGTTAACTAACCGGAAGTCCCATCTTTTCAGTCGTACCCTTAGTCCAGGCTCTCATCTCGCAGCGCGGATGGAAGCCTGGAGACCGAGGCTAGCCTGAACGTGACCCTACAACTAATGCAAATACTTGAGTGTATTGTGGTTGGTATCCGCCTCAGGGAACAGTGGAGCGAGGGAACGCGCAGTGCTGTTATCTGAGAAAAGAATCGTGACTCGAGGTTCCGACTCTGCGTGCCGTGGAACGCATTACACACACACACACACACACACACACACACACACACACACACACACACACACACACACACACACACACACACACACACACACACCGCCTGTATGTGTGCGTTGGGGGGGGGGACCTTAACACTGCAGGAAAAACTATTACCGGAACCCCGTGTCAAATTAGTGATAATACGCAGCAGCAGTGAGAAAACCGAGCCGTGTTTGTTGTGGTTAGTTTTTGCCTGAGATGATTGGCATGGGGATGGGAAATGACCTACAGCAACATGTAGGGACTGCAATGTTTATCATACCATATAACAGTGATTTTCAAAGGGGTCTAGGAACCACCAGAGGTCCTTCAGAGGGTTCCAGGAGGTCCCCAGCTAAGTTGGTTGAGCAGATGAAAAGTTGGTTGACCAGGTGTAACTCTCGAGAGCGTAAAGATGAACCAAATGGAACCTTGCGGGGCCATTTGGTTTACACTCTCAAGAGTTAAAATATTCATCATGTGAATTATCCCAAGTCTACTCAACTAGAAAATGTAGAAGGTTAATGGTCATTTTGACCGGTACGTTTGACTGTTTTGTTTCCCAAGTCCATACTGTGGACAAAAGCAAAAGAAATCTTTAGTTTTTTTCAGCAAATGCTGAATAAATAGCAGGCCCTGGTATCAAAAAGGTTGAAAACCCTTGTTATATAATAATAATAATAATAATAATAATAATAATACTGGGGATTTATTTACTGGACAGATCATGTATGCGGATGGCATAGGATAGTGGTTTTCAACCAGTTGCCCCGGGGACCACCAAGGGACCCTTGAGGGGTTCCAGCTGAATGGTGGAGAGTTGGTAACCACATGGAGCTGTAACTGTTCAGAATTCCAAGTTAAAGGGGACCCCTCCCATGGATCCCTGTTGCCATAGTAACCTACCTGGTAGAGTGCACTTTAACTGTAGTTGTCCATGTAGTACAAACTGGACTACATGGACAACGGGGCCACGCCCATACCATTTTATCCTGCCCCCCAAATTGGGAAATGTTACATCTGCCCCTGCTCTCAGCGCTTTAAGAGTAGGCCGTTTATGTCCTTCCAAAATTTCACCCAGTGTCAATTTGTCAAATTGGAGGGGGGGTACACTCCTTCTTGCCAACTTAGGGAGAGCAACGGAGCGACCACTGCGCGCGCACACACACACACACACACACACACACACACACACACACACACACACACACACACACACACACACACACACACACACACACACACACACAGGCTGATTCCGTGCCATAATTCAAATCATGTCGCACATCTGGAGTGAATAATAGACAGCGGTGGAGACACATCTGGCACCGGGAACACAGTGTGCACCTGCACCACGCTGACAGAGACAGACAGACAGATAAAACAAACAGCAGCCTGGGAGTTTCCTTAAAGGTTTCTGTGACTTTCATTTCCATTTATTTTCTTATTTTTCATTTAGGTTTCATGAGCTCAACACCCAGGAAACCTGAGCGTTGAACATTCAGCGGAAATGTGGAGGGCTTTTGAGCTGTGACAAAAAACAGGCAAACCAGTGGAGCCGTTGGCAAATCCATGTGACATACCAGTATATATGGGATCTGCAGAATGTGATATCACAAACAGCAGGAAAATCACCGCACCAAAAAACCTCCAGGCCACAGAAAATCTACTGGATGTGAAAAGTTCAACATAGTTCAACATACACCTTAGCCTGACCTCAGTCTGAATTGTCATTTCATTTCACTTCATTATTCAGACTGAAGACCCTCTCCATCACAGCAGTTTCTGGGATGGACGTTATCAAAGTGGCAGTCTTCACGGTGATTGGTTCATACCAACCCATAAGAATATTGGGAAAGCAGACAACGTTGTTGTCATTATTATGGCTAATGTGTTAGCCTGGTTGCTAACAAAACAAACACCCCCGATGAGTGTTACTAGCAGCAACAAAAGCAGTAATATATGTCGGATGGTGATGTTTATAAAACCTAAAACCTGAGGCTTCTTTAAAGAATAATGAAGTGAAATTAAGTGAATGACAGGGCTATTGGCCAATCAGGTGCTGTGCTCGGATTTTCAAACAGCACCAACGATCCCAAAGGCAGGGAAGCCAGTCCTTGAATCACAGGGAAAAAACAAGGTAGTATGCTAATTCAGGGCTGGGCCAGGCCACATACATCTCCAGTGATTGGAGAGCAGAGTGGCAGAAGGGAAGGGAGGAGAGGTGGAGGAAGAAATTACCTCTGGGAAGTCTGCCCCAAAGTGGCGTAAAACGCGTGGATGAGTATCGGTATATTATTAAAATATGATGAGTGGGGGGAAAAAGGTTTGGGGCTACTAGAATACCTGCATTAGAATGAAGACAACCTGCAGCAATGCAAACTGAGGGATGGGAGAATGACCTCAGGGGTGAGGTGTAGAGTAGGGGTCATCTATGACAAAAATCAAGTGCAGTAGGCCTATTTATGATATCACATGGGGCAAGGTAGATTGGTGCCCAAAGTGTTTCGGTGGGGAATTCTCCTTTAAGCAATACTACACAAGAGGGAAAAAAGTGGACTAAATGATGTTAAACCCCACCCTCGAGTGTAACAGTGCAAATATACAAACGTTATACCCTTAAAATAGAGAATCTCTGAAAAATAAGGTCCCAAGGAACTAGCTAGCTTAGCTGCTGAGTCCGCTGCGCTCTGAGAGAAAAACACCAGCTGAAATATCTGCATTGATTAGGTGTGACAGTGCGGTGCTTTAAGTCACTTCATGTGACTCGTTTCAGCCAATCAGAGGAGTCTCTCAAAACGACCTGTTGCAGAATTAGATTTATTACACTGTGGCTTAGCGTTTATGGCGCGACAGCTCCTGCCAAACCATTGTAGTTGTTTGTTTTTGGATCAAATAGCCCAGACAGACTAATGTTGTTGATCTGTTGTCATTGTCGTTATTGTTAAAATGTGTTCCGTAGCTGTCGGGGGGTGAATAGGACAGCCGGGTTGAGACCGACACATGTTTGTGAACTAGGGTATACAGCTTCCTAACATTTTCATGTCAAGGACCCTCAAAGTCACACTTTAGCCCATGGACCCCCCCCCCCCCCAATGTTTACTGATTACTGCGATTAAAACATTGATTGGCTGGTTCTGATATCTTTATAAGTATTGTCTTGAGTATTATCTCCTGGAGGGGTACTTGGATTCAGTTGTAAAAGTAGCTGAACTAAACATATTGTTGTACTTTCCTTTTTTGTTGGTGGGGGTGCAAAAAACTAATATAAAAGTATTATGTAATATATGACTCTTGATTAATGTAATAGTATTCATTTTCTAAGGAGTAATGAGATCTAGTTCAATTCTGCGAATCTACCATAATGGTGTGGACCACCACAGGGGTCCACTGCAACCTTTTCAGTGCAGTACGGGAAACGTCCATTCTCAACGTCCGTTCTCATACACGACGCCAACGCACGCTCGCACTTTGACGAGGCAGTATCATGTTCTTCTGTGAACGGACATGTTTGAATTCCCTGAAACGCTGATATCTTGGACACGACTGGTGTCTCTGTCGCTCTCTCTCTTGCACACACGCACACACACACACACACACACGCGTGCACGCACACACACACACACACACACACACACACACACACACACACACACACACACACACACACACACAGAATATACCAGAATACTTGCATAGTCAAGCAGTGAGTGCAGCACAACACAGAGAGAGAGAGAAAGTGAGTGAGAGAGAGAGAGAGAGAGAGAGAGAGAGAGAGAGAGAGAGAGAGAGAGAGAAGAGAGAGAGAGAGAGAGAGAGAGAGAAAGAGAGAGAGATAGTGAGAGAGGGAGAGACAGACAGACAGACAGACAGACAGACAGACAGACAGACAGACAGACAGACAGACAGACAGACAGACAGACAGACAGACAGACAGACAGACAGACAGACAGACAGACAGAGAGAGAGCAGACATCAGCGGTGCAGTGGTGACCACCAGTGACATGGACAAGCCAACCCTCCGCCCCCTATCCCATGTGGTCTACAGCAATTTGCTGCCTGACAGCACGTGAAAAACAGCCTCCTGCTTTCGCTCAAAGCCCCGGCCCCCGCTTTGTGACAGCGATAATGGCCCGCTTGGAAACTGCGGTTCCAACGTTATACAGCGTAGAGGCCGATAGCAAGACGGGGCCGACGATGCGTGAGAGTTTGGAAAAAACAAAACACATATGCCTTTTCCCACCCTCTACGTTGCTTCTACTTTGATGCTGCAGCTGTTTCCCCGCAGACAGACACTTTCTTCGTCCTGCAGACAGTCCAGAACTGTGTTGGTGTCAAGAAATCATGAAAACAAAACATCTGCCGGGTCAGGCAGGGCGGGGCTGATATGTTAGGGTAAGGGGGCTGCGTTTCAGCCAATCAGCGCTGGAGTCTCCAGCAGTTTCATAATGAGACAGTAGAGTGGAGGTGAGTTGGAGTTTGGTTCTGTTTTTAAACAAATCTGTTTACAAACACAGTGCTTGTACACACTAAAGTTGCCTCTATTACCTTTAACTCACTATGGTGCCTGAAAAAGATATTCTTGATTCTATAAGACAACATAAGCCTCTATGTTTTGTTTCCTGTTGTACAAAGTCACTTTTAAAAGGCACCACATTTGTTTTTATTTTCTTGTCTATTACAGCATCCCCCTCTATTTTAGTTTTAATTCATACAGTAATAATAATAAATAGTTTTCCCACTAATGCCACTAATTGTGTTAGCCAATTACGTCGTCACCCCTGCGGTCATGTGGAAGGAATTGGGATGGGGACATGTTTTTTGCGCCCCTTGTGGATCAAAATGGAATTGTTTTTTTGACTCTCTGTTGTCTGTTAAAATGTGTAATCTGTACACGTAATCTGTATTACAGTATTGTATTGGGGTGACATGCTAGATTACATTCTCCCCATTCCCTCGTCGATTTTAGAGCTACAAATACAGTAAGTTAAAAAACCAACGCCAACTAAAGCACACATGATGACACACGATCACGTGATCTGCCGTACATGCATGTTTTTTTCTTTTTCTTTTTTCCACGTTGTTTTACCCACGGCGCGCCTTGGATCGAACTCTTAAAACTGTGCCGTTAAAAATGATTTAAACTTCCACGAGGCCTCCCGACGTGCCATGTGGCTAACCGAGACGGAGTCGAGATTAGATTAACTTGACTCATGCGTTCAATCAGTGCAAATTAGCCTAAGCTGTGAATTAATGTGGAACAGACGCCGACAGCCAACCCCCCCCATGGCCCCGCAGGCCGCTGCGTTGTAATCGAAAGGCTCGAAGGAACATAAAGTGTGGTACATAAAAATAAATACATAAATAAATAAATAAAAAGCTCTGAAGTACATGTTGTGACTGCGGGATTGTTTCGTGAGATGAGACCATCTGATTTAAAAGAAAAAAAAAGCCTTTAATCCTTCAAAAAAACGTTTCAGTTAGACTATGTGAATCACAACATGGGAACTAACAACCATTTTGGGGGGTATCTGTATGAATCGCAACATGGGGGATGCCGAGATTTCTTTTTTGTCAATGGAGGATCCATTCCGTGAAGCTCTCTCTCTCTCATATCTCGATTGCGGCATGATCTTGGACAATTTGGATCTGGTCACCCTGCTTGGCCTCGTTCTCAGCGAAACGCTTGAGACTCGTGCCAGCGTTATCCTTAACCTTTTGTGTTAACTTCAAAGAACACACACATGATAATTATCAGTGATTATGTCCAACGACAACCAGATTCATCATTATTATTATCATAATTAGCCCACGGTCATTTTGTTTTATGTATTTGGGAGACACATCAAGTTAATAAGGATGAGGATGGATAAGGATTGGGGGGAGGACCTCGGAACAAAAATAACAAAATGAGATAAAAAAAATCTAAAGTATAAAACAAACAAACAAACAAAAATTACTGTTTTAATTATTATAGGGGGAAAATATATGCATTAAGGCATCCTATTAGCCAGGCCTTAACAAATCTTTTAAGAAAAGGGAAAAAAAGAAAGAAAAGAAAATAGAAAATGGTGGGAAAGCCCAATATGACATCACAGTGGACAATGACAGGGGGGCAAATCACAACACAGAGCAGTGGCTGTTTGTTTGTTTGTTTTTCTGCTGGTGGGCGGGGTTGCAATCAACACAGCACAGGGTGTGGGAAGAAGCAGGAAGTCAGTCAGCCAATCACAGCTTTTTATTTTGTTTTATTACCTCCACTTGGGGCCTCCTCTCTCTCTCTCTCTCCCTCTCTCTCTCGCCCAGTCGCTAATGGACGGAAGAGCTCTCTGCACACACGGCAAACAGAGAAGTACAACATGCATGCGTGAACAACAACGTCGGAGCACCTTAAACTGTTTTCACTGGCGGAAAATAAAACTGAAACTGAATCAAAATTAAGCTATATGACAGCTAAAACTACGTCTAAAGAGATCGAGAATTTCTTCAACAAAAACGGTACTACGATGGTAGGAAGGGGTTGGTGTGGATTTTTACGGTCGGTTGCACGCCGATAATAGCCGATCTACAAACTCACAATGCGTTGTGCGCCTGCAGTTACCAACAGTTACGACGGCCATCAAGACCCACCGCAATGCATTTTACTAGTATACGGAAATTAACTGTACTCGATTAAGAAATAGGACTCAAGCTGCATGAAAACCTTTTCAAGACTTTCCTGTAAGCCCCGCCCTCTCACCAGATTATGCTTAGCTGTGATTGGGCAATAGCAGTTTGGGGGAGGGGCCAGGTGTATTATGCTGTTCAAAAGCAACACTGCGCCAGCACCGGGTTCATCGGAGGAAATAGCAACACGTCGCTTTGTGGCGTTTGAGAACAAACTTGCTTCCTTGTGAGTTCATACTTTCAACTGGAAGGACGCGAGTATACCGTGATTCTGAGGATTGGAGTAGAACTTGTACTTGGTGACGTGACACCACCTCCTCAGCTTGATTCGCCCACACTGACCAATCACAGCATCGCTACTGTGTTTAGCACAGATGTTTTAATCTATCACGTTTTAAATATGGCTTTAATGCATATAAGCCAATTAAGATAGCCCTATACTATGAATAATAAAATATCCCTATAATATGCATATGAGCCAATTACATTTTTTTTTGCACTGACGCCACATGCAGGTTCTGACTCCTGTTGCATTCTGGGCAATTTCCTTTGAGAAGTCAGCATCAGGAGAAGACTTAAATGTAAAGTGGGTGGATCAAGTTAACATCCAGGAATTTTGCAAATGTCAACTTGATTATTGGAATGGTACTTGGTCAGTGACTGATGACGTATCACAAGTTCACAAGGACGCAAGTAGGCCTACGGACAAGTACGAGTACCGAGAAACGGCCTATGAGTGAGTGAGTTTCACTGAAACGTGGATATAATATAATATGACTGACTTTGATGTTCATTGATGTTGGGTAGGAAAAGAAAAAGTGATTATAGTCTTCAGCAGATGATGATGATGTCGCTGACTCTAACGACGTTTGCACAAACTCACAAGCAGTGTGTGTGTGTGTGTGTGTGTGTGTGTGTGTGTGTGTGTGTGTGTGTGTGTGTGTGTGTGTGTGTGTGTGTGTTTAAGCCAACAATAAACAATTTGGAAAGAAGGACGACAGGCCCAGCAGGACTCTTGGCCAGGAATAAACTGACACTAAAATGTCGGAAACAGAACAAAGCCTCCAAAGCCTTTCATTACCGCCATCGAGACGTACGTGGAAGGCACAATTAATTGTTTTTGAACAATGGAACAATGCACCGTTCGGAGCGTGGTCTTGGAAACGACACACACCGGCAACAGACCACGAAATAAAATCATTGGTCATTGGCTTTAAAATCATACTGTTCACTTCTGGCATTTTGAAAGCCAATCACGTCGCAGAAGCACGCCAAATCCTGTAGCTGTCACATGATGCTTGTAGGCTCTCACAAATGTGAATTAAAGGGATAGTTCAGGTTTCTTTAAGTCATTCTGTGGGGGTCACTGGGGGGCCATGCAGTAAAGGTAAATGAATAATAAAAAAACGTCATTTGCATTGTTGACCCATTTCTAAAATATTAATATTGACCAAAACCAGAGCAGAACTCCCACCATGGGACTCTGGCAATCAATTAATACATTGACCCCTCTATATTAATGGACGGTATTTCATACATACAATTTAAGTTCCGAAAATCTGAACTATCCCTAAAGGTCGTGTTCCGACTATGAGTCAGAACACGACCTCCCTCGGGTCATGTCCCCCCTGCTCTCTGTGCCAAATCTCGACACACTTAGCTTGTAGAGTTGCTATTTTTGTCCGAATAACAATGGTGCAGGTGCGCAGATCCAAGAAGATACCGCACAGGGGCGTCTTTGCCATCAGGCAGACTAGGTAGTTGCCTTGCGTGCCATGAGGGGAGGGGGGAGGGGGGCACCAGAGCGACCACCAGACATGCTTTAAAAGGATCCCATTCTAATAAGCCTCATGTGGATGAATACATTATACTTGTCCTCTATAACTAGAATTGAAAATTTAAAACACATAATATGTTCTTTAGTTCAATAGTTCATAATTTTATCCCTTGGGGGCGCACCATTTTACTGTGCCTATCATAGGTATGACGTTACAAGAGATTTTTGCCTGGGGTTCCAAAATGCTTAGAAACGCCACTGTTGCCACATTCCACACTGCAGCAGCAGTGTTCCTACAGGGCTGGTGCGCGTGCACTGTGTAAAGTACATGCGTTGCCCTACTCACCTGTGTTGCTGTGGCGCTTGGCGAAGGGGTTGAGCGTGGCCTTGGCCTTGGACGTCCAGTTGGCCGTGCTGGAGCCGAAGGAGCTGGATGACAGCGACTTGCCCAGGTTGTTGGAGCTCACCTTCTTGGTGTTGTTGGTGGCCGTCTTGCTCCAGTCTGGGGAGCGAACCAAAGAAAAAAAGGAGATTGTGGGGTTATTCTCTACCGCAGGGGTGGGCAATTATTTTTCCCAAGGGGCCAAATGAGATACATAAAATATTGTGGAGGGCCAAGACTAAAGGCTGAACTAAAGTCTGCGTGATATTAATATAATTTCAAGATAAAAGTAAGCGTAAGACCAACCATTTTGACACCAGGTACCTCTATAAAAAAATAATAATAAAAAAATAAAAAAATAAAGATTTATTTGTCCACAATTCCAGGCTGGATTTGGGAAACGAAACAGTCAAACATACAGATCAAAATGTCCATTTATCGTCTACATTCTCTAGTTGTGTAGACTTGGGGCTGATTCAGATGATGAATATTTTAACTCTTGAGAGTGTCAAAATGAAACCAAATGGACCCACAAGGGTCCATTTGGTTTCATTTTTACGCTCTCAAAGAGTTACATCTGGTTAACCAACTTTCCACATTCAACCAGTTAAATATGGAAACTTGGTTAACCAGATGCAACTCTTTGAGACTCTCTCAAGGACCACTGATGGTCCCCAGAACACTGGTTTAAAACCCTTTCAGGGGCCGGTCGGAGTCAGCCAAAGGGCCGCATTTGGCATAATGCCCAGGTATGCCCAGGTATGCTCTACCCTTATCTTTCTCTACCCTCATACGACCAGGTGGTGCAGAATCTTCGTCATAGTGGGCTATAAGACCTGTCTGGGATTAGGGTTACGCTGCCCGAGGACGGAACAAGGCCTGTTCCACTCACTCCCTGTATGTTGCTACTTATCGGATGGAACGCTCCGCCAATAGCAGTTCCCGCTTGGATTCTGTCTGGCGGAACATTCTGTCATAAGCACTTAATTGGTTAAAATGTGGACCACTGGCTTCTTTCAAAAACAGGCCTGGAAATCCATCTTTCAGGAGGCGGAAAAAGGGGGAGGAAAACTCACTTTTCCCATAGAAAGTGAGCTTTTTTTTTCTTTCTTTTTTTAATCTGCATTTGCACTTCATGTTAATCCACACGCTCTTTTGTAATATTGCTTAAAGGGGAATTCCACCCATTTTCAATTTTTTTCCTGAGAGGATACAAATGTGAACCAAATAGACCCTAGTGGGTCCTTTTGGTTCCATTTGTACCCTCTCGGGGAAAAGGGGTCTGAAAGAAAAATCATTAACATGGTGAAATACATATTGATGATGTCATCAGATGTATTTCACCATGTTTTCAGACCTCGTTATAGCAATGTTTGGGATTCGCAGACATTTAACCGTTACATTAAAAAAAGCACAAATCATTGAACAAGTCATTGAACCGCCAAGATGGGTTCCACTTGCACTGAATTGACCGACCCACTGACTCACTTGCCCTCCGGACATATTTGTGTGTCTGAACGAGGCCCTCGTAGCTCAGTGACTCACTGACTCTGACTCCTGCATTCATCTGCTGTTCATCACCTCCCCTCCCCCCTCCCTCCCTCCATAACTCACTCTCGTTCCTCCTTGATCAACAATTCTTGCCAATTTTCTTCTTCCCTCGCCGACGTGTTCGTCAAACGCACGTTTTTCCACCAAGGGGATCCTCCTTGGCTACCGGCCGACGGCCGATCAACGAGCTGAGTCACTTTTGATTTGAGTCGTCGGAATGTTTTAATTCGCAACATGAATTAAAAGGAACCCGTGATGGTTTCTGGAAGGAAGCACGTAGTGGCTAAAGGTCCTGTGGTCAGGTTGCACTCACACATTGGAAACAGGTGTTTTGTTTGTGTCCTGGGGGGTGGGGGGCAGCTGAGATTCATCCTCAATGGAAGACAACAATGTGAACAATGTGAAGAGAACATTGCAGAAACGTGGGGGTCCACAAACGACTATAGACCACGTCACAGCCTCCACTACTGACCTTACCTACTAGTTGAGACCAAGGTCTATAGGAGGTTGGAGGCTGTGTTTTTTTTTGTATTCTGCCTTGCCAAACCACACGACTCCCATTGTAGGCCTCATACACACTCCCAATTCCCAAAACTATGGAATGAATGGCCACGATCCAGATCAAAACAGCCAAATAAATACTGTAGGTCTGTAGAATCCAAGGTTCAACAGCTACACACCCATGATGATAGAGTAGGAGACAGGGCAGACGGACGGACAGACGGACAGACGGACAGACAGACAGACAGACAGACAGACAGACAGACAGACAGACAGACAGACAGACAGACAGACAGACAGACAGACAGACAGACAGACAGACAGACCTGAGTTGTCGGCTAGGCGGAAGCGTCCGCAGCAGAGGTACCTCCTCCACTGCTTCTGCACGTTTTCCTTCATGGCACAGTGGAAGACGAAGATAAATAGACCTATATACCAGACAGAGGGAGAATAAACAGAGATAGAGAGAGAGTTTTACCCTGATTATCAGACTCTGGCATTGCCCACTGATTGACAGACTAGGCAGTTGCCTGGGGCACCATGAGCAGGGGTTGTTATAAATAATGTTAAAGGTAGGGTAAGTGATTTGAAATTCATCGTGTAGTACCAGCCTGGTGCACTAGGGGCGCCCAAGAGTAGCTACACTATGTGAACCTGCTGCTCGATCCTGATTGGTGGAGAATTCACCCTCCACCTGGGGAACTTTTATTAGCTCCTCTGCTAACGTGGGAGAGGGGGAAACTCCATATATGGTCTGCACACCTTATAATAGAGCATTTTAACAGAAAAAAAAGTTTTTTTTTTTTTTAAGGTAATACTAAGCAATGCCAATAATGGTAGTAATGCTTAGAACGCCAAAACGCGCTCCCGCCCAAAACAGGTGAAACGGGGTACCTTGCAGCGAGTTGAAGATGGAGAACAGGTACATGAAGGCGAGGCTGACAGGGCCCCAGGCGAACAGAGCGAAGCCCCAGGTCATCCCCAGCAGGAAGGTCAGGCTCACCACGCTCCTCAGGTTCCTCAGCACCTGGCAACGCAGCGCAGAACCATGGTTAAATTACACTCATCTAGTATCTCAACCTGGCAACGCAGCACAGAACCATGGTTAAATTACACTCATCTAGTATCTCAACCTGGCAACGCAGCACAGAACCATGGTTAAATTACACTCACCTAGTATCTCAACCTGGCAACGTAGCGTACAACCGTGGTTAAATTAAACTCACCTAGTATCTCAACCTGGCAACGCAGTGCAGAGCCATGGCTAAATTACACTCACCTACTAACTCAACCTGGCAACGCAGCGTAGAACCATGGTTAAATTACACTCACCTAGTAGCTCAACCTGTGTGTGTGCTAAATGCTGGAAAGTTGGTTAACCAGATGTAACTCTTGTAGAGCGTATTTCATTTGGTTTCATTTTACACTCTCAAGAGTTAAAATATTCATCATCTGAATTAGTCCAATTCTACACAACTAGAGAATGTAGAAGATTGGTTATTTTTTATCTGTATGTTTGACTGTTTTGTTTCCCAAATCCATCCTGTGTGTGTGTGTGTGTGTGTGTGTGTGTGTGTGTGTGTGTGTGTGTGTGTGTGTGTGTGTGTGTGTGTGCGTGCGCGTGTGCGTGCGTGCGCGTCAATGGTGCCCCCCGGCAGCCCCTCCGTGAACACCGTTTGCCGTTACAAAGCACGCACCTCTTCCCGCAGTGTGCGGTTGCTGCGCTTGCCGTTGCGTCCACAGATCTGCAGCATGACCACGATGAACATGGCAACGTTCATGAGGAACACCAGGCAGAAGTATCCCACACAGGTGGAGTAGAACACCGCCGCACTCTGGATCCAACAGCTGTGGGACAACAGACCTTAGCATGTTAGCATTCTGGATCCAACAGCTGGATGTAGCATGGGGGCGACTTTTCAGATGCCACCCGAAATAAAGCAGCGGGGTTGGGAAGGAGCGCTTGTTTTATCTGCCGGCTACTACTAGTAGGGCGGGGCGAAGCATAGTTTTACTGAGGTTATGTTTAGGGTTAGTTACCCCATAAAGCACCGTCTAACTCTAACCCTAACCTAACCCTAACCCTTACCACAAACCTAAACTTAACCTCAGTAAACCTATGCCTAAACCTAACCTAACCCTAACCATAACCTCAGTAAAACTTCCTTCGTTTGTATCATAGCGATACCTTTACCAGCATCAACTAAAATGTTGAATGATGCTTTGAAACAGCAGTGATTGTGGCTGGCCAGATTTTCACACTGTGTGCACTGTGTAATGTTGTCTCCCTCTGTTTTGTATTTTGTGTGTCATCTATGTTTCATGTGTGGCTGAAGCAGGGGTGTTAGCCCAAGACAAATTTCCCTTGTGGACAATAAAGTTTACCTTGACCTTGACCTTGACCTTGCCCCGCCCTACTAGTAGTAGCCGGCAGATAAAACAAGCGCTCCTTCCCAACCCCGCTGCTTTATTTCGGGTGGCATCTGAAAAATCGCAGCATGGGGCAAAAGACGTTAGCATGTTAGCACTCCGGATCCAACCACTGTTAACACAGGACAAAAGACAAATTGCAAAGTTTCAAGACTCACTACAATTAGTCCATTCGTTCATTCGTTCATTCATTCATTCATTCATTCATTCATTCATTCATTCATTCATTCATTCATCAACTCCATTCAAGTACAGAATGTATGATATGTATTTTCAAAGCCCATTTCCACCCATGCATATGACAGAATAACATCATAACAACACTGCGCCAGCCAGTTGCCATTTGCATATACAGTATATAAGGATGACCACTCACAACTCTGAGGAGCCCTGTTGTGTCTCTCCTCCTCCTCCTCTGCCGTACTCCTGCCTGCCGTATGAGTTTTTGTCCACAGCCACCACGATCCCCACCACCAGAGCTGGGACCCCTACAGCACAACACAGTTACAACCACAGGACCCCCCAATGAGAACATTTCACCTTCTGATGACCAATACTTTCGTGACTGGCCAAGTCCGCTGTGAATTCCGCACTATACTTGTGCAAAGTGTATTTCTGCATTGCAATTGTTGCTTATTTTACTTAGAGGTTTAGTGGCATTATTTTTCATTGATTTAATGTCTATTTATTTTAGTGTTATGAGAAGTGAATGAGAGTGGTGTGGCTTCAGTTCAGGTGGACCTCCCACCCATCACCATCAATAGCCTACTGCACATGGCCGGATCTAGAGGGGGCCAGGGGTGGGCAGAGCCTACCCAAAACGTGCATCATAATATCAGTGGTTTTCAACCAGTAGCCCGGGGACCACCAGTGGTCCTTGAGAGAGTTCCAGGTGGTCCCCAGTCTAAATGGTGGAACGTTGGTTAACGTTGAAATGGTGGAAGGTTGGTTAACGTTGAAATTGTGGAACGTTGGTTAACGTTGGTTTTACACTCTCTTTGAGAGTGTAAAAATGGAAATGAAAACCGCAATTGGTTTCATTTTACACTCTCAAGAGATAAAATATTCATCATCTGAATTAGTCCAAGTCTACACAACTAGACAATGTAGAGGATTGGTATTTTTTATTATCTGTATGTTTGACTGTTTTGTTTTGCAAATCAAATCCATCCCGGAATTGTGGACAAAAGCAAAATAAATCTTTAGTTTTGATGTCTGTGGAGCAAAAATGTCCTCAAATGGTGGTCCGTGACTCAAAATGCCAAATAAATGATGGGTCCTGGTATCAAAAAGATTGAAAACCACTGCTTCATATGGAAAAAAAATTGGAGTTGCCCACCTCGCCATTCTTCCAGCCCACCCTAGTAGGGCTGGCTAAATCCGGCCCTGCTACTGCATATACTTTTTGGTGAGAAATGGTGGCGCCTCGCTCACCCCAGCCGACGATGCAGAACTTGAGGATGTAGCGGCGGATGTAGGTGTTGAAGACCTTGACCAGGGCGATGTACATGTGGATGGACTCCAGGCCCATCCAGGTGAAGGAGGTGAGCAGGAAGTAGTGCAGGAGGACGGCCACGGACACACACAGCCAGTCGGCCTCCAGGCTGGCCAGCCAGCCGTCCAGCAGGAACACCATGTTGAGGAACAGCAGCGACGTGCTCAGGTTCATCAGGATCTTGGACGGGTAGTCCCGACGCAACTTCCTGTGGAATGGGGGAATGAGTATGGTTAATCCATTGTATGGATACAAGCTATGAGCTTGTACGTCTGATTTTTTTTTTTAGCTAGTAGGTCTTTTTCATAAATATTGAAAATATGGTGCAAATCTTTGAATTATTTTTCAGTTCAGAATGAAAGGAGGAATTCTGCAGTAGCTGCTTGAAAATTACAGGGACTTTAAGCTGTGCGACGGCGAGCCTCTAGTACGGCAACAGGAACTCGATCCGTGCTCGCTAGATAAACCTGCTTGCCGTAGCAGCTGTTCCTACTATGGCAGAACGTACACTTTAACGTAGTGTCCACAACTCCTGTTTGACACATGCTGCATAGATGTGTCACCATGGTAACCTGTCGCCGCTGCGGATGGCTATGAGCTTAATGATTTTGACAGCTACGGTGATTGCGTCATAGCAGCCGTACTTCCTGTATGGGTTTCCATTGTGTAAATTGGGGAGCTTAAAGTCCATATTGGCTAATCCCTGCTACTACAGTGTGCACTGAATGCACTATGCATTTCCCATCTTTCATTTGTTCATTTGTTCGTTCGTCTTTCATTCATTCATATTCAGTCAGTCATAGTCAGTCAACATGCCCATACATTGGGAAAGACTCCATATCATATCATTCGCGGGCTTCATGACATAAATGGTAAATCTATAACGCCTTTATCCAAGGTGCTTCTCATAGTCAGCGTCAATGGCGGTAAATGTGTTAGGAAGTGGAGGTGGACGGGGTCTCACTCGAAGGCGATGTAGGTGAGCAGCGTGGCGGCAGAGAAGATGGCAGAGATCCCACAGCCGATGTAGGTGATGAAGGTCAGGATCTTAGTGTTCTTCTTGTCTATCTGAGCCGACGCCCCAGAGATGTCCTGTGAAGAAAGACAGAGAGAGAGAGAAAGACAGAGACAGAGAGAGAGATAGAGAGAGAGAGAGAGAGAGAGAGAGAGAGAGAGAGAGAGAGAGAGAGAGAGAGAGAGAGAGAGAGAGAGAGAGAGAGAGTTGCCATCAGGATACACTGCACGTCATAACACTAATTACCCTATTGGCCTGAATATAAGACCATGTTTTTTTCCCCCCAATGGTAACCCTAAAAATTGAGTCGTCTTATATTCGGGGGCTATACTATTTGACATTCAATGTTCTTTTTCTGTAAATGAGTCTTGAAAAATAGGGGTCGTATTATAACCGAGTCGTCTTATATTCAGGACAATACGGTAATTAAAGTTAAACATACCTTCATATAATACGTCCTCACTAATGTACATGATAAAACACCACATGGAACCCGCTGTGTATGTATGTATATATATATATATATATATATATATATATATATATATATATATATATATATATATATATATATATATATATATATATATATATATATTGTGGGGTCTCGGTCCCGGGCCGCCAGCCAGGTATGCGCCTCCACACGGCAGAGAGGCAACGACAGTGGGGGGGAGTGCCGCGCCGCCCACTTGGCGTCATAATAGCGGACCGTTATGTCCCACTCTACCTCCTCAATCAGACCGAATCCTATACAGCTGCAGTGAACGGTGGGCGAGTATAAAAGCCTCCTCCTCCCTCCACTTGCGTCCTTGCCCTCTCTGTGTGTGTGTGTGTGCACAGGCGTCTGGCGGTAAGAACCCCACTCCACACACTCCTGTCAAATATAATGTTGTATTAAGAGCATATAGTAATACACCCTCTTACTCTCCTTCCCAGGCATCGGATCTCGACACAGTCTCAGGAGAGACAGATTAAACGAGGAGGCTGGGGAGAACTTTTCAGTTAGTTACTGCATGCTCTCAAAGCATAGAAGTTCTACGTTCATTCTGTAATCAAATACCTTACGTTCCCTCCTGGGTCCTCGGGAACCTGGATTAGGACAAAGAGACTTTAAGTTGAACATTTTACTTACCTGCTATCTCTCCCCTACATTTGTACTCCTCACTTCTAAATAAAACAGCCTACGGGCAGTAAACTGCACCTCTGCCTCTGTCTTGTCTGGGAATTAAGTGCTCAAAGTGCGACACATGGTGGAGGTAGCGGGCACTGCACTGATCCCAGCCAACACAGACCCTAAATTCGCAGAATGGAATACCAGCAAGCGCTCGCGGCTCTACTTAAGAGCCAGACGGAGCTACAGGCAGTGGTGCAAGAGATTGGACGTCACGTTATCGTAGAACGAAACGTGACTAGAGCCCCGGGCGATGTACTCACAAAGTTAACCCCTACAGATGACGTAGAAGCATTTTTGGAACAGTTCGAGCGCACCGCGGCCCGTGAGCGCTGGCCAGTGACAGACTGGGGGTCCGTGATCGCACCTTTCCTCACCGGTGAGCCACTGCGCGTCTGCACCGACCTGTCCCTAGCTGACTCGCGGGATTATAGAAAACTAAAAGAAGCTATATTAGCCAGCCGTGGCCACAGCCTCCCAGCCCGGGCTCAAAGATTTCATAATTGGAACTTCCAATCCAACCAGCCTCCTCGACCCCAGATCGCCGCGCTCGTGCGCCTCACTAATGCATGGCTAACAGGGGGAGGGGACCCCCCGTATGCCGAACGAGTAGTAATAGACAAATGTATTCGAGCTCTGCCGCCAGACGCCAAAAAGTATGCATCACAAACATGCCCCAACTCAGTAGACGCTCTTATTGCCCTGCTCGAGAATTGGCAAGTGTATAAAGAACTATTAAAGGAGAAAGAAAGCCGCCCCGAAACGACACCGACCGCCAGTGGTGACCGGCAGGGCCGCGACAGGGGCCGGGGACCAGCCAACCGCCGCGTCTCACCCCGCGCCAGAGACACAGCCCCAGAGAGGGGGGGCCGTGGCGAGAAGGACAGGCGGTGCTATGTCTGCGGGAAGCCGGACCACCTCTCCTGGACCTGCCCAGAGAGAGACAAAGACGTTTCCATGGGAACGGCAGCATCCGACGCCGCCCGGCCATGCCTACACACCAGCGGGCGCCGACGCCGCCCCTCCCACCTCCCGGTCCGCGTGGGCTCCGTGGATACCCACGCGCTGTTGGACTCGGGCAGCGCGGTGACGTTGGTCAGAGGGGACCTCGCTGCCACACTCACACAAGACACCGTACCCGTGACCTGTGTCCATGGAGACATTAAACGGTACCCGGTCAGCGAGATACACATACAGACCCCTCGCGGCGCCGCCGTGGTTCCGGCGGGGGTGGTTCCGAACTTACCCGTGCCCCTCCTCATCGGCTCGGACTGCGTCCTGTTTGAGAGGTACTGGGCCGCCGGCGAGGGAAGAGCAAAGACACACCGGAGAAAGAAACGCCGAGGGAGGACCAGCGACGACACCCCCCGCCGGGCACTTCCGGCCCTGAGACCCCCCAGCGACGAGACCAGCCCGGAGGACAGCTCGCCCGATGAAGCCCCCGCCGACGGGGAAGTCGACAGCGGGACGGGCGGCGAACACATCTACCCAGATAATGCGGACCCGTTTGCGGAGCTACCCCGGCCGGAGCAGGGCCGCGACCCCCAGGCTGGCGCGTTTGCCACCGCGCAGTGGAGCGACCCCAATCTCGCTGCGGCCAGGGGGCAGATCTCGGCCATAGATGGAAAACTCAGTGAAGGGGTGAGTCAATTAAATCATCCTTGTTTCGTAGTTAAAAACAACCTGATATATAGAGCTGCACTTACTAGGAATGGCGATCAAGTTGAACAATTACTCGTTCCCCAATCGTATGTGTCCCGGGTGATGTATTTGGCCCATACGCACCAGCTGGGCGCGCATCTAGGAGAAAAGAAGACGTACGATAGGATAGTCGCTCGATTCTACTGGCCTGGCATAAAACGAGCAGTAGCCGAGTTTTGCCGAAGCTGCGCTGAGTGTCAGATCAAAGCGCCCCGTCCTACACAGCGCAACCCCCTCGTTCCAATGCCAATCATAGAAGTGCCGTTCAGCCGCATCGCCATGGACATAGTAGGACCGTTACCAAAGTCAGCCCGCGGCCATCAATACATTCTGGTCATAATAGACTATGCCACGCGCTATCCCGAGGCCATCCCACTTCGGGTGGCCTCGGCAAAGTCCGTCGCACACGAGCTCTTCATGATGTTCAGCCGTGTCGGCATAGCGAAAGAGATCCTTTCCGACCAAGCGACGAACTTTATGTCTAGTATGCTAGCGCGACTATATGAATGGCTAAATATTAAACGAATTCGTACGTCAGCATACCACCCACAGACAGATGGCGTCTGTGAGCGCTTTAATCAATCATTAAAACGGATGTTACGAAAATTAATTGACATAGATGGGAAGGACTGGGATCGCCTTATCCCTTATGTACTTTTTTCAATAAGAGAAGTCCCACAGGCATCCACGGGGTTTTCGCCATTCGAACTCGTGTATGGGCGACAACCGAGAGGGCTGTTGGATATAGCGAAGGAGACCTGGGAACAGCAGCCCTCCCCCCACCGCAGCGTCGTGGACCACATTGAGGAGCTGCAGACGCGCGCACGGCGCGTATGGCCGATGGTCCGTGCGCACATGGAGGAGGCGCAGCGCGCCCAGGCGCGCCTGTACAACCGGGGGGCCACCGTTCGCGTGTTTAAGCCGGGTGAGAAAGTTCTTCTCCTTGTACCTACCTCAGAGTGCAAATTCCTCGCTCGGTGGCAAGGACCGTTTGAAATTGTAGAACAAATAGGCCCAGTAAACTACAAAATTAGCCAACCGGGCAAAAGAAAAGGGCAACAGATTTATCATGTGAACCTATTAAAAAAATGGCATGCGGCACCTCCCCCACCATCACAGGCGCTGTTCTCCGGCAGAACCGTCGGACCCGCGGTTCCCCCCGTTCCTGTGGGAGAAGACATATCTCCGTCACAGCGACAGGACGTGAAGGAGCTGCTGTTGCGCAACAAGGACCGCTTCTCCGAGGTGCCGGGGCGCACACACATCATCAAGCATGACATCGCCACACAGCCCGGGAAAGTGGTGAGACAGCGGCCCTATCGCATCCCCGAGGCCCGCCGGGAGGCCATCAAAAATGAGGTACAGGCCATGCTTAAATTGGGGGTCATCGAGGAATCTCATAGCCCATGGTCAAGCCCTATAGTCATCGTGCCCAAGCCTGACGGTACTCTGAGATTTTGCAATGACTTTAGGAAGTTAAATGAGATATCTGACTTTGATGCCTATCCAATGAAACGCGTGGATGAATTAATTGAAAGGCTGGGGCCGGCACGTTTCATTTCCACCATTGATCTAACGAAAGGATATTGGCAAATTGAATTAACAGAGCGCTCCCGGGAGAAGACCGCCTTCGCAACACCAGAGGGGCTGTTCCAGTACACAGTCATGCCGTTTGGAATACACGGCGCGCCGGCCACCTTCCAGAGACTCATGGACAAGGTGCTGCGGCCCCATCGCGCATACGCTTCCGCATATCTGGATGACGTCATCATCCACTCGGCTGACTGGCAACAGCACATCACCCACCTCGAAGCCGTCTTGGCTGCGCTCCGCGAAGCAGGCCTCACGGCCAATGCAAGAAAGTGCCACTTCGCGCTGCGCGAGGCGGACTATCTCGGCTACACGGTCGGGAGGGGCTGTGTAAAACCCCAAACGAGGAAACTGGACAAGATCAGAGCCTGGCCTCCGCCGCGAACCAAGAAACAGGTGAAATCATTCCTTGGCCTCGTATCATATTACCAAAAGTTTATTAACCAATATTCTACGATTGCAGCTCCACTATACGAGTTGACCCGGCAGAGGGCGCCATGCCATGTGAAATGGACCCCGGAGGCCGAGGCGGCATTCATAGCACTGAAACAAGCCCTGTGTGAGAGACCTGTATTGATAACCCCTAATTTCAGAAAGCCCTTTCTGCTCCACACCGATGCTTCAGAGAGCGGCATCGGTGCGGTCCTGTCACAACTGGTCGACGGGGAGGAACATCCCGTCACCTTTGTCAGCAGAAAGCTACAAAAACACGAGAAGAACTACGCAACGGTCGAGAAAGAATGCCTCGCCATCAAATGGGCCGTTCATCATTTACGATATTACTTATGGGGCCGGCGATTCACCCTTATTACGGACCACGCGCCGCTAAAATGGATGGCGACCAATAAGGATAGGAATTCCCGAGTGACGAGATGGTTCCTCGAACTGCAGGACTACGCGTTCAACGTGGAGCATCGGCCCGGCAAGCAGATCCCCCACGCTGACGCGATGTCTCGGCTATACGAGGCTGAAGATGCTGAAGTCCCCCGCCCCGGCGTGGAACTTAGGGGGGGGATATGTGGGGTCTCGGTCCCGGGCCGCCAGCCAGGTATGCGCCTCCACACGGCAGAGAGGCAACGACAGTGGGGGGGAGTGCCGCGCCGCCCACTTGGCGTCATAATAGCGGACCGTTATGTCCCACTCTACCTCCTCAATCAGACCGAATCCTATACAGCTGCAGTGAACGGTGGGCGAGTATAAAAGCCTCCTCCTCCCTCCACTTGCGTCCTTGCCCTCTCTGTGTGTGTGTGTGTGCACAGGCGTCTGGCGGTAAGAACCCCACTCCACACACTCCTGTCAAATATAATGTTGTATTAAGAGCATATAGTAATACACCCTCTTACTCTCCTTCCCAGGCATCGGATCTCGACACAGTCTCAGGAGAGACAGATTAAACGAGGAGGCTGGGGAGAACTTTTCAGTTAGTTACTGCATGCTCTCAAAGCATAGAAGTTCTACGTTCATTCTGTAATCAAATACCTTACGTTCCCTCCTGGGTCCTCGGGAACCTGGATTAGGACAAAGAGACTTTAAGTTGAACATTTTACTTACCTGCTATCTCTCCCCTACATTTGTACTCCTCACTTCTAAATAAAACAGCCTACGGGCAGCAAACTGCACCTCTGCCTCTGTCTTGTCTGGGAATTAAGTGCTCAAAGTGCGACAATATATATATATATATATAGAGAGAGAGAGAGAGAGAGAGAGAGAGAGAGAGAGAGAGAGAGAGAGAGAGAGAGAGAGAGAGAGAGAGAGAGAGAGAGATTTTCACACCATGCAACAAGCTATTGCACACACACACACACACACACACACACACACACACACACACACACACACACACACACACACACACACACACACACACACACACACACACACACACACACAGTACCATGAGGATGCCAAAGTGTGTGAGGTGGTCACAGAGGCAGATGGTTTTGTTGCTGTTGGACTCTGGATCCACCCGGCAGCCCTCTCTGTTCCATCCTCCAGCACCATCTAGTGGTCAGGAACAGGTATTACTTTAAACAGATAAAAGTCCTCATACTTTTAACTCAACCTCTAGTTGTGTTTTGCCACAGAAACAAAATAACAACGCTGAACAAGTTCGTACTGGCATCTAGGATATTTAGTTGCTTATATTCTATAGCAGTGGTTTTGAACCATTTTCATACAAAGGCCCAATATTTATTCTGCATTTTAGCCAGACTTTTGGGTCTCTTGGACCTAAAACCAAAGGAGTCAAACTGCCAAAATGTTGGTCAACATAACAATTCTTCGACATTTCCAATGTAGATACTTGAAAATGATGTAATTCGGATGACTCTTGAGACTGTAAAATGAAACAAAATGGACCCATAAGGGCCGTGCTCTGAGATACCTCCGACAACCTATGTTTTTATGTGAGGAGGGACACAGTGCAAGAAAAGCACAGAATGCGGCTATGCAAATGATAGGAATCTCCTGTCATTCACAAACCCGGTAACCTCCCGTATTGTAACATCACGTCTATATATTAACGCATAAATCCTCAGCAGTCGACAAAAACGTGTTTTGGCGGTGCCTGGGTGCAGTCGCAACAACTGATTTTACACTTGCTGAAAATAGCCGATCTGCAAGCCCACAATGCGTACATTGACTGTTTACAGCATGCAACCAAGTGTAATGACTTTGTGTTTTGTACTTCTACACTGGATCTCTTGTCCATCAGTCCTTTCCTAGTTTTTCATCAGTTGATGAAATTGACAGCAGGGGCGGATGTAACATGTCCCATTGTCCCATTTGGGCGGGCAAGAGAACATGTTGGAGGGGCAAGAGAAAATACCATACCATACCATTTTCGGTTACTTTTCAGTAAGACTTTTATTAGTCAAGTAAAGCATCAATAATAACATCAGTTGTTGTTGAAGTTGCAACAGACACGCAGCATGCATAAAGCTAAAGGTCTGTTTTGTTTTGTTTGGCATCGTGTTTGGGGGGGCAGACTGGGTATTTAGGGGTGCATTGCCCCCCCATGCCCATGCCTAGATCCACCCCTGATTGACAGTACATTTAGTCACAGTTTTGCCATCATGGCTTAGCCTATAGTACATTTTTCATCACGGTTTGCATGAGAGTAAATTGACAATGTTACACTAACATTGTCAGTGTTAGTGTAACATTGTCATTGTCTAACTGTCATTGTCTAACTGTCATTGTCTCACTAACATTGTGAGAAACAAACTGACCTTTCATGGAGAAATCCCAGAACATGCAGACTGGACTCGGGGACGGCTGAAAAAGACACAACATATGAACATACAGGCTGGTACAGTCAATCACACCTCCCGTTTGCCAACGTGCATCATTATAAAATGATGCACGTTGTTCAGAAATTAATCTCCCCATTCATTTTCCTCATAGACTATTCGAAAATTATTTATACCGGTATGAAGACGATTACTCGAGTGATAGCAAATCATGACAACAAACACTATTATCATACAATATCAGGCTCGGATTTAACTTTACCCAATTGGGGGCAAGCGAAAATAGTATGGGGGTGGCTTCATCGCCCACGTTGTTTTGCGCCACGGGCGATGAAGCCGCCTCTGTACCATTTGTATTTAAATTCACCCCAAACCTGCACTGTATTTTGTCATATTTATCCTGTATCTATAAAAAAAAAATCCATCCTCTATTTTTATATGTTTTCTTTAGTTCTGTGACCACAACATTTATATCTTGTACAGGACTTATTAATTAAGCAAGTAAGCATCAATAATGACATCAGTTTTCAAATCTAAATATAAGCATGTTAATTTGAAATATCTTGAAATCTGGCTTGTTTGCATGCCATCATGTTTGGTGGGTCAGTCAGGGCATTCAGGGAGGCATTGCCCCCCCCATGCCCATGCCTAGATCCGGCCCTGTATAATATCTAATTGGCAAGAATAAAAACATGGCAGGATACAACACGTTTGGGGGTTAGCCTATTTCCTTTGCCCGGTTCGCTCCGGTTCTTATCAGTCTCTTCATGTATCTGATGGTGTTCGGGGAGGGGAAAGAAGCTGTTTTCCCCAATCTATTTCCAGTGGCTTGGAGATATCGCGAAAGCTTTTCCCATGCGGCGGCACCAACAAACAGTCATACATACACACAGCGCATGGACGCTACCTGGTAGAAGAGGTGTGCGATCTCGATCTCCACAGGGTCCAGCAGGTTGCTGATAGAGTAGTTCCCCACGCTGCTGGCCACCACGTAGCTGTTCAGGTTCAGACCGTCCTGCTCATTCTGACACACACACACACGCACGCACACACACACACAGCGTTAGTTCTGTGATGGTTCTGAAACTTACTAGTAAAGGTACTTACTTAGTAAAGGCATAATTCACCCCAAAAGTTTCCTATCGACTACACCACCTCATGTGTGACATACTGAAAGCGTACTTTCTGATGTTCCCTGCCCTTTATGCGTGGACTAAAGGGCTTTCCAGATGGCAACGATAAACGCCTGCATAAACGCGGCGATTCTTGATTCTCTCTGCAGTGCCGACATAAAGTAAATCGCCCATCGATTAACACCAGGCGTTTTAAAAAGTTCACTGGATTGAACTTTCAAAAACATGGCGCGCGTGTGCACAAAACGAGCATGCACGCAACACAAATCACTGGACACCGTGGGATAAATGACCGGCATTAAACGCTCTCTTGATTCCAGGTCGTTTTCTGAGCACAAAACGCTGGCCCCATTGAAAAGAAGAAGAATGTGCGATTTATTACTCGCAACTTTTTAGCCAAGAAAATCAAAATAGATACATAGATACAGTATATTTTAGCTATAGCTATATTATTTTTGCCTTTCCCCCCCTCTACGTTGCTTCTACTTTGATGTTGCAGCTGTTTCCCTGCACTTGCTTTGTCCACTGGCCAGGGCTCAGGAAAAAACGAGAAATGAGAGTGTATCAATCTGGTGATTAAATGACACAAACTGAGTTGTCTTTGTCCACAGCCTAAAACATATATATGTATATATAAAACATATATAAATGTTTTATTTATTTTTTTGTGATGGGAAAATGAAAGGGGAAATCTCTTCCGGAACAGGCCGCTCTGAGATTACTGCAGAGCTCTATAGCAACCGTTTTGAGGGCCCACTATTTATTCTGCAATTGTGCCACAGAGGACCACATTTTGATGTTGAGTTTAGTCTGTCGGACCCAAAACTAAAGGATTTTCAAGTTTGGGTCCACAATTTAGGAGGTCTAAATTTACTAAATGTGTAGATTCTTGAAAATTGAGTAATCCAGATGTTTAAAAATAATTTAGCATAATTTATAGTTACAGATCTATAAGGGTCCATTTGGTTACCAACCGTCCATCATTTAGCCTGGGGACCACCTGGAATCCTCTCAGGGACACAGAAACAGGATATAGGCTCCTGGCCGCATGGCTAGGCAAGGCAAGGCTTACTCATTGGCTACCGGTGGATATCACGGACGACGGCCTTGGCATATGAATATGAAATTCATATGCCAGGGCCATAATTGGTCATCTATATGTAAATGTCAAGAACATATTTAAGTGACCCCGAGGCATCTGGATCGCTTTGGACCCTCGGTGCACACATGAGATGTGAGATGAGATGGCTCAGAACCAAAGTTTAAATGGACCGTATTAAGCGTTGTGCTTTTTTTCTTCTTCTTCATTTTATGCCCCATTCTGTGTGTGTGTGTGTGTGTGTGTGTGTGTGTGTGTGTGTGTGTGTGTGTGTGTGTGTGTGTGTGTGTGTGTGTGTGTGTGTGTGTGTGTGTGTGTGTGTGTGTGTGTGTGTGTGTGTGTGTACAAGAAGCACAGGTGGCATCATTCTCCTCCACTGGTGGAAATATCAAGTGTCAATCATGGGTTGATGGAAAACCTGTAGAAACCTTTGCAAAACTGTTGACACCCACATACCCCCCCATGTGAAAACCACTTTTCCCTTAGATTTTGTATTGCTTTTTCCATTTAATTTAGTGGTAAAACAACCACACAGGAAAACAACAAATACAAACCACAGAAAAAGAAGGTTTGCGGAGACCGCAATACGCCCCAAAAAATGTAAAACACCGCAAAACATCCTAGCACACCCTCTGCACTGCATCTTAATTTAATTTAATTTAATGTCCTCGCACAAATTGGAGTACAATGGAGTCGTCAAGCGACTGTAGCGAAGATGACTTTTTGGCCCTTTCACTTTGGGTGAAGAGAGGGAGGAAAAAAGTAAGAAAAAAAAAGAGATTATTGGGTTCATCCTATCCTCGACTTCGGCAATGAGGAAGGGTTGTTTCAGAACTTTTGTGCGATGCAAAAAGGAAATATCCTGACCGCTTCTTCAGAACAGCTTTTTCGATTAGAATGATCAGTGGACCGATAAGCCTAAACGACGGCTCGCACACACGCATACATGCACATACACACGCGCACACACACACACACACACACCCCCACACACCCCCCCCCCAATCAATCTTGTTGATCAACAAGCAAGGCCCTGATTGAGGTGTATCAGGGCCTTTAGACCGCATCTGTGCGGTCATCATATGGGTGTACCTAACAACGGGTGCCCAAACCGAGAGTGCTCTTTACCTGAAAGAGGTTGGTCTTTACCTGAAAGAGGTTGGTCTTTACCTGAAAGAGGTTGGTCTTTACCTGAAAGAGGTTGCTCTTTACCTGAAAGAGGTTGGTCTTTACCTGACAGAGGTTGGTCTTTACCTGACAGAGGTTGCTCTTTACCTGACAGAGGTTGGTCTTTACCTGAAAGAGGTTGGTCTTTACCTGAAAGAGGTTGGTCTTTACCTGAAAGAGGTTGGTCTTTACCTGACAGAGGTTGGTCTTTACCTGAAAGAGGTTGGTCTTTACCTGAAAGAGGTTGGTCTTGCTGAAGAACATGAAGTTGATGCGGGACACGCTGGCCTCGGTGAGCGTCAGGTTGGACAGCAGCGTGGCGGGCAGCGTCACCTGGGCCAGGGGGTTTAGGCGCTCCGACTCAAAGTCGATCTGCAGCGGTGGGGGGAGAGCGGTCTTGCGTTGTAAATCGAATAAAGTATAATTCGAATAAAGCCTTTTTAAAAATTATTCGAAGCACGACGGAATCTGGCACGGCTTCATTGGTTGAAGACAACGCAGCTTTAGCATTGGAATTGCATTGTTGTTGTTTTTATTTATTTTTTGTATAACAAAGTGCACTTCAGACAGGGGGTTGGACAAGCGTCGCAGTTCTGCCTAGCAGGGGTGGATCTAGGCATGGGCAAGGGGGGGAAATGCCCCATCCGCCCCCTGCTGGTTAGAGACCTGCCCGGGACTAAATTAGTGGCCCACAGGCCCCCGGGGCCCATGTAGTGCAGCCCAGGCCTGCCCCGAAACCCATTGGGCAAGTCCAAAAATGGCCCAGGCCCAGGCCCAGGCCCGGCCCGGCGGCACAAGCGCTGCAGCGCTTGTGCACTGTCAATGAGCAGTAGCGCTGTGATGTGATCGATCCGAAGCCTACAAGCTCACGGTGGCTAGCATCACAGAGACATGCTGAATGAAAAACACCTACAGTTATCTTGATTGTATAAATCCACCTTTGTTTAGTAATGCTCCTGCAGTAGCTAATTTTTATTTTATCTGAGTGTTTTTGTTGGGACCTGATTCTGTTCTGTGTCAGAACATAGAACTGTGTGTGCATGCACATACACACAGCTGCGCTTCATATACAGTAATTGAGAGACACAGAGAGAGAGAGAGCACAGACTGTCCAATTTGGGTGGAATTCACATCAGAAAATTAATAATGGCACGTAAGCCCGGGCCCGGGCTCAGCCCGAGGCCCGTTTGTCAGAGACAGAGACAGCCTGAGCCCAGCCCGTTTTGACGGGCTGGCCCAGGTCCCATCGGGTCCCAACAGGCTTGCAGGACTCTAGCTCTGGCACTAAAAGTCATCATCTCCTTATCATACCGACTACACATGAATTAAAAAGGTGCATGTTGGCCTCAAACACCACTAGCGCGGCGTGAGGCTTGAGGGACCACCGAAGGGGGCATGCAGAAAGAAACTGTGCCTGTTACCTGGGGGTCGGTGGTGTTGGGAGGGATGAAGGCGCTGAAGGAGGTGCCGTTGAACACGCTGGTGTTGAGGGCCAGTGCGCCCAGGGCCAGGTGTCTGGAGCTGATGCTGACCGACGGGCCCTCGAACACCATCTTCTGGACCAGCTCATCCACTGTCTTTAGAGCCCTGAGAGAGAGAGAGAGAGAGAGAGAGAGAGAGAGAGAGAGAGAGAGAGAGAGAGATAGATAGAGAGAGAGAGAGAGAGAGAGAGAGAGAGAGAGAGAGAGAGAGAGAGAGAGAGAGAGAAGCTCAGGAACTTTGGAGATGTAATTATCCCGCTGTCCAAGAGGTTGCCCAAAAGATTGTGACATCGAGGGGACAGAAAACAGCACTCGGGTGCTGTTAACGCAGCTGTCGACTGTGCGAGAAGCCCTACACCTTTCCATGGAAATATTACAAGCAGACAATACGACACAAATGTATTTCCATATCTCATGTCCAAGTAATCAAACCAATGCCGGCGTGCCTTCGATCCATTTTTGAGTGGTGCAGCCACTCTCCAAGGAACAACAACGTCAGTCCGTCTGTATGTATGTCTGTGGCTAGGTTTCCGGCATATTTTTTCTGGTGACGGCAAGCTTTTCCTGTAAGCTTGCCATCGCCGGAAAATATAAGCCGGAACAGGCAGGACGTTCCCATTCAAAAAAGCAGGAAGTGGCGGCACTTCCGAGCAACAGAAAAAAAAATCTGCTGGTGTCTGACAAGATGTGGAAGGAAGGAACGCTGGGATGGATGGATTGAAGGATGGATGGATGGGAGGAAGGAAAGAGAAGAGAAGAGAAGAGAAGAGAAGAGAAGAGAAGAGAAGAGAAGAGAAGAGAAGAGAAGAGAAGAGAAGAGAAGAGAAGAGAAGAGAAGAGAAGAGAAGAGAAGAGAAGAGCAGAGAAGAGAAGAGCAGAGCAGAGCAGAGCAGAGCAGAGCAGAACAGAACAGAACAGAACAGGTCGTACGTCTCAGAGGCGCGGGCCAGTGCCGTGTCGGAGCTGGTCATGACGTTGGAGATGATGGTGACCACGGTGGTGGCCAGGCTGGCATTGATCTTGGCCACGTTGACCAACTCCTTGACCTTGGTCACCACTTTAGACACCTGGAAGGAGGAGAAGAGGGGATATGAAGGCAGCACACCACACTGCACTTTACACTTTACACTGGCTTAATTCAAAGATTTGTGCCACATTTTCACCATTTTCAAAAATATCAGATCTACAAGCTCATAGCACACCACTCCATGGAACGCTATGAGCTTGTAGGTCTGATATTTTTCAATAACTAAAGTAATGTTAATGATGCTATGTAATATACATACATCTGGCAAATACGAATAGAGGCATAGAAAGGAATATTCCATCCACGCTCTCTGTCCTAGCCCTACTGTAGTAATAGGGAAGTTGTTGAGGCATTTCAGTTCATTTCATTTGGACGGATGCTATGCTAAAAGCTAGCCGTTTCGTCATAAATAGTGCCACAGACCAAGTGAAAATATGCATGGCAACAGTTTGTGTTGGGAGGAATTTCACACCAGAAAATACAAGATGCATCGTGTCGAAAGGGACTGGAGACGTCAAGAGGGTAGAGAGACGCAAAACCAAATAGGTAGAAAGGCAGGCAAGCAGGCATTTTGGTGGGCAGACAAACAGACAGACGGCAAGATGTTTTCTTGGACCGTTTCCAAAGCAGGAGGACCAAAGCAATATCGCCATGCTTCTGTAGCAGTGCGGAACAAACTCTATTCTTTTGGAGGCTGCAATGATGGGTTGACCAACAATGACATGGATGTCCATGTGTTCAACACAGTGTCTTTAAGATGGAAGAAGTTGTCTCCAGAGGAACTTGGAAGAGGACAACGCCACCTAGAGGTTCCTTCCATGCGTGGTGGACACACAGCTGTGTTAGTGGAAGATACAGTCTACATCTGGGGAGGCTATCCTTATTGCAGTGCCCTTTATGCCTTTGGTCTGGATGACCACAGATGGTTCAAACCCAGGGTTTCTGGGACAGTTCCAGGGGAGAGGTGCGACCACTCAGCCTGTGTGTTGAGGAAGGATATGATCATCCATGGAGGATACACCAAGCTGAATGGATACACTAATGGCATGTACAAGTTGGACACCAGCACAATGATCTGGACTTTAATCAACGTCAGAGGAACACCACTTCCTGCTTCAATACATCACTCTGCCACCATCATCGGGACAAAAATGTTTATATTTGGGGGCCTGGGAAAAGATTATGTCTGCAACAGCAGCAGAGTGTTTGACACAGAGAGCAACAGCTGGATCAACACATGTTCTTCAAAGCCAAGAGATTCTCATTCAGCATTTACCTACAATGGAGAGCTGTACATATTTGGTGGCCGTAACAGTAACCAGAACTTAAATGATCTGTGGAAATTCAGTCCAAGCACCTTCTCCTGGAAGAAGGTTGAGCCCAAGGGTAAAGGACCGTGTCCATTGTATGATATGTGCTGTTGCGTTGTGGGAGGACAAATCATCCTTTTTGGGGGAAGGAAAGGAGATGTCACTATCTCTGATGAGTTGTTCATATTAGACATGAGTCCTGGTCTTAACACGTTATGCAAACTAGCAGTTATTCAGCACGCTCTGGACCAATCAGAACTCCCACGTGACATCAGGTGGGAATTGATAGCCATGAACAAAAAATAGCATTGTGACTTCCACACCGGTTATGTTATAGCAAACATCGATATCGACAAGGCTCACATCGAGTTGCTTGCATTTCCGCCTTTCGTGTGTATGTGTGTGTATGTGTGTGTGTGTGTGTGTGTGTGTGTGTGGGGGGGGGGGGGGGGGGGGGGGGGGGGGGGGGGGGCCTGTTATATCTTCATATAACAGGTCCTCTGTAATGTACATGATAAAGTACCACTATATTTTTTTCTACGCAGTCTGTCAGTGACAGACTGGGTTTTTTTTTTTAAAGGAAGCACGTTAGCTGCCAATTGTTGCATTGCAACTGCTCAGGAATAGAAAGCCTGCAGTTTCTATTAGCTTGGATTCCCCATCGATGATGTCATTGGAGGACGGGTTTCTGAACTGCCCACAGTCCTCCTGGGAGACACAGACTGAGTAGGAAAATAAAATAGTAGGATTTCATCACGTACAGTACAGTGAGGACCTATTATATGAAGATACGTTGAAGTGGTCCTTTAAACGTCGGCAATACTTGATTTCAAAGAAGTCTAGACCTAGGGGATGCGTGAGAATTATTTATTTTGAACAACGATTGCCTCCTAAAAAGCTCATCAAATGGCACTCCGTGGCTCGAATGCCCAATAAATGAATGAATGAAATGAACGAATAAACAAAATGAACAAAATGAAGTTGAAAAGCCTCCGCTTTGAGACACAGTATATGAACAACATGCGCATGCTCAAACAGGAAGTGCGCTAGGGCTCTCACCTCGTCATTGGACAACTCGTTGTTGGTGATGTCCGCCAGCTGAACCGCCACCTCGGCTGCGTTCTCTGCACACACACGCACACACACACACACACACACACACACACACACACACACACACACACACACACACACACACACACACACACACACACACACACACACACACACACACACACACACACACACACACACACACACACACGAAGACAACCTGTGAATGCTGCAACCACACTAGTGTAAGGAATGACCTTCCCCTTCCATTCAGAGAATGAGAGTTGTAAATACTGGTTCACTACAACTTCAACTACAACTTTAAACTTAAAGGAGCGCTTCGCCGGTACGGAATTCCTTTAAATGCTGTACAACGGCCTCCAAGTATGTGAAAAAATATATATGTAAAAAAAGCATCATTGCTCGCATCATTTCTGTTCCAGGAAGTGTCACTTTCTGACCCAGAAAAAAAAAAAAAAAAAAAAAAAAACTCTTCCACCATTACACACCCACAGGAGAGATGCTAACTAAAGAATGTAGAAGATTAATGGTCATTTTGATCCGTATGTTTGACTGTTTTGTTTCTCAAATCCAATCTGGAATTGTGGACAAAAGCAAACGAATGGTGGCCGTGGCTCAAATGCTGAATAAATAGTGGGCCCTGGTATGAAAAAGGTTGAAAACCACTGATATAGGAGGACGTTGCGTTGTGTAGAAGAGGCCGAGTTTGGTCCAGTGAATCTGCAGGATATAGTGTTTCATTATTTCATTATCATTATTTTCACGGCGCAATACATTCATCCGCTCACATGCCAGTGGCGGAGGACACCATGGGACTGAACCAGGGGTTTTTTCGGGGTCTTGCTCAAAGGACACTTCCACGATAACCGTCAGCTAACCCTTACCGTTTCCCAAGACATTGAAAATAATATAATTAACTGTGCATAACGTACCTGCTGATACTTCGATCGTGTCAATGTCTGTGCAGTTGTTGAAGTCGGGAGCCGACCAGTAGGATGAGTAGTTCTGGCGACTGATCACACTGCAGAGAGAGAGACAGACAAACACAGAGATGATAATTGACATTTTTCTTCTCGTAAATTTGATTTGTAAATTTGTCAACTTATGCTTCGTGCATAAGGAACCAAACCAATGCTCTCAGAAAAAAACAATGCTCTCAGACCAACGCTCTCAGAAAAAAATATGTTGAAAATTTGGTGCAAATCCCGTTTAATGAGGACCTGTTATATGAAGATAAGTAGAAAAATGGTGAAGTGGTCCTTTATTTATTTATTTATTTTTTAAGAGAGAGAGTAGTTAATCCCTCACAGGTTGTAAACCTCACCCGCCTCTCCAGAGGTGTGCTGGAGTTATGCGGTGCAGCGTAAGCGCTCCAATGAATATTCAAAAGCACTCCATACTAATGAAGACTTTAAACACCAGGCCTCCCTGTAGCCAAGATCCGTCAGCCCTGATCGTTAGTCTGATGTGACCGTACCTTTTAGCTGATTCAAAAAAATAATCCCCTTTAAACTTTGCAGAAAAACAAAACAATCAAAACTTTTTTTTTTTTTATTAGAGACATAATTGATATGGGGGAGTGTCAGTTAATACCCTCAGCGCCGTACAGCTTATTCTTTGGAACCATTGAATTCGGATGAAATTTGTTGCTTCGGAGCCCATTTCAAGGTGACGTGGCAATCATTGTTTCACCAGCGTAGCATGTTCACCAAAAAGACCCAGAACGAATGCGATTTGAGTCGAATTTGACTAAATTCAAATATAACTTTTACTTTACCTTTTTTGCGACAATCCTCCCCACTATAGTGTGCTGCTGACCATATAAGGACTTCCACCCTCTCCCGGTTGTGGGTGGCAAAGCCTTCCTCCAATCACAATAGTGTGGGGAGCAACTATCGGATAGGGAGACGGAGGCCTCCGTTTTGGCGTGCCAGAGTGTTAATCACCACCAACCGGTTTCTGCATCATTTCGCTCTGATATCAAATTGGGAACGCAGCATCTGTTGGCATAAGGTACGGCCAGAGCGCGCGCAATTTGTTTTGTTTGTTTTGTCGATGATTAATGCACGTAAATGATTCCCCCCGCCGTCCCTGGCGTTTGGCATTCCATCCTATGATGATGATAGAGAACAATGATGCCTCGGCTAATGAGATATTCTCACGGGCACCTTGACTCAGAGCAGCGGTCCCCAAACTTTGTTTTTTCGTGGAATGCTGCCGATGTGCTGGTTGTGCCTCGTATGGTTTCTGCCGCAGTCAGTGTGAATGCTTGTATGTCAGTGGTTTTCAACCAGTGGTCCGGGGACCACCTGTGGTCCTTGAGAGGATTCAGGGTGGTTCCCAAGGCTAAATGATGGAAAGTTGGTTAACCAGATGTAACTCTTTGAGAGCGTAAAAATGAAACCAAATGGACCCTTGCAGGTCCATTTGGTTTCATGTTTACACTCTCAAGAGTTAAAATATTCACCATCTGAATTAGCCCCAAGTCTACACAACTAGAGAATGTAGAAGATTAATGATCATTTTTGATCTGTATGTTTGACTGTTTTGTTTTCCCAAATCCAGCCTGGAATTGTGGACAAAAGCAAAAAATAAATCTTTAGTTTTGGAGTCTGTGGGGCTAAAATGTCATCAAATGGTGGGTCTGTGGCTCATATTCCGAATAAATAGTGGGCCCTGGTATTAAAAAGGTTGAAAACCACTGTGCTACACTTGAATTATCGACGGTCTCGGAAATTTTTTTCGACGCAGTTACTGTCGTTACACCCGTAGTATGTGACCCTTACTGTATGTGTGTTTAAGTGTGTGTGTGTGTGTGTGTGTGTGTGTGTTGTGTGTGTGTGTGTGTGTGTGTGTGTGTGTGTGTGTGTGTGTGTGTGTGTGTGTGTGTGTGTGTGTGTGTGTGTGAGAGAATGTCCAGTTAAAGCCAGATTACAGGTCCTTCCTACCAGACTCAATCTCTCTCTGTGGTACCCCAACTCATTTTCTCCTCATTGCCTGTACCATGACAACATCCCAACCATAGAGTCACTGTCACATATTCTGAATGGCTGTCATGTATACAAAGGGATGTATATTTCCAGGCATGATAGAATTGTTGACATAATAGTTAAGGACATGCTTCTATACATCTCACCTTCTTCTGTTTATACTCACACAAGGGTTTCATCAAACATGTTTACACTGTGCAATAATGAAATTGACATCTCCTCAAATGTGACAGCTAATACACCAGATGTTGTTGTTGTTGATGAAGACAGCAGAGAAGTTACCATCCTAGAAGTAGGCTGTGCGTTTGACTATAGTCTAGAGGAGGCATTTCTTGCTAAGGTTTTAAAATACGAACCCCTCAGAAAGGAGATCGAACGACTTGGGTACAAGTGTAAACTGCTTGTGTTTATATTTGGAAGTCTTGGCAATGTCCATAGACTGGTTGTAAGGGGTCTGCAGACAGCAGGAATCCCCAAGCCGAAAGCCAAAACGCTAGCAAAATTTTGCTCAATATCTGTGATAATAGGCAGCCGTCACATATGGAGGAGACGCTGCTTCCTGTATCCCTAGACTGATCAGGCATATCAGTGAGGTTCTGTGCTTGTATGTGCATCTATTACTATTTATGTTCAAGAATTTCTGTTGTAAAATGTGAACATAAATAAATGTATGCATGTGTGTGTGTGTGTGTGTGTGTGTGTGTGTGTGTGTGTGTGTGTGTGTGTGTGTGTGTGTGTGTGTGTGTGTGTGTGTGTGTGTGTGTGTGTGTGTATGTGCGTCAGGGGCGGATATAACATTTCCCAATTGGGAGTGCAGGAAAAAAATGGTATGGGGGCGGCTTCATCGCCGGTGGCGCGTCACAGGCGATGATGCCGCAACCAGTTACAGGACTTGTATTAGGCAATTATAAGAATAACATCAGTTGTTGTTGGAGTTTCAACAGACACGCAGCATGCAGACTCAGAGAGTTTTCGGTTTTCAATGATGAAATGCTGTTGGTTTAGTGGCGCCACAATTCTACCTAGTTAGTAGCAGTGTTTCAAATCATTTTAAGTACTTTAATTTGAAATATCTTGGGCAGTGTGGGTATTTAGGGGAGCATGCCTAGATCCGCCCCTTGTGTGTGTGTGTGTGTATAACACTGTGTGTGTGTGTGTGTGTGTGTGTGTGTGTGTGTGTGTGTGTGTGTGTGTGTGTGTGTGTGTGTGTGTGTGTGTGTGTGTGTGTGTGCACGTGCGTGCGTGCGCGCGTGTGTGTGTGTATGTGCGTGTGTGTGATTACCAGGTCCTGCTGGCTGTGTGCTCCTTGTTGGGAAACAAGGCAGGTTCTGGGTGACAGTAGGTCTGGTCTCAGGCCAGCGGTAGTGCAGTGAGCTCTCCTCTGGGCAGTGCTCTGTGTGCACACGCACACACCCACACACCCACACACACACACACACACACACACACACACACACACAGTGTTATAACAGAAAGCTCCCGCACAGGCAGAGAATGGTACAGGGGCTGGATTTAATATTATTTTTACTTTTTTTATGGGACTGGAAAATAGCAAAAAATAAATAAACAATCTCCGGCCTCTTAGAGCACCTGGTGTTCTAAATGTTATTAGCATTACTTAGTATTATTAGCATTATTAACAATACTTACCATTAGCGTTACTTAGCAGTATTAGCGTTATTAACACTATTTAGCACTACCATTAATTAGCAGTATAAGCATTACTTAGCATTATCACCATTATTAACACCTGTTAGCATTAGTTAGCATTACTTTAGCTATTGATAGCGCGCCACTCTCAATAGCTAAAGTAATGCTACAAAGACCTGATATTTTAGGAAAATGGTGAAAATGCGGCGCAAATCTTTGAGTCATTTGAGGTCAAAAGAAAAGAAAAAGAGGTTTGCTGAGGCCTCTTATGCCGTGCGCATTGTGTGTTGTTTGCATGCATTTCATGCATGCAAACAACGCAAAATGGACTTTCATTTTTCGCTTCACCGGATCTCTTCCTTCCTATAGTTCCTCCCAGAAAATGTATTCTAGTTTTTTGTTCAAGTCAAATTTTTTCTCATAGTGCATTTTTTGATGATTTCTAACCTTTGATCTGATAAAAGTAAGTAAAATGACTGCAATACACATGTTTGTGTGATCATTGGAATGTCTAGAAGATGCATGTTTATTATTTTAAAGTTATTCCCAAAACTTTTTTATCAATACTAAACTCGCCACAAAAAGTTCGGAAATCCAACTTTGGTCCATTATAGCTCCCCTTTGATAAAACCGATTGGTATCGTATTATATACCATTTTTATCATTGATTTGTCCCCTTTACAATGAGGTACAGCATGTAATGATCCGGCATTCGTGGAATGAGAAACACTGCTAAACATGTGGCTTGCGCTCCAATTTTTTTTGCCAAAATGGCAAATGTATGGTATTGATTGCTTTGCGTTGCCTAGCAGATTGGATGATTACTCTCTTCCACAGTACAAAGTAAAAACACAACACATATTGGACATTTTTAGACTTTATTAATTTCACACTCAGTGACAGGGAACTCAGTAGCGTGTGGTATTACCAAACACAGACAGATTGTTGTACTGATCGGGTGACATCATTTAATGGGGGCAGTGTGATGGTTTGGGGGCATCTCTCTGAGAGGCAAGACTAATCTTGTCATTATCAAAGGTAATCTCAATGCATTAAGGTACAGTGATGAGATTCTGGATCCAGTGGCGATCCCATATCTTAGGAACCTGGGACCTAATGCCATCCTCCAAGATGACAATGCTCGCCCCCACAGAGCCAGGATCATCAAAGAGTACCTCCAGAATTTGGGAGTGGAGAGGATGGAATGGCCTGCCATGAGTCCAGACCTCAACCCAATTGAACACTTGTGGGATCAGGGATGTGTATGCTAGAGTGACCAACAGAACCACGTTGGCTGACTTGAAACAGATGCTGGTTGAGGAATGGAATGCAATCCCACAGCAAAATGTGGCTGCATTGGTGAGCAGCATGAGGAGGAGGTGCCAAGCTGTTGTGTCTGTGTTTGGTAATACCACACGCTACTGAGTTCCCTGTCACTGAGTGTGAAATTAATAAAGTCTAAAAATGTCCAATATGTGTTGTGTTTTTACTTTGTACTGTGGAAGAGAGTAATCATCCAATCTGCTAGGCAACGCAAAGCAATCAATACCATACATTTGCCATTTTGGCAAAAAAAATTGGAGCGCAAGCCACATGTTTAGCAGTGTTTCTCATTCCACGAATGCCGGATCATTACATGCTGTACCTCATTGTAAAGGGGACAAATCAATGATAAAAATGGTATATAATACGATACCAATCGGATTTATCAAAGGGAGCTATAATGGACCAAAGTTGGATTTCCGAACTTTTTGTGGCGAGTTTATTTTAATAATTATCCTAAATTTGCATTTTTTCCCAAATCACAGTAGTTAGTAGTAATAGTAGTAAGGTTGACTTTTGCCCAATCAGGATTGAGTGGGGGTGGGCCGTGATGTATGTGCTGTTGGCCTGTTGCACCCCCCCCCCCCCCCCCCCCCCCGCAACTGTAGAGTGTGTGCATGTGATAGCTATAGAGCTGAGCAGTCCCGCCCCACTCGTGATGTCCCCTTGTTCCAGAAATGAATTCCTTTTCGATTTTCCTCATAGACTTTTCGATGTTCTATATAAGGACTAATCCAGCGAAGCGTTAGTTCATTGAGGCACGGAGGGCAGAAGGTTTATTTAATTCCCCTTATTTTCAATCAGTAATTCATTCTGTTCCTTTAAATCTGCAGTCTCTCCATGTCAACTCCCCTCACTCATTGGCTGTCACCATGTCAACTCCCCTCACTGTCATTGGCTGTCAGCTAGTCAGTCACACCCACATTCAATCATGTGCTCTATATAAGCAGTCTCTTCTTTCTCCCTCTCCTCTCTGTCTCTTCCTGCTAAGCTGACTCTGTCCTGTTGATCAGATGTGTTCAAATTTCCTCCACCTCCCCGGCCTCCTCCCTGTGGCACCAGTTCCGAGTACATGAGTCTCTGATTAATCATGATTTAAGGGTTGTAACTATTGTGGTATCTAGTTCTGTTATGGTATCCGTGTTTACTGTGGACTATGATATTTCTGTATCCATGTAGTTCATGCATTTTGGATAAATGTTGTAATGTCTCATGTCAGTCTGCACTGGATATGATGCTCATGTGTTAATGTCTTGTATTTTACTGTACCTTGGCTCTGCTCAGGGGGGTTGTTGATATCTCAAGCTGTGTCTTGATGCACAGATAATCGGAGATATCAAATGTGATATCAGACCTATGACTCAGTTCATAGATCGTCTGATATCACATGAGCAAGAGCCATGCCGCCATACAAACATGCAAAAGCTTTGCAATAAATGGTCTATGGTCAATCTTATTCTGAGCCGAATTGTGTCAATGAATTTATATTACACCACAGGGAAAGCCATCTGCTGCAGGTGACCCCCTGGAAGTCCCTCAAGAACCGTCCCCCAGGCTGTAGACCTTTACCTATGGACTGGACCAGGATGGAGCTGTAGTGGACCAGCAGCCCAGCGCTCATGGACACCTCACTGTTGGACAGTCTGGAGGACATGGCCGCCTCCCCAAGGCTCTCATTAGTGGTGAACCGGTCCACTAGCAACGCCTGGCAGGTATAACTGTGATGTATGGAGGAGAGGAGAGGAGAGGAGAGGAGAGGAGAGGAGAGGAGAGGAGAGGAGAGGAGAGGAGAGGAGAGGAGAGGAGAGGAGAGGAGACCGTCCTTTTCGTTTCTTGTAAAAGTGTTTCTGATCGCACAAAAACATCAATACAATAAGATCTGGCTGCAAAAAGGGGTGAATTGTCTGAAGTGTCCGTTTAACCCATTTAGACATGAGGTAAAAAAAAAAGGTTTTCTGGGGGAAAAAAACTCTCCAGAATCATCCATATTTTCTGAAAATAAAGATGTTAAAAACATAGCAGATCTACGAGGCTGGGCTATGAGCTTGTAGAGCTGCTATTGTTGAGCAACACAGTATTTAATCATAGCTAAGGAAAACTAGATGAAAAGTACCTGGTGCTGATGCTCCTGTCCACCAGGCCTGGCTGCACGCTGTGAGAGGACACAAATGAAATTACTATTACCACTATAGAGTATAAAGCAGTGTTTTTAGTGATTGCCTTTTGCCATTGTGAGTGCATGCAACAGAGAAACATTTTTTCCAACCTGATGAAGTCCACATGGACCGTGTGGGTCCAGTTCTGGAACGTCTGGTTCAACTGCAAACAATAATAATATAAACAAGAGGAATCATTATGGTACGGACTCATCACCACTTTAGAGTTCTCAAACTCTGCCCGAACCCGACCAGGACCGAACCCGAACATGCCCGACCCGACATTTAGGGCCGGGTAGGGCCGAAAATCTATCTTAATCAATAGGGCCGGGTAGGGCCTCGGGCCGCATGATAAAATAATATATATTGAATTATTTTAATATAGTAAGAATAATAGTTATTTTCTGTATTTACCTATTATGAACATGGTGTTGATTGCCATTTCAATTTTAATCTGTGGCGGATTCTCAAATTTTGCCCAAACCCGACAGTTTAGGGCTGGGTAGGGCCTAAAATCTATTCCGTTTAGTAGGGCCGGGTAGGGCCTAGGGCCTGAACAGTTAGGGCCGGGTAGGGCCGGGCCTTAATTTTCAGGCCCGTTGAGATCTTTAGTCCACTTTAGGCCACCGAAAGATAGATTAGACCACTTTAGACCACCAAAAGATAGATTAGACCACTTTAGACCACCAAAAGATAGATTAGACCACTTTAGACCACCAAAAGATAGATTAGACCACTTTAGACCACCAAGAGTGAGAGAGGATTAGATCACTTTAGACCAGCAAGAGAGAGATTAGAC
>CM076983.1:28337044-28364544 GCA_039105355.1 Benthosema pterotum | reverse complement strand
AACCTCTCCACCAATAGTTTTCCTACATGATATTAACATTTTTTATTTATTTATTTATTTTTATTTTTTAAACATTGTTAAACAACCTTGTAGACAGATTTGGAAGAGTTTTTGAAGGTCTGAATATCTAATAATATCATATAATAATAATGTTATATTATTGGCTAGAAACTGTCCAACCCATGGTTGGACACTGGAAAGAGGGCGGGGCTTGCGGAAAGGTCCTAACAGCATGGAGTGCACAACAGAATGGTGGATGGAATATTTTATGTTTGGGGGGCTTAAAGGTACTAGAGGCAACGTTTTAGCTACAGTAAACATCAAAAATAGATATATTGCTATATTTCCCCCCCCCCCTCTATGTCGCTTCTACTTTGATGCTGCAGCTGTTTCCCAGCAGACAGACATTTGCCTCGTCCTGCAGATGCTCCAGAACTTTGTTGTTGTCAACAAATCATGGAAACAAAACATTTGTCGGGCTCAGGACAGGCGTACCTTAATGTATCTGTGAGGGGGAAGGGGGTTGTGTGGGGTGAGGCAGCATCACAGCACAGCATCACAGCACAGCAGTCTCCAGCAGATTCATAATGAGCCAAGAGAGTGGAGGTGAGGTGAAGCTAGATTCTGTTTTTAAACAAATCTGTTTACGAACACAGTGTTTGTACACACTAAAGTTGCCTCTACCTTTAAATCTCGTCCAATAGAGGTGCTTGGCTCAAAACGCCAAACAAACAGCACGCCTCGACCATGAAACGGGGGTTGAAAACCACTGCACTACTTAGTCATACTGTTCTAAGGCGGTAGGAGGAGTTCTGTTTTTTTTTTTACTACGTTCTACGGTTGGGGTGGGGGGGTGGCGGGGGTGTGTGACTGCGTGACATACTGTTCCCTGATGCCAGTCCACACAGACATGTAATATGAAAGCGGGGTTTACATTGGCATGGCGGCAACTCGGAGGCGGGGGGCAAAGTCGGACGGGCCTCCGTGGCACCATGGGGCGCTGTCTGTGCCGCCCCCGCCATGGTGGTGGCCTCTTTCGGGCCGCGTGTTGCTTTGACCGTGTCCTTTGTGGTGGGCATGCCAAGGTGGCCGTCCTCCCCCCCTTGCCGCTCTCCTGTATCGTCACCGGCGACGGCATGCTTTTCATGTGTGTCGCCCGAGCTCAAGTGTGGCTTTGAAATTGTCGAAAACGGCCGCTCCTCCTTGGCACCCGCCGGCTCCGGGGGCATGCCGACGCTAAATCCCCCTCCAGGCACAGAAGAGACCGGGGTGCTCATGTCATAATCACGGTCGCGTGGTGTGTCGCAATCTCTCGCGGGGAGCTCTGCTGGACTATGCATAGACGATCCGGAAGCGGGACCCCGATCCCGGGCAGGGAGGCTGCTGCTAGGCGGAGGCGTGTAGGTCTCGGTACTGAGGAGGAGGAGCGGTATACTTTGGCCAGTAGCAGCATGGGGGGAGCTCAGGCTAATCGCTGCGCTGGCAGGCGGACGTGTACGCATCGCGGAGGATGGAGAAATCTGACTTGGCTCGGAAGCGGAAGCTGGAATCGGAACGGGTAAGCGGTGAGGGGGTCGGGTGCCCCCGGGTCCGCCCGCTGCAGCCCCTGCATCCGAGGAAGGGGTCGATGGTGCCTCCGAGGCCCAGCCGAGATGCGATTCCAAGTGTCCATGAGCAGTGGCAATCGTCACAAGGTTCCCGTCTCCCGGGGAAGCTTCCCCGGTCCCAGGAATGAAGGCAGCAGCGGCTACGACGAGTGGAGTGACCGGGGACGGACGCAGCAGTGTCGATTGCAGGGCTCGAACGGGAGGACCTGATCGGTCCGAGGCACCGGCGGCAGGGAAGGGAGGGAGCAGATGAGGCGGAGGAGAGGGAGAGAGCGGTAGGCGTGGAGAGGAGGAGGAGAAGAGCGGGCGAGCTAAAACAGAGGTCGCATAGGGAGCAAGAGTGCGGGGGATGAGGGGGAGGGAGGGCGTCGCGCGGTGGAGGGTGGGAGGGGATGGAATGAGGGGGTGAGGAGGAGGGGAGATGAGGAATGGCTCAAGAAGGGAGGCCGGGGAGGAGGACAAGAAAGGGAAGAGGGCGACGGCAGAAGCGAGGAGGGAGGGCGCGAGGGCAAATGGAGCGACGTCGGCCGCATCATCTGTGCTCGCCCAAGGCCCTGGAGCGGGCGTGTATGCTGCTGCCACATGGGCGGCCGGGCTACCACCGTCCGCGAGCGAAAAGTCCACACGGGCTGGACTCGGCGAAAGAGTTTGGGTGGGACTCACCCCGACCGTCGGTGTTTTCGTGGGTGCCCGAGCGCCTGGCGGAGAGTGCCGGTGTGCGATGGTGGTCCCGACGGGCCATGCCAGTGTGTCTAAAGCCCCTGAATATCCCGGCCTGGAGTTGGCAGGCTGAACCAATCCGCTGTGGAGTGTGGGAGTCAGCGGCACACGAGCGCTGCCGGCAGACGGATCTGGCCACCGGGCAGAAAACGTCCGCGGGGCCGAGTCGTCGCTGTCGTCGTCGCTGTCGCCGTCGCTGTCGTTGTCGCTGTCGTTGTCGCAGATCAAACTCTGCTCGAGGTCACACCTCCTCTTCCTGCCCTGGGTTTGTCGGAGCGACGCCGTGCTGGTGCTTGACGTCATCCGTGGGAGGGCGGTGCCCGGAATGGGAGAGGGAGATGCGAGGGACGCCTCGAGGGACGAGGGCGGCGGCAGGTCGGCCGTACGAGAGAGCGGACGCAGCAGTGCGGGACGGACGAGAACGGAGGTAGGAGAGAAAGAGGTAAATATCGCATCACTCTGTGTCCACATCCAACGCTCTGGCCCAAGCGTCTCCAATGGTGGCGGCAGCACTGCGATTGCCGGCGAATTGGCCACGTCGACGCCTGCCGCCAGATCGGTTCCCGGCGACGCGAGCGGCGGCGACGGCTCGATGAAGAGGCCGGCGAAAGGCTCAAGGGCGGCGGCGGCGGAAATCGCACCGTGGTGGGGGGCGTCGTCGTTGTTGCCATCGTGGTCTATTCTCTGCTCTGGAAGGGTAGATTCTCTGGCCGAACGTGGAGGAGAGGTCGAGGCGGAAGTCCCCGTTGCGGCCCTTTCGAGCCATGGGGAGGGCGAAAGAAAAGATTTAGGACGAGGAGGCGACGAGGAGGATGGAGCAATGCCTTCGTCCAGCTCAGGGGGCGTGAGGGTGGGGAAGGACGGACGCAGAGGGACAGGAGGGGAGGACAGTGGAAGAAGAAGCACCGTCGCCGCTGGAGAGGGGGCGAAGGAGGGAGGCGGCGGCGACAGAAGAGAGGAGGAGAATGGAAGAGCAGTCAACGGAGGAGGAGGTGACAGGGGCATGGCGACGGTGGGAGAGGGAGGAAGGGCCGACAAGGAAAGACGGGAGGGAGTGGGGGAAGAGGAGACGACAACGACAACCGGAGCAGAAGGAAGAACAGCGTCCGAGGGGTACTGATAGGGCAGGACGGCGGGGGTGGAGATATCAGGACTATCGATGGGAGGACTGGGGAGGAACAAAGACGGTTCTGACAGTCCTCGGGGAGGGAGTGTTGTTTGGGTATCCAGGAAACCCATCTGCGTCTCTCTCGGAGGCGAGGGCGGCGCGAGCGGAAAACGAAAGGGATGCAGGGTTGTGGGGAGGACGGTGGGTGTCACAGATTGCAGGGACAGGGAGCCGCCACCCACGGCTCCCGGCGAAGTGGCGCCCTGCCACGTGGCTGAGAATCTGCCGTTGGAGGAAAGTCCGACGTTTGTCGTAGTTTTCGCAGTGCTAGCGAGCCAATGTTCCTCTGAGGAGTCGCCACCGACCCCCCGATCGTCGCGTTCCATTTCGTCTTGTTGCGTCGGTTCGCCCTCCACAGAAAGAGACGAAGAAGAGTTGCCGGGGGGGTCGCCCTCCCGCGGCTCGTTTGTCACTCCCGTGTCCGTGGTGGTGATCTCCACGGCAGGGGACGACGGGGGCTCGTCGTCCATGGAGTAGAGCGAGTCGAAGTCGAACAGGCCCCTCTCGGTGAGCTCTGCCAGGTCGTAGAGGAACGCCACCCCCTCCTCCGTCCCGGAGGCATAGTCGTCGTCATCACCGTCTACCTGGACAACGTCATCGGTCCAGTTGCCAATCGGGCCCACCACCGCCGTCGTGCCATTCTCCTCGGCGCTTGTGCCTGCCGGCGACGACCACTGGGAGTGCGCTGCCACCGGCGCCGGCTTGTTCTTGCGGTTGCTAAGCGACGCTGCTGCCGATGATGATGCCACGGGGGCTACAGGGAGGCCGCCCTCCGCGTCAGTTTCCTCCGAGGCCAAGGTTGCAGCCTCGTCCGATCTGGGAAGGGAGGGTTTTGAGTCTGGTGAGGGTGACGTTGTTGTTGTGGTAGATGCAGTTGTGGTTGTGGTCACTTTGAGGCGCTTGGGTCCCACTGTGGTCCAGCCGGCGGCCGTCGTGGTTCCGCGGTGGTGGTGTGGGTGCGGAGCCGGGGAGGGCGGCGGCTTGGTCATATACGTCCCCGTCCTGGATGGGGGCACGGTTGCCGCCCCCTCGGGCCTCTTCCTTACAGGCCAGATGAGCGGCGTTGAGATGAAACCCAGCGAGGATGTCTTGGAACCATGGTGGTGGTGGTGGCCATAGCGGCGGCCACCGGGACGTGTCTTGTGGGAAGGCTTGGGGCGAGGCGCAGGCTGGGTTGCCGAGGGGACGCCGCTGCCGCCGCCACCACCTCCCATGTGATCTGGCGTCAGAGGAGCGCTGCCGCGATGCGGCACTGGGGATGCAGCAGCGGCCCGAGGGAGGCGGCCTGCTTGCGGCAAAAGTCTAGAGGCTACATGACCACGCTGGGAAGCAGAGAGCGGCACCGCCGAATGGGGAGGGAGATGAGAGGCCTCCGGGACGGGGGCAATGGCGAACGACGCGCGCGGTTTAGGGGTTCGGGAGGAGGTGGGCTTCGTAGCCGAAGAGGCGCTGCGGCGACCACTGGTGGGGGGCTGGCGCGAGACTTGACTGGAGGGTCGTCCGGCATGGCGAGGTTTCTCATCAGGGGTGGCGGGAGGGGGACTCGGCGACCGGGAGAATGAGGTATGCGACGCTTCACGGCCTCCTCGGTCTGAAAGGGAAGAGGATCTGGCGGGTTTAGAGGCACGACCGCGCCCACCTCGAGTCTTCTTAGGCCGTGGGGTGAAGTGTTGCCGAGGGGGATGCCGAGAGGTCGCTTTAGTTCCGGCAGTAGTAGCAGCAGTAGTGGCAGTGGTGGCGGTAGTGGCGTTGGTGGTCATAGCGGTGGTCCCGGTGGTAGCTTTAAAGGGAGATCTGGGCAGGCGGCGCCGTGCATGAAACACGCTTGCTGCCTTTGCTGTCACCCAGAACACAATGTGTCATGGTACGGGGTGGAGGGGGCAATTTTTGGTTGAGATGATAGGTTACATTAAAGTATGAAAAATAAAAACAAATAAAAACATTATATTTAATTGCTGCAAGCTAAATGTTAGCCTTACTTGAATTCGACAAATGACAAACAGAATGTGGTAGAAAGAGCGATAGTACTTGCTAGCTATCCCGTTAGCCTGTTAGCCTGTTAGCCCGTTAGCGGCTTGCTAGCAGAAACTCGCCTGTTAGCGCTTTGCTAGCGGGAGCTGGCCCGTTAGTGGCTTGTAGACTAACGGGAGCTCAATCGGGTTGTGTATCGACTAGACCAACAATCATCTAATAGTGGTCACTACGATTATTGTAACTTGATTATTTGTTAGTTGATATTGCTGTGAGAAAAACAAACGAGCAAGAAGGAACTAATGCAAGATGCAACTAAATAAAGTATTAGTGTCCATAGAATTGACCTTCAGAAACTATGGAACCTAATGCAGAACTGATTTCAGTGTTAAAGGGATTTTGACGTTTATTTATTTATTCATTATTTATCAGGTTTTCTGGGTGTAATTTAGATCATGAAACATAAAAGAAAGATAAAAAAAATAAATTGAAATGAACGTCACAAAACCTTTAGCTAAATCAACTGTAGCCAACTAAAATTCCACAATATTTAGTCTTCTAAAACTAGGCCAAACACTAAAACATTTCAGGTGACTAAAGTGTGACTAAAAAATAATAAAATCAAGAGACTACGACTAAGACTAAAAATCTAAATGAGCTACAAGTCACTGCTAATAATTATGTTAAATGGTATTCAGGTTGGGAGGTTTCTAAAGTAATAACTATGTAGATGTCCCTCGGCTCACTACGGCGTATGGAGTGATCAGTGCCAGTCCGTGAGGAATCAATGAAGGCACGGAGCTGTTACATCTCTCCGCGTTTCCAATCGACCAAAAAGGTAACATTATGAGATACGATTTTTTGCTCAGCATTGATTTTCTCTCCTCCCCACCACCCCCTGCTGCTTAAGCTGATTTCAGCTCAGCGGTTACTGCAGAGCATAGGGCAAGAGAGAAGTAAAGGGAATAGGAAATGAAAGAGCGAAGTACGTTGACACATGGGGGAAGAGAGATATCATGGGTTATTTATGAAGAGCTTTCGTGCCAGACAAGCATTGAGAAGAAGCCAGTGAGAGCAGCTCGGCCGCTCAGAGCTGGTTTTAGGTATTTACTATAGCAGCCTGACTCCGTTTTTCTACGCTGAAGTTCAAATTTAACTTTGCAACTCCGTCTGGCAAGGAGGCTATCTTCACGAGTGGGCGTGACTTATGAAGGTTGAAATACTGTTGAGGCTTGTGATTTGTTTGGGGGGAAAAATTACCTTTATTGGAACAACATCGAACCAGAAACAACGTTGCTATGCAACTGGTGACTTCAAGGAAAGGAGTCAAGTCGCCAGATTCAGTTGCCGGTAACATTCATAAGTTGAATGCTGCAACGGCAAATGAGGCTGGTCCCAGGCTAGGTATTTAGTGTTCATGTGGGATGAAAATGGCACTTTGACATAAAAATATAGAGGCTAGGGGCTAATTTGGCTTTCAAAGGAGTAAAAAAAAAAAACGTAAAGGAGTTTCGAATATTTCCATGGCAGCTCAAAGGGCTTCGCACACACAGACAAAATCCCGGCTCCCAGAAAATAGACTGAACGGTCGATAAAGCCCAGACTGTTTGGGTCGTAATTGAGGCCATAAAACCTAAAAAGAAAAAAAAAAGAAAACTAAATGAATGTCATGAAAACTATAAGATGGTAGAAGAGACATGACGGCGTGGAAGTTTAGTAGGAGTCAAGACGCTACAGTTAGCATGCAGAGACTACGAAGCAGTTGTAGTCAATAAAATCACAGAGGTCGCTCCCAGTGGTCCGTTATGCTACCTCTAACCATAGAAGCAAAATAGAAATGCAGACAATATACAGTAATGGCTTCATGCTCAACGAGTACCACAGTGCGAATAGAGGTATACATATACAGTCTGTTCTGTCTGACACCAACAACATAAAATATATTTTACTAAGAGGTCCGGAAGTTCCCATAATACAAAACAACCCTGAAGAATAATAAACATGGTATAGGCCTGTATCCAGGGAGTTAGCTGAAGGCTTATAGTTTTCAGTGTTGGGAATGTAAAGAGTTTCAAACATACTCCAGGGTGAAGTGACAGCAAACACAGGGGTGTCCTGAACTGAATCACCGTGAGTACCATGGCCTCAATTCATTTCACCGTTTTAGGTGAAATGGGTTTCACCTAAAAACGATGAAACCCGTTTCAATTCACCATAGAGTCTGTAAGAGTACTTGTCCCCCATGGCTTGTGGCTGCCTGAGCATTTCTGCCTAACAAAGTAACTAACCTTTGTACAGACGCAACAATCTTATAGGTTTACTGGACCTATAAGGGTTGTGATCTCTTCCCGTAGTGAAACAGTACAAGTGAGGCAGGTATTTTAACTTTTTTTTTACTGCCAGCCACAGCCATAAGCATAGCTAAGCTACAGCTAATCAATCTATCCCTCATGCTGTGAGCTTTGTTCGGAAGCGTGCTTGAACATTTGTTGGATTAATCATCGCGCTAACACTTTGTTTACCTTGTAGCGTTCCTTTGGTCACCCTGCCGGTCTCCTGTGACAATTTGTTTAGTATTATCCCTCTCTGTTGGGTCCCGTTCAAAACAATAATTTCAGTGCTCCATTCCTCCATTACATCCATTCTGAGACTTCCAGCCATGACGCGTATCCTATATTCAGATGGCCACTGCATCATAATGTTAACATCCATAAAGACATTTTTAGTAACAGCTAAAGAGTAGCAGCTATTGCGAGGCCTGCTACTGTTGTCATAATAAAGTCCTGTGTCATGAACCTGTAAGGCTAAACTGATGCTTCCTATAATGGTGGCAAATGGGTGGGGGTAGCATAGTGGCCACCAAGAGCCTTAGATGTTGCATCTGTACAAGGTTAGGAGTTACTTTGAGGCGAAATCTTGTTACTGTTGCTACTGTTGCTTGGTCCGTGCAGGCCTTTCAGCCGGTGCGGTGCAGTGTCTTACCAGGGCTTTGGGGTGGTTGGTTAGTGCGGTGCAGTGCGGTGTTCTTACCATGCTCGGGGTGGTTAGTAGCAGAGTGGTTATTAGTGGCGCTAGAGGAGACAGTGGACATGTCACTGGTTGGCTGGTGAGCTACACACACACACGGACAAAGGAAAACAACCACATCGAATTAACAGTCAAAAAAACACAAAGGAAGAGGCAATTGAACACAATCTGTGCAACTTGTGCTTCACATAATGTTCCAGGTTCCAAACAATGTGCACTGATTTTCAATAAAATGTTTTGATGTAGAAATGTGTGTGTGTGTGTGTGTGTGTGTGTGTGTGTGTGTGTGTGTGTGTGTGTGTGTGTGTGTGTGTGTGTGTGTGTGTGTGTGTGTGTGTGTGTGTGTGTGTGTGTGTGTGTGTATGCACGCATGCATGCACGCAGATGTACGCACACACAGCCTCCACAAAGACAGGGTGGGAGCTTTGGTCTGTGTAATTACATTTGCAAGTGCATAAAGTAACATTATTGTTGACATTGAAAACTCAACAACAAGTGTTGGAGGAACAAAACAGTAGCAAATCAAATTAAAAAGTACATCAAGGCAAATCAACAGAACAGGCAATAAAATAAAAGCAGGCTCCAAAAAGTTTAAGATGAAGACAACTCTGTCCAACTTGTTCAATTACACAAGCTCTTGTCCTTCCAGCATTTTCTGTGATTTGTTTTCATTTGGAAGTAGAAAAGAGGAAAACAGAGCTAGATGTGGATGCTTTTGTTGTGGCTCTTTCATCGGCATAAAAACAACATCCTGTTGCTGGAGTCTCTGACTCTAAACAAAAAAACTAAAAACATTTTAAAAGTTACCTGAAGTACATATGCTGACTAGCAACTAGCTATCTATCTCAGTAATTAACTAACCACTAAATCAGACCAGGGGTCCGACCAATGCCAATGCTGGTCTTGATTGTTTTGTGTTTTGAGTCCAAGACCAATATCACCTATAGGACCCAATCCATTTGGTTCAATTTGTAAATGTGTGTTATGGAAGTGTTTCAAAATGTAAAGGTTTGTCTTTAGTTTGTCTTAATTCCTTAGCATCAGAGGTGTGGTTAGCTAGTTAGCTACCTTAGCGTCAGAGGTTTGCTACCTTACCAGTTGTGGTGTTGGCGTGTGTAACAGCAGCGGCGTTAGTGGCAGCAGCAGTAGTAGTAGTAGTAGTAGTAGCAGCAGCGTCAGTGGCGATGCTTGAAGTTGTAACTGATTAGCAAAATAAATCCATACATGTGAGTACAGGTGAGTTAATAAAAAACAAAATTGAAAACACACACACACACACACACACACACACACACACACACACACACACACACACAAAAATGTTAATGGTATGAGGTGTGAATGCGTTCAATACAGAAAGCCATTCCCTAGAGATGTTTAGCGATGTTGAATGAGAAGAACCAGAACTTGTTCATGGTTATTGGATGCATATTGGTTCCCATAAGTGCTGTATGTCAAGGAAAATCTGGAGACAGCAAAATCTACAGTAGGCAAGTCTAACATTTTTAGGCCTATTTGTTGCATTAGCCAGGGAACCCTTTAAAAACAGTCATTGTAGCCTTACCAGGAGAGGAGGAGGAGCTGGAGTTAGAGGTGGTGGATGAGGTGGTGGTAGTGGAGGAAGAGGAGGTGTTTTGGGTGGTGGTGATGGTGGTGGTAGTTGGGGTTAGAAGCATGCTTGTGGCAGACATGATGGATGATGAGGAAGATGGGGTGATGGAGGCGGGGGCCGGAACGGTGACTTCAGTGAAAAACATTTTTGAAAACAAGACCGACAACATGGGCAGAGAGGAGCGATAAACCTTCGGTTAGATACCGTCCATCAAGGGTGATGAGACACGCACGCACGCACGCACGCACGCATGCACGCACGCACGCACGCACACACACACACACACACACACACACACACACACACACACACACACACACACACACACACACACACAGGAAGGTTAACTGATGAAATGCGACTCATGGGAGTCTAGGGGAAAACAAAATAGGTTCATGAAACAACCAATAGGTGGCACAGTTTTGCCAGTAATGTGATACGTAGGCCTATGGTTATTTTACATATATTTTTTACTTATTAAGTTATTTTAGGCTTTACACACGGACTGCCTGCTTTATTCCTATTGAACTATAGGTCTGTTGTGCTGTGCAGAGGCTGTTCTGGCTCTGAGCAAAAACGGAATAATATCTATAAGGGCAGAGCCCGGTCATGTAAAAACAGCTGTTTATGTCTGATATCACTTGCGTATCTTAGCTATCATGCATGATGATACAGATACTGTAAATATAGGACCAGTAGCTGCCCTGCGACTTTCATGAACAAACGCGATGGGAGTCTGATGTCTGTGTGCGCACGGCCTCCGTCCGTTTTGAGCGGTTTTGTAGAAATATAACTTACATTGAAAAATAACAAGCTCTCATCAGCAGACCAGAACTCTTTAAAAGCGCTATAATGCGTGTCCAGTGCTTTCCAATAGAAAGTCTTTTCGCAAGCTGTTTCCATACCTCATTTGCGCATTAGACTCTATCGATACGCTCCAAAATACGGCACCTTTCAGCAAGAAAGTATTTTTGTGCAAAATGGAAACTTATTTGCATTTTTCGCAAGTGTTTCCATTCAACATTCTCTTCGCAAGAGCCGTTTTTGCGCAAAAATAGGGCTTATGGAAACGTGGTTATTGTGATCACTATTTTGTCTACAGTTTCTGTTGGTTTTGTGAGCACACAATAGTGTTTCCATTTAGCTATTGTTTCTTTTGTCCATTTCCTTTTTATTAGGTTTGGTTAACTGAAATGTTTTTGTTTATTGGTTAACTCTTGGTTAAGACCGCCTCCATCCTATCCACAAGGAGGCAAAGTGCACCAAAGCATTGTGGGAATTGCAGTCAAGGACATAGTGTCAATGACGACAGAGACATTGGAGCTCACTGCTAATCTAAACACACATATCACACACATAAAGGCCCCCAGGAAAGCGTTCTAAATGTTCTAAATACCATTAACATGTATTAGTATAGATTTTTCTTTTTTTTTTCTTTTTTTCTTCTTTTTTTGCAAAACGGTGAAATATCCCTTTAACTCTGAGAGCGTCAATGAATGGAACCAAATGGACACAGAAGGGTCCAGTAGGTTACATTTGTGCTCACAGTTACAGACGTAAAGACTTTTATACAATTATACATGTCTATTTTGTTTCTAGCGATCAGTCATTCAGCTGGGTACTAGTAGGGACCCCTTCAGCAACCCCCTTAAGGACCACCGGTAGTCCCCATGGCCCCACGTTGAGGACCGCCCGCCCGTAACGCCACACAACGCCTAATTTCCGGAATCCATTTCCGCACTGTCGACAACAAAAGGAAAAGCGGAGGGTTTGTTTCATAGCGTGCCTTTTTAATCATAATTGCAAAAGGGGGAAGTGGGAGGCAGTTAAATTGCCCGGGTCTCTAAAGCACTGCGAAAGCACTCGCCGTCGCATAATAATAAGCTCAAATTACGGCCCCAAACGAGCCATGGGTGTCGGGATGTGAGAGAGAAGAACTCTCATGCGTCCCTGACAGCGCGGCTGGCATTGTCCTGTTATAGTGAGAGGGGGAAAAAAGGACAAGAGAACGCTATTAAACTCATCAACAAAACCACAGAGCGGACATAATAACAACCCCAGAGGAGTGTTGGTTTGACTGCCACCACGCACCTCACACCGTCACGGTTTTGACAGGCGGGTGTTTGTTGAATGATATAATGAAAAGCTGCTCTTTTGTTCATGAGACACACATTAAACTAGCCTTGGGAGCCTTTTTTTTACTTTTTTTTTTTGGCTTTGCTGAGGTCCCATAGGGGCATAGCTGTGGGTGGGCCAGTGTGGGCCACGGGCCCACCCATATATAGAGAGAGCTGGACCATCCATTGACTATTATGATTATTATTAATATTATTAATTTATTTGTTTGTTTTTGTGTTTGTTCTAAGCTGTATTAGCATAATTATTGCATTATTTGCATTACTTAATAAGCATTATTAACATTAATTAGCATTATTAGCATTAGGATACTTAATTAGCATTACTTAGCATTGTTAGCATTATCAACAATAATTAGCATTAGCATCACTTAGCATTACTTAGCATTACCTGGAGAAAATGTCAGATCTGAAAAATGTCAGATCTGATATCAGAATGGGTTAAATACTTAACCCATAAAAAAGGCACACATAAAAAAGTGCATAATGCAATAATTGATTTCTTTCTCTATAACGAATAATGTGTTACACTAGGAACAAACCCATGGCAGCTTTGAGAAAAAGTCTTACCCTGTAATCAGTTTGGACAAGTTGGACAGTTGCATGATTAAACCGTGGAAAGAAACGGAAACCGTTGGCATTTTATTATGGATGCGTATGGATGCGTGACGCACGCACAGAGTGGGCAACACACACTCGACATTTGGGCCTGGCTTACATAGCTGCGCGTTTGCAATAACGCGAGTTCTGACAAAATCAGTATGGACTGGTTTAGCACTGTACTGACCTGACATGCACCCAATGGCGCACACACGCACACACACACACACACACACACGCGCGCGCGCATGGGCCGTCCAGACGGGAGCAACACGACAGCTTAACAAGATCAACAACAGATAATGACGTTGGAAAGAGTGAGGAAGGAGGAAGAGGAGAAGGACAATAATGAAGGAGGAAGATGGGTGCGTGGGGGTTTGGGTGGGTGGTAAACAGGTGGGTTGAGATTGGAACAGAAAGAGCAGCAATATTAAGTATACCATGGAGAGAGGGGGAATTCAATAAGTGACGGATGGAGGACTGGATGGGGGGACCGGGGAGAGAGGACAGAACTCGAAAGGAGCTTAACCTTTTACCAGCGAGGGCTAAAACTGTGACGGCACAATGTTGAAAAAACAAACAAACAAACAAACAAAAAACACTGCAATTATAGTTCAATTTTGCAACCCATTTTTTCATCCTGGGCTCTATACACCCTCCACCAACCTGGGGAGGCAGCGGACTGGCCTCATGTTTCCTTCACTGCATGAGGAGTCCAAGCTGCCTTCTTTACAAGGGGGAGAAACGCTGCCAGCACCCATGGTCGCTGGACCTTCTAGCTGTGAGGCGACAGCACTAACCACTGCGACACCTGTCGCACAAAGCTAACACATGTTTGCAGAACCGCAGGATAGAAATGTGGCCAAAACGACAAGTTTCGCGCTTGCAAGCATGCTTCTTTTGCTACAGTTTCTATAGTGCAAAAGAGAAGAGGACTATGATGAGTACATGTCCTGTCCTTGAGCAAGACGGTGGAACCTTAATTGCTCCCTACGAAGAGGACGCTGAAGCCTTTTGCGTTTTTTTCCCCTTCTCCACATTCGCAGACGTGCTTTGGATAAAAGAAAAAGGCGCTTTAGAAAAGGAAACCACTTTATATGCTTATATACGCCGGGGGGCGGACAAGTGCACAGATGCACCGTGAGAGCATGTCCAAAAGGCTCCTTTAAATCGAAGATGAGGACTAAGGGGCATGAAGGAGAACGGGATAAGAGAGAGGCGATGGTGAAAGGGGGAAAGAAGGAATGGAGGGTGGATGGATGGACGGATGAAACAAGTGTGTAAGGAGGAGTGGTAGAGGATGAGTCGGCGCTGTAGTAGTTATGTGTGTATGTATGGCTTACCTTGGGGGGTGGCATTAGTAGCATGGATGATGTTAGTGGGAGGAGGAGGAGGAGGAGCGGTGGCAGTGGATGGGGTGGTGGGAGGGAGGGAGGCTGGCAGGATGGGTGATGGATGGATGGATGGAGAGAGAGAGAGAGAGAGAGAGAGAGAGAGAGAGAGAGAGAGAGAGAGGGAGAGAGAGAGCAGTAAGTGATGGGGTAAGTTAGATGATGAGATGAGATGCCTTTAGGATTTGCCAGTATAGCGTCAGATTCGTGCAGCGCGTCGCATGTGCATCACTTAACGTAACAGTTTACTTTAGTGGGTTACAGCTTGCTCCACCAGTAAGGACCTTTCTTATTGGTTAGTGGGCCGTGCCTTATTGAATAACGCTATTTTATTTATTTGTTTTATTTTTTGCCAACAGCCGATTCGGTCTGGCTTTAGCCAGGCTGATATTATCAGGAAATGACAAAATAGAGTTTGTCTTTTCAAAAATTTGATTTATTCAATCAAATTTCCCAAAGAACAACGAGAGAAACAAAAGTGTTTAAAAATAAAAGCAATGCCAGTTTTATTCCACGCATAAGGACAGTTAAACTTAGAAAGTATAATTTTCTTACTTCCAAATAACATTCACAGGGCCGACGGGTCAATGTCAGCCGAAATGCCCAGGTCTGATTTAGACCATAGTATTTCACTGACAAAAAAAAAATATATATATATATATATATATATATATATATATATATATATTTTGGACGGACTAAATGACAATCACAAGACATGTAACATTTCCCAATTGGGGGGAAAATAGTATGGGGGCGGCTTTGCGCCACGGGCGATGAAGTCGCCCCCATACCATTTTCAGTTACAGGACTTAGGTATTAGGCAAGTAAAGCATCAATAATAACATCAGTTGTTGTTGAAGTTACAACAGACACGCAGCATGCATAAAGCTAAAGGTCTGACTCAGAGAGTTTTCTGTTTTTGATGATGAAATGCTGTTGGTTTAGTGGTGACACAATTGTATTTAGTTAGTAGCCGTTTCCAGTAGTAGTGTTTCAGATCATTTCAAATATAAGCAATTTGAAATATCTAGGTTTGCTTTGCGTGCCATTGCCTAGGTCTGCCTCTGATGCAGATTCTGCACTTCATGACTCAGTGGTTTCTGGCTTAAACATCTTTTTTCCAATCATTCCTAGCACTCTGATAGAACTGCAAACATCATTGACCAGTCAAGACCGACCGCGTCCACTCCAAACACGTGACAAGTATTCGCTGCGGACCACATGGACCTGTGGCATTCTCACGCCACTTTCTCACGACTTCCCACTGACCGCTGGTGGTGGTGGTAGTAGTTCCTCCTCCAGGGAACGCGTTCATTCATTCCACAGCGACCCCCCACCCCCCGCCCCGCCTGCATGTAACCCGCTGGTGAACCCGCTCCGCTGCCTCCGCTCCATGTTTTTTCCGATACGCTGAATCACTTAATAACAGCTGACCTTTTGCAACATTACTGTCCCTCTGCAGCGGCCGTAATGCTGGAGTCAGAGCTACTGTGAGAACTGACATTTAGGAGAAGTGACCCCTCCTGCCGCTACTGTTCCAAAACAAGCAGAAAGACGTGCGGTGGCAGGTTGCCATACCTGCCACCGCACGTCTTTCTGCTTTTGTTTATATATTTAGTTTTATTTATTTTTAGTTTTTTTGCGGTTTGAGACAACTAAAAATTATGAAATGAAATGAAATGAAATGAAATGAAATGAAATGAAATGAAATGAAATGAAATGAAATGAAATGAAATGAAATAAAGGTCCGGGGGTAAATTGGGGAATGTGTGACACCATTGTCTAACAAACAATCGTGGAATCATCCATTCAAACCATGCTTCACAGGGGAGAGAGGGGGATTTTTAGGGCTAAAATTCATAGGCTGCACAATTCTCAGTGTGAATTTAAAGGTAATAAGAGGCTATGTTTTAGCCAAAAAACGTTTCACCGGTGCTTTAAAATGACACCTCTCTCTCTCTCTCTCTCTCATCTCTGTCCATCACCATGACCTCACCTTCTCTGTCTGTCGTTCTCTGTTGTCCTATAGAGCTCCCGGCAGTACGTATACCTTTCCTGAACCCAGACTTTCGGTTTAACACTACGCTTTCCTATTTCCACTCGCTTTTCATCCCCCCCTCCCTCCCACACATATCCTAACCCCCCCCCCCCCCCCCCCCCCCCAGACTGCCCCACCAAACACGATGGGATAGCCTGGCTCAGCCCTGAATCAGCACCTTAAAAAATACAAGCTTATTTTTTCCTGTAATTCAAGGACTTGCTTCCCTGGCTTTGGGGCCGTTTGTGTGGTTTGGAAATCCAATCCCAGCACCTGATTGGCCAACAGCCCTGTCAATCACTTCGATCCCAACGTCGGATGCTTTCCAAATATTCTTAGGGGTTCATATGAACCAATCACAGTGAAGACTGCTGCTTTGGTACCACCCATCCCAGAAACTGCTGTGGTGGAGAGGGACTTCAGTCTGAATAATGAAGTGAAACGAAAGGACAATGCAGACAGAGGTCAGGCTAACGATGGGATGCAAAACAACCCAACCCAAAATGGCGCTTCGCGCCACAGGCGATGAAGCCGCACCCATAGCATTTTCTCCTGCCCCCCCCCCATTGGGAAATGTTATATCCTACTTCCGGTTCTCCCGGGTGCTTCAAAACGCCACTGAGCAACTTGCATTTAAATGAACGGCAAGGGGGCGGGGCTATCGCTCCTGTTCACTCTCTATATTTTATTACTCCATGATATGTTAACCGTTCTGCAAAACAACCGCCCCTTTCCATGACCCACAAATCCATGTCCGCGTCACTCTGCCATCACTGCAAAGCTGAAGAGTGTTGGCCGGTCGCTAGCTGATCTACAAGCTCTTTTGTAGATCAGATCGTTTTTGCCATTTTAGTTGGTCTCCAAAAGCGTCCACCATAGAAAAAATATTTAGAAAACATTGCAAATAAAGTTTTTTTTTTTTTTTTTTAAGAGTGTACGGGACACAATATGGTAAAGCCAACTGAAATACTAAGATCATTGTCAAATTGCTTGTCGGGATGCAACACAGTGCAACAATTATCTTAGAAAGCACCACTTCTGTGCCGTAATCCAAATGTGATATGCTGCAAAAAACAAAGCAAAACAACAAACAAACACAGCATTTTTACTCAAACAAACTGTACACATGAAAACACCGCTGTTTTCGTTTCAACAAACTGTCTCAAGCCTCGTGCAGAGAGAGAGAGAGAGAGAGAGAGAGAGAGAGAGAGAGAGAGAGAGAGAGAGAGAGAGAGACCTTTCAATTGATGGGAAACCCTGACTGGCACCATCTTCAGCAGCAAACAAAAACAACAGGTGAGGTATGGGAGATTCTTTCTGAGAGAGAGAGAGAGAGAGAGAGAGAGAGAGAGAGAGAGAGAGAGAGACTCCAACAGGTGCGTTTGCTTTCTCCTACCTGGGCAGCCCAGTCCCGGGGAGTCACAGCTGGTGGTGTGCGTGGTGTAGTTGGGAAGGGACGTACCTGAGGGCAGTTGGGAGAATATGAAACAGACACATGGAGTTAAAGAAATATAATAACAATAATAAAACCCACTCAAAATTACACAACAAACTTGAAATGCACTCCTCGAATAGGATTGCAATAAGTCCCACAACAGAAAGTATACCAAGCAGCAATAAGCACTTCACTAATTAGTCCCTCCCCAATCCATCCTTGTCCAATAGGCACGTTACTAGAAGGAAGCTTGACCAGGAAAGCTTAACCGATATAGCAACATGATTGCCATTGGACAGTGACTAAACCTCACCCAAAAGGGTGGGGTTTTGAGAAGGGCTAAGTATTAGTAGACATAAACAACTGTATCTGTAAGCTAGATACCGGCAAATATTATGTAGTAGGCCTATACAGTAGTATCTATAGTGGGGATCATGCCCTGATTCTGTTTTTGCTCCCAATCCGATTCCGATCAATGGACCTTTCGCTAAGCCCCGCCCTCTTGTCCACCCTAGGACACTCTTCAGCTGGGCTCATTCATTCCAATGTAAATATCACGGACATTACACAATAAATTCTGGTTAATTTTTGGAACAAGACCTTCAAAATCTCTTCCAAATCCATCAACAAGGCATGCCCTCTGCAGTGGAAAAATGTGTGTGTGGCATTTATTTTTTTTAAACAATGTTTTATCAGTTGTACAAGGATAGCTATTGTGGAGAGGTTTCTAAAAAAAATAAACAACATTTTAAAATAGTTCCCACGATCGACAAGCTGATGACTGTTTTAAAATGAATTTTTGTCTTCCCCAAGCTCATAAAATAAAGCAAAAAATATTTTTAGGAATAAACAGGCCTATAAGGCGGTCAGGCTGTGCCCAAGATAGGGGCCAATGATGTGTTTATTATATACAAACAAACACGAGGGTTACTTTAGTAACCACAGTTATTTAGGTCAAACAAGTATTTCGCTATGAGACCTTTGTAGCGAAATACCGAAGTAAGTTTAACCTAAAATAACACACACGCGCACGCACACACACACACACACACACACACACACACACACACACACACACACACACACACACACACACACACACACACACACACACACACACACACACACACACACACTTGAGGGGCAGAAGTATTGCATGTGTGGGACAAGTGGGAAAACATGATGCCAACGCGGCGAGTAAATTATTAAGATCTTGATGTCATATTCAATTCAATATAGCAAAAATAGCTAAACAAATAGCAGTAAAAAGCGTGTCGCAGCACATCAAGCTTTGAGCTCGTAAATCAGCTATTTTTGGTGCGGAAGTACATGCAATGTGGCCCCTCTGGAGTGAGTGGTGGAAATACAGTGGCACCAGGGCAGTGGTTTTCAACCTTTTTCATACCAGGGCCCACTAATTATTCAGCATTTGAGCCACGGACCACCATTTGAGGACAGACCTCAAATGGACCGCCCAAACTAAAGATTTATTTTGTTTTTGTCCACAATACTAGGCTGGATTTGGGAAAACAAAACAGTCAAACATCAAAATGACCACTTAGCTGGGGTCCACCTGGAACCCTCTCAACGACGACTGGTGGTCCCCGGACCACTGGTTGAGCGAACCACTGCACTAGCGGATTACTCAGTTTATTTCAACAGACTTAAAAACACATCTATCACAGGAAAAAAGCGACAAGATAAAGCCAACTATTTGGGGGCATTTGAACACTGAACTGTCATCATCATGAACTGTCGACAGACACACAGACAGGGGGCTCAATTTGTGGGACACCAGAAAAGTCTTGGGAGAAAACGAGGGACGCAAAAGAGGGACATCTGGTCACCCCTATAGCGCCAGTTGAAATGTGATCTGGGTGCAGGATGACTGCGGAGGCCCACGCGGAACATTCACCCAGTGGGCGGGATACGGCCCGCGGCATGAAAGACGCTCCTTTGTAGAGGCACTCGCACGCACAAACGCACACACGTGCGCGCATTTCTCTCATGACAAGAGGAATGTGTGTGTGTGTGTGTGTCAGAGAATGTCACGAAATGAAATAATCGGACGAGTGAGAGAACAAGGTGGAATTCGCCGACGCTTGGTGGCATGCCAGTCGGTAGAGGTGTGGATGGACATAGTATCTCCTGTCCTCCAGGGGCAGATCTAGGCATGGGCATGGGGGGGCAAAGCCCCCCTAAATGCCCAGTCTGCCCCACCAAACATGATGGCATGCAAAACAACCCACATTTCAAATATATTTCAAATTAAAGTGCTTATATTTAAAAATATTTGAAACATCACCACGGCTACTAACTACAGTAACTACAGCTGTGGCACCACTAAACCAACAGCATTTCATCATTGAAAACAGAAAACTCTCTGAGTCAGACCTTTAGCTTTATGCGTGCTGTGTGTCTGTTGCAACTTCAACAACAACTGATGTTATTATTGATGCTTTACTTGTCCAATAAAAGTTCTGTAAGCAAAAATGGTATGGGGGCAACTTTGTCATCGCCCGTGGCGCGAAGCGACAAGGGTGATGAGGCTGCTCCCATACCTCTTTGTCCTTACAAGTGCCTGTCTGTCTGTCTGTCTGTCTGTCTGTCTGTCTGTCTGTCTGTCTGTCTGTCTGTCTGTCTGTCTGTCTGTCTGTCTGTCTGTCTGTCCCCCTCCCTCTCTCTCAGCAGTAATATGCTGAGCAGCATGGTGCGATGGACCAGATCAGGGGTTTTCAACACGTGGTCCCTGAGAGGGTTCCAGGTGGTCCCCAGCTAAGTTGGTTAACCAGGTGTAACTCTTGAGATTGTAAAAATGAAACCAAATGGACCCTTACGGGTCCATTTGGTTTCATTTTTACACTCTCAAGAGTTAAAATATTCATCATCTGAATTAGCCCAAGCCTACACAACTAGAAGATGGACAATTAGATTAGATGGACAATTAGTCCGCAAAATCTTTAGTTTTGGGGACTAATTGTGGGGCTAAAATGTCCTCAAGTGGTGGTCCGTGGCTCAAATTCTGAAAAAATGGTGGTCCCTGACTCCCTGGCATCAAAAAGGTTGAAAACCCCTGGCCCAGATGAATGGTGGCTTTGTGTGCCAAAGCCTCTGGACGCCTCAGAGAGGTGCCAACGCAGGATGGAAGGGGAGGGGGCTCCAGCGAGGCTCGACTTGGACATTGGCACACTTTCGAGGGGCCACAGCGTTTAAAGGGAAATTCCACCCATTTTTACTATGTCATTTATATACCTTAGACATGCTGTGTGGTCATGATAAAAAGCCCCCCCATTCTGTGTTTCCTAGAAATGCAGGTCTGAGAGGGTTCATTTACATTTGTACCCTCTCAGGAAAAAAAAATGAAAATGAGTGGAATTCCCTATTAACGCGCGTGCCATCCGAACGCAAACCGTAATCGCCACAAATGGAAACTTTTATATGATGCATGCGACATTTTGTTTACTCGCAAACTCCTGTCTCTTTTTTTTTTAACGAGAACTGTCAAAGGAGGTGTGGGGTCATTTGAAGGCATTTCTTACAGGTTCCCCTTGTTTTCTCGTATTATGAGACTTATAGGTGCCTTATACACTTAAGACACACACACACACGCACGCACGCACGCACGCACACGCACACACACACACACACACACACACACACACACACACACACACACACACACACAGATACATGCGGCTGTATCTGTGTGTGTGTGTGTGTGTGTGTGTGTGTGTGTGTGTGTGTGTGTGTGTGTGTGTGTGTGTGTGTGTGTGTGTGTGTGTGTGTGTGTGTGTGTGTGTGTGTGTGTGCGTGCGTGCGTGCGTGCATGCATGCTTGTGCGGGTCACACCCGACAGTCTTTCATCTTCAAACAGACGTGCGACAGGAAACTATAGTGCTTGCATGGAAAACAAAACACACGCGCGCACACACATAAGCACTCTACTTTATATACAGTACCATATAGGCCTACTTAAACATCAAAGGTTGCAGATATTCAAGCTTGAAATGCAGGAGGATATGTTTTTTTTTTTTTTTGAATCCTGCAAAGTATGGTCTACATCAGTGTTTTTAAACCATTTTGATAACAGCATAATAACACTATTTATTCTGCATTTAGCATTAGCATTACTTAGCATTAAACATGTGACAAATGTGTCCGAACGTGGCATTACATGTTGCTGTTCCACCCAGTGGGTTTCTTAGCAATTTGGAGCCCCCCCCCCCCCCCCCCCCCCCCCCCCCCCCCCCCCCCCAAGCAAGATTTTCCCTTACCGTGTTTGTGATGTGTGGATTTGGTTTCAATGAATTTCATTGGTTTCATTGAAATTCATTGAAATCCCTCCCCCTCATGGTGCCCCAGGGAACTGCCTAGTCTGCCTAATGGCAAAACGCCCCTGGTTCCACTGGGTTATTTTTGGAGCTTCTTCTGATTTTGGAAGGTTTCCACCCCGACCCAAGGCGTTAGATTGTTTCATAAAAAGAGGATTTTGGTATCAGACAACAGGAGCGTTACAGGGGGACAACGTCTGAGCCCTTTGTTGGTCTGGGGTATAACAACAGCACATACTGAAGGAGAATTACACACCAAAACACATTGGGCATCAATCTTCCTTGATCCCTGTGACATGGTACTTGATTTTTGTCTTAGAAGATGCCCCTTGTTCTACATTTCACCTCACAGTTTGCATTGCCGCAGGTTGTCTTTATTCTATTGTATTTTAGCAGCTCCAAACTTGTTTTTCCCCCCATATTTTAACTCATGCACGTGTTTTATGTCATTCTGGGGCAGACTTTACTTGTAATCCCAGATGTAATCTATTCCCCTTCCTCTACCCCCCTCCCTTTTGCCACTCTCCTCTCCAATCACTCAGGTTGAAACTCCTGTCGCACGGGTGCTACTTAAGTTAATACGTTTTTTTTTTTTTTTTTTTTTTTTTTTTTTTTTTTTTTTTTTTATCACGTAGAGGCACAATTGTCTTGCAGTGTGTGGTTTGATGTGATGTGTGGAAAAATACCCACATTAGAATAAAGACAATCTGCGGCAATGCAAACTCCATTGGAGGGAAGAGGACCTCAGGGTGAAATGTAGAAAAGCGGACATCTGTGGCAAAAATCAAGGGCATTATGTATCATGTCACAGCAATCAAGGTAGATGGATACCCAATGTGTTTTGCTGTGGAATTCACCTTTAACTTACTGCTAATCCACTGCATCTTCTATCAAAACCGACTATCCATCGTTTGGCTTCTTCTACCATTGCATACAACGGTATGATCGCTATAATTGGCGATTTTAGGAGGGTGCCAGGTGAATGGCACTCGGGTCAGGGGCAGATGTAACATCTCCCAATGGCGGGGGTGGGGGGGCAGGAGAAAATGGTATGGGGGCGGCATCATCGCCTGTGTAGCTTCGTGCCGTGGGCGATGAAGTCGCTCCCATACCATTTTCAGGTACATGACTTTTATTAGGCAAGTAATAATAATAACATCAATTGATATTCAAGTTGCAACAGACACGCAGCATGCATAAAGCTAATGGTCTGACTCAGAGAGTTTTCTGTTTTCAATGATGAAATGTTGTTGGTTTAGTGGTGACACAACTGTAATGTTGTGTCACCACTCATTTTAAATATAAGCATTTTAATTTGAAATATAATGGTTGTTTTGCATGCCATCACGTTTGGTGGGGCAGTCTATAGGGGGGCATTGCCCCCCATGCCCGTGCCTAGATCCGCCACTGACTCAGGTTCTGATTGGAGGAAGGCTCCCCCCATCCTAAGGCCTTTTCTCCCAAAGCCCCAATCTGAAACAAGGGTTTATTGACCCCAGAGGCTCAAACAGGGGACCTGGAGAAACTCCTTATATGGTCACCACACTCTATAATAGGGAGGGTTAGCCCAAAATATAAGAACAATAAAAAAAAAATTACAATACGTAGAGCAGGGGTGCCCACACTTTTTTGACTTGAGAGCAACTTTCAAAATACCGGCTCAACAAGATCTACACACAAAAAATAATTTCAAGATCCTTAGATCCCACCCAAAAAGTGTACTTTGAAATAGTGGTGATGGTGTTACTTACTGTTATAGTGTTTAAGAATAATGCGCTTATAATGAAAAATGGAGGGGGTGAATTGGAAGGTTTTCTTGTATATGCTTTTACTAACGTTTGAAAACAGTATTTGGGGTTTGAGTTGACAGTTTGTGATGTTGAGTTTAGTCTCTTGCACCCACAACTAAGAACTTTCACGTTTTTTTCCACAATTGGGAAAGTGAACTGGAAAAACGTTGGCCAAAATAACAGTTATTCTCCATTTTCTAATTGTGTGGACTCTTGAAATTACTTAATTCAAATGTGTATATATATATATATATATATATATATATATATATATATATATATATATATATATATATACACATATACACATATATATATATATATATATATATATATATATATATATATATATATATACACATATACACATATATATATATATATATATATATATATATATATATATATATATATATATATATATATATATATATATATACATATATATATATATACAGTTACAGATCTATACATTTTAGGGGACTGTCATGTGATCTACCTGCATGGCCTGTGTGATCTACTGGTAGATCACGATCTACCTTTTGAGCAGCCCTGACGTAGAGCATATGTTACGGAACTGCCAAATTCTGTAATATGGGTTCGGGTGAGACTGAGCTGGTAGGCCTATATGAGGTTTTCCAACCTGACTACACTTCACCAAAAAATCTAAAGCCCAAAAGAACAGGACTGACCTTGAGGCTACAGGACTACTGACAAGTCTGTCTGGTATGGGGGAAGCTCAACGAGACTTGAAGCTTGTGTGCGTCATTGTGGTGCACAGTACCTCAGCAAAAAATAACTGTTACACACCTAACAACCCATTCTGAAATGAAAAAATGATTCAAAGATTTGCGCCACATTTTCACCATTTTCAAAAATATCACTCTGATATTTTTCAATAATTAAAGTAATGCCAATGATGCTAAGTAATGCTAGCTATTGGCAATAATCCTAGTAATGCTAAGTAACTAATGGTGGGAATGCTAAAGCTAAGTAAGTAAGGCTAATTAGAGTTCTCAAACTCTGCCTGAATCCGACCAGGACCGAACCCGAACAGGCCCGACCCGACATTTAGGGCCGGGTAGGGCCTAAAATATATGCTAATCAATAGGGCCAGGTAGGGCCTCGGGCCCCATGAAAAAATAATATATAACCTGTGGCGAATTCTCAATTTTTGCCCAAACCCGACAGTTTAGGGCCGGGTAGGGCCTAAAATCTATTCCATTTAGTAGGGCCGGGCCGGGTCTAGGGTCTGAACTGTTAGGACCCAGTTAGGGCTGGGCCTTTCAGGCCCATTGAGATCTTTCAGGCTAATAATGCTAAGTAATGCTAATGCTAAGTAAGTAAGGATAAGGCTTGTACATCTGAAAAAACAACAACAAAAAAGAGAATTTTCAGGGGAGTTCGCAGCCAATTCGGGGGTCCTCGTCCTTTGGTACAAAAACGTTTGAGGACTGCATCTGTGTTAAAATTATTGATGTGAGCTCTGGTTAATTGAATTAAAAGAAAGAAAGAAAGAAAGAAAGAAAGAAAGAAAGAAAGAAAGAAAGAAAGAAAGAAAGAAAGAAAGAAAGAAAGAAAGAAAGAAAGAAAGAAAGAAAGAAAGAAAGAAAGAAGAAAGAAAGAAAGAAAGAAAGAAAGAAAGAAAGAAAGAAAGAAAGAAAGAAAGAAATTGCTGTTGGTCTGGCATTGCTTGTTAAAACTACTCATATTAAAACACTGAATACTTACCACTGGAAACCAATGGACATAACACACACACACTCAAACACATACAATATGCACACATGCAACCCGTGCACACATACACGCGCATACCGGCATGTCTTGTTAGCAGCACTCACCACTAGTCGGCGCAGCAGGGGTTAAATGAATGCAATGGGGGTAACAGACTGTGAAGAGAAGGTTTTGGAGAGATTAGTGGTGACATCATCATTAGGCGACAAGTCAAATCAGGCAAACTCATTCATTAATCCATTCATTAATAGCGGTGCAGCTAGCAGGGCCAAATGCCCTGCTAGACAGACAATGACACAGGCTACGGACGGACGGTTCCGTCAGAATCGGCGTGGTCTCGGGGGCTGTTCTCGTTACAGACGTGTTAACGACTCAATTAAGGCGTCAATTAATAATGCCAGACACCCATAATGTGTTAGTTCAGGCCGTCGCACGCGTCGCCAATACAGCAGCGCTCACACACGAGTGCTAATTGAGTTGAGCTGTCGGTTAATTACAGAAAACGTGTGTTAATTCATTAGGACATTGTTATTAGGAGTGTAATGATATAGGATGTCGTTATGTAAACGGAAAGTATTTCGCATTGGAAAGAATAGGCTGCGCGTCATGGCTATACTGCAAAATTGATGTAATGGAGAATCGCAACATTGAAATTATTGTTTTTGACAATAAGGAACACTACTAAGTGTCGGCGTGATGATTAATATAACATTCTATAACATCTAAGTACTGAAACAGCCCTCATAAAAATCACTAACGACCTCCTGACTGCAGCCGACTCTGGCCTAGTCTCCATTCTCATCCTCCTCGACCTGACCGCAGCATTTGACACCATTTCACACTCCACCCTCATTGACCGTCTATCCTCCATTGGCATAACCGACACACCCCTCAACTGGTTCCGCTCATACCTCACACACCGTACGCAGTTTATACAGTTAAAATCATTCACATCCCATCCCTCCCCCATTTCCTCCGGTGTCCCCCAGGGCTCCGTGCTTGGCCCCATCCTCTTCATCATCTATCTCCTCCCCCTTGGACAGATCTTCCGTAAACACAACATCCATTTCCACTGCTACGCGGACGACACCCAGCTCTACATCTCCTCCAAACCATCTACCACTTTCCCTCCACCCTCCCTCTACTCCTGTTTACAGGAACTCAAAACCTGGTTCACATCTAATTTCCTCAAATTAAACAGCAATAAAACTGAGGTAGTCCTCGTTGGCTCCAAATCATCGCTCTCCAATCAACCCAGTCTCACACTCACCATTGACAGCTCCTCAGTTTCCCCTTCCCCTCAGGTAAAGAGTCTGGGTGTCGTCCTCGATAGCACACTATCTTTCCATTCGCACATCAATAACACCATCCGGCCTACTTCCACCTCAGAAACATTAACCGACTCCGCCCCTCACTCACCCCCCACAGTGCCGCTATCCTGGTCCATGCCCTTGTCACCTCCCGCCTGGATTACTGTAACTCATTACTTTTTGGTCTACCCCACAAACTCCTCCATAAACTCCAACTGGTCCAGAACGCAGCAGCACGCATTATCACCAGAACCCCCGCCATCAACCACATTACCCCTGTCCTCCACCAACTCCACTGGCTTCCCATCAAATATCGCATCGACTATAAAATTCTTCTCCATACTTTCAAGGCCATCCACAACCTCGCCCCTCCATACCTGTCCGACCTCATTCAAGTCCATATCCCCACCCGCTCTCTCAGATCCGCCTCCTCCATCAGTTTGAATGTGCCCCCCTCCCGTCTGTCCACAATGGGGGCAAGAGCATTCAGCCGCTCAGCCCCTCACCTTTGGAACTCCCTCCCCCCCGACTTAAGAAACATGGACTCAATAACTTCTTTCCAATCCCACCTCAAGACGCATCTCTTTAGGCAGGCCTATTGCTGATGTGCTGTTGCATATTGTAC
>CM076983.1:28307044-28332044 GCA_039105355.1 Benthosema pterotum | reverse complement strand
CCAGTGGCCGATGTCCCAGTCGACGACGCTGCCCGCCGCGTCGCACGTCAGCGCTGCCAGCTGCTGGCTGGTCATGGTGTAGTCCCACAGGCGGAGGTTGTACATCGCCCCGTCGAAGCTGCTCTCACCTGGAACAAGAAAGAAAAATAGATTGGGGGTGGCGTGAAAGGGTTTTGGTTTCATGTTTACACTCTCAGGAGTTAAAATATTCATCATGCGAATTAGCCCAAGTCTACACAACTAGAGAATGTAGAAGATTAATGGTCATTTTGATATGCATGTTTGACTGTTTGTTTCTGAAATCCAGCCTGAAATTGTGGACGAAAGCAAAATAAATCTTTGGACGTTTTCGGGTTTGTGGGGCTAAAATGTCCTCAAATGGTGGTCCTCCGTGGCTAAAATTCTGAAAATAGTTGGCCCTGGTATGAAAGGGGAGAAAACCACTGATCTAACAAAGCATTCACCATTGTAATGTGTGCTCTACACAGATGAAGCATTCAGGGTTACATGCTCACCATTGTAATGTGTGCTCTACAGATGAAGCATTCAGGGTTACATGCTCACCATTGTAATGTGTGCTCTACAGACGAAGCGTTAAAGGTAGGGTAAGTGATTTGAAATTCATCCTGTAGTTCCAGAATTCGCCACCACCTTTACTTTTATTAGCTCCTCTGCTAACGTGGGGGAGGGGAAAACTCTATATATGGTTTCCACACCTTATAATAGAGCATTTTAACAGAAAAAAATATTTTTTGGGTGATATCTGACAAAAGTGAAATCACTTCCCCTACCTTTAAGCGTTACATGCTCACCATTGTAATGTGTGCTCTACAGAAGAAGCGTTCAGCAGTACATGCTCACCATTGTAATGTGTGCTCTACAGATGAAGTGTTCAGCGTTACATGTACATGCTGACCATTGTAATGTGTGTTCTATAGATGAAGCATTGACAGTTCCATCCTCACCTCCCAGCCTGAACTGCCCCCCGCCGCTCACCGTTCGGCCGGCGGTGGCGGGGCAGGTCTTGGCGCGGTAGTTGCCGTTGAAGTGGACGGCCACGCGGCCGCCTGACGCCGTCCATGTCAGGCAGAAGGGCCGCATGGCGGCCGTGATGTCGCCGGCCACCACCAGGGAGTCCACGGAGCACGCCGCGCCGTCCACCCACAGCGTCATGCCGCCGCCGCTGCCGCCACCGTTCCTGCCGAAGCGCAGAGCCACGCCGTCGTCACCGTCGCTGTCGTCGCCGTCGTCACCAACACGAGCGTATGTGAACACATGCTCTCTCTGTTCAGGGGAGAGAGGAGAGAGAGAGAGAGAGAGAGAGAGAGAGAGAGAGAGAGAGAGAGAGAGAGAGAGAGAGAGAGAGAGCATTACTTTATCCACAGTTTACGAGTAAACTCCTCTAACTCATTTTTGGTGATGCTTTATTAACATAATTATCATTATTTGGCATTATTTAGCATTATTAGCATTACTTAGCATTATTAGCATTATTGACAATACTTAGAATTAGCATTATTGGCATTGCTTAGCATTATTAGCATTAACAATACTAGCATTACTAGCATTATTAGGAAAATTTAGCTTTTCCATTACTTAGCATTAGTTAGCATCATTGCCATTACTTTAGTTATTGAAAAATATCAGACCTACAAGCTATTAATTTGCCACGGAGTAGCACGCTAATAGCTTGTAGGTCTGATATGAGCTTGTAGGTGTTTTTGAAAATGGTGAAAATGTGGCGCAAATCTTTGAATTATTTTTTCAGTGCAGGCTGGGCTAAAGCGTCTAATGTGTGAAGAAATTTGCATGGTTTCTTTGTCGTTACATCTTGCGTATGTGTGTGTGTGTGTGTGTGTGTGTGTGTGTGTGTGTGTGTGTGTGTGTGTGTGTGTGTGTGAGTGTGTGTGTGTGTGTGTGTGTGTGTGTGTGTGTGTGTGTGTGTGTGTGTGCGTGCGTGTGTGTAACCCACATCTTTCTGGTTGGAGCGGGCCAGTTCGAAGCACACCGTCAGGTGACTGAGCGCCGGTATGGACACTGAACCAGAGACCTTGGTGACCTTCCCGTTTCCACCCGTTATGGCCACCTTCTGGTTCCTCAACGCTACTGCAACTGGAGGAGAGGAGAGGAGAGGAGAGGAGAGGAGAGGAGAGGAGAGGAGAGGAGAGGAGAGGAGAGGAGAGGAGAGAGAGGAGAGGAGAGGAGAGGAGAGGAGAGGAGAGGAGAGGAGAGAGGAGAGGAGAGGAGAGGAGAGGAGAGGAGAGGAGAGGAGAGGAGAGGAAGAGGAAGGAGGAAGGAAGGAAGGAAGGAAAGGAAGGAAGAGAAGGAAGGAAGGAAGGAAGGAAGGAAGGAAGGAAGGAAGGAAGGAAGGAAGGAAGGAAGGAAGGAAGAAGGAAGGAAGGAAGGAAGGAAGGAAGGAAGGAAGGAAGGAAAGAAAGGAAGGTGAAAAGAAAGAAAGAAAGAAAGAAAGAAAGAAAAAGAAAGAAAGAAAGAAAGAAAGAAAGAAAGAAAGAAAGAAAGAAAGAAAGAAAGAAAGAAAGAAAGGCAGAGTAAAGTCTTTGAGTGTTCATTTCATACCATGCGGTGGCCGTGCACTAATGACCCTTTCATTAAACGCTCCATTTGGTCACATTAGTTGGCACCACTGAGCTTTAAGCAGCACGCAGCGTGATCAGCGCTAACAGAGAACCCTCCACATGACACTTCCATAAAGGCCCACATCAGATAAACCTCTGGACTGAAGATGACTCACAGTACCAACGCTCTACAGTTCATTTAACCCAGGGAGTGTCAGAGTTACAGCACGCCACAGTGGATCAACTAACATTCAGGGTTGCACTCCAGAATACCTTCCAGGTCATAAACCCTTCCTCTGCCGTGTCACGACAAAGCACTTTCACTGTACGAAGGACACACTCAGTGGCATTTCTAAGCAATTTGTAGCCCCAGGCAACATTTTCCCTGGAGCCACCCCACCCCCACCCTTACCAAATGGACCCGTAACCAAATTGGTTCCATTTGGGGGGCTCTGGGTAAAATCTCCTGTGACGTCAGTAAAATGCCTACCCCCCCCCCCCCCCCCCCCCCCCCCCCCCCCCATGGAGCCCCAGGCTATATCTGATGGTATTTCAATCAAATTCTGTCTCATTACTTGGACAGAACTCCAAGTAATTACATAAACAGTTTGGTGTCCTTGACACGTACCACTGACATAGAGACTTGGGAAGGGTTTTATCAAGAAAACTGTCATGATTTAGAATCTTCTAAATGGTCCTAAAAGTCATTATTTGTCTCCTTGACAGTACTTTAGTCATAGTTATACTTAAAGTAGTTCCCTTTGACAGTACAGTGCTTTAGTCATAGTTAAATTCACAGTATGTCTCTTTGACAGTACTTCAGCCATACAAAGTATGTCTCTCTTATATGTTTGTTTTTGGCCTTTTGCAGTAAATTTAATTAATTGGGAGAGGGAGAGAGACTCGCAGCGAAGGTCGTCGTGAAGGGGACTCGAACACGTGGCACGCTGTCAGGCCACAGCCTATGTGTTCCCCCTGCCCAGCCCACTCGGCCAGCGGGCGCCACAGTGCGCGTCTTTGGCAGTACTTTTTAACCATATGCTAAAACTGTTTGCGTTAGTCGGTATATGTTCATGTAGCGGAGGTATAGATGGGCGGTGTCCTATATGAATGCATTCCCCGGGGCGGCACTGTTCAGTGCAGAATGTTAGCATTGGCTCCGAGCTGCGTGAGCCAGTTTGCAGTGGAAAAAACTAAAACACCCCTGACACAAGTATAGCCTACGCACATTTGTATGTGCTGAGACACACATAAAAAAGTGCAGCCGGCTGAGCTCTCAGACTTTATAATCCTGATACGCTGCCTCCTTGTGCTGCGATTAGTGAATTCGGTCCACCTGTGTTGTTTGCACGCCTTGCGGAAATTCATTGTTTGTTTTAAAGGTAATATCGACAGCTTGTTAGCCAAAAATCTAATTGTATATTGCCATATTTTTTGCCATTTCCCCTTCTACGTTGCTTCTACTTTGATGCAGCAGCTGTTTCTCTGCAGACAGACACTTGCTTTGCCCTGAAGACAGTCCAGTCGTTTTCGTCGGGCTCAGGCCAATCACAGCACAGCAGCAGTTTCATAATGAGCCAATAAGAGTGGAGGTGAGGTGGAGTTAAAATTCAAATCTGTTTACAAGTACAGATTTTGTACACACTAAAGTTGCCCACCTTGCCTTTAATCTCCACATAAAATGGAACCAAATGGACTTTGACGCCACCGGCCCATTTGGTTTGGTGGACTTTTACGACCGGATAAATTAACCGAGGATTGTGTGTACGCGTGTGTGTGTGTGTGTGTGTGTGTGTGTGTGTGTGTGTGTGTGTGTGTGTGTGTGTGTGTGTGTGTGTGTGTGTGTGTGCGTGCGCGCACGTGTGTGTGCGTGTCTGATATAGCTGCAGGCAGGAATAGGGTCTTAAATTACAGAGGCAGCTCTATATTATGATTAACAGCCCTGAGATGTTTTATTACAGCAATACAGAAGTACTTTTTTACAACGCAGTGCGTCTGAAGCCACCTCTCTGCCTGTGTACGTATTCTTAGGTAAGTGTGAAATGTTAGGGTGTGAGCGTGTGTGTGTGTCTTGTGCGCTGAGTGCCACGGCATGAGTGTGAAGGGAGCCAGCAAATAATAGTCAAATGTAGCCAAGGAACCCAAAACATGCGTTCATTCAAACACAAACGCAACAGTGTCTTAAAGGGATAGTTCAGATTTGTTTGAAGTTAACCTGTTTGATATACTTGTCATTAATATAGTAGTGACCTTTCAGTAAGCCCCTCCCCAAACTGCAACTCTACTACTCCTACTACTACAGCTAAGAGGTCAATATCAACGTGAACAACATGGTCAATATCGTTGTAACGTTGTAGACATCACAGAACTGCATGTGGTGAGGAGTAAGCAACGGATCAATCAGCGATCGAACCAACTCCTTGATAACATGTAGGTACCCCCCCCACACACACACGCACATTGCACGCACACATCACACACATCACACACATCACACACACACACACACACACACACACACACACACACACACACACACACACACACACACACACACACACACACACACACTACATGAGGAGACAAAACATTCAACACGCGCGCGCACACACACACACACACACACACACACACTAAGGCCCTCATTTATCAACGTGGTGTACACCCAAAAATGGACGTAGAGCGTGCGTAGAGCAGAATTCCCGCATTGTTCGACATTTATCATTCCCACCATGAACTTGAAGTTGATCCTACGTCCGCACAAAACCCACGTCAGGTCGGGAGCTGTCGTAGGATTTGTCCTTGCCTGTTTTTCTGTCCTAAACAAGCGGAGCAGCATTGTTTGAACTGCAGAAAGGCATCTAAAGTTATCTATTCACTCCTAATAGCTATAAAACCTAATAAATGATACAGATGAAAAATATAGGTTTGAAAAGGCATATATAGGCTATGCGAGATGACATGCCTAATCCCGGTGGGGGAAAAATAAAATAAAAGCCACTTTTATTTGCAGTGACAAATACATGCACAGCCTGACTATTTAAAATGATATTATATGCTACGTTAGGTATCGTTCTCCTCAGTCACTCAGATAAACTGCAGACCTACAGTAGGCTGCTTGTAAGAGCAATTTCGGGAGTTGTGATCGCGGATCGGTGGGAGATTGCGCCACTGTGGAGCTACTCGCCTGGTTTGTATTGTACAACGGTCTGCACGAAGGATAGAAAGCTTGTAAATCAGCATCATCACACTACCTGCACTCCTGCAGTCATGTGCATGCCATCTATTAATTTATTAATCACGCGATCACACCAGGTTTTATATGAGTTTATGAGCTTGTCACTTGGGCAGTTATCTGTCTTTTATGATTTAGGCTACGTGGTGGTCACTCACAGGCAGCAGTCCGACTCACGGGGGGGGGGGGCTCTTCCTAAAAATGCATGGATTTAATCCTACACTACAGAATACAAACCTGTAGCCTATTCCATTCATGGCGATGTAATAAAAAACTGGTCCTATAGACCAGTAGTTTTCAATGTGGTCCGAGGACCACCAGTGGTTCTTGAGAGGGTTCCAGGTGGTCCCCAGGCTAAGTTGCTTAAGCAGATGAAAAGTTGGTTTAGCCAGATGTAACTCTTGAGAGTGTAAATTAAAAATAACACCAAACGGAACCTTGCGGGTCCAAATGCCATGCTATTATTTTACTTACTTAACAAACAACGGCGAACGGAGTTGCGTGTGTCCGTGTGACACATAAGGGGGGGGGGAGGAGCAGCGCAATCGGTGGAAGGTTTTTATTCATTCATTTTTTCCCCTCATCACCATGGTTGCTGGTCGTATTGCAGCTGTTCATGTCGCAAAGAAACAGAGGAGCGGCCTGTTTCCAAGGGTGTGTCAGGTTGATTTCTGCCGTCACATTTATCATTGTAGGAAGGAAATTAGGAAGGAATCACCTGTTTGCGAAATTTGGGGACGAATTTGCGCTCCTTTGATAAATGAGGGCCTACATGAGGAGACAAAACATTCAACACACACACACACACACACACACACACACACACACACACACACACACACACACACACACACACACACACACACACACACACACACACACACACACACACACATGCACTACAGGGGGTGCCAAAACACAGTTGACACACACAAACTACGAAGGGTGCTAAAACAAGTCGACACACACAAATAAACTAACTGGATGCCAAAACACAGTTGATACCCAAATTACAGGAGTTTCCAAAACACAGTTGAGGCGCACACAAACTACAGAGGGATACATTTGACACACACAAATACACAAACTACAAGAGGTGCAAAAACACAAGTCGACACACACACACACACACACACACACACACACACACACACACACACACACACACACACACACACACACACACACACACACACACAAAACAAAGTCGACACAAACTACAAGGCAGGGACAGGCAAAACACACAAATAAACTACAGTGGATGCCTAGACACACACAAACCACAGGGGACGCAAAAACACAGGCGACACACACACAGACAAAAACTCAAAGGTGCCACAACGGCACCAGAAAACAACTTAGGAGCACCAACCGTGGCGGTAGCTAACCCTGAACCCGCGCTTCTGCACGCTGAAGTCGGAGTGGAAGGAGAGCTCCAGCACGTTGCCGGTGGAGTTGAGCGTGAGGCCGTGTGCCGTCAGGCCGCAGAACTTGACGTCGGCGTTGCCCGTGTTGACCACGGCGCGGTCGTAGATGCAGCCCAGCGCCTCCTCCAGCTCGAAGTCCAGGAAGTGCAGCGTGACCACGTGGCCGGCCGGCGCCTGCAGCGTCCACTTGCACGCCTGCGACTTGGGGTAGTCCTGCGGGTAGCAGGGCGACGTGAAGCTGCCCTGCGGCTCCGTCAGCACCACGTTGCAGCTGGGCGGCGAGCAGGACAAGGCTGGGTGGGATGGAAGGGAGGGAGGGAGGAGGAGGAATGGCGTGAGGTCATGGTGTGGATGAGTTAAGGAAGGAATGGCATGAGGGTGTTATGTGTCATTTTGATTGTGTTTTATTTTGTTTTTAGGTCGCCTTGAGATCAATAGACCTTTAGGTAAGCCCCTCCCCAAACTGCTATGGTCCAATCACAGCTAAGCATAACATGTGATAGACAAACCTCTCCAGCAATAGCTTTCCTATATGATAAAACATTGTTTTAAAAAAAATAAATGTCACACACAAATCCCCCCCACAGGAAACACTTCTTGGTCTAAGAATAGACATAACTTTCATTATAAATCTGTTTAGTCAGCACATTTGGGCAAGTGCTATGACCATTTTCAGCCCAATAAGTGTACTATTTTGTAAAACTAATCCTTGAGATTAATTCAGCGTCATCAAACCCCCTAGTTAGACATATCACGCTGCATAATGAGCATTTTGCAGTACCGCGACTTTGACCTGTTTATTATGAGGTTTCCCACAGGAGTACATTCATTCCTGCAATGTACATTGCAGAAACAAATTCTACGGGACAAAATGCATAAGGATCAACCGAGAAAAGTTTTGTAACGGCTTTTATGAATGTATTATAGTTTTTTCCTGTTATTTTTACCCATGGGTGAAAATAACAGGGAGAACACTAACTATTCGATAAAAGGTTTTTTACCAAACTTTTCTCAGTTGATATTTATGTATTGCCATGTAGAATTAATTTCTGCAACGTCCTTTTTTGTATTGTGCATATTTAATGAGCTATTTAGTGAGTCCATGTTAACATGAACTCGCAGGTCCCTCACAGGCACTCGATGGGCTAATACCGTCAAGGGCGCTCGACGTGTTAATGTTCAACGCCCAGGATCTTTTTGGGTGAAGGGTGGTGTAATGGAGGACATGGAACCTAAAAGATATTTTAAAAAAAAAGAAAAATGAAAAGAAATGGAAATGAAACTTTTAACAAACAAGAAGGAGGCATTTTGGGACAGGTGGAAACATGAAAGGGAGCATCACGGTTTATGGGACAGTTTATAGAATGAGGTGGACGGGCATCAAAGGTGATACCAGGAGATACGGATACGAAGGGGAAAAAACAGCGGAAAGCGAAGAGGTGAACACGCCCCGGCAACACGCAGGCGCCACTAGCTAGGAGGTACAGCATCTACGTATGCAGGCGCCACTAGCTAGGAGGTACAGCATCTACGTATGCAGGCGCCACTAGCTAGGAGGTACAGCATCTATGTATGCAGGCACCACTAGCTAGGAGGTACAGCATCTACGTATGCAGGCGCCACTAGCTAGGAGGTAGGAGGGCACGCAACGGGGGCGTCCTGATGGTTTCAGTTTGAGGAACATCATGCAAGAATGAAGCCAAGGCGGGAGAAGAGACAACACGACAAAGTGCCAACAGTAAAGAAAAATAAGTTAAGATTCCTAAGACTTTATTTTTTATTTTTTAGAATCAGTGGGAACATTAGAAAAACTATATATGGTGAATCATTCTTTTTTTTTTTCCATTTAGCTGATGAAAGGTCGTGGATGGATGGGAGATGGTTCAGCACTTGCTCAACTAGAAGCACTAGAAGTGACTGCAGAATGATGAAAGTCAAAGTCAAAGTCGCATGATTTGTCACTACGTTACCGCAGCGAAATTGGACCTCGCTTTTAACCCATCACTTGGAGTGGTGAGCTCCAAGGAGCGGTGAGCTGCGGCTTGCCGCGCTCGGGAATCATTAGCTGATTTTGACCCCCAATCCATCCCTTTGATGCTGAGTGCCAAGCAGGGAGGCATTGGGTCCCATTTTTAGAGTCTTTGGTATGACCCGACCGGGAATCGAACCCCGGCCTCCCAGTTCCAGGGCGGACACTCTAACCACAAGGCCACTGTTCTGATGCAACAAAGAGTAAGCTCTTTTCTCTCCCAAAGACCCCTCCTTGAGGGACTTCCATGCACTAGGCTACTTAAAGGAGAATTCCACACCAAAACACATTGGGCATCAATCTACCTTGATTCCTGTGACATGATGCATAATGTTCTTGATTTTTTCACCATGAGGTCCCCGTTCCAGCGACGACGTGGGGAACAGTTAACAGTTAACATGACCGCAGGTTGTCTTTATTCTACTGCGGGTATTTCTGTAACTCCAAACCTATTTTTTCACACATCATATCAAACCACACATTACAATATAATTGGACGACTATATGAGTTTTAAAAACTCAGATGGCACCCGTGGGACAGGAGTTTTTACAGGATTGGAGAGGAGAGTGGCAAAAGGGAGGGGAGGAGAGGAGGAGGAATGGATTACCTCTGGGATTACATGTAAAGGCTGCCCCAGAATGATGTAAAATTCAAGTGTGTTTATCAGTATACTATTAAAATACAGAAATACCCGCAGTAGAATAAAGACAACCTGCGGCGATGTTAACTGTTCCCCACGTCATCGTTGGGACGGGGACCTCATGGTGAAATGGGGCATCTGTGACAAAAATCAAGGACATCATGTATCATGTCACAGGAATCAAGGTAGATTGATACCCAATGTGTTTTGACGCGGAATTCTCCTTTAATATGAGATAGTTAGCAACCAAATGGACCCACCCTTATGAGCCTGTAACTATGAGTGTTGAAATGAAACCACATGTGACTGATTCTAAATGAGATGTTTTTATGCTAAATGAGTTAATACCACAGCCAGACTCTTTGCATATTAATGTCTGAAATAAATATCAGTGCTGAAGTTGACATAATATGAAATAAATGCTTAAGCATGTAGCTATAGGTGTATCATTAGTTATTTCAAGCCTGTTTTCTCAACTCGCTGTTTTACTGGTGGATACTGAGCAACCAACATGTCAAATTGTAGCTATGATATCCTGCTTCCACACGACATGAAAAAAAAAAAATGAAAAACTCAGTAACTCAACCTCGGTCATGCTGGGTCACAAATGGTTACCCAATATGGTCTAGTTGATTCAAGGTCTCGGAGATAGAAATGGCATTGGTAAATGGGGGTCCGTAGAACCAGTGCTTGTCAAACTGGTGGCATACAAATGGAAGTCAATTTGGGTCCTTGACTTGAAAATGTCTGGGAACCACTGACCCTATAAAGCATTTTACTTAACTATTACGACCGGCCCAGTGTGCCTGCTTAGGATATGCATTGCTGTGATGTAGAGCCCAACCGATATATCTGTCGTACCGATATATCGGCCGATATCGATACCGATATATCGGCATCGGTGATATTCGTACCGATATATCGGTCGATACATCGGCCATTATATCGGTAAAATCTGCCCATATATCGGTAACATCGGCCGATATATCGGCCGATATTTGCCTGGAACAGAAAAAGAAACACAGCAAATGGAATTATTTCACAAAAGTAAATGATGTCAATGTCGTATTCTATTGTTTACTTGAAAGAGAGAATAAATTTGACGTTTAGAAGTTTTTCAAATGTATTTTTAATTATTTTAATTAATTATTATACATCGGTCCCAAACATCGGTAACATCGGTGCAGTTTTTTCCAAAAATCGGTATCGGCCACAAAAATATGGCATCGGTCGGGCTCTGAGCTATCTACTATGAGCGATGGAAATGAGCCAATTAGCATAGGATCCCGATGCCCCCATTCAATTCCAGCTCTTTCAAATGCAGTTCAATTCATTGAGGGCTTATATGGCGGAGTAAATATCGCCACTAATGGTGCTTTTTGCACAAAAGAACGCGTGGAGCTCTTCGTCGGGGGATGGAACGCCTACGAGTAAAGGTAAGAAAGCCGCCCAGTCTGCCCCCATTCAGGACAGGAGCCCCTTTGTAAGAGAGACACGAACTCCTTGGAGAAAATGGGCTAAAAAAAAGTGGCGTCCTCCGAGGCAAATGGCTCACAAATGAATAGCCTAGAAACTATCTTTAAGAAACAGTCGGCCCGAACAAAGCTCTGCCCCCTTCGACACAGCAAAACGGACACACATATTCCTTTGTCCCTGCCTCGACGTGCACGCCCAACACTGCCATGGGTATAGGTCAACGAGATAACCTTCATCAGCACTTCATTGGTCTCACACCTATGCACATGCACATGCACTTTCTACGGCCAACGTGCACTTATCGTATAATGTGAACTTCACTTTGGAATCTGCAGTGTGTGTACAGCTTTGTTTTGACTTGTATGGTTTTATTTAGTTGGTTTGTTGTTCTGTCTTGCTGCAAATGAATATAAAATTGAACCTTGCACATTTTGGCATTTTAAACATTATGCTATATGTAGCTTTTGTGAAAAAAAAATAAAGAAATCAGATGTATAAGCGCATACCGCGGCACAGGAAATTTTCAAAGATCTTCGTGGCCAAGCAATTTTGGGGATCCTTGACATGAAGCAATTTGAAAATATCTAAAACTTAAATTGGTCTAGTTTTTCAGAAGACAGTCATGATTTGGAAGACCCACGCGTAACATGCAAACCAAACCCCTTAATGAGGATACATTTGGTTTCACTTAACAATGTCAAGAGTTAAAAGATGTATTTTTAGTTCTAAATCCCAACAATCAGCAGGTGCGAACACGTCCACGGGTTACACAACAACAATCCCCTCGACCATGATACACATGCATGAACTTCTGGTCCTGCTGGATTACAGCTGAAATGGACAACAACAACGACGCACTGTGTGCGAGGCGGTGCTGAGTCGCATTACAAATTGCAGTTTTGGCGCACGCTGTCGCCCCACATTGCACAGTTGATTGTTATGCGAGCTGAGAGAGAGACAGAGAGAGAGAGACGGGGGGACTGTCGCCACTCCCACTTAAAGCACTGTGACTGGAAATGCCACTACTTCTCTATGTTGCAATTTATTAAAATATGCCAGCCACTAACAAAAAGTGCATAAATACCCCTGGTTCTTCTAACTGGAGATATTATTTGTTAAATGTCACTGAATGAAGAAAAAAATACAGTACATAATAAAAAAGTAGGCCTGGATTACTTGCGGAAAGATTGGGGAAAGTCCACTCAAAATAAATCAAAATATAAGACAGATAGATAGATTACTTTATTGTCATTCAGCAAATACATAAAATGCATAAGAGAACGAAATTCCGTTTCACTGGCTTTAGTATGCTATAAAAAGGGAAACGTTTTAAAAAAATCCAATTCAGAATAAATGAAAATAAATAAAAGCACCATTAATTCATAGAGTGACGACAATATTGCACAACAAGAGTCCTTATAGCTGCACCTGGGTTAAGGTTACGGGATATCACACATGCTCAGCATTCTAACGGCTTGAGGGAAGAAGCTGTTGGAGAATCTGGTTGTTTTACTCCCAATGCTTCTGTACCTCCTGCCAGAAGGCAGCAGCGTGAACAGTCCCTGGTGTGGGTGGGTGGGATCCTTGATGATTTTATTGGCCCTTGCCAGACATCGATTATGAGCAATGTCCTTGATGGAAGGTAGCGTCGCAATATTTTTCTCTGCTGTCCTCACTACTCGCTGAGTACTCGTTTTCCAGTCTGCTGCACTGCAGCTTCCAGACCAGACAGAGATGCAGTGCGGGGGGCACGGTGGCACAGTGGTTAGTGCTGTCGCCTCACAGCTAGAAGGTCCTGGGTTCGACTCCCGCTAGGGGCGCCGCTGTGGGTGCTGGCGGCGTGTGTCCTCCTCCGCGTCATCTGTGCCCATACCGAGGCGAGGGGGGGTTGGTGAAAGGGCCTTTCTGTGTGGAGTTTCTCCCGTGTCCCCTAGGGTAGATACCCTCACAAAAACATGCAGTAATCCTGGACTCTAAACTACCTCCCCCTGGCCAGCCGGGGCGCCTGATGGAGGGGACTGGAACTGGTTGGAATAACGTGTTCCTTCCACGCGCTACGTCCAACCAGGGAAACTCCCCCCTGTCAGGTGAAAAGAAGGTGGCGCGACTCCTCATGCCTTGAAGGAAGCATGAGCCCAGTCTGCTGCCTCCCCAGGTTGGCGGAGGGTGTGTAGAGCCCAGGATCACATTAGGAATTGGCACTGGGTGAAAAAATGGGTTGCAAAATCGTGGGATAAAAATTATAAAAAAAAGAAAAAGAGATGCAGTTTGTTAGGATGCTCTCTATAGTGCCCCTGTAGAAGGTAGTGAGGATGGGAGCAGGGTGTTGGACTCTTCTCATCCGGCGCAGAAAGAACAGCTGTTTCTGGACTCTCTTCACAAGAGACGATGTATTCAAGGACCATGACAAACTGTCGCCAAGAAACTTGGTGTTGTTCACTACCTCCACTGCAGTGTCCTCTATGAGTCTATGAGGAGTGGAGTCCCTCCGCTTGTTCTTTCTGTAATCAAGCCAGTGTGGCCCCACCATTAAGTGAGTGTAATTAAAGTAAAAATGTAGAGATACTTTAAACTAATTGAAAACTAAGTCATAGTTTGCAATTTTGATATTATTATTTCTTAATCATTTCTGGCTATTTGTATTGCAGTAAGTGAACATTACAATTTCTTTGCAAGCACAAGGCATCACTGTGACAAAAAAAAATCGCAATGGTACTCAGGTATCGGTGACTACTAAAGAGAGGGGGAAAAAGAAATTACGTCAGCATTACAGCATTACCAATCACCAAACCACTACACCAAACCACTACAACACTGCTGATAAACACCAGTATCTGACCTACAGACAGCCTTAAAAGGATCCCTGGCTAATAAGACAAATGTGCCTAAAAACACTATACTTGCCTCCTATAACTAAAACATGCAGATAAAAACACCTTCAATACTTTATTTCTTTCATAAATAGAGAAACTTTCACTCAATAGGAGGTGATGATGATATAGAGCTAGATCACACGTGACATCATCATCCTGCGCCAGGAGCAGTTCCTGTTGAGTGAATTATTCTCTATTTCTGAAAGAAATAAGATGCCAGTGGTGTTTTTATTTGTTTATTTTATTTATATAGGGAAAGTATGTTTTAAGCAATGTTTATCTTATTAGTCAGATGATGTCTTGCAGACAGCCTTAAAGGGGAATTCCACCCATTTTCATTTTTTTCCTGAGAGGATACAAATGTGAACCAAATAGACCCTAGCGGGTCCATTTGGTTCCATTTGTACCCTCTCAGGAAAAAGGGGTCTGAAACATGGTGGAATCCATCTTGATGATGTCATCAGATGTATTTCACCATGTTAATGGTGAAATACAGAATTGGGGGAACTTTTTCATCATGTCCACACAACATCTCTGAAGGTATATTAATGACGGCTCTAATTTAGAACGTTGAAAATGGGTGGAATTCCCCTTAACAGATGATGTCACGCTGTTAAACACCGCTTACAAGAACATCACACAATGCGACACACACTGGCCTGATTTACAAGGGCTTGATGGGGTCAGTGAACCCATGGGCCCCACCGCCACTAGGGAGCCCCCCAAGGCCAAAAATGACTTTTTTCACAGTGACTTTCTCAGGCTCTCTCGCTATGCCCAACTGCTGGCAGCATATAGGCTTATTCAAAAGTATCCTATTAATGACATTAATGGCATCAATGACATTCAGGACAAGGCCAGATCACATCACAGCTCATGCGGATTTGATCGTCACGTCATTTCCAGGGCGTCTTCACCAAATTGTAGTCATTAAAGCTTATTTGAGGCCAGATCTGGCTGGTTGATGATTGATTTAAGTCGGTCTAGCCTCAATGGGACTCTCTCTGCTGATTCACCCATACGTCCATCCGTTAGCGGTTAGGATTTGTGTTGAAATCAGCCAGGTGATATTGAGGTGCCAGATCTGACTCGGTCTTGGATTGCCTGGAACTGGCCATGATCAAGATGCCGCTAATTCGCCCCGGTCCTGACCGTGTTTGCTGGGATATTATAGGAAAAACAACCACTACTGAAAAACAGTAAAACAGCACGCACGCACGCACGCACGCACGCACGCACGCACGCACACACACACACACACACACACACACACACACACACAGACACAGACACACAGCACGCCTCTCTCTCTCTGTCTCTCTCTGCATATGCGTGCATGCACGTGCACGCAAGGACCAAGGTCTTCCTTCTTCCCAAAGCTCTTCTAAAAAGCCACGTCTCCAGTTTCTGGCAGCAAAAAACCTCACGTACCCCCTTTATCCTCCCATCTGGGCCAGGGGGCGCTCACACACACACACACACACACACACACACACACACACACACACACACACACACAACACACACACACACACACACACACACACACACACACACACACACACTGGGGGGAGACAGAAGGACAAGGCGATGAGGGCGTCGCTCCCTATAGTCCCAGTGGTTTTAACCTGTTTTTTCATATTATTTATTGAGCATTTGATTCAAGGACCACCATCTGATCATGAGCCCCTCACACCGCAAAAAAACTATCCACAAGTTTCCCCCGCCAAGATGAGGTGCGGAACTAGAGCACACACTCTCATGCCTCAATTCACGCCGTGTTGCCATGTCTGCTTATTATAAGCAATCGTTGACCTGTTTTTATGTGGGAAGGCACTTTCATCACAACTATCTTCCTTTGTGATGGCCTTCAAAGACCTGGTCACTTGTTTCTGTTGCAAACACAGCAAGGAAAGAGGAACTTCTGCAAAGACTTTATGGCCTATAAGAAAGTTGTGGATATGTTGTTTTTGTCAGATGAGATTTTGTCTACAATTCCAATGCTTTAAAGGCAAACCATGACGAGATTCTCCACATTCCCTATTTGTCATGGAATTCCTGGTGAACAATTCTTCATGAAACAAATAAACTCAAATGAATTCTTAGGAAATCATTTGTTCGGCCAAATTGTGTTTGGTAGTCAGGAGCAGTCACTATCCGAGTCAGCTTTGACAGAACTTTAATGTGTTGTTGAAGTTACTTTGTGAAAAAATAGGGAAAATGCTTATAATGCTAAGTAATGCTATCTATCTATCCATCTATCCATCCATCATACTGTTTTTCTCTTGGCCTGGTGAATGATCTGACTCATCTAATACGTGTTGGTGGGGGGAGTCATTGACGTAAGGACCATTGAGAAAATTGAGACTGTTCCTGAACAGGTGAATGTTCTTAGCGCGCGAGAGACAGGATTTGGATAAAGTGTCTGCCGAGGACAAATTGCAGAGCTTTTACCATTAAATGTGCTTCAATTGGGGGGACAAGGTGAACCTTTCAGATCTTTTTAGATCATTTTTGTTCAGACATCTTTCTCCCTATCTTAGAGCCTTCATTACATGTACAGTAATTACGTATGGATACTTACAGCGGGGCTGAATCGAGGAATGTATTTCGTGCAAAGTGTTCGATCCCAATTACGAACCCCCCCACCCCCCACCCAGACGCCTTGAGGGCTGCTCACCTTTTAACCGAGGAAAGTTTTTTACGCTTCATTTCAGTTGGATATAGAGCAGCGAATCACTTTCGCTAAGAGATTGATATATATATATATATATATATATATATATATATATATATATATATATATATTATATATATATATATATATATATATATATATATATATATCCCTTGAGGTGTTTTCTCAGGACCTGAATGGAAAACAAGATCCATTGGCTATGTGGTGTAGCCTTTTGGCCTACCACAAGCCCCCCGGAGCTGCTCGAGAATATACCAGTCAAGGACAGTGTGAACGGACTGAAATGAACGACTGTGCAACTCCCCCCTTTCCGCCCCGTCGGACCTCTGCTGGGTCTTGGACTTAAACCAAAAAAAGAAATAAACCAGTTCCCACTGGGGGAAAAAGGAGGGGAAGTCGTCCCAAAAGAAAGGGGGTATAAGCAACAACGGGTATCGCTTCTAACATCGGAATACTCCGGTTCCACCACTGGCACCAGTGGCGTTTCTAAGCAATTTGGAGCCCCAGGCAAGTGGGGGGGGGGGGGGGGGGGGGGGGGGGGGTCCAGGGAAAATCTCCTGTGACATCACACCTACTGCAGGGCACAGTAAAATGGCGCCCCCCAAGGGAAATATGAAAGTTTAAACTCAAGAACATGTCATATGTGTTTTAATTGTTTAACCCATTTGACCTAAGGTTTCTGAAAACATCCATATGGTAGCATCAAAATATTGAATTTTTGATGACTGTACATACTGTACAGAATCCAAAAATGGATTCCCGGCCTGAATGGTTATAGAGGACAAGTATAGTGTATTTATCCATATGAGGCTTATTAGCCTGGGATCCTTTTAAAGCATGTCTGGTGGTCACCCCGGTGCACCCCCCTCCCCTCATGGCGCCCCAGGCAACTGCCTAGTCTGCCTAATGGCAGAAACGCCCCTGAGTGGCACAGCGCAGCGCTGACAAAACACAACGACTGGAGTTGAAAGAGACTACAGTCATCCATAGAGAGAGAGAGTCAGAGATACAGTTACATATGGAGGCCCACAGCTTCGTAGTTGTAGAACCACAGGGGATATTGGCGGATACCCCTGTATCAATAATATGCTAATACGGGGCGACGCCTTGATGCCGGATCGCATGTCACTCACACACACACACACACACACACACACACACACACACACACACACACACACACACACACACACACACACACACACACACACACACACACACGCACACACACACACCTCCTGAAATGTATAGCACACTGGAGACTGGCATTGGTCTGAATTCACACAGAGAGAGAGAGACAGAGAGATGTCTTTATGCTGTTACCTTATGTGAAGCGCTTTGTGTGAAACCTCTGTGAGAGGGTGTTATATACATACAAAATGTGCTTAGAGTAGCATTCAGTTGATTTTAGAGATTTGGAAAACCCTCCGGTCCCCCACCGGTAACAACATGTGCACTTGCACACACTCTACAGTGGGGGGAAGTGCAACGGGCCAACGGCACACAATACACCAACGCATTGGAGGAAGCACCCTCTCATCCTGATTGGACCAAAGACTTTTCTCCCAAAGCCCTAAAAAAAACTAGGGTTTATTGACCCCAAGGATTCACTGGGGACAGGGAGGAACTCCTTATATGGTCGCCACACTCTATAGTAGGGAGGATTAGCCAAAAAAGAACAAAATAACAATATTTGAATGAACCCATTCTGAACTGATCAATAATTCAAGCTATAATTGAGCTGCATTTTCACCATCTTCAAAAAATATCAGACCTAGAAGCTCATAGTGTGCCACTCCATGGCACGCTATGAGCTTGTAGGTCTGATATTTTTCAATAACTAAAGTAATGCCAATGATGGTAAGTAATGCTAACTAATACTAATAATGATAAGTAATAATAATAATGTTAATCGCTGATAATAATCATAAGTAAATAATGCTGATAATGCTAAGTATTGCTAATACTTAGCGATGGGAATGGAGAGAGAGACGGCATAATCTAAATTGGCTCATGTCACTTTGAGTAATCTCATCTAATCCACCATCATTGTTTTCATAGGCTGGCTGGAAAATAGATTTTTCCTGGGAATTGCAGATTGCATTATTCAAGGGGCCAAAGTTGTCAATGATGGGTTACAGATTGAGATGTTATCCATGCAGTCGTATTGCCAATACTAATGTACGGCGAATAGATTTCTGCATTCGGTATGCTACACAGAATGGGGTTGGAATTCTACAACAGTTACCTTTAAAGGTATAGTAAGTGATTTTCACCGGAGGAAAAAATATTCCCTATGTAGTTTTTCTCTTATCGGTAGAGGGTGCAAATCCTGGTTGTTTTTCTGGTGAAAAACAATCGCGTTCTGGTCAAATTTTATCCATTTTATCAGTGTGGTGGGGGACTCAGTGTTCCCACTAAGGAAAGTAGGCTTTCTAATTACACAAGCTGCGTTTGATTTGGTGAGTAGGTAAAACGTTCTTCATATATCCACTCCAGAAGAGAGGCTGGTTGGGTCGTGTAATGGCAGATTGCATTGTATGTTACAGAGCTCCAATGCAAGGCAGACTAATAGAAGCAGTGGAGCTCTGGACCAGAGCTAATATTTACCCCAATGCAGGGCTCCAGGTCGATTTAGCTGCTCTGCACTCAATGTGTTCTGGCTGTTTCAAAATTGCCGGCCGCATAAGGCCACAGGGCCGCCAATCTATAGGGCCGTTTATTTTGGAATTATGGCCCAGATTGCACCGGATTGAACAAAGAGACAATGTTAGTGATAATAATAATATTTATGATAATAATAGAAGCAGGACGACACTAAATCCTTGTCAATCGTAATTATCTGTTTGACGTTGATGACGTGCCCATGTAATGGTAGCATAGCATAGCCATAGCATGATGATCACAAGTCATATGGATGTCCACTGACATACATGGATACAAGAACCTGACATCCACAGTATCCATGTCAGTGGATTTGCTCACGCTAGACGTCATTGTTTTACTGCTGCGGTGACATTTACGCTGGGCTTTACGATGGGAGTCCGATAGCACAGCTCTGATGTACGATAACCCCCTCTCTGATTGTCAAACAATCAAAATATTACAGTGTCTGTGTGTGTGTGTGTGTGTGTGTACGCGTGTCCGTGCGTGTGTCTGCCATTTTTGCATGCAGGTTGTGGACGTTTGCATATACAGCCAGTTTGGCTGCACTGCACACTATAGTCTGCACTAGAGTCCTCAATGGACCTGAAAATGAGATCCGGCCCTAATTGGGCCCTACCTGATTAGGCCCAAAGCCCGGCACGGCCCGACTAATTAGTTGCGCTGGGCCTGGTTGGTTTTGGGGAAGAATTTGAGCACTCGAAACAGAGTAAAAGTGAAAAATACCAATCAGCACCATCTTCATAATAAATAAATACACAGACAAGACAGAGCTATTTTTTTTATGAAAATGAAAATACTTCAATATATATTTTTTTTTTCATGGAGCCCTATAGGCCCGACCCAGCCCTACTGATCTGCATACATTTTAGGCCCAAGCCTGACGGGTTTCGGGCAGAGTTGACAACTCTAGTCTGCACATGCATGGACGCACACATGTGCATACCTCTCTACTGTAGTATCCTGTAGTATCCTCTGTTTCCCTGCATGGGGTGAGGCAGCGTCTCCAGTAGTTTCATGATGAGCCAATAGAGTGGAGGTCTGTTTTTAAACAAATCTGTTTACTTTATTGAGTTTGTACACAATAAAGTTGCCTCTATTACCTTTAAGTCAGGAGTTTTCAACAGGTGGTCCGGGGACCACCAGTGGTCCCTGAGACGATTCCAGGTGGTCCCCAGGCTAAATGATGGAAAGCTGGCGAACCAGATGTAAGTCTTTGATGTAACTCATGTGAGTTAGCCCAAGTCTACACAACTAGAGAATGTAGAAGATTAATGGTCATTTTGATCTGTATGCTTGACTGTTTTGTTCTAAAATCCAGCCTGGAATTGTGGACAAAAACAAAAGAAATCTTTAGTTTTGGGGTCTGTGGGGTGAAAATTTCATCAAATGGTGGTCCGTGGCTCAAATGCAGAATAAATAGTGGACCCTGGCATGAAAAAGGTTGAAAACCGCTGCTTTAAGTGATCATGAACACACATGCATAACCCTGCACTGTTGATCCACTCCTCCAGCTGAGGAGCACAGCTAGAGGAAGTCCTGTGATGCAAATACTGAGTGCGTAGATAAGACCCAAAGGGAAATTACCTATTAAAAAGGAATGACGCGCGCATCATTAACTGGACAGGTGAAATGAACGCTCTCATAAAGGCACTCTGTCTGTCGTGCATCTCAGCACCTCCCAAAACAAACTGGTGGTCAGGCTCTTACTTGGCATCACTCCCCTCACCCCACCTCACCCCTGCCCACTTTGGTATACTGCAGGGGTTTTCAACAGGTGGTCCGGGGACCACCAGTGGTCCCTGAGAGGGTTCCAGGTGGTCCCCAGCTAAGTTGGTTAACCAGATGTAACTCTTGAGAACGTAAAAATTAAACCAAATGGACCCTTGCGGGTCCATTTGGTTTCATTTTTACACTCTCAGGAGTTAAAATAATCAGCATCTTAGTCAGCCCAAGTCTACACAACTAGATGATCAATGGTCATTTTGGTCTTTATGTTTTGCCTGTTTTGTTTTCCCAAATCCAACCTGGAATTGTGGACAAAAGCAAAAGAAATCTCTAGTTTTGGGGTCTGTGGGACTAAAATGTCCTCAAATGGTGGTCCGTGGCTCAAATACTGAATAAATGTTGGGCCCTGGTGTCAAAAAGGTTGAAAACCCCTGGTATACTGGGTTTGTTTAGGGTTGATGACAGAGTACAGGATCCTGCAATGTGTCTGGTCCACACGATTCGATACACCACCAACATACAGCATACCCCGTGGACCTGTCCAAATGCTTCCTTAATGTCAACGAAGTCCACTCCCACAACAGCACAGAGTTCAACTCACCATGAATTGCGAACTTGAATTGCACTGTAAATCTCCAAACAGTTATCTGTTTTTTTGCATTGTGTACTTTATTATAGGCTATTGACCTTTTTCCCCGCCAAAGTGCTGGGGAAAAAGTTGTGTGTGCGACCCATCCGGTGGGAGTGCCGTGGGAAGTAGCGTCACAGTGTTTACATGCTCGCATGGGCGGACACTCTTGTCGCATGGCACCCCACTGTCCCACCCACATTCACAATAAGGATTACATATCTACATAGCCGTGCAATGATTGATTGGTTTAAGTATATTACAGTTTGCAGATTGGGTATATTTCACCTGAACCCACACCTCGGAAGGCTTCAATTGTTTCTCGCTTCATAGACGGCAAAGAGCTCGGGAAAAGTCAGAGCCATATAGTATAGACAGAGATACGCAAACTCCGTTCACTTGGTTGGGTCAGTCCAATGGCGGATCTTCTACATAGGCCTACACTTCTACTGAGAATGAGGACAACAAATAGATACAAGTCCTGTACCGGGGTAGGCGGTGCAATGGACACAGGCAGCAGCCTAGCTTTAAAGAGCTTAAATCCCTTTATTCACAACATTATCATTACAAAGACTTTAGTTGTTACTGTTCAACACGTTAAAGCAGTTAACATGCTGTACGCATGCTTAAAATATTTCTTATTTGCACCGCCCTCGTTGAAAACATTGTATCAGGTTGTCCCTCTTTCAGGCTGCATGAACAGCGCTCGAGCGCTTACTTTCTGACACCCTTAATGTCGCAAGTCCTCTCCAAATGGCTTTAGAGTGTGCGCAGCGCACACTCTTTTCCTCGGATGGGTCTGTTATTGGTGATTGGTTGTCAGTGCAGAAGGGAGCGCTGGGCTGTGTTTTGGACCGAAAACCTTAATAAAACTATTCCTAAACCTAACTTTGATTATATTTATTGAACATGTAAAGTCTGCAGTTGTTGGGGGAAAAAAATAAATGTGGCAACAGCAGGATTTGAACCCACGAAGCATAGATGCACAGATTTCAAGCCTGCACAGCAGTCCACTAGACTAACGAGGCTCTATTGACATTGGCATCACATCGGCATTACAACAAACATCAATTGAGCCGGTACTTGTGGGAGGGGGTCATAGGAGGGGACAAGGGGAAAGCCTTTCCCCATGAAGGCGAGGCTTCCCTCCTCGACTCCTCCCGCTACCCCTCCCCCGGATCTGCCGCACACACAATCACAATGCATTATGGGCCATAATATAGGCTATAGGTCCTCATAGCCAAGCCGAGAGAAGATAGGAAACTATTCAGCTGGCAAGAAATGGAATTCCAGTAGAGTAATAACATTTATGATGCATTATTACGGTACTTCACAGTAATAATATTTTCTCGGGGATACTGGGGCCATGCAGTAAAAAGTAAATGAATCCAAAAAACAAACATAATTCGTATTGTTGAATTATTTCTAAAATATTAGCATTTCCAAAACCAGAGCAGAACGGCCACCACAAGACTCTGGACATCAATTAATACAGTTGACACCACTATATTAATGGCATACGTATGTATGCCATACAACTTAACTTCCAAAAATTTGAACTATGCCTTTAATGTAAGTCAGATTGAGTGAGCATGCTAAATGCCTAAATTGTCAGACACTTTCCACTCCACTAATATTATTGGAAAACTTTAGCAAATTGATGATTACTGTTAAACATACTGTATACTAACCACTCCAACCCTATAGCCGACATTTTGGCCATTTGCAAATGTGTGTTTTGTCAGCAAAACTTCCCTTTTAATTAAAAAACTGAGAAGGAATAAGTTAAAAAGGAAAAATAAACTACCCTAAATAAATATCAATTAATTTCAGTTGACATATGACTCAATTTGGCTTGGACGAGAGAAGAAGCACACAGTGGCGTATTGTTTCGCCGCTGATAAATCTCTGCGTCGAAATTAATTCCTCTAATGGCCAGAGTATTTCATTAGGTCGCTGACAAACAAAATGTGTTGCGTCCTGTGCCAGCCAGAGTCAGTCCAATCATTTAACCCTTTGTGTACTGAACACGTTTTGGTGTTTTTAACCTGTTGAAAAATAGCAGATCTACAAGCTCATATCGCGCCACCGAGTGGCGCGATATGAGCTTGTAGTTCTGCTATTTTTGAAAAATTTGTGAAAAGCATCAGAAACTGAACTGATCAGAATCTGATCAGGACACAATCATTTAAACAGGGTCGCAGTATTAATGATTTGTCTCCTGTAATGTGGCCTCTCCGTTTTCTGGCACCGAGAAGGAACAACAACAGGACAGTATATCAAACAAACTGACTGGAGGGAGGGAAGTACAGTGCACTTACAATGCCGGGCACTTTTACTTTTCCATTTATAACTTCGCCATTCAGCAGACGCTCTTAATCTAGAGCGGCTTAAGCAAGGTAGCCTACACATGTTACACTTTTCATGCCTGGTCCGATACCACAATGGCTGGTGTTCTCGAACGCTATGGTGTAGCCAGGTAAGGTGTAAGTCTTCTCATTGGCTGCATGACAGCAAATAACTACCCCAGAATAGTTAAAACCTGCAATTTAAAAAGTCCAGAAATCACCTGACCCCCCAATTAAAAATGTTACTGTATTGTTCCCCCTGTTTTGTTCATAATGAGTTGAAGCTCTTCATGGCTGGTTATTATTATTATTATTACTATCTATAATCCCCCAAAAATAAAATGTGCTCTCTCTCTTTCTCTCTCTCTGACCGTGCTACTCACTATAAACTGTGAGCACTGAACTTTTATTTTCGACAATGGAGCGACGACTCTGATTTATATAGCCTGTGGCGTGCGAAGGCGAGGAATCAAAGTGTCCCGCGCTGAAATACGCACCGCAGCACCGCACTGACGCTGATCGCAGGTCATAAAGTATATGAGCTTTAATACACCTCAGCTACTGAACACGCACGCCCACATGCGGCGTGAATGTGTGTATGTGTGCACAGCACACAGCGGATTTCTAATTGTGGTCTGCTAACCACAGGTAATTACTGGGGCCTAGAGATAATGGTG
>CM076983.1:28299544-28302044 GCA_039105355.1 Benthosema pterotum | reverse complement strand
AAGTTATGTAGTGCACATGTCCCAACACTGTGCCGCTAAGCGGTGAGCAGCGATCGTCCCGTTCTGACCACGGCTATATGGACAAAAAGAGGCCTTTGTTTTCTGGGAGGGGGGCGTGGTGCGGGCAGTAATCTGGTGTGGTGTGTGTTTTGGAGCGGCTCTTGGCAGCGCTTACCTGCTAGAAAAGAAAGGCCAACCGATGATCAACAAGGAGGAGTATATGGGGGGATTATTGTAGGAAAGTATGACGCCGTTCCGCGGGGGGCGGGGTACGTTTAGGGCTATGTTTAGGGCTAGGGGTTACGGTGAATACATGAAGGCTTGGCCAAAATAATACTCACACCCGCCGAAATGTTGCGACATTGAGGGGGCATAAAACCGAGCTCTCTGGAGGGCAGTTCCAGCCCTGAAAGAGGGACATTTCCCTCTTTCAATTTTCCTGAGACAAATGTGAACCAAATGGACCCGCTATAGGGTCCATTTGTACAATCTCAAAAAAAGAAAAACCATTAACATGGTGAAACACAATTTGATGGTAGAGCTGCCTTCCTGTTACCGTTACGGTTAGGGTTTAGTAGAAACCGTTGAAGAACGGCCGCGACCGATGCGCCGCCGTTGGTAAAACGGCCAGCCCGACCGTCACACATCGCAAATTTAATTTGCTGTCTGTCAATGAAATGTAGGGGTTCGTCCGAGGACGACCTAGAGAGAGAGAGAGAGAGAGAGGGAGAGAGATTCTTTGTGGAAATAACCGCAGTGATGCCAGGGCATTCCATAGAAGCAAGAAAGGTCTGTGTTGTGTGCGTGCATGCACATTCGCATGCCTATACCATACAGGTATATTGTGGGTTGTATGTGCCAGCAGGGCTAGGGATGGATTAGGCCTGCTGGTGTGTCCTGTTTACTTATAACTCTGGCATTCTTCAACAAACTACAGCGACTAAAACCTCTCTCTCTCTCTCTCTCTCTCTCTCTCCTCTCCTCTCTCTCTCTCTCTCTCTCTCTCTCTCTCTCTCTCTCTCTCTAGGGACTAATCCGGCAGATTACCACCCTCCATCAACCTGCCCTTCTCTATTTTCACCCTCCTTCCTCCCTGGCATCTCTCCGACATTCCTTCTCTCTCTCTCTCTCTCTCTCTCTCTCTCTCTCTCTCTCTCTCTCTCTCTCTCTCTCTCTCTCTCTCTCTCTCTTCTCTCTCTCTCTCTCTCTCTCTCTCTCTCTCTCTCTCTCTCTCTCTCTCTCTCTCTCTCTCTCTCTCTCTCTCTCCTCTCTCTCTCTCTCTCTCTCTCTCTCTCTCTCTTCTCTCTCTCTCTCTCCTCTCTTAAACTCCAGCTTACAGTTTAGAGTCGCCGCTGTGGGAGTTTTAACCAAACAATTTATTTTTTCACCACATTACTTCTGTGTTTTTTTATCCTCATCTTCTCTTTCTACCGGCTCTCCCCGGTAGAAACAAAGAACAGAATTTAAAAAGTTCTTGTCTGGTTTCATATTCGGCGGCGTACACTCCTTCCAATGTGTCTGACACGTGTCTTGACCCGTACATTCCAACCAGAACCCTTTAAATCATCCGACAAAGGTCTCCTCGCTATAAAAAGGACTAACTCTTCATCAGGTTATGCCACCATCAGTCACGATGGTCCTACGCTGTGGAATTTAAGATCGGTGACCTTATTGTCTTTGTGGGTATCTTTCTCATGGTCTTATTGATTTTATGTATGGTATCAAAGGTTACGTACGTAACCATGGTTGTAAGAGATTGGATCACTCCAATATGCTAGTTCATCCGCTTATCATTTATTGTAGTGATCCAATATAGTCCTACATAACTCTTTTATGGAAGCAAGCCATGTCTTTCCCATCCCACTGGACATAATAAGGTGCTTGTGTGCTTGGATGCTATTGGCCAGCGGAGGCAGACAAGACAGCCAATCGGGCTAGTCCGTACGTACAACTGGGGCTAGACTATGAGAGGGTCGTCTAGTTTTCCTGAGCAGTCATTAGTCAGGTTTTAAGGAATAAAAAAGGAGTAAGATAACAAATTCCACATTGCCGGACAATGCGATACATTTTTGGGAGAAAAGAAAGGGCAAAGGAGATAGAGGATTGTTTCGCTGGCTCTCGTATGGAGTGTATGACGAACGCCGTAACAAGGAGTGTGTGACACACGCCAAAAGTGTGTGACAGACAGCCATTTCGGCCTGGCTTACATAGTAATCCCACTCAGCCTGCACGCAATAAAATACTATATGCCAGGATAACGTGCATGTGTGTGTGAGTGTGTGTGTGTGTGTGTGTGTGTGTGTGTGTGTGTGTGTGTGTGTGTGTGTGTATCCTTCAAAGACACATTTCTCACTCTCAAGGACACATAGTTTCATCAAGCGGTCATTACCAGGGTCTCCGTCTCAGGTAACTGCTTAAAGACTTTCTGTCCGTCCGTCGGCTGCACACCTGGCAGCTGCCTAGTCGTCACGATATACACCCCCCACACACACACACACCA